>JAWNOX010000203.1:1087500-1687500 GCA_035045555.1 Drosophila fulvimacula | reverse complement strand
GAATTGTATAAAAGTCGTCGAGTTTTTGGTAATGGCATGTCAGTTCATTTTCGTTAACCGACGGTGACAATCAAATCCTAACCCCCAAGCCGCACAATGAATCCTTTGACGGTAAGCTAACAGCCGAGCCAATTGGCTGCAAACTGGATACCAATTGGACTCAACTTGGCTTCGAATTGGATACTCATGTGTTTGCACTCGCTCCACAGGTTGTTGCAGTCCTTTCCACCCTGGCGCTCTCCGCTCAGGCGCACTTGGCCCCATTGGCCGCTGCACCAGCAGCACTGGCTGCTTCTCCATACTTTGCATCGCCAGCTGCTCTGCGCTATGCTGCTCCAGCTGCTTACTCCGCACCACTTGGCCTTGCTGCACCAGCTGCCTACTCGGCACCTCTTGGTCTAGCTCCTGCACCCTACACAGCTCCTCTGGCCTACTCTGCTCCTCTGGCTGCTCCTCTGGCTGCTCGTCTCGCCGCTCCAGTTGCCGCCCCTCTGGCTGCTGCTCCTCTGGCTGCTCGCTTCGCTGCTCCATTGGCCGCTCCAGTTGCCGCCCCTCTGGCTGCTCGCTTCGCTGCTCCTCTGGCTGCTCCAGTTGCTGCTCCTCTGGCCGCTCCAGTTGCCACTCCTCTGGCTGCTCCCGTTGCTGCTCCTCTGGCTGCTGCCGTTGCTGCGCCCATTGCCACCGAGGTCGTCGATGCCCACCCACAGTACAAGTTTGCCTATGATGTCCAGGATACTCTGACCGGTGACTCCAAGACTCAGGAAGAGACCCGTGATGGTGATGTCGTTCGTGGCTCCTACTCCCTGATTGAGGCTGATGGCTCTCGTCGCATTGTCAGCTACTATGCCGATTCCATCAATGGCTTCAATGCCGTCGTCCAGAAGGATGTGCCCGTGGTGGCGCCCGTTGCCCCCATTGCTCCAGTCGCTCCAGTCGTTGCCAAGCTGAAGACCTTAGCCGCTCCAGTTGCAGCACCAGTTGTCGCGGCACCAGCTCCCCTGTTCGCCAAGACCTTGGCTGCACCCATCGTTGTCTAAAGGAAGCGAAGGACTTTAGAGGCGTGTCGTCTTGCTTGCGCCTTTGTGTAAATGGAGTGTATAACAGTTTGACAAAGGATTTTCATTTGTACATATTCGATTAATCATTGTCGTGCTAAACAAATAACTTTCATCGCAAAACCCAAAATTAAATAAATTACCTAAACAAACTTTTGATTCCAAAATTGATCAAATGTTTTTTTATTCCAATTAAATCATTTGTGAATTAAAGCTGAGCATGAGTTCAATTCTTGAATTAGTCCTGCCAGCTTCAACTTAAATTCGATATACATGAATTAATCGAAAATCGAGAAGTTAATCGATAACATTATCCCTTGCAAATTTATAAACAGTATGATAAAGTTAGCTAGTATTATCCTTGCAATCGATAAGTATTTTTCTTGCTTAGTAAATATATGAAAAATTCGAAAATGTATCGATAAGTTGTCCGGCCCACGCCCATCTCTAACCGCAATTACAACTTCCTAATTAGTTTCTCCTTTACTTCATTTTCGCTTTGCAGCGAGCTAGGTGAAGAATTTTGGAAATTGTCGCCACACGAAAATGTGGCACGCATGCGCCTCAAGCTGGAACCGCAACTCTATCCCAACAAGCACGAAAACGCGGCCAATTTGCGCGACAATGCGACCAGCGCCTACGATACAAAGTGAGTTGCTGAGCCAACTTGAGCCCCGTTACATATCTCTTACAACCTTTTTCTTTTAGAGAAATATCCGAATTTGATTCCACTATCAAGAATGCGGTGGTGCGAGATTTTCTGGCCGACGACGAAAGCTCCCAGCTCGAGGAGGAGCTGCGCCAGTTAATAGATACGCAATCACAACAGGACACTGCGCTGGAAAAGCTGGTCATGTCACAGGACTGTGAGCTGATCACTCTAATGACCAAGGTCAAAGGTCGCATAGAAGTCAATCAGAGCGTGTTCACGTTTGTGGACATGAGTCCGCCCCTAGAAGATGGCTCCAAGCACGATTTCAGGCATGTCTTAAGTGAAGATACTTTGTTATTTTATCTGACGATTTTCTTTACTGTTTTCCAACAGGTTTTCCATTAGCAAAATACGCGAAGTTCATCTGCGCAAGTATAATCTGCGACGAAGCGCCTTGGAGATCTTTCTGATAGATCAGACTAGCTATTTCCTCAACTTTACAACTAAGGTGGGCTTATAACGTAATACCCTTACTGCTGGGATATTTATATACTAATCTATATTCTCATTTTAGACCCGTAACAAGGTCTTCACTAAGATTGTTGGTTTGCCCTTGCCGAATATACTCTATGGCTCTGGACGTTCACCGCCAGAGCTGCTGCGCGCATCTGGTCTCACTCAGCGTTGGATCAATCGTGAAATATCCAATTTTGAGTACCTAATGTACCTAAATACCATAGCTGGTAGGGATTGAGATAGATCTAACTATTACTCTTGGCTAAAAATACTTCGTAATACCTCCCACAGGCCGGTCTTATAATGATCTTAGTCAATATCCTGTCTTTCCCTGGATCCTGGCTGACTACACGAGCGACGTATTGGATCTAACTGACCCGCGCTCATTTCGTGACTTGTCCAAGCCCATTGGATGCGTAAGTTATTTATGTATAAGCCACATATGTAAGCTTTATCTTATTTACTCTCGCTCTCTGTAGATCAATCCCAAGAATGAAGCTGAGGTGCGCTGCAAGTACGATTCCTTTGAGGATCCCTCGGGTGCCATACCGAAATTTCACTATGGCACACACTATTCCAACTCGGCGGGCGTGCTGCACTATCTGCTGCGCGTTGAGCCGTTCACCTCGTTGCACGTGGAACTGCAGAGCGGACGCTTCGATGTGGCTGATCGACAATTTCACTCCATACCGCAAACGTGGAAGCTATTAATGGACAATCCCAATGATGTCAAGGAGCTAATACCTGAGTTCTTTTACTTTCCAGAGTTCCTTAAGAATATGAATAAGTATGTGGCTTCTTTAGCTAAATTAAGATGATGTGCTAATCCGTACTTCATCTATTCCAGATTCGATTTGGGACACCTGCAGATTACGAAGGAGAAAGTCGACGATGTCATTCTGCCTGCTTGGGCCACCACGCCGGAAGAGTTTATTGCCATACATCGGCGTGCTTTGGAGTCGGAGTACGTTAGCCAACATTTGCATCACTGGATCGATCTGATCTTTGGCTATAAGCAGAAGGGCGCCAAAGCTGTGGAGGCTCTAAATGTGTTCTACTATTGCTCCTATGAGGGCGCCGTAGATCTGGATAAAATAACCAATCCCATTGAACGCGAGGCAGTGGAAGGTGGTTGCATAGCTTAGCGTTTATATTTGACCATAATAATAATAGAAATCCTTTATATCTGGCAGGCATGATCAACAACTTTGGACAAGTGCCGTCGCAGCTGCTGCGTGAGCCGCATCCCCGTCGACTCACACAGGACGAGACGGCGTTGAAGCTAATACGCTCGGAGCTGAAGAAACCCGATTTAACGCAGTTCATGGACAAAGTCGTGCAGTACTACTGCGAGCTATCCACGCCGAAGGATCCCATTGTCTATCTAAGTCCTCCTCGCAGTCCGCCACGCTCATTCCTGCAGCTCAGTCCCGATGTGTTGGTCAGCGTGTCGAAGGCTGGCATCTTGGGCTGCAACTCGTGGATGTCCTTTGACAAAGAGCAAGGATTCTTGTTGGAAATCGATGCAACTACAACAAATCTTAAGTGGGTCTATTCTACTCTGCCCAAGTCTAGCCAATTCTTAATGCGACTTTTGTCTTTGTAGAAATCGCAAGCGCGTCTTTGGCCCCTTCCACCCCTCGCAGCCGCCTCATTCGCAGAACTTTGCAGTCAGCACAGATGGGAAATTGTTGTATGCCGGCGGCATTTGGGACAATGCGCTGCGTGTCTACAGTCTAAACAAGGGCAAGACCTTGGCCTCGGTCACGCGCCATTTGGACATAATCACCTGCCTGGCTTTGGACAACTGTGGCTCGTACCTGGTCACTGGCTCACGCGATTGCACTTGCATTGTTTGGAGCATACAAGCCAATCAACAGAGCGGCGGTCCAGCCAACAACATTCCAGTGCACGCCTTGACAGGGCAATCCCACATGCAGGCCATCACACAGCTGAACACCCAGAATAGCTACTCACCAAAGCCACTCACTGTGCTCTATGGACATGACGATGCGGTGTCCAGTGTGGCCATCTACACAGAGCTGGATCTCGTTGTCTCGGGCTCACTGGTGGGTGCAATTGCGAGAAATTTGTGTACATATATAGGAAACTTTCTTACTAAATGTATCTTTTCACAGGACGGCACTGTCAATGTCTACACCCTGCAGGAGGGTCAATTTGTGCGTACTCTCAAGCCCATTGGCTGCACCGAGTCCTGTGTGCAAATATCCTATGTAACTGTTTCATATCATGGTGAGTGATGAAAATGGCTGTCGCCGCCTGAACTTAGGCAACATATGCAATAGCCGAGTGCCAAGAAGTATGCTACAGATTTGTGTGATCAAGCGAAAGAGCACGAAGTGTGAACTCTGTGGCATGTTCGACTCTGTGAGCGAGAGCGATAAGAGCCGCTTCCGTTGTAAGTGGGGATAGCATTGAACTGTCCTCATTTTTATCGTGGCGTTGGCCCGAGCCATTCACGTGTTACTGCTCATTGCGTGATGTGCCCGATCTGCTTATTCTTCTCCCCCACTCTCGCTCTTTCTCTGTGTGCGCTTTAAGCAAACAATTTCAAACAATTTAATCAACGCAGCGCACTTATCGCAGGCCAGTAAATTGCCACACATATACGAATGCATATGTATTTATGATGATAAAGCCTCAAATATCACGTGACATTCTATCTGTGTGTGTGGCCATGTCTGCCTCTGGCACTTATTCATTTCATTTCTACTTTTTTCTGTCATTTTTCCATTCGTCATAATTCCGATGCTTTATCATTATCTTATCTTAATAGGTTCTAATAAAACTATAAAGGGCTTTAACTAGAGAGCGGCACTTAATGCCTTAGCCTGAACCAAGGTTAGGAACTGTCTGTAAAACAAATAATAATAAACCATATCAATCATTATCAATCATGAATAATCGCTAGTAGCTAACCATTATTTGCGTATGAATTTGCAAGCAATAAAATATATGACAGACAAATAATGCAATTGCGATAAGTATATATATATAGACTAGATCAGGCTCAAAAGATGACGTCAATCAAAAGATTGATTGAGCGAGACGACTTAAGATTAAGTCAAATATGAAGTTGAGCGAATGCACATAAAAGACAAAAGAGGCCAATTCGATAGCTCCAAGTATATATATTTTTGATCCCTGATAACACATAAACGTGTCGTGAAAGTAAAATCATGAAACTGATTGATGGGATCGCTTGCTTGACGCTTTATCTGTGATTGCCACATCATTATCTATCGATAAATATCGATTAGAAGTTCAAGTATTTGATGTATTCTGGACTTTCGACATTAATTTATATATGTATATATATATATAAGAAATACTACTAGTATTTATAGTTAATAGCCTCAAATCTTAGGTGCCATATAAGCCTCTTAGCTGAAAGTCCATTGTGACTCTGCTTAAATCATTGGAAGCCTTTTCAGGCTAAATTTCCCCATAGTAAATCAATTTCTAAGCAATCAATCGCTGATTATCGACCCCATGCGCGTCAGACCCATAATGCTTGTATAATACTTGAGTACATATATTTATATGTATAGAATATATAGCTTATATGCATATGAACAGTACCTATAAAACCTGTCAGCTGTGGTCAGGCCATCAGGCAGGCAAGCAGGCCTCTTATCGAGGTGGTAGAGTGTTATACTATAAAGCATCGATTCGATTAATATTTTGCAATATCCGGCAGCAAATTAAACCAGAAATGTCAGACGGCCATCAAATTTATATAAAATATTATACATTTATACGAGAATCTGAGCGAGAGATAAGATTAAATATTTGAGAATCGCAGAGGGGAGCAGTATTCAAAAATACGTGACTATACGTGACTGTATTACACGTGATAACTGTTATAGACAATTGTTATTTACTTGGGCTGCATTGAAGGGAGTCAATCAATCAGTCAATCAATTAAAGAATTAATCCTTATATATATGTAGAAACTCAGCACTTTAAAAAACCCACTATGATTTACTGTTATATTTAAAAATGTCAAAATCAAATAAGAGATTAGATTCAGTTAATGAGAATCGTATAGTAGAGCGGAGTGCATATGAGTAAAATAGTTCTAGAAAATTTAGTTTGGTCATTTATTAAGCCACTCAATTATTTCGATATGAATAATATTCTGATTGCGTTCTTTAAAAAATCAATTAATAACATGGGTTTAATTAAATGTCAAACTCGGCGATCGTCACCAGCTCCTTTGTAACCCTCAATCGGAACTTATCAATGCGAGCTGAAATATGCGCATTCATGCACAAACACTCAAGCATTCCTAATGAAATCAAATCACAAGCGAATGAGTACCGCAATCACATCCAAGTCACACGACCCAACGAACCGCCTTCAAGTCCCAGCACCCGTCTTCAATAAACTGGGGCCCCAATCAAACAACCCCCAACCTATCCCGGGGCCTCCCTTCGCTTTTAACTACACTGAATCTGTGCATAGTCGAGTGTGTGCGACTAGGAGATACCATTGAGATAATTTAGATTAATTCCTAATTTGAAATAAAATTTACTTGTATTCATGACAGTCGTGTAGAAGGGCAATCTATAAGATAACATAATAGTAGGTTAGAGAGAATCTGGAATGTAATGAGTCACATTGAAGAATTTGAACAGAAAGCGAATCAGCAATGAGAGAGAGAGAGAGAGAAGAGATCAAAGTAGTGTAATAGTAAGAGAAGAAGAACAGTGAGAGAAAGAGAGAGAGAGAGAGAGAAATGACTAGCACTGGATATGATAGTTGAAGAGAGAGAAATAAAGAGAGAGAGAGAGAGAGGACTGTACTGTAATGTAGAAGTAATGTTATAGTACCTAAGAGAAGAAGAGGGAGAGAGAGAAAGAGAAATGATTAGCAATACTTATGATAGTTGGAGAGAGATAGAATGAGAATTAGAGTAAGAGAGAGAGAGAGCACTGTCATCTGACATCTGGCAGGAATAGAAACATTTTCTACCTTCTCAAGGCTCTTCCTCCGCCTGTTACATATTTTTCGTGATTGTGTGATACCCCTTAAGCATTTTTAAAGGGTGCTGCGCATGAATATATAAGCAAAACACTCATTCATGACATTTTTCGTGCTTTTATTTTGTCGAGGCGCTACAAAATTTTTATGATACAGTTTGTAGTAAATCTCGGCGAGGGGCCCAGAAATGTAGAAAAACATATATATATATATATATGTGTGTGTGAAGGAAAAAAATAAGACATGGAGTGGGAATTTTTCTGAATGAATGTAAATGTCGCAATTGGCGAGAATGTGACTAGAGGCGAATCACTGTGAACTGGGAACCGGAGAGATCTGATAGGGCAAAGATACGGAGAGGCCGAGAGGCAAGGGGAACTATGAATTGCCTATGTCAAACTGGCTGTAGCATGGTTATTTCTAGTTTGAACGTAAATCACATGGAAACCACTCGGAAACGTAGCCATTCACAAAAAGTGATAAAAGCTTTAAACGATCTTTAAGATATGCATACTTAAGGCACACATATACGTTTATGTGTATATCAAGTATATCTAGACCAGGGGGCACTGGCACTATGCTCGCTCTATGTCTCTCTCTCTCTCTCTCTCTCTCTTTCTCTGTCTGTCTCTATCTTCTCTGATTTTGTCTGCGTAGTTCTGCAGCATTTGAAACGGGTTTCATATTTGATTTGATTAATGCTGAATCAATTTCATTGGCATTGCCCACTGATAAGACTAGAACTACGCATTGCTTTAATCATTGAGACTTCGCTTGACTTGGCTTCTCTTTCTTTTGCTGTTGCTGTTGCTGTTGCTGTTGCTACTTCTACTGCTACTGCTACTGCTACTGCCATTGTTGTTATCTTGAGAAGCGTGTCATAATATTAAATTCCATCGCGCTGTCACACGATGCGATGCCTCTTCGCCGCCTTCTTCAGGTTATCAACGAGCAAGTGGGCCGGGCCCAAGCAGCACCCGTTTGCTTCAGCTGCTCAACTGCGTAGAACCCAATCGTGTTGCCCCACATATCGCAATCTTTCAGCTCTATCTATCAGTCGTTTTCTATGCTCTGAAATCGTTTATGTTCATGCGAAAAATTAAGCACTTTATGCTTCAATTGAGCAGAAATCTTCTTGCTTTGTCAACTGATGTTGTCTGAGGCTTGAGTAGAGCAAGTTGAAGTCGTAGTAGAAAATATATTTTGTGATTTTTTATTTTATGCTAATGTTCTGTAGACTGTAGACTGTAGACTGTAGACTATAGTCTGTAGATTTCAATTATAATTAAATCTCTGACTTAATCTTTGGGAACATTTTTATATAGACAATGGGCAAGGAGAAACATAGGATATTTAAAATATAATTATAGGATAGGATATTCTCCTATAGGATAAATCAAATCTGAAGGAATACACATCTGAAAAATATATTATATTGAATCAATTTGTTATGAATATTCGAATATGATTTGATTCATTCATGAGATTCTTCAATTCTTCACTAAATTTAGATTTCTATTCGAAAATAGTGCTCATATTTTATTCATATTTTAAGCCGACCTTTTTTACCCTCTTAAAATAATATTGAAGTGGAAAAGTTTCTCTATAAAAATATTCATCTACTATATATATTACTTATCCCCCATATCGCCACATCCTTTTTCGCTCAGTGTATCACCTGATAAGTTATAAGCTGAAACCCCCGTAGATTTAGCATTACAGACCCTGCTCTGACCCGCTTCTCCCCCGCCTTCCCTGCTCTCCACCAAGTCCACCTCTCACCCTGGTCGATTCGCCGCATTAATTGCCATATCATCAGACTTCTCTCCGTTGATGCTCGCCTTATCAGACAGACGTCAGCAAATAATCATCGCCTTCTTCTTCGTCTTTTTCTTGTTCTTTGATGATCCACAGGTCACATCGCCTTCAGTGCTTTGGACGACACTTCGCATTCGGTGCACGTGTATAGCATCAATGGAGCCAGCCTGGGCTCCAAGTATGTTTCCGGTCGTGTCACAGGATTTGCCAGCGCCTCGGACTATCTGGTGGTGGCCGACGACGCCGGCGACATCACCATGAGTCGCCTACACGGGTGAGTGGGGGGGGGGAAACCCAACCCAATTTATTGATCTTAACTGAACTTTTTCTCTTTCCCTTGCAGGCTGAAGCCCGTCCTTGACATTCCGCTGCATGTGCCCATCCAGACGGTGGTGGTAACTCCTGGCAATACGCATATCCTAGCGCCCTTGCGTGACGGCCGCCTGGCCGTGGTGGCCGTGCAGCTGCCCCTGGCTGGCAACAAAAAGCATTCCGTGCTCAACGTCTAGACGCCTTCGGGCTTTCCATATCGCAGTAGTTCTTTAGATGTCCTTTTAACGCTTGACTTTTTGTGTCCTTCTGCCCACTTTGTCCTTCATTTGTTTCTTATAGATATATATTTATTATTTTTCGTGTCGTTACGTGCCAAAAAAAGTTAAGCAAATGAAAATGGCCAAAAAGCAGGCCAACAAATTGCACATTTTGTTAGTTGGACTCGCCTCAAATAATTTCCATAAAGATAAAGTTAACGCAAATGTAAATGTATCTATCAGGTACACAAATTCCATTAGCTTTAATGAAGGCACTCGTCTCGTGAGGTTTGTCAGACGTTAGCATACCCTGCACTCATTCACTCTCCATCTCTCGGGTGGTTCCCCGGGAACAGATGCACTCCGCATACCCTGCACTTGGTACTATACCGCCAGCTATACCCTGTAGTATTGGGCACAGTTCAGCATGCCCCACTCCACTTTGCTTTGCCCGCTGTGAATTCCCTTCAAGTATCTCAGCTATGCAGTATAAATTGTGTCTATCAGATACTCGAATGCCATTAGCGTTAAGCGCAATTCCCTGTAAATCCAGCTTCTTCTAGGTGGGCCATCCATCTTTATTGTATCCAAAGCCCGCTATTTATCATGCCCATCTCTCTCTCTCTCTCTCTCGCTCTGTCTCTTTTGCGAGCAATTATTCACTTGTCTTCGTGCCGGATCGCTTTGCAGCGCGGTACTTTGCGCGCGCCTTCCAATTAGCTTGACAAATTCGTATAAATCATTTATCATTAGGCTGACGTTTGTTGTGTTTCTTTCTTTTGTATTTTTCTTATTTTATATATTTATATAAATTAGCACATCGTGCCGTCGTTCAAGACAGAAACTGGTTGCCGGCAAGTGGACCGGTCCGCCTGTCCCTGCCTTATTTCTGTCTCTCTCTCTCTCTCTTTCTCTCTCTCTGTCTCTGTGCGCCCCTCTCGCTGCCTGCTGCCATTTCCGTTTGCACTGAGTCACGCGCGACTTTCAAATCGGCATTAAAATCTGCCCGGCAACAGCGCGACGCGCGGTGGCGTTCAGCTTTTTGGCCACACTCGAAAACTGGGGCCAACTTTCGTTGCCAGCGCGCAGACCAACAACTGTAGCTGTATCTGCGACTGCAGCTGCATCAGCATCAGCATCAGCATCAGCATCTGTATCTGCATCTGTATCGCGAGTGAATGCATTTCCAATTGACAACAAGTATTATATATCCTAAAATTAGAGTCCGTCCACGAATTTAAAGTTTTCGCATCGAATTCCATTCGCTTTTGTTTCGCATTCGTCTCTTGCTGCTGGCACCAAGTCTGCCAGCAAGTTTTCGTACGCCCCCCGCAGACCTACCCTAGGACAACCTTTTCCAATGACAAGTGACAATATATAGTAGACGATCGTTTGATAGGTTTTTGTCTGTTTGTTTCCTATTGCTCAACTTGTTACAAGCGCACAATCAGCACGTAATATATATATATATATAAATATATACTAGAGATTATCACAGCAACAGCTCTTAACTATACGTAACTCCCGACTATACGACTATACAATTATTTACTTAAACACTTAGTTCCAACAGCGAACAATATCATCTTAACTCACAATACTTATAACAGGGCTGTCAAGAGAATTTCGAATGTTTTCGAAAATTTGAATTTTTCAAAAAGGCAAATTGGAAGTATTTTGAGTCATGCTGCGGGTTCATCAAACTGCAACAAAAAACATTTCTACAACTTTCCAAAATTGCAGTTGATTTTCGAGTATTTTCTGTCATTCCCGTTTCGAACCGATTCGTTAACCGCTTCGCAGCCCTGACTTACATATACGTAAATGCGTTTGCTCGTTATTTGTTACTAAGAGTTCTTCGACCTTCCTTAGCTGTAGTTAATGTAACACTGTATAGATTGTACCGAAGAAACTATGTCAATAAAATGTTGAAGACCAAAACCAAAACCAAATAGGGAAAGGCCACAGCGTTTCTTTTAATTATTTTGGTGTATTTATTCAAAAAACAAACACTTTAAATTCAATAATATAATATTTAAATATATATAATGTAAAAAACCATAATTCAGTTCAATTAGCTTACTGTAGAACATAAAACATAGTGTGAAGGGGCAGTATATACTTATGGGTGTGGGTGAGTGTGTGTATATATTATATAAAGACTGTTCTGTTAACCTCAGTGAATACTTTTCATTCCGTTGTATGCCTATAGATGGGTATATGGATGTACATATATGCGTATGAACGATGCGGGTTCAATAAATAAATTTGGTAGATGTGAAAATAACTAATCTTGGCGTGAATTCGTGAATTGGTGAATTCGTTTACACGCGAATTCGTGAATTCGAGCTGCCTACGGTGTATTGGTGGATTGTGTGGATTGGTTGGTGTCTTGGTTGCTTGGCCACTAACAGCCACATAACTTTATATAGATATGCGCACATATACATATATATTAAGTAACGGGCCAATTAATATCGTTAACTAGTGTCTTGCCTGATTTAGTTAGGAACAAACATTGCTACTTACTTATAAACGAAACTTGTTTACCTGAACAACTAAAAGCTACAATTGAAGAAATAAGCAAATGCTATATTAGATTAAAGAACCTAATCAAATACCGTAAAAATAATATTCGTAACTAATTCGAGGTGGAAGAAATAAAAAACAAATAGCGGATTGAAAACATTAAAGTCTAAGCCGGCATTAGATTCTAGAGTTAAACTTAAGCTTAAGATTTCTTTTCTGCTTCTTCATTTCTTTTTTTTTTTTTTTGTTTTTTTCCTATTTTTCCGTTTTGGTTTCTTTTTATCTTTCGCGCATCTTCAAAGGCATTTGATCTATCTAACTAACTAAAAATGTCCAATCGAATAGCCTTGGGTGGAATCTTTAGTCTTCCTTCTGCAATGAGAATAATCGGAGAAAATATCGAGTTAGTTTTGAAGGTAAAATGCGGCTATAACGTGTTATCGGAAAGTCAATTTATCGGTGCGAGAGGCGTGGTTCAGATTTTTTTATGATAAGATACATATGCATACAAAATTAAATTTTTAAAGCCTTCAGCTAGCAATTTAGATTTATAAAGCATTAAATGCTTATCGATTAATATCGATATATCGCAAATTTAATGAAATATATTCCAGTGCTCGTAAGTGTATAGCTATATTAATCAATTAATCGATATCGTTATCGTTATCGATACTTACAAGTACGGGGTACACGAAGGTATCGGCTGAATCTCGGCCCACAGCATTGTGCGCCACGCACTTGTAGTTGCCCATGTCCTCCCATTTGAGATCAGCGATGAGCAGATCTCCGGTGGGCAGGACCTTGAAGCGATGGCTCTGCACGATTTCCTTGTCATCGTTGTTCCTCCAGGTGATCTTGGCATGTGGGCGGGCATGCACCTTGCAGGGCAGCATTATGGTCGAGCCCATCAGGTCCAGGTGGGTTTTCTCGGTGTAGATGATGCGCGGCTTCTGCGGGCCCTGGTACTGCTTCTCGGGCACCAATAGAGCGCCCAGCTCCTGGTCGGCGTGCGAGGGATGCACCACGGTACTGGCATAGATGGTCTTGGAGCCAGTGCGTCCAATGCACGTATAGATTCGGGGCTCGCTTAGCATATGATCGACAATGTGCACGGAGCGCACACGAACGATAGCCGAGGGCGCATCCTCGGTGATCGTGTTCGATTCCAGATTATCGATCTGGAGGAGAGAGCGGAGTTGAGCTAACGGATTCGCGGGATGCGTGGCTGAGCGTGTGGGACCTACCTCTGAGAGTAGCATGTGGCCGACAATCCATTGGATGCTGGGCACCTGGGAGCCCATCATCTCGCAGGCGATCTCTAGTGTGGCGCCGGGCGCCTGTTGCATCTTGGTAGGTGGCGTTTTGGTGAACTTGAGCCAGTCGTCTTCGAAGGCACGATTGCGATGCTTCGATTGGGACTGCGGGGCCTCCTCCGTCTCAATGGAGTTGTCCACATCGTTGCTATCGTCCACGATGTCCACGGCGCGACTCTGGGCGCCCGAGAGGCTGCCAAACAGCAGCAGCGCTATAGCGCACAGATTTAAATTCATTTTCTGCAATCAGAGGAGAGGCGAGAGGGACGTGTCTTAGTGATAGAGGCGAGGTTCAAAGTTCAATATCATTCCGAGGCTATATAATATAGGTGAATAAACCCGCAATTATCATGGAGCATCGCTGCACTTATCAGTTATCAGCTATGTGCCAAGTCCATTATGCCTGGCTAAATCCGAGGCTATAAATCACAATGTCGACTGATACCAAGCGGACGGACGAAGCGACGCCCGGACGAGCAGCTCGATAAGAGGCGCGAATCGCGAATCAAGTGATTCGCATCGTGACAATTAGCCACGACTGCACCCAGAGCAGCTGTAGATCGGCTATCTACTATATCTATATGCTATATCTATATTTCTACAAAATATATTCCAGCTCAACTCAATTTCACAATTTTACTCAATATTTAAGCTTCAACATTTTGCTGCCTTGGCAGTTTCATATCGCCAAAATTTAATTTTAAATCGTTTCACATTTACGAGAATTTAAGTCAAGATCGCTTAACTCAATCGAATTTTATTTAAAAATGATTTGCCTCTAGTTCCGTCTCTTTCGCACTAGCAGCTTAGCTTAAGACGCAGTTGGCGTTGTGACAGGAAGCGCGCTTGGTAAGTTAGAGAACCCAGGTTCGAGCCTCCCAGAGCCAAAGATTTTTTTTAATTATTAAAAATAAAATAAAATAAAAATCAATAAATTAACTTTTTTTTTAAGTATAGATTTTTGGAAAAATATTAAAGTAATTTTCAAATTAATATCATGAAAAAATAAAAAAAAAATTCAAATTAAAATAAGTAAATTCAGAAAATATTTAAAAAAACGAAGTAAATCGAAAATAGATTTTTAAGAATTAAAATTCAGATAATGTTAAAATGGAACTAAATAACATCAATTTATTTCTAAGAAAACTCACTCCAAATTGATCCTAAAAATATTTTTCAAAAATGAAATTCACTTAAGATCACTTTGAAAAATATTTCAAATACTCTTAATCAAATACTTTAGCAGATTTTAACCAAAACTTATTCAAAACCAATGCCAAAGGTGTTTCGAAATTTCTATTTGTTCACTTCAAGGTAAAGGGATCCTTGCGAGAGGCGCGATCAACCCCTAGTCAATGAAGATCTTCCCAGCGCTCGACTAACCATTTCACAATTTCACAATATCACGCGGTCTGGGGACACCGAAATAGAACAAACGATGATAAATTGTGGACAAAGAGCTCACGTAGGCAGCGGCACTTAAGTGGATCAAAAATAAAGAAAAAAAATCGAAAGAAATGGAAGAAAAAACCCAGACAAGAATTGAAAATCGAAATCACATTTTTTCGTGTCGTGACGTCAGCTCCTTGTTGAGAGCGCCCACGCGCCATGGATCAAAGGCCGAGCATAATTAGCCAGGCCGGGCCGACCGATCTGCGTATACCCTAACCGAGCGCTCGACAAGGGCGTGACCACTTAAGTTATTCAATTTGCCATGCATAGCATTATATAGCCAGTCTGCCTCTCCATATAGAGTGTGACGTCTGGCGATTCGCTGGCAAATGTTGCATCAGATTTTCGACTCGATTTGCCCTTCGACTGCGAATGGGGCTTTTTGCTGATTCGCTGAATAGCTGAATATGTGATTTATTTTTCTTCGAATTTCGTCCGTCGTCGTCTATTTTTCGTCGAATCGGCTAGATACATACATGTATGTATGCATGTGACGGTTTGGGGAAGAAGTGGACTGGACTCACCTTTTGATTTGATTTCTTTTTTCTCTTCCGGTAAAAAATGTTTGCGGTTTTCTCCCTAAGTGGGCGGCGTTTAGAGGCGTTTGGCGTTCGCGTCTTTTGATTGAAGGCGCGAGCTGCTCGAATTTGACAACTTTTTGTTATGTTATGAAGGAGTTTATCAGCTCTAAGTTGTGCTGGCTGCGGAATTGGGCCTTTTGATTGAAATTCAGCAGCAATTGGCTTAGCAATGACATAGAGTCGGCGCGGTATGCCGTTTTGGTAGCTTTGCAGCTTAGTGTTGGTGAAATTTTGATTGTTTTTCTTTATTTTGCAACGCAACGGCGCCTGTTCCTGTTCCTGTTCTTGTTCCGGTTCCGGAGCGTAGTTCAAAACGTGTGAGTCTTCAAACGTAGCGTATGTCCAGCTCAAAGCTCGGACACATTCGTCTCAGTATATAGAAGAGTGAAAAGGTTGTGGAACGAGGGGGGCGGGGCTTCAGCACGACTCCTTGGCAACTAACTGTGGTTTCTTGACGCGGCACTCTTTATAAGACGCACGGTTCATCGACATTACAAGTCAAGGTAGGCTTTTAATTTTCTTTTGCTTTTGGCTTGAGCGGTCAGAAAGCGGTCAACGTTGCAGCGATTTGCGAAGCGGAGCGCACACTTAAGTTGTGTTAAACAGCTGAAAACTGTTACAGAACTGATTTGGCTACGCTGTCGACTTCATTTTATATACGCCAGCTCCGGAGCAACGCTGTGCTCCGCAGAGCAGAGCGTCGCTGTCGAAACGCATTACGCTCTTTCTTCAACTCGCTCTCGTGCTCTCGCTCTCGCACACACACACACACACATACAGGCAGTTCGCCGCTGTGCCCTTCGTATTGGTTCGTTTCTTTTACTTCGGGCCAAGCACAGTTCGTTGGCAACTATTCATACACACATACACACACACACACTCACACAGGATGATCAGCGCATTCACAATGATCGGAGCCGGAACGAAATGAAAGAACAGTTCATTTATCATTTGATCTGTTGAGCTATTTGAATGCAGTTTGAGCTGCTCTGGCGGCCGGCAATTGCAGCGGCGCGCAATTTTCCATGGACTCAGCGCGGACGGGAATGGAATGGAACTTGCAACGGGTAGAGGTACAGTTCCCCACATGGGAATGACCCGTCGCACTTTCAATTCCTAGCCAATAGTTGCTTTACCCTTGACTCAATGCGCCTGTTGCTGGGCGGAGGGTGGGGGGTAGCAGAGTGAAACCAGTTGACAGAGACAAGAATTTAAATGTGATCAGTACACTGAGAGAAATATATGCGCACTTTTGTAAATCAAGACATTAAAGTAATTAGTAGCGCATGTAGAGGCTACTTTAATTAGATTTAATATTTAAATAATATACTATATATATTAATATTTTTATTTATTTATTTTTTTTATTTGGGTCCTTTTTAATTTTCTTGCAGTGTAGCAATTCTTATGCTGCTTCTTTCTACCGCATTCGTACGTGCCTTTCGGCATGGCTTTTAAACGGCTGCAGCCGCTGCCTTCCAGGCGAGCAACAGCGCAACGCTGCAAGATCCCCCTCTTGCTGCAGCGCCCCCCTCATGCTGCGCCACTGCTCCACAGCACAGTTGATTCATTGCAATCAAGTGAGTGCCAGTTTGTCTGCTGCGTTCATTCGGTTGAGGGCAGAAAACCACAAAGCGGGGGCCACCGAGCGAGAGGGGGACAGCAAAACTTGTTGCCAGAGTGGACGCAGGCAGATAGACAGAGCGAGAGCAAGAGCAAGAGCCAGAGCGAGATAGAAGAGAGGAGAGAGCAGTGGGCAGGGGAACAGTCACAATGGCAGACAGACTGGCAGCAATTCAACAGATCGCGTGTTCGCTTTCCGCTGTGCCGCTAGTTACGTGTGGTTCAGAGTGGGTCTGGTGGATCTGGTGGCGGGTGGGGCAGCTGTGCCTGTTGCTGGGCGGCAGCCAGAACTGGTGCCCGGGGCTTGTATTCTCGCCGCACCAACTAGCTAGCTCTGACTAGTTTTATTCATTTGTCGGCAAAGTCTACAGACAATTAAATATACATATACATATATATATATATATATATATATATATATATATATATATATATATATATATATATATATATATATATATATATATATGTATATATGTATACATTGCACCAGCTCGCCCCCCAGAGGCCCTGCTCCACTCCCACATTTGGCAGCTGCCAATTGGCAAGCGAAACTCAATTGAAATCAAGTAAATTGCTGCAGCTGTGGCGAACTGATCTGGTGCCCTTCTGACGGCAGAGCTCAAAGGCGACCAGCAACGTAACAACGAGCAGGGAACGTAACAAATTTGACGTAAGTGCATCAGATCGATTACTGGATCAAACGCCGTTTCCATATTGATTCCAGATTCGTCGAGATTTGCTGACGTTCCAGGAAAACGCGCACGCACTGGCATACGGATGCAAACTGTACGTGCGGCATAGCGCGTAGTATAACAGTTGAGCGTGCACATAGTATAACAGTTGAGCGTGTTCATAGTATAACAGTTAAGCCTATATGCACGCTCAACTGTTATACTATGTGCATGCGTACATGTTATACTATATAGTTGAGCGTGCACATAGTATAACAGCTACCCATGCACATAGTATAACAGCTACCCCTGCATGTATATGCATGTATATAACAGCTAAATGTTATATTTCTAGAAACTTCGTGTGCATTTGAGATTGGTGTTTGCTTAAGTTAGTATAACAGTTACGAATAAGCTTAAATCTCTTAGGGTAGACCCAAAGTGAGAAATCCCTAAGTAAAAGTTTATAGACAAATCCAAAGGGCATTTTATATGGGGAATTCTTGGTAAAAATTTATTTTTTTTGGGAAATTCCTTATATAAAAGATTTCTATCATATGACAAATTGTATTTTTCTAGGAATTATATATAATAAGAATTATATCCCATAAAAACAGAATTTTGTATAGGAATTACTTAAATCCAGTGACTGTTTCGCGCAGTGTAGCCGAAGCAGTTCGCTTTAAATGAGCGCAAAGATGCGATACATATTCATAGGCCTTGGCACCGCTTGGTACCGATCGGTCGATCGAACGCGACAAAACATCAATTTATTACCATCCACAAAAGAAGAAAGAAACAGATACAATTTCCTAGAAATGAGAAAGGTCGCAAACTGGACAAATCATACGATCGTGCGATCGTACGTCTAATTGTTTGATCGTCCGATCGTAGCATTTCGCCATTATTTTGTTGGACCCAATTATTGCATCATGGCAACTGCAGCGAGTGCTGGTAGAAAGATGCACACGCGACTCTCTAGCAGAAAAAAGAGAGGCACACAAAAAGATAGTTAAAAAGAGACAAAAAATACAAAAAAAAAAAAAAATGGTTAACAGAGCTCGCTTTGCCGTCTACGTTTGCACTTTTCTGCTAATTAACGGGCAACGGCCACCGGAACTGGGCTGAGACTCATTCGACTCATTCGACTCATTCAAAGTCAGCAAACAGACGGACGGACGGACAGAGACAGGGACAGACAGATAGAGAGATATGCAGTTCGGGGAAAAGATAGTGCAACATGCAACTGCCAAGACAAGTCACACACACACACATATACGCACGCACACAGGTGTGCAGGCATGTGAATTGCAGGTTGTACAAATCGTCTACACATACAGACACATTTAAACACATACATACATATATGTATGTGTTGAAATACATATCTACACCTGGCTGGCGACGTGAGAAAATTCATGTGCATGCCACAAATTCTGTGCCGTTGCCAATGTAGCATTTTTTCTTCTCTCTACTTCTTCGTTTTTTTCTGGCTGATAAAGTCCAAAAAGTCTGCTTGGCAACAGCCTCGAGCGACCTCGACCTCAGGCTGTGCATTTGAATAGACGTTATTTATTTTTCCCTTCACGGACTTTTTCCAAATGCCCCAATTTCCCTTTCTAGTCCGTATAATAGTTATGCACTTACGAGATCTTCGAATGCGACGACGTATAACACAATTACACAGCCCATGTGTGTGTGTGTGTGAAAAGCAGTTGTAATGGAAAATTTATGAAACCACTTTTATTTCTCATAATTTTGTTTCATTATTTTTTTTTTTTTTTTTTATTTTGATATGGAAAATTTTTGGTCGAAATGTATTACAATTAACGATAATGGTTGCGATTGTGAGTGTCATTAGCATTAACCAAAAAAAATAAATATATTGTGATACGTGTAGCAATACATATGTATCTAGAAAGCGCGAGCACTTCCTCAATAGCACACATACATGCATACATATGCATAAGCCTGTGTAATTTATCAATTAACCTATGGAGTGTGCTATGTCTGAGCGTTTGTGTCTTCTTAGCTGTGTGTGTGTGTGTTCTGCTTCCCTTGCATTCTTTGCGCGCATAAATTAAAATATATGTACATATGCGTGTGTGTGTGTGTGTGCGTGTGCCCTGTCTCTGGTTACCTTTTGTTGAGTTGTGCAACTGTGAGCTGAGAGCACCCATCACCAACACCGAAATAGAGCCGAACGACCACCACCGAAGTAGCCGACTCCGAGCGACTCCGACTCTCGCCCAATTCAGTTCGACTATTGCATCAGCCATTTCTACGCCGCACACAGCGTCGGCAGCGCTTGCAGTCGAGCGCGCTTGAAACGGTAAAGCCGAGCATAACCCATAAGCCCTTGCCCTTGTCTCGCTCCCATGCTGCGTGCATGCTTGTGCGTGTTGCGCTGAGTCATCGCGCTTGGCAGGTGGCATTACCCAAAAGACAAGCGAGATTAGGTTTAATAATAACAAAGAAAAAAGTAAAAAAGCCACAAGTCTAACACTTGATATATTGCGCTACGTCAGAGCTGCCAACTGGCATATTTTAATCGCCTCTAATTAAAAACTTATATTTCGTCGTTTGAGTTAAATTCGCTTGATTCGAATTCGAATTTGTTCTAGCGAGCTGTCAAAATAATTCCACAGTTTTGTTTTATTTTTTGAAAAGAAAAACAATAAAATCATTTCCACTTATAGATCCGATGACGTCTGTAGATGTTTTCAACTTTCCGCTATTATCAACGCACAGTTCAATAGAGCTTAAAAAACAATTATGTATGAGTGTTTATTCAGAAAATAATAAAAAAGGGGCTCGTTGCCTCACAGACAAGCACACACGCACACACACACACACACACACACACACACACAGGCATCGAGGACAGGGCCAAGCGCGGCAAATGCCAGATAATTAACAATTTCTCCTAATTGACATCGTTTATCAATACACACACACAAATACATGCATACAATTCTCTTCTCATTGTTTTGATAGAAGCATAATTGACTACGTGTGTGTGTGTGTGTGTCACGTCACATGAAATTCGCCGCACCCGCGCCCACACCCTTGGCTCATTTGTCAAGTAACAGGGGCTCGTCTGGCCCAGCGTAAACAGCCACAACGACGCACATTCGGCTACACACACACACACACACTCAGACAAAGTGTATGCTCGAAAGAGCGGACATGTTCGCTCCAGCATTGCTGTCCGCTCTTTCTCTTCTTTACATACTCTTGCTCTGTCTCTTTTCCGCTCTTGATCTGGCTGGCAAATGCAAATGCTTGCCGCATGCAAAAAAAAAAAAAAAAAATTTGATTGCCAAAGCGAATGCCGTTGATTGGCCCCCCGCTCTCTCGCTTGCTCTTCGACTGCCTACCCCACTCCATAGCTCTGACGCATTTCGCCCGTTCGCGCAGCTTCGCCGTCACCTCCATTCGTACAGTGCTCCGCTTTGATCATTCCATATGTGCATATTTCATTGCGCTTTTTGCCTTCAACTTTTTTTTTGCTTAGGCTGCTTTTTTATTATTAAATGAATTGCAATTTATTACAAAGCGATCTGATTATTAATTGGTTTTGAATTGATTTCGACCAGCGACTCGCTACTTGCAACGGCAGCTGCGACAGCGACGCCGACGGTGACGGCGACAGCGACTGCGACTGCGTGACCAGCGCAACGTTCAGTGCGGCGAATTCTGCGTGCATGTCTCTGGCCGCACGTAGACCCCGTTCCAATTGGACTGACTCATCAAATGTAAAGCTCCAATTAGCAGCGTTTTAAATTTTATTTCATCTTAAAAGTTGATTTTAAATCGCTTTGAAAGTCAACTTTAAATGTCAGAGTGTCGTATTTTTGTTATTACTTTCTTCTCTCGATAGAATTACACTCGAAATAACAGATTTGCCGAAAATAAATATTTTCTGCTGCCTGCCCCAAAAGATTCGCAGTTAAAAAGTTTATTTTTCCTATATCTCGGATTTTTTCCGGTTTCTATTTACTTAAGGAAGGGAATTGTTTTTGTTTACGCTGCGGATGCATTAAAGCATATTTCCCTCGAATCGAATTCACTTGAGAACCCACTGAAGAATTCTTCTTAATACGGTTCCCAAGCTATATCCAAAATAAACACAAAATCGTATCAGAAGGTCTCAGCTTCACAGCAGACTTGCCGGCGGCTGTCCTTGCACAACTGTTATACGTATTTGCTTATACAAAGGCAGATGTATGTATGCGAGTCTTAAACTTATGCTGATCTCGAGCCGACGTACGTATAACACTTACTATTCCAATTGGAATATACACGTAGTCAAACGTAATCTGAAAGCAACTGCGATAAGCTTTTCGCGGCAAACTTTCTTGAGATTTCATTATAATAGAGCGCGAAATGAAAAAATCACGACCGATCTTTGGTCATTTCTCAAAAGCAATTCGAACCGACAAAAGCCCAAACTAATTGAATCTAATATATATATCTAATATATCTATATAATATATTTAAAAAATCAAGTCAATTGAAGAGCGGGTATACGCAACAGCAGAAAAACTAACCACGAAATAAAAACTAGCATACTGAAGCGTATAACAGTTATAAACTGGTCGAAATTCTGCTACTAAATACCATTTAAAATTTTTTTTAATTTTTACATATTAATGTATAAGAGATGTAAGAAATATAGAAAATATAACAACTGCCATCACTTATAGTATAACATACTTATATAACACAATGCCTGTCAAACTGTACCACCTTCTAGCCAAGATCACTTTCAATATCAAACTCAAAGCCAATATACCCAATTTGAAACACTTGACAGCCCATAGGAAATATGTTAATTGATGCATATTTTGCTGATAGGCTGTTAAGTGCGTAAATCAGAGTTACAGTGGGCTAGATAAGTGATATGCTGGCCATACAGGTGACACAGGTGTCAGGTGTCTGCCATGACTCAATCGAAATCAATTGAAAATTGATAAAGAAACCCCAAGACCATAAATAAATATGATTAATTCGGCCAATGGGATAAGTGTGATAAAAGCCTACCTGCATTCCGCTGTGATTGGCACTTGAACACTTGACTCGCAGCTCACTTTTCACTTTTCCGCAAACACTTGAAATGTGCCGTTAAAACTGTTCGCTCTTGCAAACTTATGTAATTTGTGTTCTCTTCAGTTCCGCTTTATATTTGTTGGTTATTGTTATTTATTTATTTGTATTTGTATTTTTATTTATTATTTTTTTTTTTTTTTGGTTGGTTCTGGCTTGCTCGGTACGATTGGAGATGTGACTCGATGGCTAGTGATGTGATATACTGTGCGGCGAAAGGTTGAGCATGGATGCTTTTATATCGCCGAAATCAACAAGTGCCGTTCGTCACACAGCGACAGCAGATTGGCTACCATTCGGCAATATTAACAGTTATGGACGTCGCCTGTCGTCTTCGCCTTCGCCTTCGCCTTCGCCTGGGGGTAGCGCTATGTGTGCTTGCTTGTGTGTGTGTGTGTGTGTGTGTGTCTGTGTGTGTTTCAGTTTGCTTCAATTTGTGTATTGGTCATTTGTATTGGTATTGCGGCTAGCAGCTGCCTGCCTTCGCGTATGTGTGTGTGTGTGTGCCTTTGTGGGCGTTCGCTTTTGCTGCTGCTGCGACTGCTGCTGCTGCTGCTGCTGCTGCTGCTGTGCCTTCGATTGAAAAATTGAATGCAAATTTATTTTAAATTATATTTATTCTTACACATTAATATTCGTTTGCATTTGATTTGCTAGCTAACCTTAATACATACCTAAGTTAGGTACAGTTGGCGACAGACGCACGCAGCTAGTTCAATGTAGATCGGTTCACGCACATAATTAACGCACTGTTGACCTGCCGCGCCCCCTGGCCACTGGCCCCTGGCCCTTGTACCCTGTCAGCAGTTAACATTTTGCAACTTTCCAGCTGGAATTCGCCGCTTTTTTCATTTATCTGAGCTGCCGCAATCTGGTTGAGGTTGAGTTGCAACTCGAAGCTTCTCTCCCTCTCTCTCTCACTCTCTCTCTCTCTCTCACCCCCTTGTTGAGGATTTGAGTGCGTGAGTGATTTGATTGGCCAGGAGTTAGACAGACGCACAGACGTCACCTGGCAGACCGGATCTACAATATTTGCATATGTATTTATTTATATATGTGTATGTGTATGTGTATGTGTGTGTGTGTGTGTGTGTGTCTACGTGCTGGCCGCTGGCAGCTGTGCTTTAATTGATTCTATGTGCTATAAATTGAAATGCACTCGATGAAACCGTTAAATTCAAATCGAGTTGCACTTTAAGCTGGACTGTCGAGTGGGGGGTGGGGGATGGGTGGTGGTGGCTGCCCAATAGGCGACTGACTTCTGACTTCTGTAACACAATAATTGCGACGCCTTCTTCTCCCTCTTCTTCTTCGACTTCTGCCACTTTGGTAATCATCATAATGAGCTGCTAATCAATGGACGCTGCCTGGCAACTGCGCAGCTCGCCTGTTGCGACACACACACAGAGAGAGCGAGAGGGGTATATGAGTGTGTGTGTGTGTTTTTTTAGTTCGCCCACGCATTTGCCTTTATTTTTTTTTTAGCCAATTTGGCCAACAATAGGGCTTCATTTGTATTTAGCCAGCTTGTCTCCAATTGATACCGCTGCTGCGTTACGCCCACACAGTGAGACAGGGGCGGCAATGCTCCCTACCCAATTAGGCCAGCAGCAGGGCGTAATTAAATACAACAACAACAACAACAATTGCTTCTATTTTGCTTATTTCTGTTTGTTTGTTTGCTTAACGAGCCCACGCAACAACGCCTGCTGGCCAATACTAATAATTGCGCGTTAGCCAACACTTGACCATTTTCCTTTGCAAATCTTCTTCAAGTGTTTTGTTGTCTTCATCTTCATCGTTGTGACAACCAAAGTGAGGCATACTTTTCGGGGCCGCCATTGCTCCGTAGTCTATATATAGCAACAACTGAATGTGTGTGTGTATGTGTGTGTATGT
Source organism: Drosophila fulvimacula (assembly GCA_035045555.1). NCBI lineage: Eukaryota > Metazoa > Arthropoda > Insecta > Diptera > Drosophilidae > Drosophila > Drosophila fulvimacula. The sequence continues at coordinate 1,662,742 of JAWNOX010000203.1, read as the reverse complement.
GTGTGTATGTGTGTGTGTGTGTGTGTGATCTATTTGTTGTATGCTGAGTTAAGAGCTGCAGCAGGCGATTGGTCACGCTTGCAGCATCTCAAGTCTTCTAATGTCAAGCAGAAATAAATTTATGTTAAAGTAGAGAATAAGTTCAATTGAATTAGTCTAGCAGAGGGAACTACTGAACTAGTTCTTCTAAATAATAATAAATTTGAAACGAACAAAAAAAGTTTTTTTTTCGTTGAGAACGATTTTTGCAGCCTATATAAAATTTCAACTGTACAAAATTTCGTTGCATAGCATTCAGGGGCCTAATGGTAAAAATTGGCATTGCCTAGCATTCAGGGGCATTTCTTCCAGCTGTTGCTGCCAAAATATAAACACAAATGCTGCTGCGCTACCAGGCGCACAAAAACGAATAGCAGGCAGAAAATATTAGTTAGCAGTGCGCTAACAGTGTACTCATAAGGTGTTGTTAGTTAACAGAGACTTAACATAATTATGTTAGTTAACAGTGACATAACATAACCATGTTAGCTAACAGAATGTTAACAGTGTTATGTTAAGAAAATGTTAACTAACATTTTTTGCCCTACTGTTCATTTCTGTTCGCCTGGTATTTTCAAAAAATTTGCGCCAAAATTTAGCGCCCTAATGGGAAAATTTGTTTTCCAATGTATTCTGGGGCGTGTGCTGCAGCTATTGCTGCTAATATGTAAACAAATGCTGCTGAAATACCAGGCGCACAGAAACGAGTAGCAGGCAGAAAATATTAGTTAGCAGTGCGCTAACAGTGTACTGTTAAGGCACTGTTACATAACATCGAGTTAACATTGTTATGTTAGTTAACAGTGACATAACATTATCATGTTAGCTAACATAATATTAACAGTGGTCTGTTAAGAAAATGTTAACTAACATTTTTTTCCTACTGTTCATGTCTGTTCGCCTGGTAATTTCTGTTCCTATTTTTACCAGTAGCCGCTCCTTAATGCTATGAAACGAAATCTTTTTCGACTGCAACTCGAATGTTACAGCATTTTGTTTAGAATAAAATGTAAATTGTTGATTTTAAGACCGTTATACTCACCCACAAATATTACAAATTCTGCAAAAGAAATCATACACATTTTTGGTCATTTCAGGGCCTGTAGGTACACTAGGACTATATCCATGGTATTGAGTCACCTAGAATATATGTGTCAACTAGGAACCATGCATACTCCTTTGAATTCGACAAGACTATATTTTGAAATAATTACACGTTTGGTTTTAAATAATATTTTCAATTACAAAATTAAGCTCTTTTAATATTACGCACAATAAGTGTGCCTAAATTTATGCATAGCAATGTAGCCAGTTGCTGAAAAAGCTTGCATTTGTTGTGAGCTTTCAAAGCTGAGTACGCATCAATAACTGCAACACGTGTAACAAAAGCTCATTCAAGGTTAGCGGCATACACTGGCCGAAAAAAAGTGTATACACGGCGCGCACACGCGATAAACGTACACAATTAACAAATCTGCTAATGCGGCTGAAAGTCTAGTGTCACCCAAAGCGTTTGTGATGAAATAGATGTTATACTTGTTTTTTTTCTTTTTATTATCTGTTTGTCTTTTCGCTTGGGTCTATCCCGTTTGTAGTGCCTGTACTAACCATTTGCCTTGGGTGTGTGCAGCGATGTGTTAATCGAGCTTTGCTGTTTGCTTTCGCCTCGATTCGCCATTCGCCATTCGCCATTCGCCAGTCGCCAGTCGCCGGCCGGACGTCATTGCAGCAGGTTTCTCAGCGCAGCTCTTACTCAGCTATATCTCAAATAATTATTTGTTTAATAAGCAACAAGTTGCCGATCGTACGATCTAATATTCACTTCAGTGTGCACACACCATGACCTCTTACACCAGCCTCCCGTTGGCTCTAAGGCAGGCCAAGCTCTTGGCTACTCGCGGCTTCAGCGAGCGGCTCTTCCACCGGCATCTCTCGGCCAGCCAAACACTTTACGACAAACACGAGTAAGATTTGTTTTTTTTTTTTTTTTGTCAATTCGCTGAACTGCCACACCCCCGTCGCAGGCGTAGCGCTAATAAGAAATGTCAAACAGGCCCCAAGAGGATCGTCAATGTTTGCAGAACCTTTGTGTATTGTGTATTGTTCTATATGCAAATGCTGATATGGATGTGTGTCAATATATATATATATATAGTATATCTATCTATATATACATATCTATAAAACAAACACAATTAGCATGATTAAGGCGAGGGAATTAAGCACGTAGACCAAAAAAAAAAAAAAAAACAATTATTTTAGCACCACAGCAAAAGCTTTTATTTTTATGTCCATATATACTCTGTTTGCAATGTTGCAACGGGCATATTGGTGTGACTTTTATATAAGTGCAAGACTTTAATTTGGATAGAAGATTATATATATATCCCTATCTACCCCTTTGCAGATGTAAAGTTTTGGTTGTTGGCGGCGGCGCTGGCGGCTGTGCTCTGGCCGCAAAGCTCTCCTCTCGCCTGGGCAGGGACAAGGTGATCGTCGTGGAGCCAGCTGATGTACGTAAGCCCTAAATTGTGATCCGTGCCTCAAGTCAAGCAGAGGAACTTACTCCCAACTGTGTGTTGCCCGCAGAAACATTACTATCAGCCGATGTTCACGCTCATTGGGGGTGGCATGAAGCGTCTGGAGCACTCCTACAAGTCCATGGCCGAGGTGCTGCCCAAGAAGGCGAAGTGGCTGCAGGAGGCGGCCGTCGAGTTTGATCCGGAGAGCAATACGGTGAAGACCTCGGGCGGAAATACCATCAAGTACGATATGCTGCTGATAGCGACGGGTCTGCAGCTGAACTACAATAAGGTGAGCTCAATCAGGGGTAGATAATCAATCGGCCGTAATCTGAATCACATGCTCTTTAAGATACCCGGACTGGAGGAGGCGTTGGCTATACCCAATGGCAAAGTATGCTCCATCTATTCGCCCAAGTATGTGGATCGGGTTTACGATTGCCTACGCAATATCCAAGGCGGCGATGCCATCTTCACGTATCCCTCATCCCCTGTCAAGTGTCCGGGTGCACCTCAGAAGATTGTCTACATCGCGGAACACTATTTCCGCAAGGTAAGCCAGAGATCTGGAAATCCGTAATCCCCTCTCATCCGAAATTTCCGTTCCAGTTGGGCAAGCGAAATAATATAAATGTCAAATACAATACGGCTCTGCCCGTGCTCTTTGGTGTTAAGCACTATGCAGATGCTCTCTGGCCCATTGTGAAGAAGCGCAACATAACGGTAAATACACGGCGTAATCTAATTGAGGTTAAGCCCGGTCAGGACATTGCAGTGTTTGAGAACTTGGATAATCCCAGCGAACACTTCGAGGAGAAGGTAAGAAAGGAGTGGAATATAGATATAGATACAGAATATATTATATCTACCCGGACTTTCCTTTATTTAGTATTCTATGCTGCACGCCGTACCGCCAATGAGTGCGCCGGATGCCTTGACTCGGTGCGAGGCGCTGATCAACGAGGCGGGGTTCGTGGACGTGAATCAGTCTACACTGCAGCACAAAAAGTACCAGAACGTATTCGCCATAGGCGATTCATCCGGTTCACCCAACTCCAAGACTGCAGCCTCAGCAGGTGAGATCTCGAAGTCCCTAGAATTTCCATTACGTCATAATTTTTTTTAACAAATATTTTTCTTATCGCTTAGCTGCCCAGTCACCGGTTGTATTTCGGAACATGATCGCAGCTATGGAGGGTAAACCTCTTAAAGACGTCTATGATGGATATGCATCGTGTCCCCTGGTTACTGGATATAGCAGCGTTATATTGGCCGAGTTCGATTATAGTCTGACTCCTTTGGAGACGTTCCCAGTGGCCCAGAACAAGGAACGCTACTCAATGTTCATCATGAAGAAAGATTTTATGCCGTTGCTGTATTGGAAGCTCATGTTAACTGGCCACTGGAATGGACCTGCTCTCATGCGTAACCTGTTCTCTGTGTTTAAATTCGGCAAATAAGGCATTGTCGGAAATGCCCTCCACATATGATCTACAATAATAATAATAATAACAATAACTTTTATTTGTGTGACTTTTGTAACACATGCATTTAAAATATTACAAATTCTACGAAAAGCAGTATTTGAACTTAACGTCAATTTGGGTTACTGTTCATTAACAGCAGGCCGTTAATTAACATAATTGACGGTGACTTGCAGAACTGCAGCATTTTGCAAACTTTGTATTCCTTAGCTGAAGCAGTGATAATAATCAATTAGTTCAATTAGCATTTGTTTAATAACTACCAATTGTAAATTTAACCGGATTCAGTTGAAATATAACATTATATATCGAAAAAGCAACACTGCTGGATTAACGCAGTTTTGAGCAACGTGAAGCTGGCTGCGAACGCATATTGGAGAATAGAAGAGGAAGAACAAGCGTGGCGTCTGTATGGGCGCAAGCATTTGAAGCTAACGAACCGAAAGTCTTTGTGGAACAATAAATTTAAGCAAATATAATAATAGTGCGGCGGTAATAAAATTACAAAATCTATCAAAATGAAGGCAATGTAAGTAGTAAATAACAATAAAGATACATAAGACGAATGTGAACGTTATTGCCATGCAGGGCTCGTACGCCACTCCGTGTTCCCAAGACGCCGCGCCAAATGCAGGGACAAATGCATTCGGAGAAGCGGCGTGACGTGTCCAACAAACAACAGGATCCTGTGAATGTGTTTTGTCGTGTACGGCCACTGCAATCGGAGGCTGATCTAACCTGCCTGCGCGTCAAGAATGCGACCACAATTGCCCTGAATCCACAGGATCAACTGCTGCAGCATCATCAGAAGCAACAGAACGGCGCTCAGCGTGAGCTGCAGTACATCTTCAAGCATGTCTTTCAGCCGGATGCCAATCAACAGGATGTGTTCACGGCTGTCGCCCAACCCCTTGTCGATAATCTGGTGCGTGGCCGGAATAGTTTGCTCTTCACCTACGGCGTAACGGGCAGCGGAAAGACCTACACAATGACGGGAAATGCAAGACATCGTGGCATAATGCCTCGATGTTTGGATCTGCTCTTCCGCACCATTTCTGACTATCAAGCAAAGAAGTTTGTGTTCAAGCCGGATCGTTTGAATGGCTTTGAGATCCTTTCGGAAGAGGATGCACTGCTCGAGCGGCAGCAGGAGATGAATCAAAGATTCGCAGGTGCCGGACGTTTTGCCTTTCGACGCAAGGATTCGGATCCGGAAATCGCATCACAGGCCTCAGTGGATCCCACGCCGTTGACCGTACTCGACGAGGACAACATGTACTCCGTGTTCATCACCTATGTGGAGATGTACAACAATAGCGTCTACGATCTGCTCGAGGACTCCGGCGTGCAGAAGTAAGTGTTTCTATATACCTATGTAGATTGCCTGCTGATCCTCTCCCTCTCAATTTAGATCCTTGCAGTGCAAAATCATACGCGAGGATGCGCACCATCAGATGTTCGTGCACGGCGTTACCGAGGTGGAGGTCAAGACAGTGGAGGATGCTCTCGAGGTCTTTCAAATGGGCCAAAAGCGCAAGCGCATGGGCAACACAATCCTAAATGCGGAGTCGAGTCGCAGTCACTCCGTCTTCAACATTAGACTTGTCCAGGCGCCCACCGACTGCCAGGGCGAGCGCGTGATCCAGGACAAGCACACGATCACTGTGAGCCAGCTGTCGCTTGTCGATTTGGCGGGCAGTGAACGCTCGTCCCGTACGAAGAACACGGGCGTGCGTCTCCGTGAAGCTGGCAACATTAACAATTCGCTGATGACGCTGCGCACTTGCCTCGAGTATCTGCGCGAGAATCAACAGCTGGCTCCGAATATGCCCGCCAAGAAGATACCATATCGCGACTCGAAGATCACGCACATGTTCAAGAACTACTTCGATGGCGAGGGCCAGGTGTCCATGATTGTGTGCATCAATCCGCGCATCGAGGACTACGATGAGAATATGGTAGATCCTTTATACCCTACTGCTATCTGTTATCTATAGCTTCCTCCTCATTCACAGCAAGTCATGAAGTTTGCGGAGATGACCCAGGAGGTGCAAATAGCACGTGCCACGCCCATGAAACCAGATCTGGGTCTTACGCCCGGTCGCCGCAAGGCGAACAAACTATTTAAGATCGCTGTCAACAATCTAAACGAGCTGGGCATACCCGAGGCTAAGCAGCTGGAGGTGGATGTGGGCCTGGTTTATAGCTTGGGCGCAGACTTTCCACACTATCAAATGGACAGTCCGGAGGCCGCATGCAAGATACAGGAGCTCATGGAGTACCTGGAGCAGCGCATTGACAAGCGACGCAAACTGCGCGCCAATATGGACCTCAAATGTAGACTGAGAATTCCTTTTTAATTTGTGGAAGCTTCACTAATCCTCTTTTTCTGTTAGGCGACAACTTTCGTCAGTTGCTCATGAATCTGGATCGCGACAATCTGCAGTTGCGCACGGAGCTGGCCTCCATGAAGGCCGTCTACAAGCAAGAGCGCGAGCGCAGCGCCGCCTTGGAGAACAAGGTGCGCATACATGAGAGCTCCATAGATGTGCTGAACAATACGCTGAGCAAGCGGGAGCGCCAGATCCAAGAGCTCAGCCAGAAGCTAAGCGAACAGGAGCATCTGGTCACGCAAAAGGAGCAGGAGAAGGAGAAGCAGAAGAAGAAGTACAACTCAAAGCTGGCCGTTGAATCGGATAAGAATAAGCGTGAATTCGATATGAAGCTGCGCGAGCAACGCGCCAAGATGCAGGAGCGTATGCGCATCAAGGACGAAAAGTTGCGCCTGGTGTCCAATATACTACAGTCCGAGGATGTGCCCAGCTTGCCGCGTTCCCAGAGCTCAGAGAATCTGCTGAACGACAAGGATCGCGGTGGCTTCACCACGCGCACAGAGTCCACAGCAGCACCGACGACACGCACGGACATCTACTGTACGCCGAGACATGTAAGATTCCAGTGGAAGATAGTATGAATTCCAATTGATGTCGTAATCCTCTTTACAGGGCTTGGCGGCTGCCAATAATAGGCATCGCAGATCCCGCTCCGCCGGGGACAAATGGCTGGAGCATCGTGCCGCCAATCCCGTGCCCCTCGGCACCATTATGCAGCCGTATCTGAAGAACCGAAAATCGGTGACGAAGCTAACCGACATGAAGGAGCTGACCGGACATGGAGCCAACAAATACTGCCTCGTCTCCCAGGAGGCAGACACCGATGGCGATGTCGAGACGAAACTGTACAAAGGCAACGTCATTCCCACTTGTGGCGGCGGTGCCCAAGTGGTGTTCGAAGATGTTGAGTGCCTAAAGCAGAAGTCACCTGTCCACTCGCCCACCCGCAAACGGCCCAGCAACGGCAATTTGTCGGCCTCGGCATTTGGTGGCCCGCTGCCGACGAGCACCACGGGGCTGACGTCCGTGCAGGATGTCGCCTCGCGTTGCAATTTGGGCATCGAGGGGCACAGCAGCAAGAAGTCCAAGATGTAAACGATATACTCGAAGCATTCTCGCAGATCCACATCTGTTCTCCAGTTGGTTATGTATTATACTCAATCTCCATTTATAAGTTGAATCATCAATGAAGTGATTTGTTTTAAGTTTACGAACACAATTAAAGAAGTCAATTAGAGAATGAAGAATTTTCCTCTGGGCAAGTCTGATTCACGCTTCATTTACAGTTAAATAATGTAGGCCTGGTTAGCTGAATGAAACAAGGCCAACGCCAAGGCTTAAGAATTTCTGCATTTATTGTTGCGATTATTTTTGCCATAAATTATTGTTTAGATTAGATTGATCGGCGTGTATACACAGCTGATAACCCATTTAGCCCGAACCCCTATATCGTATCGTATATCGTATGTCGAATGATCGTATTGTTGTCCGCTATCGTTGCACTTTCAAATTATAAACTTTGGATAGAAAACAAAAGTAAAATCACATGCGCATGCATTGTGTTGTTTTGTTTTTTATTTAACTCTTGGTTTAATTATTCCTGCGTTTATTCAGATTTATGCTTAAATTTGTAGATTAATTTCAATTACTAATAAATCAGTCTATAATTAAAATATATGTTCGCTTAATGCTTTTGTATGTGTGGGTGTGTTTGTGTTAGTATGTGTATGTATGTGAGTGTGTGTGAGCTGCCTCCCTCCTCTTCCTTCTCCTTCTCCACTTCCTCCTCTTTCTCTTACGAATTGAGTACAACGGAATACTTAAATCTCTATATACGACGACCCTGGCCCACATCTTAAGCAGGCAACAAAAAATGAGCAAAATTTCATTTTTTGTTCTTTTTTTTTTTTTTTTTTTAGCATATACCAACATACAATTTAAACGGAACTAACACACACGGGAAGCCTTTTAACAAAAATACATTAAAAATTAAATACATACGCATATATTTGTGTGTGTGTGTGTGTGTGTAAACAAAACAGATCGAATGTTTATATATATATATACATATATATATATAAAGAGAGAGAAACAGAAACGACAACTCAATAATAATTGGACTCCAAAGTAATCTAACGGCAATATTAACATAGATATCATAATTAATGAATCAATTAAACAATTTACGATTTTAATCAATATAAAGCTGTTTTTTCATAAAACTTTTCTTTCCTTTTTTTCGGTTCATTCGATACGGAACAAAATGATGTATGTATGTATGTATATGCATAATACGTATATAGTAGTTGTTTATGTATGTTTATAAACATTCGACATACTATGAGATATATATACATATATATGTATAGAATATATATATGTTCACTTTTGTTTTTATGTACGTAATTCATAATCAATAAGAACTAAGAAGCAAAAATTATTCTATTTTTTGTGGAAAACAAATTTTGGCTATATAAAAGCAACGCATTTGAAACAAATGATAACATTGAAAACGTTTTTACACTCGCGCACTCACAACTCCCAAATGTATGTGTGTTTTGTATGTGTGTGTGTGTGTGTGTGTGTGTGTGTGAGCAGCTGCATTTGTTGGCAAGGCAAGCGACGATAACGTTTCGATTATGCATGACAGATAGACGCGTCATCTGTATGTGTGTGAGTGTGTAGTATGGGTTAGTTGAGTGTGTGTCTATATATGTGTGTGTGTGTGTGTGTGATATCGCCTCCGGCTGGCTCGCTCCCATAACGAGCTAAAGCGTTTTAGCGGCTCTCGCGTTTATCATAACATAGAATAGAGTGCGCCTTCTTTTGCACACACAGTTTGCAAAATGAACTGAACTGAACTGGAAGTGAAACTGGAACTGGAACTGGTCATACAGTTCCTATGAACACTTGACACAAGCGCCCTCCACATCAAAGTCCAGTACCATTAGCTTTGTCTCCTCCGTACCATTGCGTGAGCCGACGGCGCAAATCAATTTTGTATCGTTCGCCCTGGGAAATTTGATTTGAAATTTAAATTAATTCAGAGTACAATAAATACGAAGCTCTCTCAAAAGAGAACTCTGGGAAATATCAGTAGTACTTCAGTTATCAATATATGTATGTATATGAATAAATCTATCTGCACACTATATAGTATACACTCTTAGCCATCGATTTATAATTAATTGTTTACCTGATACGCCACACAACTCCACCGGAGCCGCCCGAATCCAAAGCAACCAAATTGCGTATAAAATCGCCCGTTTTAACGTCCCACAACTTCACAGTGCCATCATCGGAGCTGGTGACCACAAAGCGCGAATTGAACTGCAGGCAGGTGACAGCTGACTGGTGCTTATTGGGGCCTAAAACAACGACCAGTTAATGAATGAATAACTCAATCAATCAATCAATTGTTTACCCGATAGCGTTTGCAGGCATTGTCCTGTTGTAATGTCCCAGACTTTGACCGTGGAATCGGCATTGCCAGAGACGAGTATATTCTGTCGTAACTCCATGCCGGAGGTGAGACTCTGATGGCCCATTAGCGTGTGCTTGCAATTGCCAGTCTCGACATCCCATACACGTATCGAGGTATCCAGTGAGCCAGAGACGACATGAAGGCCATCAAACTACAAGCATTAGCAATTAGATTTGGATTGTTAGCCTAGTAATTAGTGTCGACATTACCTGCAAGGAGTAGACACGATTGGTATGGCCCTGCAACGTGTGCAGGCACTCCTGTCGCTCTGGATGCCAGATCTTGACCATATAATCGTAGGCGCCCGACACAATCAACTTGCCATCATATTGCACACATCGTACTGCAGCCAAATGCCCGACCAACACATGCAGACACGTGCCCAGCTCAATGTCCCACACACGCAGTGTTGCATCCCGCGAGCCGCTGACCACCCTGGATGAAGATGAAAGATAAGTCTGTGTGCTTCACAGTTAGCTTTGACTAGAATCACTTACTTATTGCCATGCAAATGCATGCAGCGCACCGTTGAGGTATGTCCTTGAAGCGTGTGCACACAGGTGCCACTCTCCATGTCCCACACCTTGAGCGTGCGATCCGTGCTACCGGATATAATGATATTGCCGGACATTTGCGAGGACCAAACGCCGCCAGTGTGGCCCACCAACGTGCGCAGGCACTAGAGAAGGAAGGAAAGAAGAAAGGATTAGAATATATAGACCAAGATTCGATCGGTATTTTAGCTTACCTTGCCGCTGACTGCCGACCAGACTTTAAGCGTATTGTCATCGGAACCGGATACAATGCGATTGCCGGAGAATTGCAGGCATGTGATGACGTGATCGTCGTGACCCTTGAGAACCTTTGGCTTGCGCACAGCTCGCGAACGCCAATTCATCTCGATGATGTGCTGTCGCATGTACGCCGCCTTCCATGGCGAAGCAATTGGTGGCATATTGCCATCACGCCCACGTTTGGGACGATCGCTGCGCGTCTCTGTGAGGATCTGCGCCTTGCGGCACTTCTCCTTCCACAGCAGATTGTCGTCGCAGAGGAAACGCCAGCTGCGGCAAGTTTGTGCGGCGCGCAGCAAATCCTTCGGCTCCAGATATGAGAGCACAAATAGCGCCAGTTCCCGTGGCAGCAATGAGATGAAATCACGCTGGAATTGCGGCTCGATCACCTTCATCATGTGCCGCACCTGTGATGGATCGCAATGATCGATCAGACGATCCAAGGCCAACAGACGTTCGGCATGGGACCAGCGTTGAAATTGTGCCAACCAATGCTGCAGCTCTGGTGGCGGATTATCGCGTGTTGGCATCAGTGCACGCGGCGTACGTCTACCCAATGCCGGTGAGCAACCGCTCAGTGATGTGGCCGAAATGCCGGTTGGCGTCATCGATAGCGTCATCACGGCAGCAGTGCCTAAGGGCTGCGTTGAGGAGCGGGGCGTAGAGGCAAAATCATAGGCAATACGCTTACGGCTATTATCGCCAGATCCCGAATTGCTGCCAGCACCACCCGCACCACCAACACCAATACCAGCACCACAGCCACCAACACCGCCACTGCCGGTTATACTCATCGAGTAGTCACCATCCAGCAGACGACTCTCATTGTATTTGCGCTTCCGCTGCTGTTGTTGGTGCTGCTGCTGTTGCTCGATTGGCGGCATCGAAATGGCATCCTCATGATAACTATCCACGGCGTCCATGTCGAGAGCTTCACTCAAGCTGGCATTGCTGCCGCTGCGACTGCTGGCCAATATGCTGTTTTGGCAAGTGCATATCTCTTCCAAATCCGAGCAATTGTTCTCCTCATCGCAATTGCCCCATGGCTCCTCGGCATTAAAGTCTCCGGGCTCAACAACTCCGCCGCCAACGCCAACGCCAACGCCAACACCAACACCAACACCGCCTCCATCAGCATTACCTGAATTTTCCTCAACAACAATGCCAAGGACAATGGCATCATTGGAGCTATTTCGTGTGGCCTCAACACGACGACGACTGCGATTGTTGTTCACAGTTGCAGCCCCTCCAGCTGCCAGCCCGCTGCGTGCCAGAAAACGTTCCTGTGTCTGCGCACTGGCATTCACCTGCCTTGTGACGACCACCTTCGCAGTGGCAGCCGCTGCATAATGACACCGTGCCGATGTCGAAGTCGCTGTCGATGTGGCTGACGTCGACGGTTGAGCGTCCACATCCAGAGAGCTGCTATTACAAGCCAATACATTGGTTCGACTACTGCCGCTTATGTCCTGGCTGTGCGTCTGTGAGCCCACCGAGTTAAACGATGTGATGGCCATATCCTTGCCCGTCTGCTGACAGCTTGGATTGTCATCATTCGAGTTGGTGCTCGTATAGACGTCTGTGCGATTGTTGTTCGTGGAAGTGGAAGCGTTGCTGCTACCGTTGGGCTTCACAATAACCACAATGGGCAGCTTGGAATTGTTGCTGTAGGTGCTAGAGCTGGCGCTGGAGCTGGAGTTGGAACTGTGCTGTGGACAGGCATTGTTGTTGGCATTGGCCAGCGTTGAGCCCAAGTTGAGTTTGGCAGTGGACTTGCTCAGTCGGCTGTTTGTATACTTGCGACTGCTCGTGGGCGTCGTCGATAGATCCTTGTAGGTGCACTGTAAGAAGCAACAAGAGAGCTCTATCATGGCTTGTACAGTATTTAGTTTAATGATACTTACCTTGCTATCCGAGGAGAAGGCACGTGCCTGGCTACTACTGGGCCAATCATCCCCAGCTACTACCCCACCCCCGCCGCCACCAGCACCCACAGCTGCTCCTGCACGATTGATCAGACTTAGATTGAGGCGATTTTTGTTGATGAGCGAACTGCTGCCGAGTATAATGCCGCCGGTCAAGCGCTGCTCGGTCTCAAAGTCGCGACGTTCGATGCGATCCATGGACTCTATATCCGCCTGGGTCAGGCTGTTGCTGTTGCTATTTGCTGCATTGGCTGCTGTCGCATCGGCGCTGGCGCTGGCTGTAAGGCTCATTTGCTTAAGCCGCACAGACATTTGGCGATCGTGCAACGAACTGCTTGCCACATCGATGGCCTGCCCTGTTTCAGACTTGACTCCTTCTCTTGGTGCATTCCCTTGCTGTTGCTGCTCTTCTTCCGCTTCGAACTCATCGCTGAGCCGCTTCGGCTTGCCTGCCAGCAGCTCCGATTGTACTGCAATCCCGCCAACTGTGGCACCGCCGACATGAGTATGTGATTGTTGTGGCTCCTCGACGACAGGTGTTTCTAAAAATATTTTCGAACCATCGGCTGTCGTGATGATGCCGTCAGCAGCAGTGGCCGCAGCAGTGCCAACAATTTGTGATGTATTGGGGCAGGAGCGTGCCGTAGCATCCTCATCCTCATCATCATCATCGTCCTCGTCGACAATTTCCTCCTCGTCGAAATCGTCGTCATCATTTATAAGGCATACAACGGGCGGGTCGTTGTTAACATTAAAGAAAACATTATTCATCGGGCTGTTGTGCTCCTCCTCTTCCTCCTCCTCCTCTTCCTCTTCCTCCTCAGATGGAGCGTCACGGCTCATGCGTTCGTTTTCATTGCCATTGAGAGTGTCTGTCGAGGAGCTATCATCGACGGGCACAACAACAACGACGCCCATTGTTTCAGCTCCGGCACCAGCTCCCGTGCTATTCGGCAGTGAATTGGAAGAGCTTATCTCGTATGTTTCCAGCACGCCGGTGGTCTCGGTACTGGACTCATCATCGAGCACGACGGCAAAGCCATGTTGCGAATTCGAAGAGACACAGTCCTCCACGTCCGGCTCCCTCAGATTGGACATAGATTCAGTTACTGTTACGTCTCCCGCTTGGCTAGTGCTCGCCCTTGGCTGTGATGCTTGAGGTGTTGGCGGCTTTAAATCGATGCTATAGCTGCTGCTACTACTGCTGCTTCGGCGGCTCTGCTCCTGCTGAGCGTCGTCCTCGGCACCTGAACAATTACTGCTAGCAGCTGAACATCGTTTTTCCATAATACTTTCCACTACGGGCAGGTAAAGTCAATCTCTCCTCTCTCTTCTCGCACTGCAGCTTGGCTCAACTGTAAGAAATGATTGAAATGAAATGATTCAATGATTTCTATTTTATGTTGGAATATTGTATGAATGTTATTCAGGTCAAATTTATTTTAAATATACATTTTGATCTGTTGATGATCTTAAAATTAACTCAGTTCTGTATTTATAGCACTACAGTGCTAGACTAACAGCTATAGTATTACCGATTTTGAGAAAAGGGAGCTGTAACTCGACGCTACCAAGGAGCACATGTCCAAATTTTTCAGACTCTAGCTTCCGCTTCCATTCGAAAAGTTTTACATTCATACAGACATTGCACAAAACTAATATTCTCACTTCCCTTCATGAAGTAGTATAAGTGCAGTTAACAAATTTTTATGTATGGATTTCTTCTTTATATTGATTTTTTGCTGCAGCATCGGTTGAGGATTGAAAAATGTCTACAAATTCGATCAAGTTGGCTTTGCCTTAATAGGAAAATATGTTTTTAGCATATGCGCTAAAATGAAAATGTTCTCAAAAGACTATTCTCTGCACACAATTGTACCCTTCTCCATCAGAAGTTGTCCAGCACCGACACACATTAATTGTAAATCTTCAACTTACAAGAATCCTTTTTGTTAGCCAAAATATATAAAAACACGCTAGAGGGAAGAAGCAGCCGCTTGGGAGCTGCGACAGCAACGATCTGTAAAAAATTCCCACGCAACGCGAAGCAGACGCGGCGAAGACGAAGACGAAAGAGGCAAGCGGAAAAAGTAATAAGCACGATGAGAGGAGATCGTGTGCAGGCACTTTTCTGTCTGTTGTCTCTCCCTCTCTCCCTCTCTCTCTTTATCTCTCTACTACATTCGCATGATGATGAGACGCTAAGAATTGCAAAAAAAATCAAAAATCGAAAGAAAAGGAAAAGCAGTGGGAAAAATGTTTGTAAAGTTGCAGCAGCAGCAGCAGCAACAATAACAACAACAACAACAACAACAACAACAACCGCAGCAGCAGCAGCCGTCGCAGCAGCCGTTGTCGTCTTTCTGGCAAAGGAAATCACAAAAGTGCATCAGCGGAAGAAGCTAAAACGGCGCGAAGTAGAATGGGCAAAGAAGATGAAACGGGTATTACAACAAACACATTCCCACACACACACACACACACACAAAGATCAGTAGCCCAGGCAGAAAAGGTAAAGGCATGCGATGGCAAGAGCAAAAGTAACGGACGGAAGAAGAAGCAATAAAGATACACACCAACAACAACAGCAGCAGCAGCAGCAGCTACAACAACAACAACAACAACGATAGCGTACACCTTGCAATTTAAGCCGCTATCTGCTTGCGCTGCTCTCTCTCTCTCTCTCTCTGCCTCCCTCTCTAGCGCATCAAACTCATCAGCTTCGAACTGTCATGCCCATACGTCTCCCTCTCTCACTCACACTCGCACAGCATCAATTCAACGCACACTCACAAATATATATACAAACGCACGCACACGCGTACAGACAGCAAAAAAGGGATCAGTGCATTTGCAGCAGTCAAACAACAAAGAGCGATCGCATAGGAATTTTCACTCACACACACTTGCGCACGTGTATGTGTAGATCCTGTGTTGCATCACTCGTAAAAGAGATCAGATGTGCAAGAGAATGTCGGGAACCCTCCCCTTCTCAGAAATGTTGCTATTGACCCGACCTCCGATGTAGGTTTAAAGGGTCTTCGTTTACGCTTTGCTTCATTTTGTGTATGCTTTCACACGGCATTCGTGTTACCTGTGCTGCGACCACAGGACTCAAGCGAAAATGAATGCCCCGCCGAACCTTGTCCATCCATTTTAATGTCGTCTTCATTTTTTCTTCTTTCTTTTTGTTCATTTATCTACGCCACTCAGGCAAACGGAAGGTATGGGAAGGGGGGGAAATATATAGTCATGAAATTCTTAAAAGTTAGTAAACTAACTAACTGAATCGTACTGGCCCTAACCCCACTTTTCTGCACCTGCACCGAGCGAGAGCCAGCCCCACAAATTCGTGGAGCAAGCAACAAAAGAAAAAAAAATGTGAACATTGTTGTACACACACACATACAGTGAAACATACGAAAGCGACTACGTCGGACATCGTATGCATACACACACACAGCCACACGCTTAAGTACGCACACATACAGAACAAATGTCACGACATGCATAAGGAAAAGGAGTTTACTTTACCCCTAGATAGCTTTATTTTGCACTTTGAACAATATAATTCATATAGTTGTTGCACGCATGAGCTTTACAACTGCTGCTGTGCTTAATTGTTTAACTATTTCATCCGTTTTACACTTTTTGCGTTTAGTTCACGCACACACACACAAACTTGCCCATCCACAAGAAGCATTTGCCACCGAGCATACACACGTTTAATTTAATTTACCACGTACGTTTGTCTGCCGATTTCTTTACTGTGCTATCATTAGCACACAGTATTACTATTAGTGCTAACCGTATTAGTATTATTCTGACAAACAAAAACAAAAATTCTTAAATTCAGACAGAAAAATAACTAAATGACTTGAGCTGCGCTGCCACTGTATGTTAGCAGCACAAAAGTATCGAGACAAAGCATCGATACGGTGCGCGCAGCGTCAAGTATCGATATATAAAAGGTAGTACAAATCGATAGCATTATTCGATTGCACTTTATAATGATTATTATTTTGATTTTGGTTTAATAAAAATGAATTATGACAATACAATCTGATCAGACTTTGTAAAAACAAAAAACAAATTTGAGGTCTATATATTACAATGCATTGATAAATTCTCTTTAAACGAAATATGTCTGCAGATGCGCATCGACACACAGAACCGCCCGCAATCGATTGTTTGTATTTAAATCAAACCAAGTGGGCCATTAATATAAGTTCAGCTGCCGCAATGGACGCAACGGCGCCGTCTGAAGGCCTCGGCGAGTTTGTCTCCCATTACCTGGACAAGGGAATCGTGCTTATTATAGCTGATCTTCTAAGTTTAATTACGGTGTCATCATGCCTGGTCATCAAGGTGCCACAAATAAATACGATACGCCAAAATCAATCGTCAAAAGGTGAGGCCACGCCCACTCAACTGATACGCCCACACATTAACTGTTTATCCACCCAATTGCAGGCATCAGCGTCTTCGGCCTGTGCCTGGAGCTGTTCAGCTATACCGTTATGATGTCCTACAATTATACGTCCGGCTATGATTTTCTATCCTATATGGAATATCCTGTGCTGCTGCTGCAGGAATATGTGCTGATCTATTATGTATTCAAGTATCAGGACATGCTGGGCAAACGTACACAAATCTTTGCCATATTCTATGCAACCATCGCAACACTCATCTACTTGAAAATCTTTCCCATTATCATCCTAACGTTCCTGGTGGTGAGTAACCAAACCAATTAGCCAACCATATCTATATATATATATAACTAATATATATATGTATATGTACATACATACAGCTGCGAAATTGATTAGAACCTTCCGTTTAGATAACGTCGTACTCCACAAACTCGTTTTCCCTTTTTTAATTTATTTAACTAATTATGGAGTAACCTGTTTTGTTTTGTTTGTTCCGAGCTGAGCATAATGACCAGCTCGTAACTAAATCATTGCCGAAGGTCATTTGTGTTTTGCTTTATAATATTTGTCTTGCTTCTATTTATATACAAACATCAACGGTCGCTGACCAATTGTTTTAAGAGCTATTCGCGCTGCTAGATGTGTCTCAAAAGTACAGTAGATGCTGCCTAGAGAGAACGATTGTCTTCTGCTAAGCTAATAATGGGAAGTTGAGGAAATTAAATCTATTTCAGTATAGCTTGACTAAAAGGGAACTGACTGTTCAAATCTAATCTAAAACGAATTGGAATTTTGAATTCTCTTTCAAATCTGATGACAGTTGACGTTTGTCAATCAATTCCTCATTCAATCAATAATTTTGTCAATCATGATGAGTAGCAGTCAATCACTCAATCAGGTTAAATGAATCTTAGATATATGGTATATATCTTCTGTACTCAACCAATATCAATTAAAGTACATTCCTTCCTTTGCTTTACAATAATTCCCTCAGTCAATCAATCAATCAATCAATCTCTCCATTCCGATTACTAATGCCTTATCTTTGCCAGCCTTTCTGCACGCCAATTGGAGCAACGAGCAAGGTGCTCCAGCTGCTGGCCATATTGCGCACCAAGGACGCCAGCTCCGTCAGTCGCACAACATGGGCGCTGTCCGCCTTCACCAATATGAGTTAGTATAACTATACAAATATCCTTAGCTATCCCTAAGCTAATCCCTCCATTTGCAGCTCGCATCTATACAGTTTACGTGCAGTCGCATGATTTGATGCTCCTATCGAATTTCTTTATATCAACTTTCCTTAGCCTCAGCGTCTTTGTTGCCGCCTGCGTTTACAAGAAGAAGACGAAGACGGCTTAGAAGCGGCTCAGCTAATTGTTTTAAGTTAAGAGTTTTAAACGAACACACAAATACTCAATAGACACGAACTTTGCAGTTGTTGACAAGTTTAAAAATTAAAATCTTTTACTAATAAAATTCAAATCTCATTGGCATTTTCTTTCAGTTGGTCTTTGGTTTCTAACTTTATCTAACTGTCTGCGTAGTAGGCCACGCCCAGCGCGACCATAATGGAAAGCAAGGATAATGCATAGATGCCTAAACGTTGCCAATTGATGTTGACTTTAGTCGGCTCGACATCTATGGCTTTACGCTCCTTGTGCTTGCGCTTGCCAAACTTTTGTTCATACTTCGCGAGCTCCAGTCGATTCCTCTCCTCCTCCTGCAGCAATTTCAGCTGCTGCTGTTGCTGCTCTGTGGCTTTGGCTTTGGAGCGCTCCGCCTGGCAATTGTCATCGCAGTCGAGCGACGTTTGTCCCGCGCGATGTTTGTCGCAGCCGATTTCCTGTTTGAGACGTTTGCACTCACAATAGATGCGCACCTTCTTGCGACAAAGCTCGGGATTTGGACATGCCCCAGGATGGCAAACAGTCAAGCAGCGATGGCCACAATTGAACTGTGTAAATAAACAAAAGTTCACAGAGTTAACTTAAATATTAAATATTCTTCACATTTGTACGCACATTCTTGAGGCAACGATTGCCACAGCTGTTGAGCCTTTGACGTCGCTCCTCCGTCTCCCGCAGACTACCCTCTTCATTGAAGTACTCGCTGCACTTGTATATAACCTGATTGAGGCCGCAGTAGCATTTGTTTTTGATCACAAATGCACATGGGGCACAAGGTGGCGGATGACAGCCCTTAGCACAGGCATGCGTGCAGCCAGCAGGACGAGGAATGGCGCAGCCTTGTTCACAATTCGCACAGCTCACTTGCTGCTGCATATCCTGCGGCTGTGGCACTGTATGGCAGACCCTCTCGCATTGATGATTGCCACACTTGAGCTGGCGTGCGCACTTACGCTGGCAGGATGTGGGCTTGGAGTTCCAGCAAGGCCAGGTGGCTAGTTCGTGGCCGCCAATGCAACGCACGCTGACGCCCTCCTCGCAACGTGGATGCGGCAGAGCGCGATATTCATACTGGAAGAGTTAGATATGGTTACATATAAATTGTTAAGTTTAATCCATCTGCGACTAACCTTGTGCTGCTTTCCACCTGTGGCCTGATCTGTCCGAGGCACACGCTGGGCTGCATGGCAGCGCGCCTTGCAAATATGCCCACAGCCGCTGGAATCATTGACCAAGCCACAAGGCTGCACGCAGGGCGGACATTCGCTCTTGTGACAGCGATGCTTGATGGCATGATGACACTTGGACGTAATGCTAAGGATTAGAAAGTCTTTAGGATTGTTACATTTCTTAGTAAAGAGTTTCGCTACCAACCGACATAACTCCTGGCATACTATGCGTGCGTTCTTCTCGCGCCCGCAGGGCACGCTTCGTCTCGTCTTGCCACAGCGACAATTCACTTGGGATTCCAGCTTGCAGGGATAACAGGGCCCATTGTGGCACACGGACTGGCATTTGTGTTTGTTGCAACTCAGCTGCTTGCCGCAGATCTTCTCGCAGGGCGGACATTGATCGCCACAGCACTGAAACGAAAAAGGATGAATCAGTTGAGTTTGCATATGGCTCTGCGCTCATCTTTTGTGTACCTTCCGATTGCAGGCATGCTTGCCACAATCCCGCATCTGTTTACATTTGGTTTCACAGTTGAACTCCTTGGAGCAGGGCAGCTCCTTTTCATGCAGACCGCAGCGGCATTTCTTCTTCGTGCGCACTAAGCACTATAACAGAAGAGTTTTAAAGATTATAGAACTGAGTTAAATATCTGGTTGACTAAGGGATTTACCAAGTTGCATGCGCCACGATGACAACGCTGTGCGCAGCTATGCTTGCCACAGGACAAGAGCTTCTGGCAAGTGTCCCCACATGTCTCCTGCAGCTCATTGCAGCCTCCACTTTTGATCTGCATTAAGCATAATAAACATATTAATAGTTATATATAGCCGAGCTGCTGTTAGTCTTACGCTCTTGCCACAGGGACAGCTACGCACGCCGTAGGGGCACTCTGCGCCTTCACAGGATCCGGCGTGGCATACCTTCTCACAAGTATGAACCCCACAAGCGAAGAGAGCGCCACAGACCTAGATAGTGAGACGTTTCACAAGTGAACCTATTTATAGTTTGTCATGTGCTTACGTTGCTGCATTTCCATTTCGGATCTGCACAGTTGACGACTTTCTGCTCGCGTTTGCATTCGCAGGGCTGCGAGCTCTTACTGCTGCACGGCGGACACTGGCCAGGGCGATGACAGCGCTGATTGCATTTGTGCTTGCCGCACGCCAAAAGTGATTGACACTGGAAATAGGAATTTTATATTAGATTTTATACAAGGTTCCCTAATAGACTCTCGACGTACCTTTTGTTCGCACTGCCAGTTCTTGTCGATGCATCGCACGCTACGCATTGCTGCCTTGCCACAGAGGCAAGAACTGTTCGCTAGCTGCGCACATGGTGGACAAGGACCCGGATGGCAAAGCAATTTGCAATCGTGGCCACACTTCGGCTGTAGCAGCTTGCCACAAATCTCGCCACAGGAGTGTGGCACCAGGAAGGGCTGTGGCTGTGGATTCGGCTCCTTGCCACAAAAGCATTCGTACTGTGTGGGCCGATCGGCAGGTTGATAGTCCCTACGACACTGTGGGCAGCACCAATGAAGCGACTTTGTACGTTTGGGCGGTACAAACTCGCCCAGATGATTATAATGGCCCTGATTGCCATTGGTCTGCTGCTGCTCCGCCTTCACCTTCATTTGCATTACGCTGTCGTTGGCCCAGCGCTGTATGCAATTGAGATGGAAGAAGCAATAACAGCTCTTGCATGACCAAATGGATTCCACGCGTCGAATGCTGCCGATACATATTAGACACGTAGCCGCGCCCGAGTGCAGAGTATTCTCCAGAAATGTGGCGGTGCGGTTTACATTGTTGTCATTCGTTGCATTCACTGGAGCCTTGTAATGTTTGTATAAAAGATCTAAAACAGACAAAGCTTAAAATGGTGGACACGTCATAAGCCTTTGTTTCGAGTTTACCAAGTATATGCTTTTCATCCAGTTCGCCTTCATCCTCAGAGCTGGAGGCGTAGGCATTGACTAATTTCTGTGCAGCTGCCAAGTTTTTGGCCTGCGCTTTATTAAACTTTTCCATGACCGGCTAAAAAAATTGCGCTGAATTCTAAATTCGACTGCTCCGAATTGCAACATCCAAAAACTCGATGTAATCGAACTGGACCGAAATGCAGTGAACTTAGAAATCAGTTCCGTGGCCTACTGGCATTACCCAACACTAAACAGCATCAAATACTAGATTTATCACAGATGCTCTTGCTAATAAGTTAGCTCAGTTTTTGTAATACAACTAAAATATCAACTGTAAATAAAATAAGTTGCTCTGTTAAGCAGTTTAAATTTTATATTTTTGCTTACAAGCTTCAATATTTGCCTAGCTCATTTGGGACAATACGCGCACATCTCTATCACGGAACACGAACCAGTTCATATTGCGTTTGCAGTTGCGGTTCACTAACTCACTTTCACAATTCACTAAAAAAATATATAATAATATTTTTCAGACGCAGACGCAAATAAATATTTCCACAATGAGTTTCTTTAATTACATATTCGGGCCAAAATTGTACATGGAGTACCGAGGTGTGCCTGAACCGCAGGTATGATGTAAACAAGAAAGGAAAATATTAAATTCTAAGCAGTTTTTCTTCTATTGCAGAGGAAAATGTATGAGCCCGGTGCAGCTGAAAAATTTGGTGAACAAATCTTGTCAACGGTAAGAGGTGTATTGAGTGTGTGCGTGCGTGTGTGTGTTTACTGTGTGCATATCTACGTGTAGTAATACTACTACTAATTAGTATTTGTTTGTTGCAGCTGTCTGTGGTTTGGTCGGTCAGCTATTATACGTCACCGCTGATCTTTACGTTCCTTTATAGGCGCGGATATTTAGTCACTGATTCGATTCCAACGCTTGCTAAGCTCACAACGAGCGTTGGATTGATAGTCATCATCTCATTATTTATGCGCGGCGTTGGTCGTCGACAGTCGCGTGCTTATACAAACATGATAAATGCTTTAAATTCGGCTAGGGAGAATCGATCATCGGATGCACTACGTCGATTTGATATTGAATTCTCGTCCTGGCCAGTAGATTTTGATGTAAAGACCACAGCGGGGTGAGTCTGAAGAATAAGGCTATATAAAAATAAATATAACATATATATATATATATGTTTCAGTGATGCCAAGAAGCTGACGACTACTGTAAGTCGTCGCGAAAGCTCGAGCATCGCCGCTTTGCCGTGCGAGTTGCTTGCCTATATAGCCATACACACATTTGGACTGTCTCTGATCTATCCCGGCTCTGTCAAGCTGCTGCAGAAGTTCATGAGTATGTCCGCCTGTTTTTGCCAGAGCAAAGACTACATTGCAACCGTTAATCTAGAACTAATATATGCTCCTTTGCAGGACCCGCTTTGATCTCTGGCCGCGCCAAGCTCATCGAAGACGACAATGGCATCCGCTATAAAGTAAAGACAATCGATTCAAATGAAATCGATACGCTTTTCATTGACAATCGCAACGATAATGTGGGCAATGGCAAAACTCTGGTCATTTGCTCTGAGGGCAATGCTGGCTTCTATGAAGTCGGCATAATGGGCACACCAATTGCATTAAAATATTCAGTGCTGGGATGGAATCATCCAGGCTTTGCTGGCAGCACGGGTCAACCGAAACCGGAGCAGGATAAAAATGCCATCGATGCTGTAGTGCGCTTTGCCATCGATCATCTGGGCTTTAGCATTGAGGATATTATATTGTACGGCTGGAGTATTGGTGGCTTCAGCACGCTATGGGCAGCCACCATTTATCCCGATGTTAAGGGTGTGGTGAGTGAATAATGAACTAATCCATGCATGGAAAATTATAGAATTCTGTTTGGTTTGCTTTAGGTCTTGGATGCTACCTTTGACGATGTGCTCTACCTGGCGCAGCCGCGCATGCCCGCCAGCTTGGGCGGTGTAGTACGCGTTGCCATACGCAAGCATTGCAATCTGAATAATGCTGAATTGGCTGTTAAATACAATGGACCGCTGCTGTTCATACGTCGCACAGAGGATGAGATTATAGCCGAGTAGGGATAATACTGGTTTTTATTTTTACCTATAATATATATTTCAATTTGCTTTGCCTTTTGCAGGGACAATCGTATTGATACGAATCGCGGCAATTATCTCACGCTCGCAGTGCTCAAATATCGCTATCCCAATTTGTTTAACGCCGCACAGCTGTCGCTTGCTAAGGCTATGCTTGGCAAGCCGTTGGAAGCGTATAGCTATAATCTGGTCGAAGAGAAGCTGTGCATGTCACGTCTTATAACCTATGCCTCCGATGAAGGCAAGGCCTATCCCATGCTGATTGGAGCGGAATATAATGAGGAAACTCGCAGTCAAATGGCAATCTTTTTGGTAGGTTTACAATTTATTATATTTATAAAAATCTTCTATTGCTCATCATAATATTCTCTACAATTTCTATAGCTGCGCAAGCATTTACGCGATTACAATTCGTCGCATTGCACTCAGCTGCCGGGCGAGTTCTTTAGCATTCCATGGGACATACCCATCGAGCACGGCTTTGTATTTACTTAAGACCCCGTATTCCTCGTTTTTGGCAGTCACAAAAAACTATGGTATTCGAGTGTTTTTTTCGGGGGTCCACAATATTTAGTTTAAGAATTAGTGCATTTTAAACTGCTTATTAAATTATTAACTTGGTCAAAGCCCTATTGTACAATATAATAACTGGTGTAAAATTGTCTTATACATATTCACACGCGTACATACATATATATATTATACAATTTATAAAATGAAATAAATGTCGCAAACCAATCACAGTCCTAGCGATTAGCCCAATAAATGGCTTCGTTGGTGGAAAATCTTTCTATTTCTATATATGTTCTACATTCTATTGAGGTGATGGTGATCCCTATGAGTTTTTCTTCGATCCGCCAAATCCAGAGAAACCCATTATTGCAGCCATATCGTCGGGCAGGCCAGCCGTTGCAAATTCATCATTCTCCTCCGCTTTACGTTTCCGATCTTTTCGCTTCTCCTTTCTATGCTCCTTGTAGCGTTCCTCCTCCTCTTTCGCCTCGCGTAGTCTTTTTTCCAGTTCGTAGTCTTTTTGTTTTTCGGCCATCTTTTGTTTGTTCTGCTGAAAGCGATCTTTCACCTGGTCAACAGTGCTGCGCTCCACTTTCATGGACATGCCCAGATTGCGCTGATGCTTCTTTCCATTGATGTGATCCAGAAAGTTAATGGAATCCTTGACCACACAGTCGCACACATTGCAGTAGTAGCCGCCGGATTGAGAGGTAGGTGTGTTTTTGTTTATCACAACGCTTTTGCCCAATTTACTGTCCAGGTCAACCTTATAGTCGCGTCTCTTCAGGTTCTCGCGTTGCACCGGTTCTATTTAAAACAGAATCAATTGCATTCTATAATTGGATTCCCTGCCAATGACTGGTTCAACGTTTGCCCTACCTTCGTCCTTTGGTGCCGATTGGTTAAGCAAGCGCTCTTGAGCCAACTTTTCATACTCATTCTTATTCCATTTTCTCCGATGATCATCTGGGCGCATCGTCATTTTGCTTACTTTCTTTTCTAAGTGCAAGATTGTTAAAAAAAAAGGCTTGCACCTTATAAGTGCGATAAACTAGTTACAAATAAATATCGATACGTTTTAGAACACAGTGTTGTATTGCGTCTTGGGATCGATTTTGAGTTTCGATAAACGTCTATTATTTGGGTTGCTGAAAAATTCAAATTATTGAAGTTGCAATATTTTGTAACTTTAAATTAACATTCAAAACATTTTTTATTAATAGTTTACTGAGTTGTAATTATAATTGGGCGGGTGAGGTGTTCGACTTTTATTTTAGACACGCTTGTAGTAATTAGCTATCCAAGACTGCATATTTATGATCATCGTTTAAATTATTGCATTCCATTGTCTTTAACGAATTAGGGATGTTCTCAATAGCAAGATTGGCATCGATAGACTTCTCGGGATGGCTCGATAGGCGTTTGGTATGAATACTAAAGACAACATTTAAATAAATATCAAGTATAAGGAAAATAGATACAAATAATCACGTTTTATGTCTAGTCAAGTTGTCCTTCCGTGTAAAGCGGCTGCCACACACTAAGCAGCTGAAACACTCTGTATGCGAAGATATGTGTCGATAAAGCGTGGATTTAAGACTAAATAGCTTACCACAGCCTTTCTCTGAGCACATATACATTAATAATATGTCGCTGTGACTCGTACTAATGATAATAGAATATTTTAAATTTAAATAGGAAAATTAACGGAGTAAACTTACTGATTATGTCGATCTAACGAATCTTTGCGAGAAAAGGCTTTGTTGCACTTTATGCAATTATAAAGTGTTTTGGAGTTTTGTTGATGTTTGGTTGAATGTCGTTTCAGTGTCCATTTTGTATTAAACTTTTTACCACAGCCTTCTTCGGTACATTCATAAGTCTGGCACTCCCAGCTCATGATGGAAAACGAACTTTAAATTAAGTTGTAGCTCGTCCCTGTCGATGGACTAGCATCAACAGTCAATGTTAATTATACAAACATCGCTGTTTCACCTAGGAATATACATATATTCAATAAATTGCCGTTACTTCTTAAGTAATGTACGTACCTGACATAATAAAATTTCACAATTCACATTTTAAAATTAATTTTAACGAAATTACAGCTGCGACGCACCACAGCCTCATCCACCACCACAACCTCAAGTTAAAAGCGACCAAATGTATCGAATAGTTAGTATTTTAAATTACAAACTATCGATTACACATGTAAGTTTTCTATCGGTATTTTATTGATTTTACGAGCAGAACTCTTATTGGAAACAAGCAACATTCAACCTTAGTTCAAAATAGCATTTAATTAAATATACGTGCCAGCTAACAACTAAAAATAAAAGTATTGTAAATATGGGAGCTGCATTCTTTCCCGTGTTGTTTTTCACTGCCGTTTGGGGTGCTGTGGGTATTGGAATGCCCATTATGACACCAAAGGGTCCACATCAAAATTTAATACGCTGCATTCTGATGCTGACTGCGGCATGTTGCTGGCTCTTCTGGCTGTGCTGCTACATGGCCCAAATGAATCCATTGATTGGGCCAAAACTGAAGCGACATGCCATTGCAATGATTGCCAAATCGTGGGACAACAAACTCGTCGAGGGCTAAATGTAACTCGCTTTCCACTTTAAATATTTGTTATATAAACTATATTAATCAGAAATGTATAAAATAAATAACTCCAATAAATGTGCTTGTTTCGTTAATATTTATTTACTAAATGTATTTGTTTAAAAACTGACTTTGGCGCGACGAACCAACTTGCCAACTTAATCGCAATGGGATCATTTACAAACTGAGACCGAGCGACTTGCCAACTCGACCGAAACGAACAAAGAGAGAGTGAGAGCGAGAGCAACGCTGCGCCTGCGCAACAACCAATTTCTCTTTGACCTGCGCACCGGGCTCATCTTCGACTCTCTTTTGCAGCTAAGTCTGGCTGTGATTCCTATTGGGACTATTTAGTTTTCTTGTAGATGCGGGCGCGTTCAGTTGTCATCCGGAAAAATGTTTGCGTAAATTGCTTACCGTGAATATCTGTACCGTTAAAATAGCAGCTGAAAAAATCATATTTGGTGTACAAAACTCTGCAAGTGTGTTTCATTGATCGACCGCGTCAATGTATGCTTCTGATTGGAAAATATCTAACTGTTATATTATGAATTAGAATTAGAACAAAGTCAAATGGAACTAAACAACTGCAACACCCAATTGGAATATAGCGAATAAACTAATTGGTAAGTGATACACTGAGAAAAATGATTGATTTGATAAATACGTTTTATCAAATAGTGCTTAAATTTGTTGCATTTCTGTTGAGTTCAGCTGCTCTGCTTAGCGAAGGATGATCGTAGTTAGTTGCTCTTTGGCCATAAACTAGTTAGACATGCATTAAGCTAGAAAAAAGTGGTCGCACTTAAAGCCGAAGGTACAAAACTGGTTACATTACCGAACATGTTCGAAGAAGTAGCAGAAAATATGATTTTCTTCGCAGTAAAAACGATAAAAACTAAAGCCATAAAGAAACTCTGGGCCATAAAAGACAAGACTCATATGCTCGAGGTGCTATAAAATGTTAGAAAAATTAGAAATTACGAAAAGCAGCCGAAAGAAAACAAAGCGAAGGGCGAACTGACCAACAAAGTTTTCAGTCTTCAGCTTCGGCTTCAGATAAACAATGTAGAATAGAGAATCTCGCTGCCAACATTCTCTTTGTCCATTTTTATTCTTAATGTCGCTAACCGTGAGCAATTACGAACGACATCTGATGAAGTGGGCCAATTGGCGGCAATGGAACCCGTTGCTCCATTATTATTATGCGCTGTAGATCGCTCCGACCCGATAGCTGATATGCTAAACTGAACACTTAGGCAATCAGATTTGCCGGAAATTGATTTATAAATGAAGCAAACTGTTAGGAGCTACAAGCGGAAGCTCTAAAACATCTTACAAGACTCTGATTCATTCAACCACTCGATATAAACATCGATCCCAAAATTCACTTGGCCAAATTGTGAAAGTCCAACGACATGAATCAGCTATCACAAAATCCAAATCTGAAATCAAGGCGAAGACAGCTGAAAATTAGTCAAAATCGTTGGCCTGGCATTCAGCTGGCCACGCCCCCTTCAAAATCGGTGTCAAAGAGGCGACATTTTTTTTGCCGTCTGAGCTTAATTTTCATTTTCACTCGTTATAATTTTCAGTTTTCAGTTTTCGTGACGGAAGTGGATCAAAAGAGAAATACTAATTGGAAAAATATCTTCTTTTTTTTCTTTTTTTTGATAAAAGAAAAATGCTAATGGCAAAAATGATTTTTTTTTATAAGAAAATAAATACTAATAGAAAAAAGATTTTTTGATAAAAAATAAATTATTAATAAATATAATATATTTTTTTATTTGTATAAAGAACGAAATTAGAAAAAATAATTTATGCGCGTATAGAAATATATTTCTAAAAAATAATTAAAATTAAAATATATAAATTACTTTTATTTCATAAACAAAAAATTGAACGAACAAAATTGTTTATATCTTTATTTTAGTATTTGTTTTTATATAAAAACTTCTTTTTTTTTAAACGTAATAAAAATATTTTTTTTTTAATATCTCTGGTAGCTTGAAAATTTTCTTATATGCAAATATAACTTTTGAAATTTATGTTTTTCTTATCAATTTCAATTTAAAGAAATGTTTCAATTTTCTTATTCTCTTCTTTTATTGCTAATTTCTCTAGATAATAAATTATGTAAATTTTTTTTATTTGTCAGCTTTATGATTTGCTTTTTATTTTGTATTATTTCTGGTTTTTTGTGTGCTTGATTTCATTTTTTGCGAGCAAAATTCTGCGTTAATGAAACACTTTCGCTCGTTAAGCTTGGTGGCTGAGTCGCAAACTCCCTTTGAAGAACTCCCCGCTTTCCCCTCACACTCCCTCGATTCCAGTTTACACCCACACACACACACACACACACACACACACACACACACACACACACACACAGGCTGAGACTGTGTAGAATCGCAAATTGGCAAGAAAGATTGACTCGATCATTATGAGCTAACCCAAATTACAATTGACGTTGGCATCTTGTGCTGGTCAACAGTGCCGCACGATTCGCGGCGCAAAAGACAATGAAAATAAATGACAGACTGAGAGGCGGACGAGCAGACGACGGGCCGGACATCCCAGCGACTGCTGTGCTCCGAGCTGAGCAGAGAAATAGAACATAACGCTAAACTGCAGCTAAATTGCATTCAAATGATGTAAAAATCGCAGCTAATGGGCCGATCTTTTGTTTCGCCAGCTGAGCCGCGTCGCGCCGACCTCAAATTGTGAGTCGCAGCAGCGGTAAAGCAAATGCACTCCGAGAAGTAACAACAAAACATAAATAACAAGGAAAAAGCTCTTAGGAGGGAGTACTCGACTAGGAGATACCCTGTGCAGGCGGATTGAAGGACATCGATCGACTTTGCTCATCTTTGCACTGATCGAAACAATTATGTATATGTATACGCCTCCGTCTGCTTCCTATATATATTTTCACGAAAACATTATACCCCTGAATTCAGGGTTCAGTTCAGGGTATACAAAGGAAAAGAGAGAGAGAGAGAAAATCAGAAGAAAAGAAGAAAATGAAATGCATTCGCTCATCTGCGTGTCTTGCATTTTGATCGTGGCTTTAATTACACTTGGTCTTTGGTTCTTATCTATGTATCTCTCGCTCTCGCTCTCTCTCTGTCTCTCTCACACACACACACACATTTTCTCTGCTGCATACTAAATAAACTCAGTTTGCGTCTTATGTGCATTTGCTGTACACACTTTCAGCTGAGATTAGATATTTTTATACTTATACATATTCCAACTTCATTTTATTTTTCATATGAAAACTTCGTTTACAACACCACCGCACAGCGGGACTAGAAATTTAAAGCTCGCTTCAAATGTTATTTAGTATCATTAAATACCAGCATTACACAACACTACAACACATCCAATTTGCAATAACTCGCTATTTAACCTTTTTAACAACACAGGGTGATTTGACAATTTCTGCTTGCGCGCCAAATAATAATTCAATTTACCAAACAGACATAAAAAAACCGTTTAGCACTTAGTCACTTCGCTTGTACATTAAATTTGTCTGGCAGCACTGTCAAAAATAACCGTTTAGTGCTCACTCAATGCTGTTAGCAGTATAACAGTATTAAGAACAGCAACAATAAATACACACACATACACACAGGGTGACTACACAAAATTTGTTGCAGCTCGCAAGCCTGTGAATCAAATCAGCAATTCCAGCCAAATTCTGTTCCAGTCTATACACACTCGCTCACACACATGGCTGGGAAAGAGCTGTGGCTTGAGATTTGTTTGCT
Organism: Drosophila fulvimacula; assembly: GCA_035045555.1. Classification (NCBI taxonomy): domain Eukaryota; kingdom Metazoa; phylum Arthropoda; class Insecta; order Diptera; family Drosophilidae; genus Drosophila; species Drosophila fulvimacula. The sequence continues at coordinate 1,632,140 of JAWNOX010000203.1, read as the reverse complement.
TTTAATTGCATACATATTTAGTTTGGCTAAAGCGTAACGGTTAATGTTTTTAATGACTAACTCCACCCGCCCGCCTCCCATCCCATTCGCGTGTAGAAGAGTTCGCTGCAGTGTCGTCCGTCGTTACCCAAGTCATGCCAAATGAAATGCACTTTTTGGTTCCAAGCTCCAAAGTTCCGCATACGGAACTTTGGTGACGTTTACCAGCACTTTTAATGGTTATCGCTGCCGCTGTCGCCTCTAGCTCTGCTGCTCTGCTCTTGTTGTTGTTCTGCTCTAGTAAGGCGTTCAAAACGAAAAGCCGTTAGAATGATTATGAAATTGTAAAGCTGTGTTGCATATTGCATATTAATGCATGCGATACAATTACTGACTATATATATTATACAATTATTTTCATTCATGAGTGCGCGCTCGTATTGAGCTACTTTTACCGCAGCTCATTCAATGGATTGCATAAATTTTCCTCCTCAATCTAAATCAATAAATCAGCAATATAATTATGACATCTCTCTAGCCAGACGTGTGCGAAAAAATAATAAATAAATGAATACTTTCAAATTTAGGAAATTGGTTGCCTTTTTTGTGGCGGTTGCATTGTGTGGAATGCTTTATTTTCGATCTTCTAGTTTTTTTGACGAAAAATAAACTTTCCATTTCGCTGGCATCTTTTACTGTTTTTACTGTTTTTTTTTTTTATGTTGATAAACATTTCCAAATGTCGAAATGTTGTTCACATTTCACTTTCTTCGTCGCTGACACTTTGTGTGGCCATTATTATTGAAAGTGGATGTGCTTGATTATAATCTGGTTCGAAAGATCGTTTCACAGGTTCCACACTGTTCAGCACTGTTCGACAAACAGTTCCAATAACAACTCAACAATGGTTATGTGGACCAAACGGGTTGCACGCTTCCGTTAGAAATTCGGCTAGACCGAATTCTCATCAATCATTCTTTGCTTCTGTGGCGCTGTTGTGTTGTTGTTGTCGCATTGCTTCCACAGTTTCACCAATGGGTGAAAATCGGTTAATGCGAGAAATTTAATCAACTTATGTGTCGTCACTGACAACGTCTTAATGCCACCGAATTGTGAGTGAGTGTTGACTGTTTTTCAGCTATTTTTTTACTTCACGCACATAATTCAATTTGTTCTTTCTCCATAAATACAAACGCACACACACACACACACACACATTGAACAAACGGTCAGGTTTCCAGTTTTGGGGTCTGGCCTGCGCCTCAAGTGCCGACTCTTTGACTCTTTTTGGCTCGTTCACCCGCTTCTCTCTGCTTGGCTCCGCTCCGCTCCGCCTTGAGCTGCGGCTGCGCAACTGGGTCAACATCAACCCATGGCAATGGCAATGGCAATCGCTCGGCCAGGCGCTTTTCTGGCAGCAGTCACATATGTGTGTCTGGCCACACTCCATGATGGTTCTTATGCGCGTATGCGTGTGTGTCGGCACTCACATTTGTGAGTGCGTGTCTGTCAGTCTGGCCACACTCCATGGCTTATACGCACACATATGTGTGTATAAGCAAGTGTGTGTTTGTCTGCTTACATTAATTGTACTTATACTGCAGGTTGTACATAAAGCTTCTTCTGTTTCGCCGCTTTGTTGTGTTTTATGCAAATTTTATGTTTTCCTCATGCGGAAAATGTGCCGTTTTATTTACTAACTAAATAATTTGCCATAAACTTATTAAGTCACTGAAGATTTAGGCTACAGCAACAATTTCAACATGGCGGATGCTGAAAATTTAGTGAATAAACATTGGTTCCGTTCATGGCTTGAACCAACTCAAGCCGTTGAGTCAGATTGGAGCACAGGCTCTTCATCATTTATTGATTGAGATAGTTTGAACCAGTTTGACTCGCCTTGTGAACCTGCTTTCGAGATGCGTTAATTCACTTGTGGATTTAGCGATAGTTCATCTCACTTACCGCCAAAAACCGTTTCATTTAAAAATGCCCGCCTTAATAGCTTTTGAGCTGCTTAATAATGCAAGTCTTACAATATTATCTTTAAGTATGTATCTGGAAACAGCAGAAAACCAATTAGTTTCACCTGAAGACAGACAACATCGAACATTGGGCCAACAACAGCCATAATAACATCATCAGCGCATTCCAAGGCAGAACTTTTACTTTTGACAGTTCAGCGACGAGGCTCAAAACTCCACAAGACTAACATTTTTGTTGCTGCTCGGCTCGGCGACTCGCGCAGCTTGGCATCCCAGGTAGCCAACGCAAAGACTATTTTTACACAGGTTTCTCTAAGCTTTGATTATACATAGTGGCAATATAAATACTACGTATGTATATGACTTGCTGGCACGAGCAATAACCCTGCCCAGCCAGCCATCCAAGCCATCCAAACCCAACCCAGAACTGGTTTCTTTGCCTGATCTTCAGCTTGTACTTGGGTTAAAAAAAGTCACTCGACTGTGTTCTGCATTTCGTTATTTCTTTCCGTTTCCCCTCTCAGCATGAGTGAAAATGCCAACACAATTGTTTCGAATTTGTAGCTCAAGAGGCGGCCTAGCAAGCGTATCCAAAGTGTTGGAGTTCTCTAATTAGATTTGGCTCAGATGCCTTTTTTTTGCTTTTGGTTTTTGGAAAAGCTTTCGCTTTTTACGACTGTCCAGCTAGCACTTGACTTGTTCCATAAACCAATTATGACAATATATACATGTGAGAAAAATAGTAATTTAATTGTGAAAATGTCAGCGCGGGGTTCCCATAGAAAGCATTTTTTGGAGTAGATTTATTTCAGGTAAACCGGTTAACAAGTTTCTGCTGCATAACAATTTTCCGCACCTCGATGTCATTCTTATTTTCTTTTTGTAATTTCTTTTGCTTGGCGAAAAGTGAGAATTTTCATAGGATGGTGGAACAGGACGAGCCGGTTTTTTGGCCACCGGAAGCGTGCTTGCCAAGTCTGATGAAGCAATCAGCTTTAAAGTTTAGACCAATAGAAAGCAAACTCTTTTCGCAGCTTTTTTTTATATCGAAAGTGAACTAAGCAGAGGAAATTATTAAGGAGGTTGGACAGTCTAATTAAGTACAATGATTTACTGATTCACATATGCTTGCGCTTACGAACAGGTTCGCTTTGAGAACAAATGAGTTGCAAATGAGTTCCCTGAATAACTAGTTCGCAATGTTTTGAGCTTTAACCCTTGTTAACTGGGTTTTTAGAGAATTTTTCCTTTGTAAGTAACTGTAAGTCGGTTTATGGCTCATTTAAAAACAGTTCGTGATCAACTAGTTCACTTGAATACAATGACCATTTAAAATAAATATGCATTTCAATTAATTAGTTCCATTTTTTATTTACTTGCAGAGCAACTCTTGCAGATCCGAAAATTAAATATCCTGACAGAAATCCTACAAAATGGACACGGTTTATGGCACCAAGAAATACTTTCAGAGTTTGTCCGGTGTAAGCGATATATATCGCACGCAGACATGTCGACAAATGGTTTGTATAATTAACTAACTAACTTCCTCACTATCTGCGCCTATCTCTCATTGTGAAAGAACGGTTAACTGTTATACAACTTGACGATGAATAATATTAGATACTAATTTGCATGACAAGAGACTTTTTTGAAGCAAAACTGGGTTAAATATCTTCTGTAGAATAAAGAATGCCTTTCTGATAAGCGCTTACGTAAAACCCACTCGAGATTTGGGAATTGAAGATGAAACGACAAAGAACTCAGCTGCATATTTATTTAGGCTTATTTGATGCGAGTGAAGCTGTTTGCATTGCCCATTCTACAAACCAGATGCCAAGTTAGTTATTAAGTCAAACAATTTCAACAGGCAAGAACGCTAAAGGTGAATGACTTTCTCTTCAAAGAACCAAACAACAGAACGTACGAACGCAGCGAAGAGAACAGAACGAGCGAGAGAGTGAAAGACAGAGAGAGAGAGAGAGAGAGGGAAACTAACAAGAATTTGGCTAGGCTTGGAAAACAGCTGTTGCAGCAACAGGTTGTCAAATCACATAGTAAGAGAGAAAGAGAGACAGACAGAGAGAGAGAGAGAGAGAGAGAGTGCGATAGCGAGAGAGGGAGTATGCAAGAGAGGGGGTTAAAATAAAGACGGCCTGTATCAAGCTCTACAGCTAATGACTGCTAAAGGGCAATTGGAATACAAAACAGCCAAAAAAAAGAACAGGAAGCATGACTGCATGATGCCCTATATGAGATAAAAGAAAATCTGAAAAAATGAAAATTTAAAATATCCTTATAAAAATATCGATCATATAAATCATCACATATATCGATTAATTGCTCACCTTGGTGATTTTTACAATATACCTACCTAATATATTTTTAATTGCCACAAGGCAACAAAATGGCCACCCATTAAAGTCTTATACATCAAAGACTTATACAGAAGTTACACGGCTTGTCCAAGTGCAATGACTGACCAAATTAAATACGTAATACGCGGCGGATTGTCTTACGGCGGATGACGGCATTAATTAACAACAGATGACAGCTGCTAACTAATTTTCTTATAAAATCACACGATTGTAATTCTCCCAGCTGACCGTTAGAATTTAGGTAAACTCTAATCAAGGTTAAAGTCGAATGCTGATCAGATTTGTGATCTCTAATTTTAGTTTATGGGTTGAAAGAAAGTATCCAAAGGTCTAGCGGTTTTTTGAGAAAGTTTTAGCAAAGTCTTCGACTCATTAGTCAAGTGCTTAGATAATTATCTGATTAGCACCAATTAATTGTTTCTTATCCAGACGTTTGTTTGACATGTTTTAGAAACACACTTTAAGCAACATGGAAAAAGAAAATAATTGTGACCAGGGCTGTAACTTAAAAACAGGAAGTTGAACATAACAGTGAACCGAACTATTGCAGCCAAACAAAAAGTGGTTTTACTAGCTTTTAAAAAATGATTTATATATATGTATGTTATTTTAGAACACCTCCGAATATAATTATCAGAACACGCTGGGCCGTCGTTCTCAGCTGGGCGCCTATTATCACATGAACAAGCAGCCCTCGTACACCAACGATCACAGCATCAACAGTCAATATGGTGGCTATAATACGTGGGGCATTTGGCGAGATGGACGAAACATAGCGCCATCCACATTCTCAACGAAAACGCATGCGCACTATCCAAAGAATCGATCGTTCTCGATTATATTAACTACAGCGGCATTTATAGTGCTGCTGGCGGTGATCTCCATAGCCGGACTGGCCTTCTACTTTAGCTCGATCAAGGCCACGCTGGAGGACCGTAAGTATTTAGCAAATACATACACATCTAAATTGATAAAAATATATTTTTGAAAATGTGCGCGCAAATCTTTTAAAGCAATGAACCAGTTGTTCATCAACCGATGTTTATGTGCTGCAGCCCTGGATACTAAAATAACCGTTCTATGTGTATTTTGAAATATTGTATATTAATATTGCAATTTTTAAATTTCCTGCAGCTATTCTTGGCTTCGAGGGCTCCTTTCGGATTGCCAAGGGCGATTTGTATTCCACGGGTCTGAAATACAATCATACAACGACCTACAAGCAGAAGATTGAGTTTTATAAGCGATTTGTGGAGCGCGCGTTGACGGACAATGGTCTGCAACCGCTGCGCACCGATGTCTGGGGCTTTGGCGAGGGCCCATTGATAAAAGTATCCTTTCGCTTATTTCTGGATGTGCGCAAGCTGCCACAGTGAGTACTTCAAGCAGTAAATCAATCCCCTATATATCAATAATTCTTCTCTATATCAGAAACATAATCAGCGTGGAGGAGTATATAAAAGAATCTTTGTTCCTGGAAACGTCAGTCAGCAAGTCGCTCTATCGCTCGCTCCGTCTGGACACCGAATCTGTGGAGATCAAGCGTATTCTCGATGAGCAAGTGGTGCGCTCAGCAGCTATATTGAAGGAAGCGGTAAGATTCCGAAATAAACTAAAAATTTTATAATTAAATTATATTCTCTATAAACTCTAGCAAACGGTGCCCACCAGCCAAACCCAATTGGAGAAGCGTCTGATGAAAAAGGGCGCTGCACCAGCCGTTGCACCACTTGCACCAATGCAAGGAAAGACTACAGCCAAGCCACGTCCAGCTTCACGTCCCCATTCGCCTGATGATGAGCCCGATATAGATGTGGAGAATGCACCTGTTATACAAGGATCCTTTGAGGGTTCCTTTGAAATAACCAAGACGGATGCGGATATTGCACGCAAGAAGACCTCGCCCACGCGTTCCTATCAGAGCAGCAGTCTGCCGCCCAAGTCCATAGCAGTGACGCCCTACTCGCTGCGTGTGAAGCCGAAAAAGACGAGCGTGGACAAGCTGACGACCATAACGCCACAAAATCAAATGAGCAGCAGCTCAACAACAACAACCACAACTACGACTAGAAAACCAACAACAACAACCACTAGAAGAAGTACAACTAAATCAACAACGCCTTCCACGACAACTACGACGACTACTACAACCACGACCACAACAACCACGCCTAAGCCCTCGCCGACAACAACAACAACAACAACCACAACGACAACTGTTGCTCCTCCAGAAACAAACACGCCCAGCTCCACGACGACAACAACCACAGTTGGGCCCGCCTCTTCGACCATGGTGCTGCCCAAACTGGACGCGAATCTCTTTACCACCTTCCCCATACTAGACACTCAGCCTTGGCGCCCCATACACCGTGAGGTGCCCGAGCTGATGCCCGGACCACCGCCTGCTTTCCCCACGAAAACGTTGCCAACAATGAACCAAATGCTGCCGCAACGTCGCATCGATGAATTGGAGCTGCCGTTTATAGCGGATAACCCCACGCCCCCAGCAGCTGCAATGCCCGCCATGGGCGTCACACTAGATCCATTCGTAGCCCTCTCGGGCTACGTTAGCCGTCAGCCAGCAGATGGAAAGTTGGACTTGCCCAGCGGTCAGAACCAGGAGCAGGATATGCTCTTCTATCATAACTTCGGCAGTCCCGTCTATATGCATGGCACGGAGAACATTGAGCGTTTGGGTGGAGCTTTGGTTGAGCCACATCCGCTGCCGGTGCCACTGATCGATGACGTGATTGTGCCACCCTTTAGGCCCATCAACCCCACGCTGGGCGGGCTCAACAAGCTGCAGTTCAACATCGACGACAACAACGAGAAATTCGAGCATTTGGGCGGCGGAGTCATAGCCAAGAAGCAGGAGAATGTGAGCAATGCGGAGCCCAAGGTGGAGAGCACAACAGCCAAGTTGATCACAACAACGGTCACCAGTTCGACGACTCCGCTGAAGATACAGCTGGATGCTGTGCCAACTCTGGCGTCCGTCGTTCCTGGCCCGAAACCAGAGAACTCTGTACTCGCCGATACCATTGGGGAGTTCTTCATGGAGCTGCTGAATTTGCCCAAGGAGGGTAATGCCACAACCACAATGGAACCAGAGCTGCTGGAGTCGCGCATTGAAGCTGAGGATAAGGAAGGAGATTTGGATCTGCCAGCGGAGACTGCGAGTCCAAGCAAGCCCAACTTTATGAATCTTAAGGAGCTCATTCTGCAGCGCAGCTCCACAACAACAACAACAACCACAACAAGTACGACAACAACAACCAGCACGGAGGCACCAGCCAGCAGCACCACCAAGCGCAATCGCATACGTCCGAATAGTGAGCGGCCCACCATGTTGGATGACTCCAATCTCTTTCCCTCCCACTCCAAGTGGGAATTTGTTAACAGCTCGGCGCCCGTAAACTTTGGCTATGGCGGCAACATGCGGAAGGTGTTCAACAAAACACTCCAAGCTTGGGTCTCGGAGGATGTGGAGAAGACGGAGAACTATACGCTGCACGATATCAAAACGAGGATTAATAATGCCAGCAATATACAGGACATATCACTGATATTCGACACCTTGGCCTCCAAGCTGGGCATCACGCCCAGCGTGCCAATGAAGTTTCCGCCTTTCTCGCAGAACAAACTGAAACACAGCCAGAGGAATGAGACGAAGGTGAAGACGACGACAACTACTACTGAATCCATGCCCCTGTTGCAGACGAGTGTGAAGAACTTTGTGGAGCTGCCGTTGCAGCAGCGCGAGCCCTTCATCCGACCCATGTCTAGCTTTATGGACGATGGCTCCACTGAAGTGTTGGGTGCTGCCATTCCCGTTGTGGGCGAGGCCGAGGTGGAAGTGGTGGATCCTGTCAAGTACGAGGAGCTGTTGAAGACATCCCAGTTCGCGGAGGCAACGTCCACGGAACCGAGCCCACATCGTTTAGTTACGCTGCTGCCCGTGCGCTCCAACTCCGGCATTCGCACCTACAAACCACCCACAGAGGACTTAGAGCAGGAGTCACAGCGTAGTCAGAGTCAAGTAGAGATTGCTCCAGAATCCTCCAAACCACGATCCAAGGGCAACAGTAGCATACGCCGCAAAACCAACGTGAATCAGAGTAGAAGATTTGGTCAGCCGCCAGCGGAGGCGGTTGTGAAGGGCGGCATCAAGGTCACGGTCAAGAAATAAAACTCACTAAAATAAAAAGGAAGTAAGGAGAAAACAGGCAAGAATTTGAAAAGCGTCTCTAAAATATTTATTTCATAAGTAGAAAATTTAAGAACAATTTAATTAAATTAATTTAAATAAATTTAATTAAAATCTTGTTCGAAAATTGTTCACAAATCCGAAACCGAACAATTTTGGAATGACAATTTCTTTAGTATTTGGCAAAAAAAAAAGCCAAACTTAAGTTAAGATTTTTTATTTATTGTATACGATTTCGAAGCTGTTTAGTTTTTTTTTCATTTTTTATTAAACACACAATCAAATATTATGTCTTCTACAGCTTCAGTTTACGAAATTAAGTTAAATGCTTATAATTAAGTTAAATTGTAGTCAATAACTTTGAAACTCGAATATTAAATAAATTTATATATAAACATTTTCAGTTGGCGTGTTTGAATTATCGTTACGTTAGTTGGTTATCGATTATAAACTTGGAAACAACTGAGGAATATCGAAAGTGTGGTAGCCCTGATTGTTTAGCTGCTTTCTCCGACCCAGCCCTGGCAGGCTGGTCTATTATTTCGCGGTTTTGGTTGTGAGAAAAAGAAAACAAATTGATTGGCTCAAGAATTATAAGTTGTTAATTACATTAAGTTCTATAAATATATTTAATTGAAACCATGGGTTGTGCCGAGAGCAAGGATGGCGAAGGTGAAGCTCAAAGTAATAGAAATACACCTAAATATCGCTCCTGCACGGATGTCTTTTGGCTGGCTATTTACATACTGTTTTGGCTCTTTTTGGTAAGTGATATAATTTAAATTAAATTAATGTACTTTTATGATTGAGTGTATAATGCTCACTTGTCCAAGTGCTGCTAAGTTAGATGGATTTATTTCAAGAAAGTGAAAGCTGCAAAGATTAATCACAGACAATTGCGAGTTGTCTCATAGGAGGAGGGGAGAAAAGGTGGAATACGTCGCCGGATGAACAGATGCGTGTGACGTCACCGTTGTCATATGAGTGGGATTTGCTAATTTTCCTAATGAAAAGCTGACCACAATGAATAATGAGGCTAATATCCCTACCTCTCCCGCCACACCCCTGCCATATGCCTATCCATATGAATAATTATTAAAGTTCTTTTGTTATTTTTTACAATTGGTTTTCCTCACGCGACTTCCATGCTCCGTGTCAATTTTTAAGGCGTGGGCGTTGGCGTTGGCAATCTAGCATATTCATGCATGCATACATATATTATCATATATTACAGAACGACAGTAGCACATGCATACGAATATTATCATATATTAATGGCATTTCTATTAGCATACAGATTAGATCATTTGTCTTCTGTTTACTTTGCTTTCAGATTGTCATTGCGATATTTTCGTTTGTGTTTGGGAATCCCTTGCGTGTGATTAATGGTTATGACTCCTTTGGCAACACTTGCGGAGTTACGCACAATGAGAAATTTCAGAACTTCCCTTTATCGGGCATGAATACGATCGACAAACCGGAGTTGCTCTACTTTGACGTTAAGGAGCTGAAAAAGTCCTTAAAGATATGCGTTAAAAGCTGTCCAAAACGCACGCTCAATCAGCCAAAGGAACTGTTCCAATACTATACCGAAACGGGCGCCCACTATTGTAAATATGACTATAATATGGCACTGTTGGATAGGCCGGGCATGACCAAGGAGGACAAGACCTTCGATACACTCGGTCCATGTCCCAGTTTGCCCATCCTCGAGAGGTAAAGATGAAAACTGGACATTGTGATTGAAGCTTCGTCAACTTTTCCCCATCTGCCTTTTAGCTCGCCCGTTCTGCATCGTTGCGTGCCAAAGCAATCCAGCAAGGAGGTGAAAGAAATGTACAAAATGCTCAACAATTGGGATGTAGCTCAGCAGTTTCTTGGCGACATCTACTCCACGTGGCATATCATCGCGAGTGTCTGTGCCGTTTCCCTGCGTATGTCTTTAAGCTATATTTGAAAATGCAAATTAATAATATTATCTTTCTCTAGTTATATCCATTGCTTTGGTCACCATGATGCACTGGCTATCCCGCATTGTCTCGTGGCTTATTTGCGTGCTGGTTATTGTGGCCAGCGTTGGACTGACAGCAGCTCTCTGGTATGTCTACTATGGCATACGCAACAAGTCATCCAACACACAATACTCGCAACTGGAGGAGTTCTTACGCAATCAACAGGCAGTGCTCACGCTCGCTGTGCTGGCCACCATAACCATGGTGAGCTTTACGAACTATATATATATATATATAATGTACACAATTTATAATTATTTTGTCTTGCCCTACAGGTTGTTCTGGTGGTCGTTATATATTTCCTTAAGAACAAGCTCTCTGGTCTGGCTGCGCTCTTCGAGGAGGCTGGCGTTTGCATGATGAATTTGCCTGGACTTTTGATAGCTCCACTCTTTGGATTCTTGGTGCTCATTGCCTTTCTTGCCTTTTGGGTGGTTGTTGTCATCTGCTTGGTCACAGCAACGACGCCCGATCAAAGCCCAATTGCACCGTTCCATAGCTCTGCTGCGCATTCCTCCCTGCCATCCAATGTAGCTTCAATGCTGCTCAACCAAACAGCTCCAAGCACCGATGAGAGAAGTAAGTAAATTGCTTAACTAAGTATAAGGCGAGGCTGTTTTAACTATAACTGAGACAGGACTACTAATGTTATATGCCCCAAAGATCTGCCAAATTGAACATCTTTTAAGCTTTATTATTCCAAAAATGTACTTCCAAATTTATTAATCCTCTGCATATATTTTTGGTTCGTTATTCAAAATCGGGTTATTTAAATGTGTAAGTGTTTGCGTCAAGCTTCCATTCTACATTGTTGCATGCTTCATTTTGGCCTTCTCTTTCTATTGGACATTTATCTTGATGTACATATGTATACTTGGATATTTTGTATTTATTTGCTGAGTATTGTAGCATCTTTGTATTCCAAATCCTGTATAAGACTTGTATATATTCCACATTTAGATCTTTATGTATTGCTATGCCTATATATGTTTGCTCTCTTTAATTACTTTATGCATCAGTGTTATTGTATCTCATACTCCTTTACTGTTATTAACAATCGATGCCACTCCCTTTAGCCATCACACGCATAGAGTATGCAGATGTGAGTGCCTTGCGCAGCATGTTCTGGATTTATGTGGTTGGCTTGATTTGGACAGTGGAATTCATCTTTGCCTGCCAGCAGTTCGCATTGGCCGCTGCCGTGGCCTTTTGGTACTTTGGCAAACCGACGACGACGCCCACAATTTATGCAATTGGCAAACTGATTAAATACCATTTGGGCACCGTGGCGAAAGGCTCCTTTGTCATAACGATATTCAAAATTCCGCGCTTGATATTGACCTATCTCTATGCCAAGTGAGTTTTACACGCAACCCAATTTAATATACATATAATTATTTTATTCATTGTACTTGTCAGACTGAAGAAGGGCGAGGATAAAGGTTCGGAGTGCGCTGCCTGCTGCCTGAAGTGTTGCATTTGTGGCTTTTGGCTCCTGGAAAAGTTTATACGCTTCCTCAATCACAATGCCTACACCGTGGTGGCCATTGAATCCATCAACTTTTGCCCAGCTGCCGGCATTGTTTGTACAAGTCTCTCTTATCTATTGCAAGCTATATTTGAACCTTTTCTCTTTCACCTTGCAGGCCTGGAATGCTATGGCCACCAATGTGCTGCAAGTGGCCACCATTAACAGCATTGGCGATTTCATTTTGTTCTTGGGCAAAGTGGTAGTGGCTGCTCTGTCGGGTCTGCTGGGCATCTTTATGCTGAAGGATAAGCCCGGCTTGAATTTCTATATGGCGCCTGTCATTCTTATCATAATATTCTCCTTCTTCATTGCCCACATTGTGCTGTCGGTCTTCGAGGTAACAGAAATCTGCAATTTAATCGAAAAGGATCACCTACAAATTGGTTATTATATTCCATTCCTAGATGGTTGTCGATACGCTCTTCCTGTGCGTTTGTGAGGACAAGACTATTAATGGTCGCGCTGGTCGTTGGGCCCAGAGCAATTTGGCCAAACTGGTTGGCGAGGAGCCGGTGCAGCCAGGCGAAGAACCGCCCATCCAGGTATACGAGATGATGCCTATCAACAAACAGCCGTTTAGCATCACCCGACTGCCGCCCACTGATGCTGAAGTCGCCCCAATGGCAGAGTAACTCACCACTTCATCCATCCAGCAATTAAAGACGCTTTGTTCTTCTATATGTATCTATATATTCCGTGCTCCCATCATAACTAAGATACTCTTCTCTCTCCGTGTGACGTACAAAACGTAGTGAAAAAAGCGAACTATTTATATATATTTATATCTACGCGTATATTATATTTTGTAAATCGTAAACAAAAGTAACTGAGGCACAATATTGTAAACGTATTTATTAAATGTATTCTGTTTTATATTTGTATGTATTTATTCGTAAATGTAACGCGAAATAAAACATTTTTAAACTTTTTTCACACGCTTGACCCTGGCCTTACGCTGCTCGATCACCTGCTTTACGGCCTCCATTTGTTTGTCCTTGATTTTCTTGGTCAGCGCTGCTTTGGGTGTTTTCTTTTGTTCCAATTGCTTTTTGGCCTTAAGTGCCAGCAGCTTGGCTGTCTCAAGCGGATCCTCATCGTCGAACAGCTCCTCATTGTCAAGGCCCTCGTAAGCCTTAACGGGTCGCGTTGCCTCCTGTTGCACCTTTTGCTCTACACGATTCACGTATTTGTCCTTGGCTGCCTTCTTTAGCATTTGTCGCTGCTTGGAAGGACTCACGTAGTCGGGGTTCTCCCAAATGGCTTTACCGGTAAAAGATCCATCGAATATCTTCACGGGATTCATTACATAGCGTGGACCCACCTCCGAGAGGCCACCGTCTTCAGATAGTATTTGGAAATTCCTAAACCAAATGCGATTATCCAGATATGTAAATGTGTAGACATGGTCAATGAAGGGCTGACTCTTTGGATGATGATTGGGCACCGAAAATGTCTGCACAAACAGTTCCTTAAGTAGTTTCAAGTGGGGCAACTCGTCGAACTTGGAATCGAAGGAAAGCAGCGGGCGAGAGCCTCTTAAGCAATTGCCTGTTAGTTTCAGCTCGGCCATTGTGTGAATATTCTCAATGAGAAATTTGGCAGACGGTCCTGTGGCACCGAGTGTGTTGGCCAGCCACATATACAAGTCCCGTTTACGACGACCCTCAAACAGCATGGCCTTGTTACAGTGCTTCATTTCGCACATCTCATTAACAACCTCCAGAGTCTTGGATCGCTCCATTTTCGACTCGGGCCGATGATGGGGCATTAGAGTTTTAATATCACGCATGAGATGTCTGTCGCGATGGCTAATACCACGTGCCGCAAACACTAAAACGCGTTGTTTGTTTATCCATTTTTCCTGAAAAAAATACAAAAAAAAATAATAATACAAACATCGTGAAAATTAATTTCGTTTTTGTATCAGATGAATTTACCTTCTTGGGAACCACCTCATCGGATGGTCTTTGGGATGGTAAAGGTGGATTCTCATCCAGTGGCACTATCTCCAGCTGCTCAACCTTCTTTTTCTTTATGAATTTGCGGCCCATTTGTCGATTTTAGAGTATTTCTGTTTAATATTCAGTTCAGCACCGCAAACAACGTGGAGTTGAAATGCATAGAGATGTGCATAACCACATATGTAATATCGATAACTTCGATATTATCGAACTAGTAAAGCACAGAAGAATGTTGTTCATTTGAACCCTTTAGCACACCCCATTTTAATTTGTAACAATTAACTTAATTCTAATAATTATCATACTAATAACAATATACATATTATCTATTCTTATTCATCAGTATCCCATCCAGGCTCGGGGCATTGGCTGCAACGGCTCTCATTTATGCCGTAGCCCAAGCAATGGCCACCAACACATTCACAGCACCCATCGTGAAACCACCTGTAGCTAGCTGCACCTGTCGCCTGGCAGGTTTGTCGACACTTATTCCAAGAAGTGCATTGGTCCAGATACAAAACTGTGCAATTGCGCACCACAGGTTCATCGTCGATTTCATTGCTGTTTTTTGGAAATGAATGCACATGCCAATTGTAGGTGTATCCATCGTTTGGTGATGATGTTAGTGCCTCGAATAACGCTGTTGCTCCATCGAAATCCTCCACATGCGACTTTTTGGACATCTTAGCCATATCGCCACGTATAAGCTGGATGTAAATCGCCATCACCAGCATCTGTATTGCTCCTCTTTGTATTGACTTCATTTTTAAGAACTAATTACTTATTATTGATGGATTGTGTTTTATGTAGATATTGCACACAGGTAATGATAAACTAGCGCAAATTGTTACGGCTGCGCAACAGGTAATTCAGGATCAACAGAGCATCTGCTCGCCTACCTAAGATTTCAACAAAAACATTTGCCAAACATTAGTGTTGCAAAGCGTTGAACTTGTTAGCAAAAACAAAAATGAATGCAATGAAATCTTTGTAGCAATCGATAAGTCTTATCGATAACTTATTTAGTAGTATACACAAAGCCTTCCCTGATTATTCTGCCATTTTGTATTCGGCGTCCGGCCAGAAAAACAAAAACGCAGAAAAAGTAGGTGTCGCAAAATTTAAATTTCCATTAAAAATATAAAAAATGTCAGACTATCGCTCTCAATCCCGTGGCGGTGGACGCGGTCAAGATTATTCCAATGACGACGATCCGCCAATGTCACGTCTGTTTATAATATGTAATAAAGCACATACCGAGGAAGATTTTCGCGAAGCGTTCGCTCCTTACGGCGAAATTGAAGACATTTGGGTAGTTAAGGATAAGCATTCACAGGAAAACAAAGGTATTGCATATGTGAAATTCTCGAAAACCTCCGATGCAGCCAAGGCCCAAGAGCAAATGAATGGCAAAACTATTGGGAAAACTGACAGAACCCTCAAAGTGCTGGTTGCCGCAAAGTAAGTAGTGACCTGGCATAAATTTTTTCTAGCTGAGGTCAGCATAAGTCACAAATTTTGTGTCTTTATTTGTTGCAGTCGTAATCAGGGCTCGAATAAATCGGAAAACGAACAGGAAAAGTATGTGCGCTTGTTTATTGTAATTCCAAAGACCGCCACCGAGGAGGACATACGCGATGAATTCGCCCAGTGGGGTGAGGTGGAGAACGTCACAATTGTACGAGAAAAGAACAACGGTAGTCCCAAGGGTTTCGGCTATGTACGCTTTACAAAGTATGTATTCGGTTATCGTTAGAGGTGGGTGCGTAAATTATATCGTAAAGAATCCTCTCACGCACCTATCACTAAGAATTTAAATAAATAGTTAAGTAAATATGTATTTTTTACAGATTCTATTATGCGGCCGTGGCATTTGAGAATTGTTCAGCTAAATATAGGGCAGTCTTTGCTGAACCCAAAGGTTCCACACGGACCCAACGAGATCAATATGGTCGCCTTGCTGATGATAGTCCTGTTTATCCTTCGGGACGTGGTGGTGGCGGTGGTAGTAGCTCGAACTATAATGGTGGCAGCACCGGAGGCGGCAGTGGCGGCAGCTTCACTAACGAATGGAATGCATCGGTCAACAGCGATATGTCTGCTTTTCTACGCATGCAAAATGTGCCTGTGCCACAGCCCACGTGTCTCGAGGTGACGGTCAGCAATTGTGTAAATCAGGATCAGCTGTGGCGTCTCTTCGATATAATACCTGGCCTGGATTACTGTCAAATTATGCGCGAGCGTAAGTGGGAACTACATAAATATATTATAAATATATATTTAACATCTAATGCACTTCTCTATAGATGGACCACGCACAAACGAAGCTGTGGTCGTTTACGATAATCCCGAAGCTGCAATCTATGCCAAGTATATAAGATCTAACATAACATGCTTAATGTCATCCATTTAATCCCAATTGTATTTCTATAGGGACAAATTGCATGGCCTGGAATATCCGATGGGCGAGCGCATCATTGTCAAGGTCAACGGCATGAGTTCAGCTCGTATGGACACCTCCTTCATAGACAGTAAGAAATGATTGCATAAACTATGTTAGTTTCTCAACCTGTTTGTCATTCTAGAGCGAACTAAAAAGGATGCCATATGCAACGTACCATTGCCGCCAACACAGCCGCTGGCGTCGCCAGATGCACAAGTTGCACAGCGACTGTTCATTGTGCTGTCAGCGGTATGTAGAATATTTATGTCGTACTCACGATTTTATATATATATTTGACTATTGTAGAATCTACCCCACTCGATACTGAAGAACATATTCTCCTGCTGGAAGGGATTGATCGATGTGTATTTGTTGCCCAACAAGAATTGTGGATATGTTAAGTACTCGGAACGAGACAGCGCCCAGAAGGCAATAGGCGTACTGAATGGTGCTGAAATATGTGGAACAAAAATCAAGGTCATGGAAGCAGAGGAGCGTAGCGGTTCAGATGGAGATGATAGTGGCAGAAAGCGATTGCGTCGCAATTAAGTAAGTATACCATAAACACAACTGATTCTTCGTATCCTATATGCATTAATGTAGCCATAGTTTGGAATTAATCAACGGGTCTTGAGGTAAGTTTTTAGCTTGTAGTATAACAACAAATCAAAAACTGTGATTGCTTTTGCTGAATACAAAACTCAACTAAAAGACTTATCGCATATTTTTTAAGACTGCTCTCTTTCTATATATATATATATTAATATATATATATATATCTGTTTCTCTATTACCATTAGTAACTACTTACGATCTACACACATTCAGCGATTTGACCGATCGAACGTACATAATAAGCAAAACAATTTTTATCTTTCTATTCTCCACAGACCCACTGACAACATTTGTACTTAACAGAGAACATTATGTACGAGTAGTTTACAAAACAAAAAGAAAAGAAAACACAACAAAAAGAATAACAGTTCAATTATAAACAGTTCAACTGACGCAAGAACCGCCAAAAAATAAAAACACTACGGAATCAACCAAAACCAGAAACAAAAACCACACAGAGCGATACAGACACGGAAAACGGAAACAAGAATTACCAACAACCAACCAACCGTACAATTGACCTGTTCCAAGTGCGCTGTAGTACTGAGGACCCATATGTAATATGTATGTATATCATATATATATAGACCAGACATAAACGGAGCCAACGAAACCGCAATGATTGTTTATGAACCACTAACGGGACTATCGTATCAATCGCATTACCGTTACTCAAAACCATGAAACTTTATACATAAACGAACTCTTTGTACAATTTACTAACGTATTACGACAAAGATAAGAAAATATATAAATATACTATATATACATATACGAAAACAGAACTTACGGATTGTAGATTTTCGAGTAGAAATCCAATTCAGTTACGACCTAATAAAATTATAAATACATTATGTAATGCCTTTAAAGCGATATTAATAAATAAAACTACTATATTATTTGGCGGGGATGTTTTAAACTAATTTAAGTTAGGTTTACGGTTAGGTGGAGAGAAGTGTTCGCAATATTTTACGGCTGTACAGCGCAAGCAAACTATCGATTACCTACATCAAATAAATCGATTGCTTTTCTTTTTTGGTAGATTTAAGCAATTATTTCCAAATGAGTTAATATAACTGAAATAAAAGTGCAGATAAAGCTCTTAACGCAATATTATATATTGATTGACCCAATCAAATTCTCGTCCGATATATTTAAAAAATCGATGCTTGAACAGTAAAGTATCGATACAATAAAAATCAATTACTGCGATATATTTAACTGAGATGTCAACCCTGAAATTTCACTCAACAGCTGTTCGCAAGACGCTGACTGACAAACTTGACTTAGAATTGTTTTTGAGTATTGTAAATTGTGTTAAAAATATTGTTTTTAAAACGTGAGCAAGAAAATATAATCAAGGATGGATCCAGCACTACTTCGCGAACGCGAAGCGTTCAAAAAACGTGCGATGGCCACACCCACGTAAATAAACCAATCGCCGCATGTTACAAATTATTGCAATTGTTTGTTTTCACAGCGTGGAGAAGAAAAACAGAACAGAAAGAGCGCCTCCACCTCCAAGCAGAGATGATTCCCAAAAGAAAATGCGCCCACCAACGGCACCAAAACTGGATGCATCCACGTAAGGAGCCAATAGCGGCAGATTGCAATCAGAGATTTATCATAGCTTCTTGCAGATATAAAACTATGTCAGGAAGCTCTCAATATCGATTTGGTGTATTGGCCAAAATAGTCAAATTTATGCGTACCCGTCATCAGGATGGCGATGATCATCCACTGAGCATAGAAGAAATATTAGATGAGACCAATCAACTGGATATTGGTCAATCTGTGAAAAATGTAAATAAGTAAATCTTCTCAATCTACTGTCCTAATCTCTGTTACCTTTTGCAGTGGCTAGCTGGTGAAGCACTCAATAATAATCCTAAAATTGATGTCACACCCGATGGTACTAAGTTCAGCTTCAAGCCCGTTTATAAGATAAAGGATGGCAAGAGCCTGATGCGACTCCTAAAGCAACACGATCTTAAAGGTCTCGGTGGCATATTGCTAGAGGATGTGCAGGAATCTCTTCCGCATTGTGAGAAAGTTTTGAAGAATCGAGCGTCAGAAATTCTGTTCATTATTCGTCCTATAGACAAGAAGAAGATATTGTTCTACAATGATAGAACCGCAAATTTTTCAGTGAGCAACAATCCGGTTTTAGTTGAAAATTCTTGACTAAATGAATTTTCATTTGATTAGGTGGATGATGAATTTCAAAAACTTTGGCGCTCCGCGACAGTTGATGCCATGGATGATGCTAAAATTGATGAATATCTTGAGAAACAAGGTGAAGAGCCAATTATTAGTTTATTGAACATATATATAACCCAATGTATTGCAGGCATACGTTCGATGCAGGATCATGGACTGAAGAAACCAGTGCCGAAACGGAAGAAGGCAGCGAACAAAAAGCGCCAGTTCAAGAAGCCCAGAGACAATGAGCATTTGGCAGATGTTTTGGAAACGTACGAGGACAATACCCTAACACAAAAGGGCGCAAATCCCACGTAGTAGATAACACGTTATATATTCTCAGTTAAGGCATAGTAGAATAAGCTAAGAACATATTCATAATAAGAATAAAAGGAAAAAATCGAAATCATTTAATCAATAACTAAAAGTCAATGAGCTTAGTATCTGCAAAGATAAAGCCAAGAATTTATATGTATGTACTTTAAAAGATTAAGTAAAGATGGTTTAAGTGGTATATAAAACGCTAGAGAACTTTCGCCAAGATTTATGAGTCGTTGGTTATCTGCTTCTGGTTTTGCATTTAGAAATATTGCTTGTCGAACAAGAACGATAGTTAAAAGCAAAACAGTGTAATCACACAATCGACCTAACAGTATATTTGTGTACATGCAGGCATGTGTGTGCGGGCGTTTGTATGGGTGTGTTTGAATTTGCGTGTGGTTGCAATCGATAAATTGACCGCGTAACAAAACAAATGCGTCAGTCGGCGCTAAAGAGACCTCCACGCAGGTTGTAAGTAGCGCGTAGAAGGGAAATTACAGTTGCGGTGCCAAACGGGATCGGGAAACCTGTTTTGAGCGTTTTTCCTTTTTGATTTCTTTAAAATCTATTTGAGTATTCGCTGCGCGTTTCAGTGTGCAAAATGCGTTGTGCGGCGTTGGCAGTGGTCGCGCTGCTGGCCTTTGGCTGGGCGCCAGCTCCGGGTGCAGCTGTGGGAGCTGAGTGAGTTATAACATATAATTATATATATAATTATCTATGGTATTAATTATTAATTAACTGGTTTAATTGCAGCGATTTGATCTACGGTTACGAGTGTAGCAACGGGTTATGTCGCAAGGTCGAGCTCAGTGAGGAAAATTTTGCCTCGGCAATTAGCTTGCCTGTATGCAGGCTATTCTGTGGCAGCGACATTGGCACCCTCTGGCCCAAGCCAACGGGCGTGGTGCAGCTTGAGCCGTTGATGCGACAGGTGGACATTGGCTCCATTGAATTCCACCTGCCTGGCACAAAGGACAAACTCTGGGAATCAACGGAACAGCGTTGGATGAACTTGCTGGAGGCGAAGATACCGAATCGCAAGATCCTGAGGCAGGGTGGCTATCAGTTAAATATTATTGTGAATACTGCGGATAATGGGGTGCCCATGCGACTCCAGCTGGACTCGGACGAGAACTATGCACTGAGCATCGGCTCAAATAGCGCTGGCCAAGTGACGGCCAACATTACTGCTGGCAACTTCTTTGGCGCTCGTCATGGTCTGGAGACTTTAAACCAGTTGATTGTCTACGACGATATACGGCGGGAGGTGCAGGTGGTGGCCAATGCCTCCATTGCGGATGCACCTTTCTACAAGTGGCGCGGACTGCTGCTAGATACCTCACGAAACTACTACTCCGTAAAAGCCATCAAGCGCACATTAGGTGGGCATATTCATTGGACGTTCCCTTTTGAATCCATATTTTACATCTTTTCCATTTATGGCACTTTCAGATGGCATGGCCATGGTCAAGCTGAACACCTTCCACTGGCACATCACGGACTCGCACAGCTTTCCTCTAGAGGTCAGCAAGCGGCCAGAGCTCTCCAAACTGGGCGCCTATGCGCCAAGCAAAGTCTACACTCACAGCGATATTGAGGATATAGTTAGTTATACACATATCTGGTACGCAAATCAGAGTTATAGCTAATCCTTCTCCTTCCACCTTGCAGGTGGAGTACGGACGAGTTCGCGGTATACGTGTAATGCCGGAATTCGACAGCCCGGCGCATGTGGGTGAGGGCTGGCAGCACAAGAATATGACAGCTTGCTTCAATGCACAGCCCTGGAATAAGTATTGCGTGGAGCCCCCATGCGGGCAACTGGATCCCACTGTGGATGACATGTACAATGTGCTGGAGGATATATTCAGTGATATGTTCAAGCTTCACAATCCGGATGTCTTCCACATGGGCGGCGATGAAGTTTCCGTTGCCTGCTGGAACAGCAGCGCAAACATTCGCAGCTGGATGCTGAAGCGTGGCTGGGACTTGAAGGAGGCGGACTTCATGCGTCTGTGGGGCCACTATCAAACAGAAGCTCTTCGTCGTGTGGATCGTGTGGCCAACGGCTCACATACTCCCATTATCCTGTGGACCAGCACCCTAACCAACGCGCCCTACATCGACCAGTACCTGGATCCACTGCGCTACATCATACAAATCTGGACTGAGGGCAACGACAAGGTGGTCAAGAAGATATTGAAGCGTGGCTATCGCATCATTGTGTCCAACTATGATGCTTTGTACTTCGATTGTGGCGGCGCTGGTTGGGTGACAGATGGGAACAACTGGTGTTCGCCCTACATAGGCTGGCAGAAGGTCTACCAGAATAATTTAACCCAAATAGCGGGCGATTATCAACATCACGTGCTGGGCGCCGAGGCTGCCATTTGGTCGGAGCAAATCGATGAGTACACCTTGGACAATCGCTTCTGGCCACGCGCCAGCGCCTTGGCCGAGCGCCTTTGGACGAATCCGATTGAAGGTTGGAGGCAGGCGGAGTCGCGTCTGCTGCTGCATCGCGAACGACTGGTGGAGAATGGCATTGGAGCCGAGGCACTGCAGCCGCAATGGTGTCTGCAGAACGAGAACGAATGTCCCGTTGATGCGTATGCTCTATAGTCTTCTATATATATATATATTGTATGTGTTTAGAGAGAGTTCTGTCAACTGTACAATTTATTATACTTATAGATATGCTCAACGCAGCGAAAGGCATTGGCTTAGCCTCTTCCTCGTTGTCATCATCCTGCTTTGTGCCTGCAATAAACAACACTTGAAAGTGTGCGAGTGACTCGTCGTTTAATAAATTTATGAGATTTGTGTTACTCTAAATGAAATACAATTATGTATATTTATATATATATGTGTGTATGTATGTATATATGTATGTTATTTCTAAAAGCAGCCCAGTCTCAGATCTGAGCTTATATGCAATTGTGATTTACTCGTTCCAGTCCTCCTCGTTGCGACCAAATTTATAAACCACACTGCCAATCAGAATGAAAACATTTTGCAACAGTAACGCGACGCCCAGACCTGTGTCCTTTTTATCTGCAAAGGGACAATAGTGTTTCATAGTGATAGTAGTAGCACAGCATTATTGTGGTATAATGGTAGTAGCACAGCAATATAGTAGTCAAATAGTAGTAGTAGTAGTATATGTTTATTAATTTATTATATTTAAATGTTTGCTTTTGCTTACCATTGTTAATAAAGTCATCGATCATTACCCAAACGGCTGCAATTATAGACGCAAATCCAATAACAAAGCCAATAAGAAGCCATATCTTGGCGATCCTTGCGCCCGACTCTGAGGTGTTATCTTCCGAAATCTAAAAACAAACACACAGTAAATGACTCATTTTCTTTGTATAAGGGATTAATACACATATATAGAATATGTATGCTGTTAGCTTACATGTTCGCCTTTGACCGTATTGATCATGCAGAAGCTAATTGTGCCAAATATGCCGATAAATACATGTCCTGTCGTTATTTGATGCTGTCCATCACCAGCCATGGCATCGATTATTATCCACCAGCCCGTGAAGAACTAAGGAGGAGCAAATAATTAGGCAATGCGCATTAATATGCATACTAGAGTACCTACCAGCAAACCTGCTGCAAGCGCAGCATTTTTGTTCCTCGATGTTTCAGATGTGAACCAATCCCTAATATTTCCTAGCAAAGCCATTGTAAATTTCGTTTAATGTTTTCCCAAAAAAACAGATAGTCACACAGAATTATCTCTTAGGTGAAACACCTGCAGGAATTATCGAATATATCGATATGGACTCGAACTATCGCATATTTGTGCCAGCTGATTTGAGATGTATACAGCCCTGCTGACAATAGGTGACAGCTCTGGCTCTAGCACGTGCGACTTCAGCGACATAAACAACATTTATTTTCTTAAATATGAAGAAAAATCTGGACGAAACAATGTCAGACGAGGAAGAAAGTGTTGCAGACGACTCAGAAAATGAAAGCGAACTGGATTTAGCAGGCAGCGCAACAGAATCCGATGAGGATGATGATTCAGATGTGGATGAAGATGAACCTACGGAGCGAAAGAAAAAAACGAAAGCCGAAATTATTGAAGAACAAATACACAATAAATATAAACAGCTGAAGGGTACACGACTATATGTAAGCTTTCCACAGAAGCTTCCACTCGATGATCAGGAATTTGATGCCAAGGTAAAATCTCTACATCCGCTAGTAACAAAAGCCGCAAAGCCTCGCCAAAAGCATGCACGATTCTGCCTCGTGGAATTCAAATCCCAACAAGATCGTGATGTAGCACTCGAAGAGATTAAGGCTTCAATTAAAACTGATGCAGCCTACAAGGGTATCTTCATTTCGCTGCCGAAAACCGATTCCGAAGAGTTTGTCGACGAGCTGGTGGCACGCAAGCAGCAATCGCTGGAAAAAAAGAAATCGAAGAATCTGTTAAAGCGTGCAAGCAAACAGGTGCAACGCAAGGAAATCTTCACATCATCCGTGGTGATCACCAATTTGCCCAAGACGACGTCTGTAGCACAGGTGCGCAAGCTCTTCGAAACTGCCGTCGATATACAAATCAAGCCAGGCAAAGGCAAATACCGCGACTCGAGCGCCGCAACAGTCACGCTGCCCACGACCATGGATGCTCGCAAAGCCATCAAGCAGGAGCTGAGCATAGGAGGTACCAAACTGATTTTGCGATTCAACACGCAGCAGACGAAGAAGAGGCGAGCGAGGAAAAACTTGAAACGCAAAGCAAATGACGGGGATTTACCCGAAATAGCAAAGCAGAAGAAAGCGAAAAAAGCTGTAAAAGCGGATTAATAAATTGCTGAATTATCAACTATTTAACTATATGTAATAACTGTAACTAAACTTGTATAAGATTTGATAAAAATGTGAAATAAACTACATTAATGAACCATTCAAGTTGTCCGATTCATATCACTATAATGGATATATAAACGATAAAAATGAATCTTCAATTAAATTTTAAAATATTTATTATCGTACACGATATACAATACATACATAGCTTTAGGTATTTCTTTTTGTTTTCATTTAATAAGCCGAGTTTCGAGTTTTACTGGATATACATAAGTTTGTTTACTAAGCCTATATATATACACACATATATATATAGTATATATATTAATGAGATTAATTTGTGCACAGGGAGGGACTTCTGGGGTATGTACTTCCAACAGTAGATGTGTGTAAGAGTGTGGGAGTTAGATAATTCATATGTGTTGTTCAGTGTTATCAAATACAAAATATTCAACATTCGCATATATATTTCTATATATATATGTATATATATATATATACATATAATATGTTCAACTCACAGTGTTACTATTATTTGACGACAAATGATATCTGATATCCGTAATTGAAGAAGGGGGAATTCCCCCCAGAGGCGAAAATCTACATTCATCCATTCATATACATATACACACACACATATATATATATATATAGATATAGTATCTATCAATGCTTGTGCAGGTATTGATTTTTCTTCTCAACTTCGACATGTATATATATATATATATATATATATATATATATATGTATATATTGATGAACTTACTGAATGTTTGGGAAAAGTAATCAGCATTAATTATAATTTATATATTCAAAAATGCAAAAGCGTTTTATAATGCAAAACAGTTATTTAGTATTTGAGTTCAAGTTTAGCTCGCTTAGTTTTTACGTTGAATGAGTTTCTTTTTAAGTTTTATAAAATGTTTTTGTAAATATATATATATTTTTAATCAAAATTTATATGCGCGCTTGCTTCATTCATTCTCTTTTTTTTTTAGATTACTTAACGTTTGCTTCACCTACCGCGACATTTCTTCGACAGTCTTCACATTAATTTTGCTGTTATTGTAGTACATACATATACATATATACACACACATATGTATATATGTATTTATACAATATAGTATATCATAATTGTTTTTGTTTGTTTCATTTCAAGCTGAAGGGCATTCAGATTCAATAAGGCGTTGAACATCCGCTGATAAAAAACTGCAGCAAAAATCGTGAATCATACGAAATGTATATTATATTAAATATATATTCACATATACATATATATGTATATAGAGAGAGATAGATATATATAGGTAGGGATATATATATATATATATATAATTGATAAGGATTGAATGTGCAGCCTGTTTCGAAACGGACAAATCTGTGAGATAGCTGAAGGATATTTTTGAAGATTTTTCATTGTTTCATAGAGATTATATCCGGGGGCTCTTTGGATAATTCCTTTTTTTTCTCGTTATTTTTTTATATTTTGTTTTGTATTACATTTGTACCCCGAGTGAATTTACGTGTGCAGCAGCCGATCTCTGGCTGAAGGTGAATTATTTGAGTTTTGATTTGCTGCGCTCGCCAGGAGCTGTTGATGATGGGATGCTGTGTTTGCTGATGTTGTTGTTGGTGGTGGTGGTGGCGGTTGAGCGGGTGGTGAACGCAACGGAATCGATGGCTGTACAAAGCGCACACGTTCGGCATCCGTGGCGGCATTGTTCACAGCCGATGCACCGGCTGCTGCATTGAACGCCGATGTGAAAGCGTTGGCGGCTCAAAGAGTGTGATAATTGCGCTCATTGCGTGCCTTGTAGAATTTGTAGGCGACCAGTCCAATGGCCAGCAGACCAAGGGTCAGCACTATGCCACCAATGAACGAGGAGCCATCGAAGTGTCCGCATGGCACAGGCGTTGGCTTGGCCGTGGTAGTAGTCGATGGCACCGGTGTGGTGGTGCTCGGTGTGGTGGGCGCCACTGTAGTGGATGTTGTTGTATTCGGAGACGCTGTTGTGGTGATTGGAACTGGAGTTGTAGTTGTTGTCGGTTTAGCGGTGGTTGTTGAAGTAGTTGTATTTGTTGATGGAGTTGTTGAAGTTGTGGTTGGCTTCACTGTGGTTGTTGACGTGGTTGTAGAAGTAGTCGGAATCTCAGTTGTTGTTGTATTCTTCTCATCTGGCACCGGTACTGTTACAGTGGTGGCCGCCTCGGTAGTGACAGTTGTTCCCTTTGCTAAAAACGAGACAGAGAAAAGAACAGTGTATTCACATATACATACACACACACAAGCGAAACTGTTTTAAAGTAATTCGACTTGGCTCAATAGAAAGTTCTTTATGTTGAAATCTTCTTCAATTACGTTCCGCACCTAAATACATACAACAGATACATTCACACGCATATGCTTGCACACACACATATATATATATATATATATTATGTATATACATATGTATACATGCAGACGAGTGTGGCATTTAAAATTCCAATACAGTCTTACATACACATATGCATTTATAAATTTGTTGTTCAGTGCAGGCACCAACACACACACACACATATATACGCAGTTGAATGAAATTCGTTGTGGCACTTACCTTCTTCTCCGCCTCCCGCTTGACAACGATATGACCCAAACAGTCCGACAAACAGGCATAATAGCAAATATTTGGCTTGCAGCTGCATTATTACGTTTTTATTAGTTTATAGCTTGTTTACTTCTTTTGCAGTTTTTCAATCGAACTGTGGGGTTTCTTTTGACGTGTTAGTTAATCTTTCGCTGTCAAAAACAAATCGGTGAAAAACCAAAATAAGCAAAGAGAATCTCAGGTTTAGAAGCACACTTTAAAAGTCAACTTAAATCTCTGCAAGTTTAATTGCAACTGTCTAATTATGAATAATTTTCGGCACTTGACTTACCAACAAAATCTGCTAGGCACAATCAGCGAATGATTAATAAAAATCCAATCGAACGAATCACGAACAGATTTTTTTGTAGCAAGAGCACAGAGTTGTACTGACACCGATTGCGATCCTTATCGATTAACGATTGTCCATTGACGATTGTAACACAGTCAACGGTCACACTAGTCAAGCACACACACTGACTCAGACACTGGCTTTTTCAATTGCTTTATGGGAGCGGATTTAGATAAAAAGAAG
Source organism: Drosophila fulvimacula (assembly GCA_035045555.1). Lineage (NCBI taxonomy): Eukaryota > Metazoa > Arthropoda > Insecta > Diptera > Drosophilidae > Drosophila > Drosophila fulvimacula. The sequence goes on along the minus strand of JAWNOX010000203.1, from coordinate 1,604,508 downwards.
AAACGCGTAAATATCGTGCAATAACCAAAAATGACATCTTACGTACGTGCTATGTACGATTTTTCTGGTGAGGCCGGATCATCAGAACTATCCATAACCACCGGCGACATTCTAACTGTCACCAGGAGCGATGTGGGCGAAGGTTGGTGGGAGGGAAAAAACAGTCGAGGCCAAATCGGGCTCTTCCCAGCGGCCTACGTGGAAGTGATGTCCGCTGCTGAGGCGCGCCAGTTTACCAGCGGCGGAGATACAAGTGCGCCAGCCTCAGCCGCGGGCAGTGGTCAGCCCTACGATCCTTTCGATATGCCGCCACCAGCGCCGCGATACGATCAAACAGCCGATGACGACAACGACAGCATTTGGACAGATAGCGAGGACAATGAAACATATTCGGAAATAGCGCCACCAGGTGGCAAGATGGGTGGAGTGGCACGTAGCAGTGGGCTGACCCACTCAGCCAGCGACTACGACAATAGGCATCTACCTGTTGCGCCCAACGAAGATGGCATCTCACTCAGCTCTACGGCAACAGGTGCGAGTGCTGGTACGATTAAGAAGAGCATGTTTGCCAAAAGCTCCGATTCCTATATACTCGGCCTGTCCAGCAGTAAGGAGAAAATTCCCGAATGCGAGATGGCGTACATAACTCAATTGGAGGACTCCATCTATCAGTGGACACAGAATCATTCGCCTTATTCCGTTATTGTGGCCAGTCCCAAAAAGGAGTCCAAATTCAAGGGTATGAAGACGTTCATTGCCTACCAGCTGACACCTAGCTTTAATAATATCTCGGTGAGTATAAATGAGTGTTTTGCTTTATTTATAAAAGATCAACGAATCAAGAAGCGCTGAACTGTGTCTGTGTGTGTGTGTGCGTGCGTGCGTGTGTGTGTGTGTGTGTGTGTGTGAGTGTGCCTGTAGCTGCTGATAACACAAACCAACAAGTTGCAGAGCTTTTCCAATAGGAACTATGACGAAGATTTTCGTTTTATACATTTTTCTTAATATAATTGAGTTGGTCAGAGTTTTGATATATTTTTAAAAATATAAATAACTGAGCAAAGTAGAAACAGTTGAGCTGACGTAAAAGAAACATTGTGCAAGAAACTTGTTATTGTGCAACAAGTTGCTGCTCTTACCAAACTCCAATTGGAGACTTGACGAAACTAGAACTTGACGAAACATTTGCTTGCAAGATTTAGCGGCCTCAGACAAGTTGGAAAACGTAATGATATAAAATAAATTTTAATTTGTAATTAATTAACATGGAAATAGAAAATTTAAACTCAATTAATTGATTTATTTGGAAATTAATCTTTATATGTTTTACTAAGTATTTGCTTGCCATATTTTGTAGCCCAGTGTTATTTATACGGCTGCAAGTTGCAGTTGAAGTTGCGAGTTCAATTGGGGGCAAGCATAGGGGGCAGCTGACCAACTGATTGCCCACTCTCTGTCTGTGTGCGTTTGTTTGTTCGCAATTACTGCTACTTTCCACACACACACACACACACACACATATATATATACACACTCATGTACACACAGTTACACTCTATGACTCAGTGCTATGTCACAATTTCGAAATTGAATTCTTGTATCTAATCTAACATGGAATACAATTCAGGTATCACGTCGCTATAAGCACTTCGATTGGCTGCACGAACGGCTGGCGGATAAATTCTGCTTGATACCCGTGCCGCCGTTGCCGGACAAACAGATCTCGGGCAGGTATGAGGAGCAGTTTGTGGAGCATCGGCGCGTACAGCTGCAGGAATTCGTGGATTGGGTCTGCCGGCATCCGGTCATATCGAAATGTGAGGTGTGGTATCATTTCTTGACCTGCACGGACGAGAAGATCTGGAAGTCGGGCAAACGGAGAGCCGAACGTGACCCGTATATGGGCGTGAATTACTGTTTGGCCATCTCGCCGCCGGATAAGAATCTGCTGCACTCGAAGGTGGATGCCCAACTGGAGAGCGGGACACAGTTCATTCACAGCATGGACATGGCCATACGTAATCTGAATAACATTTCCAACGACATGGCCAAGCGTTCCCTAACACAAAGCAAAAAGGAATTCCAACGCATCGGCGATGGTCTCTCAGATCTGGCCAAATCGCTGAGCATCGACGAGCGGCGCGCGCCCACCCGTAACGCCGTGGCTCTGTCGGAGAGTGTAGGCCGCATCGGCGGCATTTACATTGGCATTGGCCAACTGTTTGGCGATCAGCCCAAGCAGGACTGGATACCGCTCTCCGATCGGTTGCATATATACAGGTGAGCTAGAGCTAGGCTTGTGATACCTGTGTAAATTAATTAATCTCATTTTGGCCTTTCAGAGGTGTCTTGAACTGCTTTCCGGATATATTCTCGACGCACAAGGGCGCCATACAGAAGCGCAAGGATTGCGAGCGCTCCACGGCCGAGGGCAAGATGAGCAATGCCCAGCTGCAGGATGTGAACCGGCGCACAGACGTCGTCTCCTATACGGTGCTAGCCGAGCTGACCCACTTCAAGGCCGAACGAGATACGCACCTGAAGCAAACGATCCGAGCATTCATTGGCGAGCAAATTAAATTCTATCAGGGCGTTGTGGCGCGACTGCAGGAGGCGCAACGCCAAATTGAATAGGCAAACCAATTCTCGTTTCTGGATATACTATACAGATATATATATATATCACGATATCACGTTCAATCGGCTGGGAGCACAAGCAAACACGTACACTAAATAAGCTGAACACAACATTCGCACGCGCGCATTTCAAATGCTTTACACAAATCACAAACACAATAATGAAAACAGAACTCTTTTTAATTAAACTATAAAACCTAATCAATAATCTTGTTTGTAAGTGAAACAGTTGCGTATTTATACAAAGAGAAAACAAAATCTAACATTTATATACTTATACAAATATCTATACACCGAAATTAAAAATATAAACATATATATATATATTTATAAACCTATGAAGCAATGTAATTCTTGAGTTAGCCCAAACCTAATCCATAATCTAAGCTCGAACTCGATATATAAAATTGTGTATATACATAAATGATTCATTGATATCCGTATTGACAGCAAAGCTCGATCAGTGACTCAGTTAATTATACACTATATTATATATATATATATATATATTATATATATATATAATTAATCATTAATCTGGCTCTACTTATAATTTCGATATCAATTATTCAACCAACTTTTTCTGTATACCTTATATATATACTTTTTGAGCAGACCCGATATTTATTTATATCGAACCTTGACCGCATGCAAATTTCAGGCTAAAGGTTAAAATTTTATTGGCTACAAAATTCTCAAATTTAAATTAAAAATATTTAGTATACTGTATTTAATATATTCCATATATATATATAAAGACGCAGCCCGTAAACCCCATTAAAAACAAACTCAAATTTTTATTTTTTTGCTATTCTGTTGCCTTTATCAGCGAAATTCTCTAAAAGGTTTTTTTCCACTTTATTTTTCATGTTTTTGCTTTTGCCATTTCTCGTTTTGTATTTTGTTTTTATAAATTTTTTGTGATTTTCATTTTTGTTTGTTTGTTACAAAAAAACATAAACATAAACATTTATTTTTTGATGTAAGATTGCACATTTTGTTTTGTTTTTGTTTTTAAGGGATTCATTTTGATATATAAATAATAAGCATAATAATAATAATAATAATAATAATAATGATAATAATAATAATAATAGAGGGATAAAAGAAAAACTTTCTTTTGTTGTTGTTAGCTTTGCTTACGCGGAATGAATATAAAAATTGCTGTTTCTGTTGCCTTTTAGCGCTGCGTTGGGTTGGCGAAGGGTTCAAAGAGCTGGGAAAGGGTTGGGGCCAGGGAGTGGGGGGTTGTGGGGATGTCTTCGGGGTCCTACTAAGTGTAATACATCTAGATAAAAACGCTATATACACACACACTTGAGTTAATGATAATAATCATAATAATAATAATAATAATCATAATGATAATAATAATAATATAACGCAGCTTGGGTTAACAATAATACAATAATTAGGTTTACTTTTGTTTTGTTTTGTTTTTTCTTCTTCTTCTTGTTGTTGTTGCTTTCACTTGCCTCTTCTTCTGCTTCTTGCTTGTCTCATCTACAATATTTTGTTTTTATTTTTTACTTTTTTAGGTTTTTCTTTTTTTTTAACAAACTACCAATAACAAATTTTTACTAATTTTTTTTATATTTTTGTTTTTGTTTTGTTTTAATTATTGTTGCTTGCCTTGTTTACCTTGTTGTTGCTGTGTTTTAATTTTAATATTTGTATATATTAATTTAAGGATTCTGTGTATTCCTTAGCAATTCCTTGCGTTAAAATGGCCTATACGTACCGCCTCTATATTCCAAGTAGAGTTATTATTATGTTATTATGCAGTTATTTCTATATGATTTATGTTATAATATGCAAGTGTTTTACTTTGGGTTAAATGTTGCCCTCGCTCGATTCCCTCCAGCTGGCCTCGGCCTAGCCATAATCGCCCGCGTACCGCCCATGCTTGTTGCTGCTGCTGTTGCCGTGAACTGCAGCTGCAGCTGCTGCTGCTGCCGCCGCCTGCGCTGCCTTTTCGGCGAGCAGTGCGGCCTTCTGTTGCATGTACGGATTGAAGTGTTGCATGTACATGGAGGCTGCTGCTGCTGCAGCATAGTTGTTCGCATAGCTGTTGCTGCTGCGCTGATTGTTGCTGCTGCCGCTGTTGTTGTTGCTATTGCTGCTGCTGTTGCTATTGTGATTGTTCCAATGCTGTTGCTTGTGCTGCTGCTGCTGCTGCTGCTGTTGTTGTTGATGTTGCTGCTGCTGCTGCGATTGGTGTTGATGGTGTTGCTGCTGCTGCTGCTGCTGTTGCCAGTAGCTTTGCTCTGCCATGTAGCCCGCATCAGCAGCAACAGCAGCAGCAGCAGCGGCATCATTCTTCTGATACAGATACGAATTGAGCAGCTGATGATTGCTTTGGAACATGTTCTCCATGGCAGCAGCAGCTGCTGCCGTTGGATAACTAAATTTGTTGCTATTATTGTGATTATTTTGATTGTTGGCTGCTGTGGCTGTCAATCCCTGTTGCTTCATTGCTGCTGCTGCTGCTGTAGCTGTTGCTGCATGGTAATTGCACCCATTGCTGTTGTACTCCAGCTGTTGCTCATCGTAGCTATTGCTGTTATTGTTGTTGCTGTTGTTATTGCTGGCCATATTTGCCGCCGCTGCTGGCTCCTTGTGAGCCCGGCTTGACTGTCATTCGCCAGTTGCCGTCACCGTCGTCCATTGCCAAGGGCTGTTGTAGCCCTGCTTTGGATTGCTGCCCGAAAATAAGAGAGAAATTTATTACTGATGTTTTGAAAATATACAAGAGACTTAAGTCTGGATCAATATCAGAGCTGTCAATGTTCTAGATTTAGATCTTCGAAAAATTTAAATTTTCCAACTCGTTTATCGATCGACATATCGAAATTCAGACCACCTTTGACATTGACCTAGTTCATGACCCTGTCAACTGCTTGCATTGTTCATGAACTACTGAGTTAGTTGAATCATCGATTGATTCCGATTCAAAAATGAACGAATCCAGGATTTGATGAAACTACAAACTAGAATTTCGAAAATTTACCTGCCAAAGAGTGGATGCCACAGCGCCGAGTTGGCATCTAAGCCAGCGGCACCACCTGCTGCTGCAGCTGCGGCGGCAGCCTCTGCCAAATGCTGCTGCTGTTGCACCTCGTGGGCCAACATGTTGCCGCGTTTGCGCTGCTGCTGCTGTTGCTGCAGCAGCTGCTGTTGTTGCAACTGTTGTTGCTGCGACTGCGACTGGGATTGCTTGGTGTGGTCGACGGGATTGTAGGTGACACAGGCCTTGCTGCTGCGCAGCGTGCGCCCAGTATTCGCCTCCTTGGTCAACTCCAGCGTCGATTGCTTCTGCATCGAGCTGCGACGCAGTGCATCGAAGGGCACTTGCAGCAGTGGCACCATATTGCTTTCAGGCTCTAGCAGATTGGACAACGATTTGCAGGTGAGCCGTGGTTTGTGCTCTGCGGGCTGCTGCTGCGCTGCAGGCGCTGTTCCAGTGGGCGTGGCGGGCGTGGCACTTGGAGCTGCTGTGGACGTTGCCTTTGGCAGCTGCTTGCTGAAGTCGGGTATGTGCAGGGGCGTCGCATCGGCAGGATCACGCCTTGCACGCTTATGCTCCAGATGCAACTCCTGCGACTCCTTAGGTAGATGTTGTTGCTGCTGCTGCTGCTGCTGATGTTGCTGCTGCTGCTGCTGAAGCAGCTTCTGCATGAATGCCAACTCCATGGGATTGGAGCAGCCATTGAAGGCAGCCGCCGTTGGCTGTTGCTTGGCTGGCGTCTGATCCTCACCGGAGCTGGACTTCTGCTTGAGGCAATGCTTGTACAGCTCATCCAGATGCTGCAGCCCGAACTGGCTGTTGTACAAGGGGAGCAGGTTGCTCATGAATTTGCGCTGCAATCCCAGTGGGTCCTTGAGGGTCTTGAAGAACTCTTGTGAGAGCTGGCCAAAGTAGGGCAGCCAGAGCATCTGCTGCAGCAGCGCAAGTGTCGTGGCATTCAGCTCCTGCGACATGCTCGAGTCAGCCGCTGGCGAGGATTGAGGCGCAGCAGCGGAGCTCGCCTTGGCAAGCAGCTGCGTCGGCGGTGGCGGAGCAGGTGGCGTCGCTTTCGGAGCTACTGCAGCAGCATGTTTCAGCAGGCTAGGACTGGGACTGGGACTAGCAGCTACCTTGCTGCTCGGTTGCACCGGCGAGGCAGGGATGACAGAGGCGGAGGCGGGCACATGGGCAGGCATAGCCAGCGCATCGCCTGGCTTCAACGATTTGGATGATTGCTCAGAATCGTTTTTGAGTATGGCCTCCAGCTGCTCCATGGTGACGACCAATATATTGGGATTCTGTATTATCTCTGGATAGGCGAATGCCTCGGGCAGCCGCAACTCCGGCCTGGTGGTCAGCAGCAGCGGAATCTCGCGGGCAGGCGATGCCAACACTGCTCCCAGACGATCCTTTGGCACTAGTATGGGATCGGGCACCTTCCACTGGGGATTGTTCAAGAGCATCTTCAGTTGGGTTAATGCATCCGGATCCTTGTCCATTTTGATGGGCTTGGATCGCTTCTTCAGTGGCTCCGCTGCGTCTGTATCCTCGTCATCGATGACCACCGTGTGCAACTTGTCCACGCCCCGCGTTGTCGTCGCCTTGCCCAGATCCATGGGCTCCGCCTGCTGTTGCTGCTGCTGCTGCTGTTGGGCGTTGCCATTGAGTTTGAGAAACTGCTCGAATATCAGATGCTTGATCGTCTCGGAGGTGGTCTCCACCTCGGCTGGTATGCTCGTCGCTGGCATTGGCAGCAGCTCTGGATCGGGCGATTTCGATTTCAGTATATCCGAGCTGGAGGTCACCGCGCACTGGCTACGCGACTCCGAGGGCGGGCAGACCTCTTCGCGTTTCTTGTAGCTCAAATCTTTGGGCGTCTCATCCGGCACAGTGATGGATTCCAGCTGTTGGTGCTCCTTGTCGGGCAGCACGGTGGCCACAGCATCCGCTTCCGTCTCGGCTTCTGGCTGCTTGTCAAAGCTATCCATGCCCATGAAGAGCTCACCATTGAGTCCTTCGATCTCGCCGGCTTCGTTGAAGGACAGGCACTTGGGTGCGTCGCTGCTATCCATGCCTAAGATGCTGGGCAGCTCCTTGCCAGCCACCACATCCGGCACACAGAAGGAACTCAAGCCGGCCGCTCCACCTGCTGTGCCCTGCTGCTGCTGCTCCATGAGATTATCCTCGCAGCCACGCTGCACCAGCGACTCAAGCAGCTCGGCTCCATTGCTCCCGTTGTCGCTGCTGCAGTTCTGCAGCAGATCATCGGCGTCGTCCAGCAGATCCTTGAGATGTTTGCTATTCGCTTCAAGTGTGGCCTGATCTGCAGGAGCTGTCCCCAGTTCCCCATTAGCCGACTCCTCCTCAGCGAGTGGCACCTCGGCAGCTGCTGCAATTGCAGCGCCGGCAGCTCCTTTGGGCAGGAACAGACCCGTCTTGGGGCACAGCTGCAGCTCCAGCGGCGTGGGCGTTGGTGTACGGGATCGCGTCGGCGAACGGGAGCGGGAACGTGAGCGTGAGCTCTGATATGTGGGCGTATTGGCGTTGCTGGTGCTGGTCTTTGTGGCCCTTGTGGAGGCATTCGTTTCGCTATCGAGCAGCGCATCGAAGCAGACTTCCGTGGGCAGATGCTGCTCGGACTGTTGTTGCTGATCCGACTCTTGCTCCGGCTGCTGGGGCGGCAGAACAACAACAACATTCTCAATGACAGCCTGATTCTCCTGTTCCTCGTCCTGGTCCAGATCCTGATCCTGCTCCAGTTGCTGTCGCTGCTGTTGTTCCTGATCCACTACAGTCCACTCAGGCTGCTGTTCGACTGCCTCCTCCTCGTCCTCTTCCTCCTGCTCAATGGATTGTTGCTGCTGCAGTTGCTCCCGCTTGACCTTCAGCAAGGGCGCCGCCGCGGTGCTGTGGAAGAACTTAACAATGCGACTGGATGAGGCATCCGTGCGTGGCATCGAACGCCATCCGTTCGTTGTCTTGGTCAGGCGTATGCGATTCCGTTTATCATAATCCTCACAGCGCACCTCCACAATGCGCGTATCGTCCTGCTTCACCCACAGGAATATGGGATTCACGCTGGGCGTTGTCGGAGTTGCAACTGGAGCGGGAGCTGGTGTTGGTGCTGGAGTTGTTGCTGCCTGCTGAGCTGCTGGTGTCAGTTGGTGGCTTTGGCTGAGTTGAGGCGTTGCTGCAGCAGCGGCAATCCTGGCCGGCGCAGCGGCAACTGTTGCTGTTGCTGGTGGTGCAGCTGCAACTGTTGCTATTGCAGCTGCAATTGTTAATTTTGCATTTGATGCTGTTTTGGTTTCAAGTTTCACAGACGCCAGCGTCGCCTTCGGCTGATCAGGCTCCAACTGTAGCTCAAGCTGTGGCTGTTCTTGTGGTTCTGGCACCAGTTCGGGCTCTAGCTGTGGTTCCAGTTCCGGCTCCGGCTCCGGCTGCGGTTCCGGCACCGATACCGATACCGTCTCTATTGGCTTGGCCGCCGGCAGTTCCACACTCGCTGCCGCGCTGCACTTTGGTTCCGTTTTAATGTCACGCAACAGATTCTTGTTGATGCGCGGCGTATTGGCCACCTTTAGGTGTCCAAATTTTTGCTTGGCGCGCGTGCCCCGTGCACCGCCACGACCGCGACGACGACGCGATGGCTGCTCCTCGAATACCAGGAATATGTCGCGTGCGATTTTTCGACGCTCGGATTTTCTGTGGCACACAGGAGGCGCAGCATCAAATTCCTGTTTAACAATAGCTGCAGCGGCGGCAACGACATCGGCGCCGCTGCCCGCTGTAGTGCTGCTATCATCATGGTTACCGTTAGCCTTATCGCCGTTGTTATTATTATTGTTGTTGTTGCCAGTATTACCGTTAGCTACACATTCACTTGGCCTGCAAGTGTTCCTTGGCATTTTACGACCGGCCGCTGGTGCGCCACAATTGCCACAATAATTAATCTTCTACAACGATTGTCATTTTCTATTTTGCGTACATATATTGTTTAATTTTTTTTCCTCGCTTTTTCCTTTTACACCGTATGCTCTTTTTCTTGCACTTCTTTCTTATTGGAATTTTTTTTGTTACTCTTGGCTGGCCGTTCGTTTGCTTGGCGTGTCTTTACAGCAGTTGCATGTTATTCTCTGACATCTCTTGCATTTTGTGCCTTGTTCCAGCTACGTTCCTAATTTAGTTAACTATATTCACTTTATATGATTTGCCTGTGCAGCTATGCGCTGTGTGTTTTACGTTGACAAAATCAATGAATTTTGTATATGTACTACCTTTGCTGCAGTGTGGCCGAACTTCGTGTGGTACTGATATCGATACTTTCAACACCAGCTAAAGGCGCCAAAGATTTGATTTGAATTCAGACGTCATTAGCATATACAGATTTACGTAAATTTGTATAGAGTTTCTTACTCTTTATGCTTGAGAGAGATTTATGTTATTGATATTTTATGATCTATTGGTATTTTATCGAAATGTGCACTCTTAAATACAAAAATGTAGTTTTCTTACTGAACTTCCTTTTGTAATTAATAGTAATTAATATTAATTAATATTAATAGTGTAAAAATTAACTTATTTTTATTAATTTTGAATCCCATATTAAACAAAAATTATATTCGATTTAAGAAATAATTCTTTAAAATCAAAAAAGTTTATTTAAACTGAACTTAATTTCAATAATTACATAAGTTTAATTTCATGAATATTTTTTGTTTCATTGTTGATTTTGTTATAAATTGAATTATAGAGATAAATTGATAATCGCCAAAGGAATGCCCGTTCTATGCAATAAGAAAACGATAGGTGAAATAGTTAAAGAGAATCGATACATCGATTTGAATCTTACACACCCACTACCATCGCTAGTCTTATCTTTGTTGTTGCTCTGCGTGGACGTGATTATTGTTCGTTCTTCGTTCGGATCGCCGCTGTGCTCTTTATAATATTTCTAATTTCTTTTGTAATACATATGCAAATATATATATATATCAGAAGTGCGCAGTGATATAAGTAAAAAATAGTATAAAATTGCATGCGTAAAATACATGTATAAGAGTGCATAAGTGTGGGTGTGAGTGTGATACAGAAGTAGAATAAGTACAAAATGGATGCGAGCAGCAACGAAACCTTCCAACAACAACATCAACAGCAGCAACAACATTACGAGCACAGCTGGACGCCATCAAATCACGGAAATTCCTTATCAGACAGTAGGGATTATGATACAAACTCAACGCGCACTTCGCTGACGGGCTCCCCGCCCATTACGCTGGATTTTGACGGGTTCGAGGACAAGGCGCTGCTGGCATCGCTGTTGGCGCCCAAGCTGGATGCGGACGTTGGCAGCGGCAGCGGCAGTAGTAGCAGCAGTGGCAGCATTTATAGTCATGCGGCTGGGGAGCAACAGGTGCTGCAACCATTAGGCATAAGTTTAACACTTGAGGCGGACAATGCAGTCACAACAACAACAACGTACACATTGCTGCAGGAGACAACAGACAACAACAACATTGACATAGCTGACGATGCCATATTCACATTAAGTGCACCCCTGTTGCTAACCAGCACCACCACCTCTACTCCCACCAACAACAACACCACAACCTCATCCACACATACACCAACACCAACACATACACCCACACCCATTGCCATGCCCATACGGTCAGAGAACGCAGCAGCTGTCGGCGCATACAATGTGGATGACATTTGCTTTACGCTGGAATATCAATTTCAAAATCAAGAGCTCGTTCAGGTGCAGCCACCCACAGTGGTGTCCTTCAGCATGGTGCCGGCAAATGAAGATCCTTCGGCAATAACAACATCTAGCAGCGACAACAACAACAACAACAACAACAACTCAACACCAAATGCATCAAGTTCTACTCCTACTACTATTTCTACTGCATATTTCACTGTCGGGACGAGGTAGTAAGCACTGGCAGCCACCCCTTTGCATGCTCGGCAACACTGTTTATTTGCCGTTTGCGCTTATCGATTATAGATTATTGTTTGCCTTTGTAATGCATGGTAGCACTAACTACAGTTAGTGATGGTAGTTATGGTAATCGATATTTTGATTGTTAACTTGAGTGGCATTTCAGCTAACGTTGAATGTTTGCCAGGTGTTTGCACTTTAGCCCGAAATTTCCCTGTGTGTTGCTACTGACCCCCGCCCATGGCTAAATTTTCCACCGCCCACACAAATGTGCCGCTGGTGCATGTTTCTATCGTCTGCTTAGAATGTGACGTGCTGCCAGCCCATACACATACAATGTATCCATCTATCCTTGTCTATCTCTTGCGTTTCTATTTCAAAACTAATTAGACTCAAAAGCGAGCCGTGAAAAGCAAGCATCTATCTTCCCATCCCTTTCCTCATCAATTTTGGCAAATTTCAACAATTCCAATGTCCACTTATTACAACGCGCGTTCGTTAAGTGTCCGAAATACTTGCAAGTTGTTTGCTAATTGCCTGATTTGTGTTCCGCCGGTGTTCGCCCACCTCTAATGCACACCAATACACACACACACACACACACACACATACATGCACATGTCTATGTATATGCGAGTGTGTACTCTTTGCTTTGTAACGGTTTTCTGCTGCTGCCGCCTCTGCTGCGACGGCGGCGTTGCAATCGCCTTCTGCGATGATTGTATCCAAATTGTTTGTTTGGTCTAAAAATAATTATGCCGATGAACACATTTAGATATTCCCCCCACTACAAAACACACACACACAAATATATATATTCACATCAATATATACATATTTATATGTATAATTTTGTGTATACATACTTGAAAAAAAAAACAACAACAACCAATTTCTTTCCCATATTCATTCACACTATGCGTAAATGAGCCGCTTTCCAATTGGATCGCTCATTGTGAAATTCAAATCCAGAATATTCCATCAACTTGAGAGAATGATGTAAAAAAGACTTTGGCATCAATTCCAGCTTTTCTTTTATATTTTTTATATATGTACATATATATTTTTAGAAATCAAGCTTTGTGTTAATTTTGATAGCTTATAAATCAGTGGAGCAATGTTTGCATTTCTTATCAGCTTCGTTAGCAGTTCAGACACTTGTTCTGATTGGCGCACGATCGTTGGTTCTTAGTTACTTTTCCATGGCTTACAGTTTGTTGATTTAATTACAGTTAAGTTTGTGTTTAATGTCTGCAGAAATTGCGCTTTTGATATACTTTGGTATTTAATAGTTAACAGGCTATTTTCACTTATATTTATTAACTTTATTCTAATTAGACGAATAATATTTAGTTCCAACTTCTATTGGGGAATTTCCACTGCGCTATTTCAGCCTAGTTAATGTGATGAGTGATTTATATTATTATCCATTCCTCTCCTCCAAAAATTATTAGAGTAAATACGAATCTATTTGAATATCTATTATCGATATTTTGGTGTATTTTTATTGCTTAGTCTGATTGGCTATTTGCGTGTGTAATTTCGGTGTTTCCAATTGGAAACATACATACAACTTGATCACTTCCACTTCCAATTTGAAATCTCAGTGGAAGCGTAATTTAAAATGATTTTTAATGACGTGGTTAGCCTAAGCTTTTGTAGTTGTTTTCATATTTAGTACAATAATAATCATTTTATTTATACATTTATCTTTTCCTTTTTTCATATTTTTTGTTGTCGCTTAGAGCTGCTCGACCCTCTACGTCTACGTCTGCGTCGCGCTATTTTTATCACTATGAGTGTTCCACCTCAATCATATTTCTCATTTTTCAGCACTTGCGATTAGGGCAGGTTGTGAAAGGGGCAGGTTGAGCACCTAGATAGAGAGAGAGAGAGAGAGGGAGACAGAGAGAGGGAGGGATAGTGGCAGAGAGTCAACGTGAGAGGGGAGGTCACCAGCTGTGTCCGTGACAGGGACAGCGATTGGCAGCCGAGAATGTGGGCAGTGGGCAGTGGAAGAAAGAGCAGGCACAGCGGCTGGGGACGGGGCAAGCCGCTGCGCGCGCTGCCCGTCAGTCACGCCCCCACATTAATTTCTCAAATTCAATATTGTTTTATTGTTGTTTTCTTTTGGCTTTTCCTTTATAGTTTTTATTTTTATTTTTTGTGTATATTTCGTGTTTGACCATGACAATATTAAATATGAATTAATCAGCTTATTAAGGCTTTAAGGCGTTTCCAGCTCAACAAATCTTGTTTGCTTTTGTTATGTTTTTGTTGTTTGTTTTGATTGATGTTGCTGCCTTGCCTGTTGTCAACTGTTTTAATTAATGAATTTGTTTCTTTGTTTTCTGCCCTAACCTCACTATATATACGTACACATATATAAATACATACACTGAAACATATATGTTATTAATTTGCAAGTACAGTGATCGCTCGCAAATAGAACCGTTTCGATTATTCAAACTAATATTTAAATCTTAACGATAATCGTGAACTAGTAAGAGAACCCAATCGATCCGTAAACTGAACTACCGATAATATTCTTGTTGAGTTGCAGCCCTGGTTAGTAAGCATGACTTCAAATTGTATTGAATTGCGAATTTAAAAATGAATTGGGTAGTTGAAGAGAGTAATGAAAGTTGACCAAGCGACCGATCACTGTATGCATGTATATATGTATGTATATAGCTAATGTGCATTCGAATATAAATGTATATACATACATAGATATGTTTACACATATATATTTATATATCGCGATTTTAACGGCCCACTGACACAAATTAAACGCAGCAACTCGCCCGACGCATTTCTTTTTGTTTGTTTCCAACTGGCGATGTACATAGAAACACACGCACACACTTATACACACAGAGAGAAAGAGAGAGAGAGAAGAGAGTGGGAGAGAGACATATAGAGATATATAACCGAACGATCTTGCAGCTTTATCGAAGAGCAAACGGAGCCCGATGAGGAAGATGAGCTGGCTCACTGCATCCATCCGGGCGCCCTGCACAAGGACACCGACGAGGATCACCTAATGGCGATGGCGTACGAGGTACTCAGCCCCCATTCCATACACAGCCACGCCCATGCCAACTGACACACGCACACACACAGTCGCAAATGTGTTGTTGAACTAATTTTTTGTAACTCCGCTTGTAGCTATATGAAAAAAACTTTTTAATCCTAGAGCTAAATCAGCAGGCGGGCAGGAGCAGGCGTTCCAATGCCCCGACCACTTAATCAACTGCTAGTCGTCTAATGAATATTGTTTACATAAATTGTTCGCATTCACAAAAAAACAACCAACTCGGTGCGTAGTTATAGCTAAAAAGATAAAGAAAAAGAAACCCCCTTCGACACCAGATACAATACATCCAAAAACTCATCAAATAAACATCGATAAAGAAAATCCTTACACACATCGCATGCACTTAATCCTTATAAATATATTTATTGATCCGACTTACGAACTACATCAAGTATACATAATTAGCTAACGACCTAAAGACGACTTTGTACATAGTTTTTACATAATGATGATTTATACTACATAAGCTCGCATTGCTAATCTATATATATTTGAATTCCAACTCGCAGAGCTCCGATGAAGCTCTCAGCCGATATAAATGCAACTATGAGAATTGTTATCGCAGCTACAGCACAATCGGAAATCTGCGCACACACTTAAAGACACACACAGGTGAGTCGATATACATATATAAATTTTATACATTTTCTGATCTGGTAATCAATTAACTCTATAATAAATGTTGTACGAGCAAGCTGTCTACAGACTGTTTGTTTAACGATAACATCAAATGTTATCAATATCGATAACAAACAGTATCCGCTGTTGATAAGCATCCAATTGATAATCCTAGAGATTGCTTTTCTAAATGTACTCCTTAAGCTGGTTTTAATTTATCGATAGCATGCAGACTTACATAAATATCGGTATTTAACAAATTCAGCATTAGGTCACCTCTAGTAATATTTTTGTTTATAAATTTGTACTTCGTTCCTTTGCATTTTTCGCCAACGTATGGGCAAAATTGAGTAGCTCCAATTGAATATCCGCCCGTGCGTTGACCTCCACGCGACTCAGTATGCTCTCGAGGTATTTGTAGAACGGATCTTGCGGTGCTTCCGCTTGGATCGTACGACTAGGCTGCTCCGTGAGCTTCTGCTCCAGCGCGTTCTGCAGCAGGCCCATCACTCGGTGGAATTTCTCCTGCGCTTGCTGCAGTCCCTGTGGCAGTTGTTGCTGTTGCTCTGTGTCGGATGATTCACTTACGGCATCGTCCATATTGCATGCTTCAAAGGATTCTTCTTTGTAGAATAACGTTTCGGGGTCCAAGTCGCTAGGGTTGCCACAATTTGTATCGTCATTATTGTGTTGATCAATCCCATAGCTGTAATATATGGATATATTATTGAAGAGATTATGAAATTGAACTAATACAATATTTACCGGTCGCCCCGTAGTTTGATGTGGGTGAGCAGAAAATTGAGCTTTTTGTAGTAAATCCAGCTGCTGGACTCCGTTTGTGTCTCTATGCATTTATTATATTCCCGCACAAAACGATCGCGCAGCGTTTTCCAGCGACTTTGTGTTTGCTTAACTAAAAAAGAAGTAAATATAAATATACGTATTTATATAGAATTTGTTGACTTGACTTGCCTGGCAAACCGCATTCAATCGAGACTTGCACCCATGCATTGTGCCTTTTATTCCGTTGACGAAAATCAATGTGTGATTTGTTGTATAAGCAGACATGGTTTTTAACACTTTTGATTAGTTTCTCCTCGCAGTCGACCATTATTTGTTGTTAATCTTTTAAAACGCGCTTGCTTTTGTTAATTTTCATGCGTGCGTACGCTTTCGTTGTGTACGCAAACAGTTGTTCGGTGTTGCGACGTTGAGCAACACTGGTCATCGTAAAGACAGGTGCGTTACGCGTGCAAAACGACGGTTGTGACGTCATTGCAATTTGCAAAAAGTTGAATTTGTATATGTTAAATATGCAATAACAAAACAATTACAAATGTTACGGATTTTATATTTAAAACCATATTAATTTAAATGTTCTAAATTAATTTCTATATAAACGTAAAAAAGCTCTAAGCAACCTCTTCTTTGTTCCATCTGTTTACATTTAGGTTATCGATAAATAGCAGATATGAAAAATCTTGTATAATATGTTTAACAACATTGGCAACGCATACTTTGTGTTCTATCGCCGTTGACTTTGAGCGAGCGCGCAATATTTAATTGTATTCGTGTTGAATTTGTATTAAGTGTGTGCTTATTTGTCATTTACAGGTGACTACAGTTTCAAGTGCACGGAGGAGGGCTGCAACAAAGCATTTCTCACCTCATACAGCCTGAAAATCCACGTACGTGTGCACACAAAGGTAAAGCCCTACGAATGCGAGGTGAGTGGCTGTGATAAGGCATTCAATACAAGATACAGGTAAGTAACAAAATATATACACATATATATTTGTGGCTAATCAATATATATTTCTATATTTGATCAGATTGCACGCCCACTTGCGTCTGCACAATGGCGAGACATTTAATTGTGAAATGTGCCAAAAGTGCTTTACGACCCTCAGCGATCTGAAGAAGCATATGCGCACTCATACTCAGGAGCGACCCTACAAGTGCCCCGAAGACGATTGTGGCAAGGCCTTTACGGCGTCACATCATTTGAAGACGCATCGACGCACGCACACGGGCGAGAAACCGTATCCCTGTCAGGAGGACAGCTGTCAGAAATCCTTCAGCACCTCGCACAGTCTCAAGTCGCACAAGAAGACGCACCAGCGACAGCTGCTCAACAAGAGCAAGAAGAAAACCAAGAGGGCAGCACTGAAGCTGCTGCAGGAGCAGCAGCAGGGACAACTGCAGCAGCAGCAACTCGAGGAGCAACTGGAACTGGAACGGGAGTCGGAGGCAGATATGGTGCTGCTCAATCCGGGCAGTCAGAGCTCGGAGACGACGAGCAATGATAGCGGAGTGGTGCTGCAGCAGTTGTCCAATGTATTTATGCTGCCTGAGACATCGCAGGCATACCCTTTATCCTATGCCGCCGAGGAGGAGATACCCAGTCCCTGGATAGATGCGGGTGTGCTAGCCTCAAAACCCATCATGGCCCGGGCACCGTTGACCGATGCCTGTGTGGTGCTACCCACCGAAATGCCCAGCTTTGTGGATCTAAAGCCAAGCTTTGGCAACGCCATCAGTGGCCAGATGGAGGAGCTAGCCATGCCACCACCAGCTCCCTTGGATGTTGAGATGTTGAATGGTGGCAGTAATCAGCCGGCGAACAGCTCTACTTTGCCCACACTCGAGCTGAACCCGCAGAACATCGAGGAGCTGCTCAAGGACGACAGCTATGACAATGATGAGGACATGGAAACGGAGTCGTTGCTCAACGATATACTCATGACCATTGACAACAACAGCGCGCTGTTGCAGGCGACGCTGCAGCAGGCCGCCCAGGTGCCCAGCGATGCCTCCGGCCTGGTCGAGCTGGACATCAGGGATAACAAGCCGACGCTCAAACAGATTACAGCAGATGCGGGCATCTGCAATTGCACCAATTGCAAATGTGATCAAACCAAGAGTTGTCACGGCGACTGTGGCAGCGGCTGTGGTGGCACGGCTTCAGCCACAGCCACACCCGCTCCCGCTCCAAAGCCCAAACCGATAACAACAACAACAGCGAGCGCAACGAACAACGGCAAGCGGATCTGCGGCAGCTCGTCGGTGTCCAGCAAAAAAGTGAGTAAACGCCAAGCGGAAATGAATCAAAACATTGAGGATGTTGCTTTGCTGCTGCAGAATCTGGCTTCCATGAGCGGCGGCGGTGGCGGCGGCGGCTGTGGCAAACCAAAGCCCGCTCCAGCTGCAGCCAATGGTTGTGGCTGTGCGCCAAGTGGTGGCGCTGGTGGAGGAGGTGGTTGTTGTGGTGTCCCAGCTCCAGCTCAAGATCCAGCTCCCACTGTTGGCTGCTGTGGCAGCAAGCAGCCCATCCCCATGCCCAGCAGCGGCGGCTGCTGCAATCCTCCGCCGCCCGTTGCTAGCTCCGGCTGCTGCTCAGCCAAGCCGTTGCCGCCACCGGCCATCACAAACAGCAGCAGCAGCAGCAGCTCGGCCTGCACCTGCAAAAGCCCAGCGGAGGGCGTGGCCAATGGCTGTTGCGTTGTCATCTGCATGAAGACGTTGCAAGCTTTGCGCAAAGTTCTGACGCGCAGGAACCTCAATTTAATGCTTTGCCCGCAACAGAACTAAACCAAACCAAAAACAACCAGAAGAACAACAGCAACAACTTTTGCTACAGCAAGAACAGCAACAACAACAAGCAACAATTGCAGCTGAAATCCAAAATATAAAAAAGCTTTAAGCTTAAAATTTATAAATCAAGTATTGTATTCGTGCCTGTGAGAAAGTATTCCATGTAAAAACCAAAAAGAAAAAATATTTAATTTTGTTATTTGTTGTTGTTAATTTGTTAAATAAAACCACAAAATTAACACTTAAATGGAAAGCCGCAAAAACTAAAAACTTAAAAATATTTCAAGTATAAAATATTATTTTATATGCTTTATCTAACGCTAAGATTCGTTTTTATGTTGAGCAAACAAAATTTAACATTTGTAAACAATTTTGAAAAAAAAAAAAATGTTAGGTTAGCCAGAGTTTGAATACATTTACAGTAAATCTGTTATATGTATAACAGCATATCAAAATGGCTGGCATTCAAGCTCTACCTCAAAGCAAAAGAGACAAAGATAGCTGTGAGCCTGTTTCCAATCGCACTCCCTGCCAGGAGCTAAGTGTGAGCGAGATGGCTACTTAGGCCCTTCAGACAGGCTTGTTATGATTTCATTGGGGAAGAGAATAGAACTAGAGATGGGCACAAGGTGCAATGGAAGACGATCAAATTGATCGATTGCAATTTTACTTAATATCAAATACTTGTATTAGAGTCACTTAAAAAGCTTAAGCACATACATATATGCCCTATATAAAATACATATCCTTAAAGCACCACAAAATAAGCCTACGCCAGTAGCAAGTCGAGCTTAACTAAAAAATGCATTAATATCCAAATGAAATACTTGTGCATATAAATATATATAATATTAATATTTTAAATCTGACAATTTGTGTATAGAGTCGAATAAAACTATAACAAAAATATTTAATGTTTATATTCTTTATTAATTAATAATAATTGCTATTGTTGTTGTTTCCTTTGTGCAGTTCGCTTCGGAATGCAGTTTTTGTTTTTAAATTTAATTTTATTGAAACTAAATTCTAACTGAGAAACACTTCAACCATATTTCTCTTGCTCTAATATATATGTATCAATATATATATATGTGGATGTTTCTTTGTCTATCTCTATCTAATCCTCGCCAGCTGGTATGGCTTCCTCTAGACGTCGCACGAACTTAACACGCAGCTCCGTCACATTGTCGCCCTTCAATTGATCCTGCAAGTGAAGCAAAAGCCATTAAGTTGCCTTGAAGGAGCAGCAACCAAAAAGTATTCCACACGCGCACGCACACACAAACACACACACACATACAGTGAAGACTCTCTTGAGCGAACACCAAAGACTTCAGATACTGTCAAAGCAACGTTCAATCAGATTTTTCTAAAATTTTCTATGTTTTGGTTTGTGAGAAATTTTTATTGAAATTGAAATTTTAGAAAATCCAAAAGCCAATTTCTTGAAATTGTACTTGCAATTTTTAAATTTTAATAAATTTTGTTGAATTTATTGAATATTAAACAAAACAAAATTAATATTTCAGTCGAAATTTGTTTGTTTTTGCCTTAAGATTGTTAAAATTCAATTGCAAGTTCGAATCGAATTTGATTCCAACAGTTAAAAAAATAACTTGAATTATTTAACAGAAGTTGTTCGAGGCAGCCACTGTTCGCTTTAGCAGAGCTTCACTGTACACACTGACTGTGAATGTGATTGTTCTTTAAGCTATGTAGTACTGACTGTATAATCTTAAGCTATATAAACTATAATCATAATTCTGTACCTGCACGAACCAGCTCTGCACCTCCAACTGGACCATCTCGAGGGCGCCGCGTATGCAGCCGCTGAGTATGGCGCTGTAGCGCAGATTGCTCAAGTCGCTTGGCAGCTCGACGAACTCTGTTAACGGATTTGTATCGAAGAGCAGCGAGAACTCATCGGAGGCTGCCGACCAATTGGATATGGTTGGCTGTACGTTTAGATAGATGCGAAACGCTTGCTGTATGCGATCCGCTGTCTCACGCATCTCCAGGCAGCGAGGCGCCGAAGTTCTGGCTAGGAAGTCCTCGATCAGGCGCATGCCCATGTTGTAGCCGATCCGCTCTAGCTGCTTGTTCACATCGTCCACATTCTCGAAGTCGCGCAGCATCTGTGTAACCAGAGCGCCGTATGTCAAAGTCAGGAACTCCGAGTTCTATATATAATAGTGTGTGTGCGTGTGCGTTGTACAGAGAAAGAGAAGAAATAAAATCGTTGCAGACACTGTTCACACTGTCTATATCTAAGGCTAAAACATCTTTTATTTCTCTAATAATTGAGT
Source organism: Drosophila fulvimacula (assembly GCA_035045555.1). Classification (NCBI taxonomy): domain Eukaryota; kingdom Metazoa; phylum Arthropoda; class Insecta; order Diptera; family Drosophilidae; genus Drosophila; species Drosophila fulvimacula. Next base: position 1,583,299 of record JAWNOX010000203.1, on the reverse strand, counting down.
TTTCCCCACCTAACCTATACATATTTATAGGTTATAGTTAACAGAGGTTGGTGAGCTGCAAGCCGCTGCTAAGTTAACAGTGCAAGAGATTTCCTTTTTACTTTACATTTTCGAATTTCAGCTTAATAGCTAAGCCAGTTTTTGCAGGGCTGTTAACTTAACAGTGTCGTTCACTTCTAACATTTCTGTTAACTTAACAGAAGTGGATTGTTTTCTTTACATATGCACACATTTAAATAAATATACATTTATTTTCCACTTGTCCTGAGGCTTAACATTACGACTTAAGACTAAATCTAAACAACTATGTAAAGTTTACAGAGCTATGTTAAAGGGGGAAGAGGGACTGGTAAGATCTATCTACAGTATAAACTTGAAGCATCGGCTATTCCGTTTTGATGGCCGTAATGGTTATGCTGGGTGTTTGGTGTGGTGCAATCAGTTTGGGTGGTGCTCGCGCTGTGCCACGGCTCAGTGTTGCTCCTCCACTCGCTGCCAGCGGCAGACCGATGTCCATGCCCGACGAGTCGCCTTTCTCCTGGGCGGAGTGAAAGCGGCCGCCCTCGCCGCGAGCTCGATTCATGGCATGCCGATGTCGAGATTCATGCAGATACTTGCAGCGTTCCTTGGGTATGCGTGATTCCAGCTTGGCACGCGCCTGCCGACGGATCAGGATGCGCTTATACTGCTTGGCATTCACATAGAGCGGCTCCTCGTCCGCTTCCCCCTTGGAATTCTCATCTTCCTCGCTGTTTGTATTCGTCCCCGTGGTGCTGGTGCTCACATCCGCACTGCTCGCATTGCTGCCACCGCCACCGCCACCGCCACCACCACTGCCAGTGGTCGTCGTTCCCTGCAGCTGCACCTGGACTTGTGCCTGTTGTTGCTGCTGCTGTTGCTGCTGCTGTTGTTGCTGCTGTTGAGCAGTGTTGCTGGCCTGGGCCTGAGCATTGGCAGCAACAGCTGCTGCGGCGTTTACCGCTGTCATTTGCGGCAGCATTATAATCTGCTGGCCGGCACCGGCCGCCGCTTGGTTGGCATTGGGCGCCGCTGTTATTTGAACCAATTGGCCATTGATGTTGAGGTAGTGCGGCGCGGGCTGAGCTGCTACGGCAGCTGCTGCTGCTGCCGCGGCATTCGGATCGAGCGATGTGATCGTGGGCGTTTGATAGAATATGGTCTGGCCGTCGGGCAGCTGCATCACTTGCATCTGTGGCTGCTGTTGCGCCTGCAGCATGATTTGATTCGCTTGCAGTGGTATCAACTGAGGCTGCAGGGCAGCTGCTGCTCCGCCTGCCTGCGCCTGTGCCTGCGGCTGTCCAATTATGATTTGGCCCCCAGCTGTCGACAGCAGCGGCATGGGTATCACTTGAATTGGCTGTCCAACTGTTGCCGTTGCCGTATTCGGATTGTTGGCACTTGTGTTGCTTGTGTTGTTTGCATTGTTGTTGTTGCTGTTGCTGTTGTTGTTGTTGGTGTTGGTGCTGGTGTTGGTGTTGTTGCTCATTCTTGTTGTTGTCGGTGCTGCTGTGCGGTTACTGCTGAAATGGTTATCCATAGCGCGCAGGTTGCGCTATTTTGTTTTGCTTGCGTTTCCCTCTCTACACGCCCTCACTTACTGCAAAAGCGAATGTGAAGCCGATTTTGAGGGTGGGTGGCACTTCAAATGGTTCGGTACTTAAGACTACGACCAAAAACAAATAACTAATCTTACAATCTAGTAACCGTGAGTGTTCTGGTTTCTATTCGGCTTTCAGCTTACTTACCACTTTCTTGGCATCCAATCTGGAGGCTTGTCGGGACATTTTGAGATGGATTAAATTTTTTTAAAAATGCTACAAAATACGTGAAAAACTTTTTTCGTCAGTGGTGGGTGTACTGCACACGAGACAATTTTGCGATACTATATTTTGTCATCGATAGATGATAGTCGAAGTCACGGCGAAGTTGCGGCGATTGGTACGTTTGTACCAAAATTGGTACATTTTTTTAATACAAATGTTTTATATATATATATATATTTTAATCTGAATTTGTTTTTGTTTTATATTAGAAAAATTTGTTATGTAAATTATAAGCTGAATTTAAAAATATATGATTAAATAATTATTAATTGTTAGATCAAAATTGTTAAACCAGTGGTAGCCCTGATTGCCATGCGATAGTAAAAACAAACACAGTACTTATCGATTAACTTAATTTGTCGTTAAAATAATAACAACATAAGTCCAAAGTACACAAAGAGCCGCAGTTGTCAATTGCAAATATAATTGGGTAAGAAGATGGCTTCAACTGGACTGTTGGTGGTGTCCAACATCAAGCAGCTGGGAAAATCTCTGCGAAGCATTGAAAAATACGTTAACTCGCTGTACATACACCTAAATGTGACAGGCTCCACGCAAACAGCTGCGTCACCAGCTTGGGGTCGGCTTATATCACAACTGTACGCCGATAGCAGCAGCTATGTGGGCAACAAAGTGGATCTGCGCGTCCTGGTGGCACCGCTCAAAGAGCACTCAGCTGTCGGCAAACTGTCACTTCGCAAACCTGTTGACATTATATTCTCGGATGCGCATCAACCGGAGCTGTGCGACAGGCTGCGGACTGCTCTAAACATAAGTCAGCCCACGATCTTTCTGAATGAGGACAACAGCAGCGATTTCCAACTTCTGGAAACAGATGTCAATCAGAAAGCTTACCCCACAGTTGTCTTGGGCGGCACCTTCGACCGCATCCACATTGGCCACAAGATATTTCTCACGCAGGCCGTGCTACGCGCCTGCAAGCGGCTCGTCGTGGGCGTCACAACGGCGGCAATGACTAAAGGTAAACTAAGATGATTCAGCACATAGATGTTATCTGTGTTCTTATCACCAGTCAACTTCCTATAGGTAAAATATTGCCAGAGCTCATATTGCCCGTGGAGCAGCGAATTGCGGAACTGCGCGAATTCCTATTGGACATAGATAATACGCTGCAATATGATATTGTGCCTATTGACGATCCATTTGGACCGACGCAGCACGATCCTGATATGGACATGATTGTGGTCAGTGCCGAAACGTTGCGTGGCGGTCAAAAGGTCAACGAGATTCGCGCGACCAAGCAATTGCGCCAACTGGACATTTTCGCCATCGATATTGTGGAGAGCAATGTCGCTGATGGCATACACGAGTCGAAGGTCAGCTCTAGTAATACACGCATTGATCTACTGGGCACGCGCTGGCGTCAGCCGGAGGTAATCTCGCATTCCATAAGATTTAACTGAGCCTCAACAGATTTTATTTTCGTTAGCCACGGCCACAACTGCCAGCACGCCCGTATATCATAGGACTTACAGGCGGCATTGCTTCGGGCAAAAGCAAAATGGCTGAGCGTCTGGGCAAGATGGGCGCTCATGTGATCGACTGTGACAAGGTGGCGCATTACGTCTACGAGCCCGGACAGACGTGCAATGAGAAAATAGTCAAACATTTTGGAGAGGAGATACTCTCGGATGACGGTCGCATCGATCGCACAAAGCTGGGTCCACTAGTCTTTGCCAATGTGCAGGAGTTGGAAACGTTAAATTCCATTGTGTGGCCAGAGCTGATGGTGGAGGTGAACAGGCGCCTCGAAGAGTTGCGTACTGCAGCGCAGGTGCCCAAGGTGGTGGTACTGGAGGCAGCGGTACTGTTGAAGGCGGGCTGGGAGCATCACTGCCATGAGGTGTGGTCAATGATTGTGCCACCCGACGAAGCTGTTCGGCGCATCATCGAACGCAACAACCTAAGTGAAAAGGAGGCTCGCAATCGGCTGGCCAGCCAAGTGAACAACGCGGATATTGTGGCCAAATCCCAAGTGATCTTCAGCTCACAATGGGATTATGATTTCACAGAGCTGCAGGCGGAGCGAGCTTGGAAAATGCTCAACAAGGAGCTGGATGGAACACCCCTGAGTAATCTGTGAGGCTAAGCATATTACTAATTGCCAACTTGATTTGTTTTATTTGTTAGTTGTCCATTGTTAATGCATTTCTATTAGTTATGGTTTTATGCTTAATTTTAAGTTGAAAGTATAAGGGGAGCAATCACTAAAAGTTCGATTTGAATGCCAAGCGCGTGCGGTTTAGTGGCTTTCCCCTTTCTTGCCAGAGACACGTTTAAAATCCGTCATCTTGGTTGTAATTATGGGGGAGCCAATGAACCCAATATAATCAATTTGAGTGATGTCGCCGCCAGACTGATTATTCTTCACATAGATCTGTATATTTTGCACATTCTGGAATTTCACATAGCGCAGATTGACGGGATTGCCCTTTTCCAGCTCCTTCTCAGCCAAGCTGTAAGTGGATGGCGATTAATATATCGTGATATTGGTTGGGATTAATTCTACATACGTCAGATCCTGCACGCTGCTCATGGATTCGGCCATATCAAAGTCAATGGTGCGTGGCTGATTGATGAATAGCTTCACCTCCTTAGGACCCAGTTGTGGTGGTGCCTTGAACTTAAGCGAATGTATCTTAACAGCTTGATTAAATGTTATAGACATGATGAGCTGCTCATCGCAGTCCGACTGCAAAAAGCCACCGGCCGATGCGAGAGCGTGCTTCAAGTTGTGGTCATCGGATTCATTCAAGCATTCACATTCTTGCTTCGAAATGAACGTGTTCAGCTCCATCTGTATGGATGAGTCATTCAATTAATGCATTTCTTAAATGGTCATCCGCATATGCGTTACTAACCAATCCTTGGCCATAATCCTCGCCAGCCTCCTCGGCGACGTTGGTGCCAATGTGCTCCTCAATTTTCGCCTCCAAACTCATTATATCAGCGCCTTGAATACGATCGATTTTGGTCCTGTTCCTATAGAATATGAATGTTGGCATAGCAGAAACTCCCTGGCCAGCTGCGGTATCCTGGCATTTGTCGACATCCACTTTTAGGAATATGGCTTTGGGATATTTAGTGGGAAACGTGTCAAAGACGGGCGCAATCCTTTGACAGGGCCCGCACCATGTTGCCGTAAAATCAACAACAACCAGACGTATGCCTGCCTGGGAAAGCTCCGCTTGAAAATGTGATTCGTCGTTTATTACACGTACTGCCATGTTTACTTTTCCAATAGAAAAAAATGCAAAATGACTGGCAGGTTTTTACAAAAAGCAAAACTTAATATGCTCGACTTATCAAGTCTGGCAACGCTATTGGCAAACCTATCGATAAATAGCGAATTGCAAACGCTCCAGCTCTAAATATGGCGTCTGAATAAAAAGTAAGAAGAAGGGGTGCTGCTGATAAAAATTCTTTGCGGTCGCCGCAAAAAGTGATGAATTGTTTGTTAAAAGTTATGAATTTTTAAGCCTTAATCTTTACAAAATAACTAGTTTGTAAACAAATACTAAACTAAAAACAATGGATGCTCAACCGCCAAGAGGTACGCACAAAAATAATTTGTCAAAACACACACACCAACGCACGTTCCGGAGCTCAGCTAAAAAAAACTTGATGGACTTATTAACTGTTTTGCAGATGCAAGTTTACGCAATATAATAGATAAATTGGCTGAATTTGTGGCACGCAATGGACCCGAGTTTGAAGCAATTACCAAACAAAAGCAACAGAATAATCCAAAGTTTGAATTTCTCTATGGCGGCGAATTCGCCAATTACTATCAGTTCCGTGTGGCTGCGGAGCAGGCAAGTGAGTAGAAGATACATTTCTCATGAATCATTATTACTGACATATTTTTGCTGTTCAGTGCTAAAACAGCAGGGAAGCATGCCAGCGAATGCGCTCTATATGCAACAACCGCCGCCCACACATCCACACTATGCATCGCAACAGCAGCAGCAACAACAACAGCAGCAGCAGCTTCCACCCATTATGCATGACAATGCCCAGGATAGTATGCAGCAACAAAAATCTCAACATTTGTGGCCACCTAATGCCGGCGTTGCATCCGGATCTAGTTCAGCTTCAACGCCACAATCAGCTAACGGCACTGCGTTGGCATTAAATTTGGTCGGCCAATTGGATGCCATTAAAATGCAACAGAATACGCTTCGAGAGCAAATCAAACAATCGGATGCGAATCTTTCCGCACAGCATACGGTAAATAAATTACTATTTCCCCTTCTCTCTGTCTCTCTCTCTTCTCACAGGTGTTGACTTCTGTATTTATAACTGTTACTGCTTCTGAAGGAAAGCAGCTTTAATTTTAATTGTTCTGAAATGAAATACGTTTTGACGTAGCAGCAACGTAATTTATCAATTACTAACTCTTGGATGTCGGCAGCATATATACATTCTAATCTTGACAGAATATATATTCTGATTTTGACAGTTGTATTTAAATTTCGATGCCTTAAGTTCCCATTTGATTCCGTCAAAAATTGCATTTCAAGTAAATTGTCGTATTCTTATTGTCTCATAAAATGAATTTCCAAATTGTACCATATGTCAGCAGTCATATGACTATTTATACTTCGGTATTCCAAAGTTAGCTTTTCTATCTTTAGTCGACCTTTCGAAACCTCAATATCAACTGGGCTCCTACCACTTCTTCTTCGACCTCTTTGTGGTGCTCTCTTTCTATATTCTTCAGCCCCTTGTCCTGGATGCATTCTATATATATATATAAATATACATATATACTTTCAGCTTTTATATAACTGCATTTAATTTAATGATTCACATTTTACAATATGTTTATATTATTATTAATTTTTTTTACCTATTGAATAACTAATTTTACAAAGCTACATTAAATTTTTGCTTTATTGTATATTTTTTGAAACATAAAACCTAAAAAAAAACCACTCTTCATACCAACTGACAAAAAAAATACAAAAAAAAAATGTGTATAAAAAACTCAAATAACTATTAAAAATCAAAACGAAATCCACGTTTATTGTCGCATACGAAATATATGAAAATTTCAAACAAATTCAATGGCTAAAACTCGAAACTCGAAACCGAAACGAAATGAAATGAACTGAAACGAAACGAAATGAAATCGTGAACCTTTAGGCGCTGATGACACAAAAAACTAAGCAAATCGACGATGCGATGGCAGCGGCACAGACGGCGCAGCTGGAACAACTGGCCAACGAGCAGGGCATTGTGCTGAGGGATTTTGATGCTGTACTCCAGCCGATCATCGAGTCCTGCACCAAGGATAGCATCTCATCAGGTAAATATAAGCCGCTACAGCTGCGAGTGGCAACAAACAAAACTAGTTTTTAAAATCTAAATAAATAAATAAATATATATACATATATAAATGTATATATATATATATGCGTTTACGTCAGTTAACTTTTTGAGCTAGACAAACTGCAAATTCCAAATTCACAAATTAAACATAAAAATCAAATTTAATTGAAATTTTAAACTAAACTTAATAATGCATAAAAGAGACAATGACAATATGAGTAACCCGTTTGATATTGCAATTTTAGGCAAGAACTGGATTTTACAGCATTCAACCGACAGCGCAAAAATCAATGTCGTTTTACAATATCTTTTAAAGAAGTATGCCTCAGTTTATATTTAATTAATTGATCTTTCAACATTTATTAATTACATGTGCTTCTTTCTTTCAATCGAGTGTTAAAACAAGAAAAACAAAACGAAATCGAAATCGAAACGAAACGAAATGAAATCGAAACGCAAGCAAACGCAGCGAGAGCGTGTGCAATTGAAAGAGAGAGAGAGTGAGAGCAATGTCATTTTTTCCAAAGAGAGTACGCAAGATGTTTTACGCTCTCGAAAAGAAAATTTGATTCGTTAATTCGTTTTGAAACTTAGAATTTTGAAGCTGCAAACGGGGCTCAAAGCGTCGTTAGAGTCTTTTGCGCTTTGAGCCATTAGTTAGGCAGCAATAAAGAGTTGCTTAGTTAAGACACACATACATACACATACACACACACGCACACATACTCACCACACGCACTACACACAAATATGAATGAAAACACGCAGGACAACAAACACTTTTGGCAAATGTTGTTGTTGTTGCGCTTACAGCAATCGAGATAAAAATGAAAGAAAGAAAGAATGAGAGAAAAGAGAAATGGACAAAAATATGTTTTTTCGTTTGTTAATTTATTTTTAGGGCTTTGGTCAATGGTTCAACGTTTCAGCAAAAATTGCATCTTATATATTTAGTTAATGATATTCTCCATCATTGGTAAGTTCGCAAAAACCAAAAATAGTAATTAGCAATAAGAAATACAAAACAAAAATGAGACTAAAACTATAAGTAACAGAGCAAAACTAATAAAAAAAGGGACAAGTAAAAATATGTAGACTGTCGGCTGTTGGCTGTCGGCTGTCGGCTACGACCGACTAGATAATACTCGTTCACAATTAAATAATTAATAACTTTAAAAATACTCTAAAGATACTATATAGTATATTTCTATATTGTATATAGTATATTTCAAATTTTTAATGCATTGCATAAAGCTAATAAACTCTGGACTTCGTGAACGAGTATATAAAGAGAGCAGAGAGAATTGTTTTTCATTCGGTTCGCCGAATTTCAAATACCCTTTTAGCAGATCTAGGTTAGTGATCCGATTGCACATAAATCAAATATATATATATATCAAAAAGTATAATATTAAAATGTGATTGTCAGGTCAGTTAAAAATTAAATACTCATATAGCAAATGCAAAGATATTTCCAAACCTCTTCTACGATAGTCTGTAAGCAACCATAATATAGTAGGGGAACAGAAACAGACTGGCTGACAGACGGACAGATAGGTAGAGCCAGAGAGACAGACAAATTTGTGCTTCATACGAACACACGGCCACACAGCATCCTTAAATGCGAGATGCAGGCACGTTTTGCTTAAGCGCCCACATCTATTTTTACAGCATGCGCAAAAATATCAGCGATTTGAAGAACAGCCTCGAGAATGTCGTTATACCGATGTTCTGCAGCGCCGACTTGAGTAAGCATCTATATAGAAAGTATCTCTATGGAAAATATACTGATGGTCCTATCTCTCATTTAGTTGCCACTAATGATCAGCGCCAGAAGCTGTCGAAGCTGCTATCCTTGTGGGAGTCCAAGGCCAAGTTCTTTGATGCCTGTGTCATATCCAAATTGCAATCGCCCGACTCTTCGATGCAGGAGTATAAAACTAATCTGCAGAACACGCATCATGACATTGTGGCCAAGTATACGCAGAGCACGAAAGCTACGCTGGACAAGTGAGTGGGCATCTTGAGTGCTGTGAGTGTTTCACTACTGTTTGCTTTTCCTTTTTGCAGCTATCAAAAGCAGCATCAGATATTCATGCAACATGCCACGCAACAAATAGCGCAACTAGAGCAGCAAAAGGTTCAGCTGGAGCAACAAATTCTGGTCGCACAAAAGCCACAGCCGAGCACACAGCAGGGCAAGTCCATACCTTCATTGATGGCGCAACGCATCGTTATGCCCGGTGCGGTGGAGGAGCAACATATGAATACGCCGCCGCCGCCAACGACAACGCATGAGCCAGGCAACAACGTGTACGCAGGGTATCCACAGCAACAACAGCAGCAACCGCCGCCGCAGCAGCAGCCGCCACCTGGTAGTCACTTTGTGGATGCACGCGGTCCGAACTTTTTCATTCCGGACATGTCAAAGCCGCCGCCAGGCTTCCCAGCGCCCATACACGGTCAAGTTCCCCCACAGCAGCAGCAGCATCTACAACAGCAGCCGAATCAGTATCCGCCTTTGCCTGGACAATTGCCCGTTGCAGCTGGCGATGCGCCCGTTGATTTGGGCGTCTTGAATGCAGCCATACAAGCCGTAATGCAACTGCAGCATCAGCAGCAACATCAGCAACGACATCCCGACGAGCAACAGCAGCAAATGCAAATGCAACACCAGCAACAGGTGCAGCAACAGCAGCAAGTGCAACAGCCACCGCCATTTGGACAAATGCCACACTCGAATCTAACTGATCCTGGCGTCAATATGGGCGCTTTGAATTCAGCCATAAGTGTGGTGATGCAACAGCGAACGGATGACCAGCTGGCTGAGCAACTGCCCCACACGGACTGTGATTTGGAATCAGGGGAGCCGCCCATGGCCATGCAGGAGCCACAAGTGCCGACAGCGCCTTATTACGATTTGCCAGCTGGCCTCATTGTGCCGCTTATACGACTGGAGGATTACAACTACAAATCCCTAGATCCGGCGGAAATCCGTTTGCCAGCACCAGCGCCGCAAAGCGAACGCTTGACAAATGCATTAAATGCCTTCTATGCGGCGCCCTCCCACGATCGTCCCAGGGACAAGTGAGTAGCTTAAATATATAAAATCGGAATCCTAATTCTCAATCAAATGATCTTGCAGTGAGGGTTGGGAGAAGCTGGGCCTGTACGAGTACTACAAGGTGAAGAATGCGGCGCGCAAGCAAAAGGAGGAGGAAATCAAGAATGGCACACGCGACAAATCACGCTCACCCAGTCCCATAATCCTAGAGAAAGTGAAGAAGAGCAATAAACGCTGCTATCGGTGGGTTTGCCTATAATTTATATTGCATAATTATATTTATATATCATTTCGCTCGCAGCTCCAAGAGTCGAAGTCGCTCGCGCACCCGCTCGCCCATCACTCGCATTAAATCCCGCTCACGATCCAAGTCACGTTCCATGGAGCGCGTCGTTACGCCGCCGCCGCCTCAACGTAGTAGAGGGGGACCAGGTGGCGGCGGGGGCAGTAATCGCAAGGCTCGCAATCGTTCACCGCGCCATGAACGCGATAACAACAGTCGCGAGAATCGCAACAATAGCAATAGCAACAACAGCAACAACAGTAGCAACAACAGTAATAGCAACAATGTAAACAATTCCAGGCGGGTGGAACGCGACAGATCGCCCACGCCACCTAGCTTCTTGTAAGTTTGCACACACTCAATCCTAGGTGGACTCCCATTCTAATCAGAACGCTTCCTTGCAGTGGCAGCAGCTTTGCTAAGCCGCAGGAATTCATAGAGGAGACCAACAAGGGCCATCAGATGCTCATGAAAATGGGCTGGGGCGGCACGGGAACGGGCCTGGGCTCGAAAAGTCAAGGCATTGATACGCCCATATCGGGCGGAGAGGTGCGCGATCGCAAAGACATGTACAAGGTAAGGACGAACAATAGAGGACTACTCCTGGTTCAAGTGATGTAACTTCTATTTATTTTTAGGGCGTGGGCAACAATCTGAACGACCCGTTTGAGAGATTCCGAAAGAATAAGGGCGCCGCCTTTGCGCATCGGATGAGCACCAGAGACTACAAAGCCTAGGAGCCCCCAACTGATGTCGCATTTCTATTGACCTTACCTTCCTTTTAGCCAAGAGAATACATTTTTTTATAAAGCAAAAATCATAATGCCAATGTTTATATTTAATCTGTCAATCACGCGATCACATTGAATGATGACTGTGCTGCCTTGGAGTTCACCTTCTCTAGTACCTGCAGCAGACCCTTGCCCGGGCCGCATTCAAAGGTGCGCGGAAAGGTCGCGCCTTGACGTCGCTCGTAAAGCTCATGCAGCGTCTGCTCCCACTTGACGGGCTTGACAATCTGTTTGGGCAGCTGCCGCAGGATGTGAGTGGAATTTTTGTACGGCTTGCCATCCACATTGGAGTAGACGCGTATGATGGGATCCTGCAGCCGTACCGACTTTAGCGCCTTGGAAAATGGCTCCACTGCGCTTGCCATAAGGGGCGTGTGGAAGGCACCACTGACAGCCAGGCGTTTCATCCGGCGTATCTTTAGCGCCTTAGCATGCTGCTCGAGGAACTCCAGAGCTTGGACGCTGCCCGCCACAACCTTGCAATGCGGGTACATGTAGTTGGCAATGCCACAATAGGGCGACTCCACGCCGCTGTCCAGGCACCATTGCAACGCTTTGGAGCACGCTTCGCCCATGTTGGTGTCCGGTCCGTACAGTGTCATGGCCATGGCACCTGGCGTCTGATCGCATGCTGCCTGCATGGCATTGGCGCGCACCTGCACCAGTTGCAGCGCCTTGTCGAAGGGTAGTGCACCCGCATAGACCAGGGCTGTGATCTCGCCCAGACTGAAGCCCGCAGCAGCCACACAGTTTTCTATGGCCTTGGGTCGCTCCTCGCGTAGCTGTTCCAGGGCGGCTAGTGAAGACACCATTACGGCTAGTTGGGCGTATTCGGTGCGGTTAAGTTTGTCGCGTGGCCCCTCGAGACAAATCTTGAGCAGATCGTAGTTGAGCACCTCATTGGCCAGTTCGAAGATGCGCCGGGCGCCGGGGAAACGCAGCAAATCCTTGGCCATGCCCACATACTGTGTGCTTTGCCCGGGAAAGAGCACTACACTGGTCTCCTTGGGGTCGATGGCCGGCCGGCTGCTGGTCTCGAGGGGTTCCGCTAGCTCCTGGATTAGTTGCTGTCGCTTGGCTGCATTCGCATCTGGGTTAGCTGCTGCTTCTGGTGCTTTGCTGCTGCTGCTCCAGCGGCACCAGCTGCAGTTGAGCGGCAGATTGGTTTTACGCACCAAATTTCGTGTTTTTGCTCCGAACATTTTCTGTTTTTCTTACTTAACATAAAAAACGCGGCCTGCATAACAGCTGTTCAGAGTTGTTCGCAAGCGCCGCTAGATGGCGCTTGAGCCGATTGAGCAAGTGGCGCCCCACAGCAGCCGATTTTGTTACTAAACCTATTATCCGTTTCTTTTGAAACACTTTCAATTTCAGCCGCGCTGAAACTTGATTTATGTTGGCCAAAACTAACATTTGCAATGTGACTAAGCTTTGATTACCTTAAATGGGCATTCTTGTTGTCTGATTCATTGTGTTGTGGCAATGAAATCACATTAGTCATGTGTCTCTGCCTCTATTGAAGTAAATAATTCGGATCTTGATAGAGCATCAACAAGTTTTTATCTTTTCGTTTACGGCCTGTTGTTCATTAGAAATGCGAATATCCCCTAGCCTTAGAGTTGGTTGAACTTTAGCTTGAGAAGAAGAAAAAGAATGCGAAGATTCTTTAACAGACCGGTAAAGAAGGATCGCAAATTGCCGTTGTTGTTGCTGTTGTTGTTCTCTGGCAAAGTCAGATGCGGACGTGACGCACCACTTTCGCCCTCTGGTTCATGGAACACGCCTGCCAAACAACAACCGCCACACGCACACACGTTCGAAGCAGACTTGGCTGGCTTTCCTTTTCAGCTCTGTTGCCAAGGACCAAACTCGTCTAGACACACACAAGCGTTCGAGCGCCGCTGAAGCCGCAGCCGAAGCTGAAGAAACCGATGCTATCTAATAGAATGAGAACCAGTTTTATATTGGCTGCCAAAAAAAAGAGCCAAAAATAATAATATAAAAAAAGCAGAAAAAAGATTCAGCAGTAGATGTAGTTGGCCTCGCTGCCCTCTGCCCAGGTACGTATAAGAAGCAGAAGAAGAGAAGATCGTTGACATGGCGGCAAGTGGCGTGAGGTTTTTTTCAATTCAGGTTGTGAAATACGTACACACACACACACACACATACATATACATTTATACACACATACACACATGCAATTGTATTTATGAATGAGTCTGGGTCCAGGCGCGAGAGCTGGAACTGTTCTAGACCGCAATAACAACAGTAAAACGAAAAAAAAACGAAACTTCTAATGAAATGCATACTTTAGTAAATGCCAAAGCAGCTTTATTTGTCCACATTCCTGCTCGTTCTGCGGATTATACAAGCACTTATTGATATATATGTATATATATTAATATGCACATATCTACATACATACATATGTACATACATACATATGAAGGTATTTGTCTATACTTGAACTCATTTCTGTGGACTTTTCACAGAACGTGCCGTCGTTACCGTTAGACTTACAGAAAACACTGGCAAAGGAAGAGGAACCACAACACACGTTCCGGCAAATGCCACACATAGTTACGTGTGCGTAAGTGTGTGTGTGCGCATGTGTCCTTGTGTTTGTGTATATATATGAAAAGTATGCAAACTGCAATTGCGTCTTACTAAATGCGCACGCATTGCGCATACGACCCGCACGTTTCCGCATGTGGGCTGTCCCCAGCCAAAGAAGCCAAGCCACATTAAAACTCGGCCGAATGTGTGCATTGACACTGCCCAAAAATATATATGTATTGAAAAGGCCGCATGCGTAAGTACCAATAAAAGCGCACATGTAAAATTAGAACAGCAAATGCAACAAATGTAAATTTTCGACGTCGGCGCCATTAAGAAAAACCGTTAAGCTCAATGTCAGTAAAACGTCAATGCCGCTGCTGCTGCTGCTGCTGCCAGCACCTGCTTGCGCTGTACTGCTCTCCACGCTGTGCTCTCTGCTCTCTGCTCTCTGTGCTCTGCTCTCCTTTAGAATACCGAATGTAAAGCACAAAAAAAAATAAAGTCCAGCAGGCCGCTGCTTAAATACCCTTGCAAGCAATTCTCTCAGGTATTTTTATGCTAAACATATATTCAGCCGACTAAAACTATGTCGGCTAAGTGTTATATATAATGATTGTCTGAGTTGTATTAAAATAAACTTATATATGTAAACTTATATATATATATATCAAATAGAATTCAACTCGCCGTTGCACATCTGTTGAGAAAATGTATATACCCTACGCATGCTTACACAAGAAAAAACGAGAGTGCATTCGAGATGAGAGGGAAATTATGCATTGAGCGTTGTTGTTGCTGCTGGCCTTGCCCGGTTGGGACTTTTGTCATACTATGTGAAAGTACTATTACCCAAACATGTGTGAGTGTGTATGTATGTATGTACATATGTGTATTTGCAGGTATCTCTGCGCAGGCGTAACTCTTGTGACGCCGTTGTGCTAACCATAAACTGTTTATGAATGAAATGCTTAAACACACAAATACCAACACACACGCACGCACCCACATATGTATGTATGTGTCTGTATGTATACGCATATTTCACCACAGAACGTGCGTGCTAACGGAATCCCCCTAGCAACAAGGCAGACCGCGTAAATGGGGTAGCTAAGAGCTAGCTATGCATGAAGCTAGCCACGCGCTTCGGCTCACTTTCTCTGTCTGGCAAGTTGACCGCGAGCAGTTGCCGGCTTCCTCATTACATTATTATTAAAACAATATTACATGTTCAAGGTGTTTGATTTATTGGCGCCGGCATACGCTGCCAGCACTTTATCAGCGCGCCAGCAACTGTAAAAGCTATGCGTGAATCAGCGCTAGAGCCAACTGATGTGAAGCAGCCTTGGCTGTTCCTAACCAAAGATGGGATGGCAATTATGTATGTCGAAACAACGTCGGCATTTCCGACAAGATTCACCCAAAAAACAATGATGGGAAATTATGCAGTTAATTGGCATCCTTTTCTTGTCTGACGTCGGTTCAGTTCTAAGCACAAATTGTTGTTGTTGTTGTTGTTGCTTTTGTTGCGGCGGCGGCGTCGACGGCACGCCTTTGCGCTTACGCATGCGTATATTCGCGATCGCAATTCTCTTTAACTACCTCCTACCCAGAGAACTCGAAGCTGCTGCTGCTGCTGCTACTCCTGCGCTCTGGCGCTGCCTCTACCCCTGTATTTGCATACGTATAAAAGCTAACAGCGTTGGGCGAAGCTTTCATTTGAGTTTGAAGCTTATCAGGTGACGGGTCGGTGGTTGTTTTTTGTTTGATTTCGCATTGCCGCCAAAAAATATAACACGTATACGTCGCGTTGCCAGTGGGGCAGGTGCAAGTGCAAGTCACAAACACCAATTGGAATTAATTAACAAAATACAAAAATCAGCACCAGCAACAGCAACAACAACAACAGCAGCAACAACAATGAACGCTAAGGTGAGTTGTAATCAAATTAAAATTTTATTCATTTTAACTCGGTTAAAAAGCCCTGAGAAGGCAATTTCAAAAGCTGATGTTATGTTGCAAATATCCCAGTGTTTTGTGCAATGCGCCGAAATGATGGGAAATTCACAGCATAAATATTGAAGTACACTCAATGGATGCTAAGTATTGTGTATTGAGGGGTGTGTACCACATGCAAACCTGTCGACAGGTAGCCATATCACCTGTGCATGGTGCTAAAAATAAATGTACAACAAATGCGCTTTTGTTCTCGGCGAGAAAATAAAATAAGCATAAGCTCGATGCGGAAATGCTTATTACATAAGTCCCATTATAACTCCTGTGTAAGTCGGGGAACTTTTCGCACATTAAAACGGGCAATTCGCAATTTGGCTGCGACGACTTGCAAATGCGCTCCAGTTTTTTATGATTTTCGCCTGAGTTGTGACCCAGTTTGTTGGCCGGCAAGGACAGCGGCGTCACGACGCGCTGCTCTCAGCTCTCAGCCACTCAAATATATATATATATATATATATATATATATATATATATATATATATATATGCATTTGCAAGTTGGGATACAGATGCAGATGCAGTTAGAGGCTCAGATGCAGATACTATTTCAGATATATGTAGATATATTTGTAAAGTGATTTATTTATTTGCCTCTTTCAGTTCATTCTGCTCGTCCTAATACTGGGCAGCTGTCTGCTGAGCGAGACGCGCGCCTACTGCTCGCTGGACAAGATGAAAACGTTCGCCATGGAGGCCTGCGAGCGTCTGTTCCAGCAGGACGAGCCCAGAGAGAGGCGCTCCATAGACTACAACGGGCATCAGAAAAATAAGCTTCCACGTAAGTCGTACATCTATATACATATACATATGCATATCCCCCATATGCACCATATAGTATAAATGCATATTTAATAAGGTCACAAAGTCAGTCAACCCAAAACGAAATCGGAAATGTTTACAGAAAACAGAAAACTATAAAAAAGTCAATAAAAATATTGCAAATATTTAATATTTAAACAAAGCGCAGTTTTGAACGTTTTCAAGGCGCAAGTTCAAGTTGAAAGCTTAAAGGAAATATTTCGAAATATATTTTAAATATTTTTTTTTTTTAATTTTTTCTCTGCTCCCTCTGCAGATGGCAGGATGGATAAGAAAACTCCGCATAGCGTTAGAAGCAGCAGCTTCCCAAAAGGTGGCTACTTGAAGGTCAGCAGCGACCACTATCATCGGCTCATCCATCTGGATGTGCTGCCCCGCTACAAGCCCCACAAGCACATCCAGTACAAGCGCTACAGGCGCGACAGTTCCGACAAGGGCTACAACAACATCTCCTACTGCTGCTACAATAACTGCAACGCGGACTTCTTCTGCTAAATGGTGTCCCGACCAGGAGACTTCGCTAGTCAGCAACAGATTCCGTCCTTATCAAAGACATATGCATATGCTCTTTCAGTCGCGCTCTCACTCTTATAGAGTTGTTGTACCTAATATGGCTGATCCTCACAGCGGGGCAGCACGTCGTGCCATACTATTATACCGTAGAACAATATATCAAGTATTAAGCTCTCAGATCCTAAGTTTATCATTTAATAAACATATATATTTATATCTCTATATGTAGTTTCCATGAACAGCTGTTTATATTCGAAAGAGCTGGACTCTGGCAGGTATACATATATGCAAGTATGCAGAGTAATTGATATATGTACATATATGCATACATATATACACATATACATATATAGTGTATTGATCATTATGCTAATACAAATGATATCTTACGTCAAGCTTTAACATATTCAAAACTTGAACAATATCGACTTTTGTTATCTATTAATATATTTGATATGTACTATATAAGTCGCTTGAGTCTGGTTTGTTTCACTTTTTAATAAAAAAACAAGAGGAAGAAGAAAAGAAGAGAGGTCGCTCTTTGCACCTCTCTATGCGATTTTCATAGCTACAGTACTACCTCAACTTTTGTTCAGTTAACTTACTCTCTCAAGCTCCTCTTGCTTGGCATTTATTTTCTCTCTTTCACTCTTTACACATTGTCCTCACTTTCACTTTTCTGTCTCTCTCTCTTTCCACTCTCTCTCTCTCGCCCTCTACAATTCTGTCCCTCTGTTGCTCTGTCTCTCTCTCACTCACTTTGTCATTCATTCTTTGTGACTCGCTTCCTCACACAGTCTCTCACTCAGTCTCACTCTGACTCTCGCTATCTTCTCTTTTCTCTTCCTCCTCTTATCTCTCTCTCTCTCTACAGGCTATGCCTTCACACTTGTCTCTATTTAGCTCTAACGCAATACTAAGATCAGATCGATTGCAGTTCCCTGAAGTGCATAGAACCGACAACTGGCACAGCTGCAAGTGCGTAACGGTGTTAAAAAGCTCAGCATGGAATGATCGAAGCTTCACTATACTTACTGCAGCCAGCATGTTAGGAGCTATGTGGACTGCGAAACTCTATTTGAATGGAATCCTCTGGCTCACGTCTCTGCAGAGCGTTACATTGATGAGTAAGAAATACATCATTAGTTCAGCCACGTGCAAGATCGAGGATGCTGATCCCTTCGACAAGGAAGTGAATATGCATTTCAAACGCAACGAGTACAAGCGCTGCTCCGTCCTGCCGGCGCTGACCTGGGTGGCGTACAATGAGAGCGCGCAGAGCTATCAGCTGTTCGTCAATTGGAACAACTTCAAGCAGTACTCGAAGAAGGGTCGGGATTTGAGAGATCCGTCGACCAGCAAGCCTAGCTGCTGCTACATGGCCGTGGAAAGGCTGACCGAGCAGAACATTGACGTGAGCAAGCATTGCCAACAGTTTGCCAGTGGAGTGCAGCTGCCCAACTCCACAAGTGGCTTCATCGTGCAGTGCTATGCGCTAGGCAAGCGCATCTATAAGAACGGACATGTAACGGTGCCCGAGCAGCACAATGTGAGGGAGCGCTTGAGGCAGTGGGCGAAACGACGTGGAGGGCAGCAGCCAGCGATCAGCGTGCTCCTGATAGGCATCGATAGCATCTCACGCCAGCAGCTGATGAGAGCAATGCCCATGACAAAGGAGCAGCTCAACTCCAGCGGCTGGTTCGAACTGGCAGTCTACAACAAGGTGAAGCAATTAGAGAAGATCGAAGAAGAGAGAGATTCATTAACATCTTCATTACCTTTTAGGTGGCGACCAATACGTTGCCCAATCTGCTGGCTCTGACCACCGGCTACAATCGCAACAGCGTGATGACCCTCTGCGATCCACGCGAGGAACTCGGTTTGGATCGGTGCAAGTTCATCTGGAAACTCTACAAGGAGTTGGGCTATGTGACGGCCTTCGGGGAGGACGACACGCCCATCAACACATTCAATATGAACATAAAAGGCTTTCACCAGGTCCCCGTGGACTATTATCTGCGTCCATACCTCATGGCGGCCGAGCAGTGGCTGGATGTGAGCACTGTGGACTCACAGGCATGTCTGGGCTATATCCATGCGGCGGAGCATGTCTATGAGTATGCTCTTGAGTTCGCGCGTCGCTATATTAACGACAGCTTCTTCGGCTTTTTCTGGACGAACACGCATAGCCATGGAAGCAGTATCTCCCGCACCACTGTCATGGACGCCTACATGCGGGAGTATCTCAATCGGTTGAGGAATAGCGGCGTCATGGATAAGAGCGTTGTCTTCTTTCTCAGTGATCATGGCCTGAGGGCTGGGCCGACATGGCAGACACCGCTTGGCTGGCTGGAGGATCGTTTGCCATTCCTATACATTTGGTTGCCGCCTCATCTGCAGCAATCCCATCCAGACTTTGTGCGGGCATTGAAGATTAATCGAAAACGTTTAACTAGTCCTTTCGATTTGTACGTCACACTGAAGCACATACTGCGCTTAGGGAGACCGAACAATTTAAAGGACTTGCAGGGCGATGCCGTGGACTGTCCCAATTGCCAGAGCCTCTTCCTGCCGGTGTCCATCAATCGAACGTGCGCGGACGCTGGAATTTCGCATCATTGGTGCGCGTGCAGATCGTATTATCGCTATTTCAGCTTTTCGAAGTCGGATCGGTTTATGGCCAGACTGGTAGTGAAGCATGTGAACGACGTCTATGATAGCTATCAGGATAGCAAATTAGCGGCTCACTGCAGTCCGCTCATCTTGGCGAATATCACAAAGGCCTATTTGGGAAGGCGCCAAATGGCGGACAGTCCAAACATATCCCTCCACCGCATACAGGTTATGATGACGCCCACGTTATCCACATATGAAGGAACAATATGGTACAATACCAGCTCCGACGAAATGCGAATGACGGGCATCAGTCGTATGGATAAAATAAAGCCCAACTGCCATGGTGATCAATTTCAAATCAATATTTGCAATTGTCGATAGGCATTTGAATTGAGGACAGAACCAGTTCATGATCCGAGTGCCAGGACCAGGGCACAACAAAAAAAAAGCAGTTTAGTTCCGATTAAATATATGAACTATGGGAACTTTTAGCTATCGATAAGTGATGGCGGGCTATGGAAAACTTGAAATTTACCACTAGCAAATAGTCCAAACAAATTAAATTATATATTTACAAAACCTATAGATTAGAGATATTATATGTATAGTAAACACCTTGACAATTATCACACTTCATCTTGGTAGAGCTCTGCTCGTCTTTCGGCCTCAATCCATCGAAATATTTTGTAAGAATAGATAAGATTTCATCTTTCCGCTCCAATAAGAATTCCAATGTAAGATTCTCATAATTGTTGATGCACTGCATCAAGATGCGATACAGCACCAGTTCGGTGGACAAAAATGTATTTAGCCCGCGTTCAATGCCATCGAGATTATCCTCTAGAAACTTGCGTGCCAGCTGAAGGAGCAACTGCATCGACTGCCCATCAAAGTATTTGGCCAGTGCATCAAGCACATCCAATAAGCTGCTCTTATGGCCAATGTGTTCCACAAACTTTGAGCCAAACGAATTGTTGAGGGAATCCATATTCAAATGCACCTGCCCTTCGGAATCCCGGCTGATCATCGTTCCGGCCATGGAAGCTAGCGTGGCGGCACCATCCCTCAAATGCATGTACGTGTTGTGCATACCCAACAGCGTCTCCTTAATGGGTATATCATTCAAGGTGCGCACCATGTCAAAATGCTGGCCAGCAACCTGGCCATGCCACTTCGACGACTCCTTTGCGATCTGCCCAAAGGTTTGCCTGTAAGCATTTAAACTACGTTAATTAGAGTTTTGTTTAATGAAGTGAAGGATAACCTGGCTTGATGGTTCACCGCTTGCGTCAAGGATTGGCCATTTGTCAAGCGATTAACTAAGCGGAGATTGTTAATAGAGTGCGTAAAGATTACCAGACTGGCGGCTATGTGCAGCACATCGATGCTACACAGAGGCTGGTCCTCGTTGATTTTCTGCCAATGAGAGAAGAGTAAGAAAAGTTAAGGCGGCTATAGACGACTGCACAGTGCTCTGCTAACAGAGTGCATAACAGAGAAGAGAAAATAACAGAGCTGAGTACTTAGCAGAGCAGAGTACATAACAGCGCCGAGCACATAACAGAGCAGAGTATAACAGTATAACAGTGCATACATATATAACATAATTGTAAAAAGTATAGCAGACAAGCAATGTATAACAGATTGGATTATGACATCAACGAATGACTCACCAAATACAAATCGTAAACGCTGTTGGCCACACCTGTGCCAGATAGAACAATGGATGAGACATTGATGCCCTTCACGGCTAGCTGAGCAGCTGCATTCACCTCTGCGCTCGCCGCACACAGAGCTGTGGTGGCTTCCATTGCACCCAGACCAACGACGCCGCCAGCTACGCCCAGCCAGCTGTTACGTGACTCTCGCTCCACCAACGACAGCGATTGACAGTGTTGGCGGCGATCATAGAGACAACTGATGGAGCGTGCGGTGCTGTAGGCAGCTGCAGTGGCACCGACTACGGCAGCTGCCACCAAAATGTTGGGCGCCACAGGGATAGCCAGGGCAGCCGCCACGGGCACACTGGCCGCCAGTCCACCAACTGTGGCCAAAGCATCGCCAGCTTTGTAAATAACACCAAACGAAGCAGGTGTAGCATGGACCATTAGGTGTACTCCATTGTCTGGATCATGGCCAAATCGATAGATGCCCTGGCTGGGGGCAATCATTGTGCCCTTGGGCAGTCTGTTGTGGAAGACATATTGCCGCCAGTTGGCATAGACTCGGCCGTGCTCATCGATGAAGATCATGCAGCAGTTGTCGCTATTCTCGTAATCCTCCCGCAAGCATTTGCGCGTCCGTATTACGGGATGACAGCTGAAGCTGGTGGAGCGTAACGCCTGCTCCGGATCCTTCTCCGGTGTCACCAGCACGTAGATAATTGCTGAAAGCAGCATGCGATTCGTATAGCGCCTCTGTTGCCACACATTCTCAAAGACCTTCTGTCGCTGTCTCTCCAAACTTTTGCTGGGTGCCTGACTACCTCCGCTGATAAGATTCGCAATCTTTTGCTTGAGCACCTCCTCCTGATCAGCTGCAAGACTGACAAAAACTTTATTGCTTTATTGTAGATATTTCATTGACTTACGCATCCCAGATAATTTCGGAGTGTAGCCCACTGCTCAGCGCAAAGTCCTGCTGCACCTCGTACACAGAGCGTGTCATTATTTAATTACATAAAACAAATCGCAATTCCTATAATATGGGCGATCATCTGTTCTCTGTTATTTGTCTGGTTGCCACGACAACTGTTAGCTGAGTGTGTTGGCGTCACAGATTTTGCTTGTATATGATTAATGAATTTGTGTATACATATAATGAATGTACTATAAGCATTTAAATTATATCCCCGTTAACTTGTTTTCGCGCGCTTTAGTCCCTGCAACACTAACTACTAAGTTCTTACCACAGGGACGCTAAACCTGTTGGAAATATGTCGATAGAGCAGCTAGAAGTAATCGATACTTTTGAATGAGTATTTATTTCATTGTAGGGAAATAAAATGATTACAATACGATATTACTATTTATAACTTGTATATCTTATCATATGCATTTTAGTAACAAGGTAGCTTTAATTACAATTGGACTGTTCATTCACTTGCGTTCCAACCGATACCAAGTACATAAAGCAAGGCCGCCAAATGGATTGAACATATTTCGATAGCGTTACTAACAATAATCGATATTTTTAAGATAGCAACTATTGAAACTATTGCGATGAAGAACATATCGATATAATTTGTACAGCCCTGGCATTTTGTTTATAACTAAATACGCGCAATCGCCGGACACAGTTATGCGCTTGGCTCGACATAAATTTTGCAGTTTAAATTCAATTAAAGCAACAAAAAAACACTGACTAAACAAAAACTAAAGTGCTCTGAACACAGCTAAGCCAACTGCATTTACGTAAGAATAACTAGTGCGCAGTGTGAAAATAAAAAATAAGAACTCGTAATTGAACATTCAGCGGTGTTGGCCTAAAAGCACACGCACGATAAATACCAAGAACCAAACACATTGTACACACATACACATATGTATATGCATATGTATTTGTGTACATAGACGGCACGCAACTAACAATTGACATTGTGGCCACCACCTGTTTGTTTATGACGGCGGCAAAAACTTAAAATATTAAAAAATCAAATTACTCACACACGTAATACTTAATAAGCCCGCATGCTTGTGTCATATACACACATATATATATATATAGTTGTTTCTGCTACCGTTGATAATATTTAGTAATAGTGTAACTCATGCACATGCATGTGCATAACCCTATGCGCAGTTAAATAGCGAAATAAAAAATAAGAAGAAGAGTGTAACCTACTCGCTGGTCGCGTGTCTAATTTACATCATCTTATTTATGGCTTCAAATGCGCAGCTCGGAAAAATCATTTTGTTAATCGCGATTGCCGTATTTTTCTACTACTTCTTTTGGGTGGCAATACTGCCGTTTATGATACTCGATGAAGGTGAGTATCAAAACAAACATTAATGCATATGTGTGTGTTTGTCTCCAGTGCAGTGCATATACATATGTGTGTGTGCCAATATTATTGTTAGCTTTATTAAATAATCTCGGCTTTCATTCGTCTCAGTTTCGCGGCTTTTGTACGGTAATTAAGTTGCGCAGATTAAATTCGTTTTATTCCTTTCCATTATAACTGTATATGTTGTACATATGTTGCTACATACTGTTACCCCTCCCCCTCTCTATCCCTCTCCCTTACATTTCTCCCTTTTGCTGATGATATAAGGTGTGTGCTTTGATACCCTGCACTTATTGAATACATATGAGGAGGGTATGATGTTATAGTGGAAATTTATGTTGCAGTCCAAAAGCAGGAAATCAAATACTTGACATATTAAATATATAAAATAATAATAATATATAAAAATATTTTATGTCAATTATTGTAGGGCATTTGCATGTCGAGTATGCCCAACTAGTATATATTTGCTTTTCTATGTTTACGCATAGCTTTTAATTTGCTCGCACTAATAGCCAAATATTTGTTTATTATCTAACTCATGTGTGCTTAGCTGTGTATGCAGTGTATCTAGTGCTCTATAATACCCCATTTACGACGCTTTTTTTATCACTTGAATTACAAGCAGTCAATGTCAAGGTCGTTTAACCAACTCGCTCTCAAATTAGCTTACTCTGTCCCTCTCTCTTGTTGCTTATCTGACACTTGTGTTTCTCTCTCTCTCTCTCTATCTTAGGTAATCCCATATTGTCGCTGTTTCCGCCGCTGAAATACGCATTTATCGTGCCGACTGTATTTGGGGTCATCTGCCTGGGCGGCATTGCCGTATTCAGCTTCTATCACATTTGGAGCATTACGGCACAATCGAAGCGAACCTAAAGATCCGACCCCAAAGGCAGATGATGCGAGTTGCGAGTCAACGTCAATAGACTGCGATCGACGTCGGCATTATCAGTGATTGAACGATTAGCGAGTTGCTTTCCGGCGCGTTGGAGCTCAGTTGGAGGCAAGATGCCGCAGTGGCTGGTCATTGGCATCTCGGGTGTCACGTGTGGCGGAAAGACGACGTTGGCGCACAGCTTGCGCGACTACTTCAAGGGGTTGCGCAATGCGCCGCTCTGGAATACGCCGTATACCATCGGCGATGTGCAGATGATCTCACAGGACGATTACTTCCTTCCCGTGGACGATAGACGACACAAGCGTGTGGACAAATTGAATGCAATCAATTTTGAGCTAATCACGTCGCTGGACACGAAGCAAATGCTGACGGACATTGCGCACATTATCAATGGGCCAACGGAACAGATTGCTACGTATGCCAACTTTGAGCACTATGCACTGCAATACCAGCAACAGCAGCAGTTGCAGCAGCAGCAGCAGCAACAGTTGCAGCAACAGCAACAATTTAATGCCAGCTATCAGCTGCATAATCTGAAACACCTGCCCGCAGCTGGCTATCAATATCAGCAGCAGCAGCAGCAGCATCCACAGTTGCAGCAACATCACACGCATCGGCAGCAGCATGCGGATCATCTGATGCGTCTCAATATTAATGCTCAGATTGCCGTTCAGCTGCGCGATAAGAAAATCAATGTCCTGCTCGTCGAGGGCTTCATGATCTTCAATCAGCCCGAGCTGCTGGCGCTTTGCAATCTCAAATACCATTTCCATTTGCCGTACGAGAAGTGTTATCAGCGCCGTATTCAGCGCACCTATGATCCACCCGATGTTACGGGCTATTTTGAGCTGTGCGTCTGGCCATACTACGAGAAGAACTTTGCCGAGTATCGCGACTGCAAGGACATCACGTTCCTCAACGGCGAGATTAGCAAGGAGAAGATCTTCAAGTTTGTGCTCCAGCGTATTGTGCACTATTTCGAGGAGCGTTGCGATGTGCCCACCGCCTCGCCGATTGCCTGTCCGCCGCAGCAGAAGCGTTTCGGCATGCTCTACATGGCCTCAGCGTCCAGCAATAATAATCATCTACACACGGCGTGTCCCATGGAGCAGTAGCCAGCAGGAACTGGGCTTAAGTAAAGCTAAGAGGGTGGTCTCAGCAGTTTCCAAATCTGTGTTAGTTTTCAAACTACCCTCGCATGTAAAAAAAAGCAAAATCATGTACATTTAAAGTCTACAGAATTCTATATAGTTCCACATTTAGCTGTTTTTCCATTAGTAATAAGCATATGGACACATTCTCTATAGAATCGAAACGGGTTTGTGAACAAAAAACACATAATGTTGAAAATAAAAGGTTCAGGAATATATACTTAGCTGTGCTAACTATGTATATATATATATATATATATATATATATATATATATATATATACTATATAGCAAAATGAATAACTGCAAAATCACATGAATGAAATTCAATATATAAATTATTTAGATCCTAAAGAGAAAAGTTATCGCCTCAACTGTAAATAGTATAATGTATAAGATTATGGACCCCTACGAAACACTAATACTAAAACTGTAGTAATTTTTTTTCTTGTGCGAAACAAAACACACCGAATTAAAATATACGCTATATATTTACACCTGGAAAAGAAGGCAACGAAAAACGTGCTTTTATTAAGATTTGCATTTTATTTCATTTAATTTGACGATTTTTGTGAAATGATCATATTGGGTTTGTACAGGAACATATACTACTATTCTACTAATACCCACGTCAGATAAAGATTCTTTCCTTTCCTTTCAGCAACCATCCAATCTAAAGGTTCCTATAAATAAGAAATAAGAAGAGAAATAATCAGTTAGCTAAGAATGTTAGTTAACATGTCGGTAACACTGCACTGTTAAGTTAGTGTAAAGTAACATTATCATATTAACACAGTTATGTTAATCGACTGTTAACTCACACGTTTAGCCTGCTGCTAATTTCTGTTCGCCTGGTATTTCAACATCCAATCCAATGAAATTATTTACATTTTCTGACGCTGATTTTTAAAATTTTCCATTTCCTGCAAAGGATCCATTTTTGCAAATAACACGCTTATTTATTTATTAATGAAATGTTATTTATTGTTTTTTTTTTTTTTTAAGCCTTACACGACGTACTTTATTTAATAATTAAAGTACATTATTGTATATATTATTAATATCCGTGCAGAATTTTATACTATTACGGAAAATATATGTTATATTAGCTTTGCCTGTGTTTCAGCTCTCCTAAAAAAAAGAATTTATATATTTATAACTGAAGCATCGCTTCAATCTGAAAAGATAATGAAATAATAATTCAGAAGACAGTAACGAGCAAATTTCTTATAAACAACCCATATAAATAGACATTTGAATTCCATTTTCAGCATATGCTCCACATATTCTATCAAATATTTGCCAATTTATGAAAAATTCAAATTCTTTCACACCGGGCGCTGCCGACTGCAACGCTTTGAATTGTTGCATTCAATTTGCGCTTACATCGAGTTATTTTAGGTGCGCGGGGGAAGGGTAGGGTTGAGTACGTGCCCCGGAAACACAAATCTTGAACAAAATAAATACATTATATATAATATACATATATTATATTAGCAAGTACGATTATCATAAATATAGAGTACTTTGTCGAAGGGTTTGATTAGCTCTGCATGCACGGATTTATTGCCAATTGGTTTGAATGAGTAGTTTAGTTGGTGCCGGCAACGGCTTGGATTCGATTATATCAATTTGTCAACTATATGTGCTTAGAAGTATGTTAATAACTTTATGCTTAAATATGCGGTTCACGCTGCAAATCCCAAATGGCAGCTGCAAGGAAACAAAACGAAAATTCCATTTAGTCATTTGTATTTATTGAACTGTTTAGGTCTAGGTCAACGCACCTTAGAGCGCGTCCCAATCGGTTTGACTATTGTATACCTCCTCCTCGAGCCAAACGGCATAGTTGGCCTTAAAGTAATCGGTCAGCTCCACCTTGCGATCCCACCAGCCGGAGTGGCCGAAGAATGCGAAATCTGAATG
This sequence comes from Drosophila fulvimacula, assembly GCA_035045555.1. NCBI lineage: Eukaryota > Metazoa > Arthropoda > Insecta > Diptera > Drosophilidae > Drosophila > Drosophila fulvimacula. Next base: position 1,555,459 of record JAWNOX010000203.1, on the reverse strand, counting down.
CGTGAGTATCTCATCGCTGGGAAAGCCGCCTTCGACGCCATAATCGTGCAGCTGCTGATTCTGTTGGCCGCTGCCATTGTTGCCAACTCCGCCGCCGGAGCTGCTGCCATTGTTGCCATAGCCGTTGGAGTCCCGATCCCCACTGCCATTGCCCGCATGCATATTCGACTGCTGTGCATTCTCGGCATTCTGTGCGGCTGTCCCGTTGTTGCCGGTGCCGACGCCGCCACCGGCGCCGCACTTCTGTGTAGCCTCCGGATAACGGCGTAAGTTGAAGCGATCGACGCAAGCACGCAGCGTGCACTCCTCCGCCTGGAAGTCCCAGGGACGCGACTCGAGATCATTGCCAAAGGCCCAGTCGTCGTTGAGGCGATGCCGCACCTTCGCATAGATGGCACTCAGAGTCTTCATATTGGACTTGCGCCACTGGCGACCCAAGTACTTGGTCTGCATCTTCAATAGCTTCAGCACGTACAGCTGCATCATCGCATGCCGCACCTTGAGCGTCTTCTTCAATATGGGCGCCGACTTGAACACGACTAACATCATAACACGCGAATGCTTCCACTTGATCAGCTTGTTCAGTATGCGCAGCAGATTGATGCAGGAGAAGACATTGCGCCAGGAGTAGGGCTTGTCGGACATCTCACCGCCATAAACGAAGCTATCGCCACTTAAGTCCGGCTGTTCGCCAATCACGCACGATGGAAAGTCCAGCAACGGTATCGAGTTCTTCGTGTTCACATATTCTGTAATCGTCTGATTGAAGAACTTCAGCACCAACGGAATGCAATTGGCGAACACCAAATGCTGTGACATAAACTCAAACTGATAAACATGATTAATCTTGAAATGCTTCAGATAGAGCAGTATTATAGCTGATACAGCCTTCACAATGATCTCCTTGTGGCGTCCCATGTCAACGGTCAACTTGGTTGACTGCGTAGCTGTCAGCGGCATCTTCTTGGGCAGCACATCGGCCATGATGTTGATGCTCTCCGTCTTCGACTTGGATGTGGGCGAAGCGGCCAGCAGGACCTTTAGCAGTGCAATCATATACTGCGGCAAGTTTGGCAGTATGGCTTGGTAAAGAGTCTCGGCTGGAGTCAACTTGATCTCGTCCTCATGCGTTGATATTGGATTGCGTGCTATATCCTCCTCCTTCTTGATCTGCATGTCAGCCAAACTCACGTACATGTGGCGTTGCAGCGTCTTGAATCCTTCGTGAATTGGCTGCGGCAGACCCGCCAGACTCTCGTGATCGCCAATCAAAGAGTATCCAATGAACTTATTGCGCGATATATCCAGGAATTGATCAATATCCTTTTGGCGCACCTTTGGTGTCCAAGGCAAGCGCGGTGTTATCTGCACAGCCGGCACGGCGACCGGCGGCTGCATATGACTTGGTTGATTGTTTGGATTAGCTGTTGCAGTACTATTGTTGCTATTGCCCGAGGTGGAAGCGGAAGGATCGTCAAAGGGCCGATAGTACTGGGAGAGTTCATCTTCGCCATTGCCAGAGCCGCCTCCTGCATTTGAGTTGCCATTGTTGGCATTCGGTCCACCCTCATTGCCAGACATCTCCATATCGATTTGTTCAGGTTCGTCCAAAAATCGTTGCTTCATTAGCGAGCGCCTATTAAGAGAAGTTAATGAATGAATTATAGTTAAATATATTAAATTGAAGCTCAACCTACTTGAAGTTCCTTTTGGGATATTGATTCTCTAAGATATCCGTTGCCGTTGCGGGCGGCGAACTGGCACGCATGCATTTGGTCACCTCCAGTGTGTCCTCGGTGATCGGTTCCAGCCCGACCTTCGCTCTGTACTCATTCTTGAGATTCTTCAGCACATCCATGCCTCCAAGTCCCAGTAGCGAGACCTTCCACAGCAGCAGCACAACCTTCTTCATGGGGAACTGTGGTGCAGCACCACTACAAAAGCGCGTAATCATGCCCAGCAATTTAACGGCGAGCAGCTCACCATCGGGCAGCGGGCTATTAATCTCCTGCACAAACGACTCGGCCAACTGCTTGTAATCCTCGCTGCCTTTCTCCCGCTCATCACGTATTGTCTCCGTTATGATATACAGTACCGAGAGTATGACTCGTATATCAGTAGAATCAACTAGAGTCACATTTGTGATCTTTACTGCCACAATATCTGGAGAACATGCCGTCTCGATCTCCATGTTGAGCAAATCAATGAACGAGGAGAAGACGCCCAGCTTATATAGTACGATGACATTGTCGCGAGTATTCTGATGCTGTTCCTCGTCGGATTGCACTTCGGCCCAACAACCCTGAGCCAAATAGAGAATGCAGCGTGCCGCCTGCATGCGAAAAGAGCGATCGGAGACTTCCAATTGATCCACCAGCTTCATCACAATGCTGCGCTGCGAGGTCGCATCCTGTTTCTGCCAATTCGGAGGTAAGTCATATAGCTCCATTTGGTCTTCAAATGCCTTGACATTCATTTGGAATTCGCTGAACTCCGTGTAACTGTAAAGTTCGGCGATCTCATTTTGATAGCTATCCACATCAGAGTATACAAAATCTAGATCGGGGCCATCACAATTGGCGTCCACGTCGTGAGTATCCTGCTCGAACGAGTTGTTTATGGATGATAGCATCATTTAGAGGCTGTTTATACCCTCTTCTGGACAAATTACAACAAATATGTAGGTGTGTGTATTGTGTATGTGCCTGTGTGTGTGTGTACTTGTGTGTGTGATTAGAAATGTGTATCCTTGTGTGGCAGTACAGCTGCTAAGGGCGCGCCCTTTTGTAACTACACTTTGCCAAACGCACGCATACTAGTTGTGCGTTAAGCACTGCATTTTATTATAAATTTTGCAAACATAATTCTTCAACAAACTATCCACGAAAATGAAGCACAAAAGAAGAAAATTTGTACAGTGTGACCAAATTGGAATTATGTTTTAATACAAAACAAATGTGTCGGTATTTATATCGATATATGTGTACGATTTAATATCGATATGCTTAGATTACGCCCGCTGCTTCCCCCAACAGGTATTTATTTGTGTTTTCACACAGTACCGGCACCAGTTTAGCTTTGATCATCAAAACAAAACGATTACGAAATAAGTAAGCAATACTACTCATTATATTTAATTTATTGTGGAGCATAGCTGATTTCGTTTGCTGTCCAGAATGCGTGGCTGAAGAGTGCCCAGCTGTTCCCCTTCTACTAGCAAGTTGTACTTTGTACCCTGCGTGCATATCAGCGTGAGCTTGCAGATTCCTATTGGCATACACATTGTGAAAAATATGTGTGCTATATAGATCAGTAATTGTGAAATTGTGCATTTGTAATTTAAAGAAAATGGCTGGTCGTTCATTGGTATCCCTTATGCTTGGTGCACTGGCTGCAGCTGTGGGCACATACATCTACTTCACCAATCAAGTAACTACAACCCAAACTCCAACTTCACCTCCATGAACTGGAAAAACAATTCAAGTTCGCTACAAGTTTGTATGCATGCACAACGAAATATGGCGTGGGGTACTAATAAGTTTTATCTAATCAGCGCATTTCTCACACGCATATGTGCTACATATCTATGCAGAATCATATCTATACTCTAATGTGTATAATGAGTCATTCGTAATTTTGATACGTCTTTGACCTTCATGAATTATGCATTTGCCGGCTGAGCCAGTTCTTAACAGTGTTGTCAAATGATTTACTGCCTCAAATATGGCTTTATTTCAAGGTCTAGCTTCTATTTGCTATTAACCGCTACTAGTTTAACGGAAATATAAAGTCAATTTATTAAATTGACATCGCTTATCTATTTAATGAGCTTGTTGAAAAACACCATCGTTATGTTATCATCGTTCATTCAATTTTGATAAATATTATTGAACATTGATCGGAGTTTATTGCTACCTAAGTGAATTAGCTTTTTTTTTTTTTTAGTAAAATGCCCATCACTGATTCTAAATGCCTTTTCGTAATTGACTGATTCAGTTATAATAGATATTCGTTTTTATTATTCGTGATTATTTGCAGCCGTATCTTTCGCTTGCTATTAAATATGTATATCAGAAACATTCAGAGCGTTGCAAGGCAGGCATTCAGGTGCTTCCAATTACCTACAACAAGAACAACAATTCGTAATTTTGGTATAACCGCAATATCAGTAAATAAATTTCCGCGTTACTGCGTTGTCCTTTTGCCGTTGGTCGCAGTTGTCAGCAATGTCGATTGCAGCGCGGATTTAGCAACGAAGTCACATTACTCTACAGCAGCTGGCGTGAGTAATTAGTTAGTTGTCTGTTGGACTAATACTTATAGTAGCTTTATTTAACTAATATTGTCTGCATCGTTTTATTGTTGCTTGCCTTTGGTCTACATCAAAATTCTGTTGCTTTGCTTGCCAGCCTGCCTGTCTGCCTGCCTCAATCTAATCGCCCTTTCAATGCTCTCTTAAAGGTCGACATGTCGAACGGAGATTACAAGAACGCAGCCTCGATCTACGAGTTCAAAGTAAAGGACACGCATGGCAACGATGTGTCCCTAGATAAGTACAGGGGTCAGGTAGTCCTTGTCGTCAACATTGCTTCCAAGTGTGGTTTGACTAAGAATAACTATGAGAAACTGACCGAACTGAAGGAGAAGTATGGTTCGCGTGGCCTAACCATCCTGAACTTCCCATGCAATCAATTTTTCTCCCAGATGCCAGAGGCCGATGGTGAGGCCATGGTTTGCCATCTGCGTGACTCCAAAGCAGACATTGGCGAGCTCTTCGCTAAGGTAGGTTCAAATATATATTTATAGTTTAAAGCATATGTAATTGATTTTTCCCTTTTGTTTATAGGTTGATGTAAATGGCGATAATGCAGCGCCTTTGTACAAGTATCTGAAGTCCAAGCAGACTGGCACCTTGGGCAGTGGCATTAAATGGAACTTCACCAAGTTCCTGGTGAACAGGGAGGGCATACCAGTCAATCGCTATTCACCCAATACCGATCCCATGGACATAGCCAAGGATATCGAGAAACTACTGTAGATCTCCATACACCTATATATAGTCTTTAAGCATTATATCTTACTGTTTACATATAACTTATACTGTTCTTGGCTTTAGCTTACAAACTAGTCCGACTACAAAATGTAATTGTTAAATGGTTAAAATTTTTCGCTAACATGTTCTTTAATAAACAGAAACTATGAATTAAATGTGCTTACCTCCATTATGGCCATACGCGCCTGCCTATAGAGCTTGGTCAAGATGCCGACATTCATGATGACGCCTTCTCCCTCATTTTTGGGTTTGCGCACCAGCTTATAGTGTATCCAGACCATGTCATATTCGTGATTCGTCATAAAATATATATATGTAATATGGCATATATATAAATATATAGATTTTTGTTTCTGCTTTTGAAAAGTAGATGAAATTTTAAATTTGGATTTACAAAATATACATTTGTTTACATATGTATAAACATATATAGAGACACAAAGGGATCCGAACAAATACGAAGTTCAGTGGGGCATGATAATTGAAGCCAACTTGGCTATGTTCCCGTCAATTCTGGCCAGCGGGTATTATATGTATGTATGTAGCTACATCAACTCATGAACCTTGCCAGCAATACTGTGAATTTCCCAATATATTAAACAACAACACATCCTTCTAATCGATAGTTGCACGAAATCAGTGTATATAGTCTCTAGCAACGCATTTAGAAATTTGGAAGTTTATGAAATGTAAAATTAAATTAAATTATGTAAATATAATATTTTGAAGGTTTTTTTTTTTTGGTTTTTGTTTATTTATTTAAATAATTATGTATTTGTTTTGGGTGCAATTAATCATTAAATTAATTAGTATTATTGTTTATATAAGTTTCATACATATTTATACGCACATTTATATATAATATATATATATGTATATATTATATATGTTGTTTTACTGCCGTTTGCCTGTTTAAAACCTTTTAACCATCGTCTGCTCTAATACGTCTACTGAGTGCTTCTTTTTGTTTGTTGTTTTCTTTGTCTTTTGTTTAGTTCAACTCGTAAATGTTTTTTTTTTTTTTGTTCTTTTATTAATTTTTGTTAACATATACACACACAATTGTTATAGCTTGTTGTTGTTCTTTTACATATATTGTTTTCAATAAATTATATCAAACTAATTCGAAACGCTTTTCTATTATTTATTTATTTATTTATAATAGTTAATAGTTGTTTTAGTTGTTGAAATGTTTTTATATGCATATGAGTTGTGAAGTGTGTGTGTGTGTGTGTGTGTGTGTGTGTGTGTGTTGGTGTAGGTGTGTGTCAGTGTGTATTGTGTGTGTTTTGTATTTGTGTTTGTCTTCTATTGAACAGAACTTTATTAAATATTATTAAGCAATTGGCGACATATTTTGTACACGCTACGAATATTGCTAAAAAATACCTGCACATTGTACTACTTCTTCCTCTTGTTCTTCGTTTTTTTCTTGTATTCCTTTAATATTTTTGTTTTGTTCAATACATGTATATTATATATATTTTGTTTGTTTGTTGTTGGCAAAGCACTTTGGGCAGGCGCTTGTTTAATTGTTAAATACTCTGATTGTTTAAATATGTTAATGTTGTTGTTTGTTTGTTTAAACAATTCTATACTCTTTCGAGTTGCATTTTTAGTGTAGATTTTTGTTTTGTTTTTTGTTTTTTTTGCCTATATATCATAATCGTATATAGTTAAATAGTTTATGCAGCTAAGTAATTCCTTTTTCTTTCTTTATTTTTTGTTTAAATAATTAGTCAAATATAATTTAATTCATAACATATTTATATATACGATATACAATATATATATATATATATATATATATATATATATATATATATATATATATATATATATATATATATATATATATATATATATATATATATATATATATATATATATATATATATATGTATATATATAGCCGTTTTTTAGTTTTTGCCAAAATAATCAAACATATATAACAAATTGTGTGAGAAGCTCTTAATTTAATCGTTGAACTGTTTTGGTTTTTTAATATTTTCATTTGTTTTTTTTTTAATTGTGAACAATTTTTTTTGTAATTAAACAAAAGTTTTGCAAATTATTTTTATTGTATATTTTTGCTAAACGTTTTTCTTTTATATATATATTTTTCTTTTCGACTACATTTGCTTTTGAAATATGTTTTATGCACATTAAATTTATATATTTAATTACGTTTTTTTTTTATAGATAAGTAGATTGTTGTTCTCTCTTTTCTATATTATTTAATTTATATATATATATATATATTTTATTTTTGGATTATACATTTCAATAATTTGTTTTTTGGTAACTTTTATTTAGGAACAAAAGCTTAGAGTTTTTTCTAGATTTTTGTTATGTAGAAACTGAGTTTAAAGTTTGCGAATGCGAAAATTTTGGGAAGCAACCTGAACCTTGAATAGAATATATATGTATATATATTCATATATATATATATATATATATATATATATATATATATATATATATATATATGTATGTATATATATACATATAAATATAGCTTTTTATTTCTCTATGTATAATATATATATATATATATATATATATATATATATATATATATATATTTATAAGTATATGTATGAAATAATGTAACCATAAACAAATTAGCAACAACTTTTAATTTGTCCGGAGCGTCTTCTTAGGTTTGTTTTTGTTTTATTATATTATAATTATGTTTTATTCATTCTGAGTCATAATTTACTTAAATGTTTGCAATTCTCGAGTTAATTTTGCTTTACTTTATATTTATTTGATCTCATTTTATATATTTGAAGAAATTCAAAGATTTTTGTTTGGCTTTACATGTAAATGCCATCCATAATTACTTATACGCCCGCATTGGAACCAGCTCCAGTTCCAGCTCCAGCTGCAGCTGTTCCGGCTCCATCATCGACCAGCGCCGATTGTCCGCCGGCAGGTGGCTGCTGTTGTTGCGGCGGCGGTGGTGGTGGCATATACTGCGGATACTGTGGATACTGTGGTGGCTGCTCGCCGCCTATGAGTCCCAGCTTATCTGTGAGTTGGTTGGAGAGAGAAAGAGAGAGAGAGAGCGGGGTCAACAGCGTATAAGATAAGTGTGTCCTTAAGGATTTACTCAATTGAATGACAATTACATTGATACGATTACAAATACGTATACGCCATATATAATACACTTCAATTGAACTCTATAGGGGACAGGGGGCATTATTAAAAAGCTTTGTTATGTTATTTGAAAGCATAATCACGAATTAGCTAGGTCCACATCGAATAAAGATATTAATAACTTTATTGAACGTGCCCTCGAATATGTACAATTAATATTTAGTTATCATTATGCGTAGAATATTTCATGTTGCCCAACCCACTCGTATTCAAATTTGATTTGAGAAAATCTGATTTCAGTTTCATTCAGTCCCCCGTTCAAACTGTTGGTGCATTAAAATTTAAATAAATTATTCATATACATTTATGTATATGGAAAAACAAAACAGAACACATTAAATATATATATATATATTTTTTTTTTTGGCAACAACATCAATAAGAGTTAACAAATCATGAAGCACACTCGCAAATGTTTGAAATAATAACGGAATTTGCACAGAATAACGATAACTCACACACATGCAGATAAAATGATAATCGATATTTTTGGTTGTTTTTGCTGTTGCTTACAGTGTTCAATAGTTATTTTTTGCGAATGGTTTGAATTGAGTGTGTAATGTTTTTTGATCTGGTTCAATTGCAGTTATTTTTTAAATTTCTTTGATGTTGTTATTGTTGTTCTAGTGCTGTTGGTTTTTTTGTTGTACTTGTTGTTGTAGTTGTTCATATTATTTTGTTGTTTATGAGCGTAATTATTGTTCAGTCGCCACGTCATCCGTCGGACTTGGTGGGTCATCGGTCAATTTCTCAGCCAATGGAGTTTTCTCAAGTGTCGTTGGTGGTGGTTCGGATTTGAGTGTATGGTGTGGTGGTTGTTGTGGTGGTTGTGGTGCTGATTGTGATGCTGATGCTGTTGCTGGTGCGGATGCATGAACCTGCTGCAAAGCAGGAGATGGCGAAGCAGCAGCATCATCCGACATGAAAGGTTCTACGAGAAATTTGTGGAATTGCATTTTTGATACAAGCCATTAAAATTGAACCAATGTTTCAAAATACGTCTTATGTGGGTGATTGTGTTTCTACTATTTGTAAACAAAAACAATTAGCTTTTAAGTGATTTGTGCACCTAGCAATAATATTTGCAGCTGAAATATTTTGCCTTTTCTGATTTCTTTTTACCTTAAATCATAAAAGTTTAAAGAATTTGTTCATTTGAATTGTTCTTATTGGTAAACATAACATAAAGCTAAAAGCTTGCACAAATTTTCTGCTTTTATTTTTTATTTCTCTTCGTCTTTCTCTGTAATTGTTGGATAAAAAAGTTTGGTGAGTGTACACAGTAAATGTGGGCGTGGACGTGGGCGTGGGCATGGACGTTGGGTGTGGATTTGTAGTGTATAGAAAAATAATCAAACAGTTGGAAGAAAACGTAACACAAAAGAAATTAGATAATTTTTTTTTTTTTGCAGTACTTTATGCATTTGCCGTTGACCTTGGTCAAATACTCTAATTATATGTATATTTATAATTACGGGGGCGTGGCGTGACGAGTTCGAGTATGTTACAAAGGGACATAGTTACTATCTAGTATGGCAATAAAAAACAAAAAGAAAATATAAACGTAATACTAATATTACGATATTACGGACTACGCTATCCATATTCCATTTACAATGAACTAGTACTAGTTCCTACAAATTAGGGAGTACAAATGAATATCGTAAAGGTCATACTCGAAATATACTTGGCATTTAGCGGACACAGGGTGTTTATGGTGCTCAACCCAAACATATAGAGCAACACACACAAAATGCAATGATACGATAATTACACTAAAAAAGACAAAACACGGCCTTAAATCAAATTACCGAACCTGATGTGTATTATAAATCGTATGGAACCAGATGATGTTGAACATTTTTTTTAATTTTAATTTTTTTTTTTTTTTTTGTGGTTGTTGGAGCGCATGATATGCTAAGTACAATTGGATGCAATGGCTCGATGAATCGTTCGATTTCTTTTTTTTTTGTTATCGACTTCGATAAGGCGTCAATTTCAAATTCAAATTCAGTTTGGAAGCGAACGATCATCAAACGTACGACAGTTGAACTGTGAGTTTTGCTCTCTACTCTTTAGCAGTTGTTTAAATGAGTTTTGAATTTGATATATAGTTGGGTTGATTTTGTTTTAGCATTTGATTGTAACTAAGTTACTTAGTAATTGTTTCTTATAGTTAGTTTTAGCAATCTACATAAAGTTACCTAGAGAAAAAATTGTGGCGGAATAAAAAACAAACGAAACAAATGAATTTAGTTTTGCGTAGTTTTCAAAATAATAGAAAATCATATTAGAGCTAAAAGAGGTTGGAATTATTATAAATTATAGAAAAATAAGATTAATATTTGGGATTTCATTGGAGGGAGTGTTAAATTGTGTGTACTCGATGTGTGTGTGTGGGCTTGTTGTTTCCTGGTTGTGTTTTTGTATGTGATGTGAACACGATTAAGGAATTTCCGCACGATTAACTTACTTGCTATTATGCCAACGATGACCAGACCAATGACGCCCATTATGATCATCATCTGCGAGGTAAACGAGTGTGAATTTATGGAAATTTAACAGAGCTCTTTGTCAACTGACCTTCAAGTTCTGCAACCAAAATTTCCGTTTTAGCTTGCCAGCCTGCTGCTCGAACTGCGAGGCGCCCTGCTGCAAGGCATCGGCACGATCATCCAGCTCCGAGAGCTTGGCATCACGCTCCAGCACCTTCTCTACATTCGTGCGCATAATGTCTACAACCTGATTGAAAGAGAAGCAGCAAGTTCATCAAATAGGATACATATAAACAAAATAGATTGTGAGAGGGGTGGAGAGATAGGGGAGGCTAATAAGAAATGCTTACCTCATCGACTTGGGCCTGTGTCTGTTGCAAGCGCTTCTGTGCCGCAATTTGTTGAGGATTGCGTGGTCCGCCCACAATCTCCCCATCGCCGCCCTCGCCGGCCGGTGGGCCATCAACGGGTGGTGCATCGCCAGCTGCTGCAGCATCCGCCCTACGGATAGATAAGCCACATCATTAGTCATCCAATATTGGCGACTCTAATCAACTCCCCGCGGAGCACTCAAAATGATTTAAGTACTGGTCTATCTAGGGTTATTAAGTTACACATGATGTGGTAGCAACATTTACAGTAGATACATCTTTATGTGCGAGTGTATGTGTGTAAGAGAGGGGCAGAGAGTGCAAGTTCTAGCCGAACTACTCCATAGAGCTGGGCACTTACGGTTCCTTATTCTTGTCTTTCTTGCCCATGCTTTAGTGTGCGGCTTAGAAAGTAATTAAAATCAAAATAAAACTTCAATAAAAAAAACCCCATATAAATTCATTTCACAGTTAACATATATGTATATCATGCATTTAATATGCACATTAGCATCCCAAGTAAAAAAAAAATGAACAACGTATTTTTTTTTGCATGACTAACTCATGAGGCACGACAGCTTGTGTTTAAGTTTATCGATTTTGCGGTGCGGTGCGGGAAAGTTGCCATGTGATGCGATGGTATCGTCGGACAGGGGCACGTCCACCAGCGTTGGGCCAGGCAAAAGGAAGGAACAAATATTGGGGAGAGGTGGCAACGCACACAATAGATCCACAAAAGTATCGCACAGAGAATTGCAAATTAAACAAATATATTGTGGGCAACTATTTTTATGATACGTTATATGCGTGGTCATGCGGCGTATACTTTATTTTGTGTGTGTATACAGTGAAAGCTCTTTTGAGCGAACACCTACATACGAATCTTACAGGCAAGAAAATTAGCATAAGATAAATTCATTCTGCATATTTTTTAGTTCAAATTGTTATTGTTAGATTCGTAATATGTTATCGATTAATAATTAGCACATTTGCTGGCTTTTCGAGTTCGAAAATATCGGAAAATTGCATTGTTTTGAATTTTTTCGTTACTAATTTGTTGTTAAATTATTATCCGAATGGAAAATAAGCCAAACCGAATCACGCAGATGTCCGCCTCAAGGGCGCTGTTGATTAATAGACCCTTCCCCATAATGCCTTTTGTTTGCGCGTAACGATTAGAGAGAAAGAGAAATCAATAATTTCCATTTACTTACATTGCTTTTTGTTTGGGTTTGTTGTTGTTGCTGTTTTAACAGCCGCTGCTGTTATTGTTGTATTAACAAATTTGAACGTCGCCCAGAGTCTTGGACTGAAATTGCGATGACGGCTGACTGTGTCCGTTGTCCGTGTCCCGTGGACTTTTATGCACTTGGCCAAAACGTCTTTCGTTGGGGGTTGTTGCCGGATGCCGGAGGGGAGGTCGCTGAGTGCAGCGCAACTTTGGCTGTTCGTTGTTTTTGTTATCGTTGGCAACGCTCTCTCGCTCTCGCACTCTCTGTCTCTCTTTGCTGACCGTTACACTCGCTCTCTCTCTCTCTCTCGCTCGCTCGCCTCCGCGCTCTTTGTGAGCTTTTCTTCAATGAAAATGCTCAGCCTCAACACACAGGCAACAAATCGGGGAAATAACTGGCAGGCAGATGCGTGTGTGTGAGTGAGTGAGAGAGTGTGTGTGTGTATGTGCGGGTACCACTTGCCACGACAACCTTTTGCAAGCAGCGCTGTGTGTGAAGGAATCCTCTGGCCCTTGTTGTTTAAACTGTTGGATGAATAAATTATAAAAATAGTTGCATACTATTTTTAGTATTCGTTAGCTTAGTTTATTCTACTGAATAGTCGGCCTCAAATGTCATTTGCTTGTTTAACGCCCACACAACCGCAGGCACACATACACACTCACATACATACGCACGCACGCACACACACACACACACACACACACACACACACACACACCTCACACATACAACATGGGTATGTTCAATAGTTTCTCATTTTCACTTATATATAGTTTAGTTACAAATTTGTATTGCATACTCCTAGGCGCACTTGAAACTATTTTTAAGAAAAATTAAAATTGATTTCTGCACTTTTCTAGTTCCACTTGCATTTAGCTCAAAATTTGCTTTGCTCGACAAAAAATCAATGAAATTTTGCACAACACATTTTTTTTTTGGCTAACTCAAATTGAGAGCACGTTATTCAAATAAAATGTTATATGATAAAACTTAGTTGTTGGAATAACACAAAATTTATGTATTATAATATATATTTTTAATAATAAATTATATACATTTGCGTTGCACAAAGAAAATTTTCACTTACGACGTTTTTAGCCAACTGCGAAAACTTGCAGCTTTTCTAACTGTTATGTGTATTTGGAAAAAAAGCTCGCAGAACAATTAAGGACGAGTACAAAAGCTCAGTGAATAAAAACTAACGAGTAGCTTTTTCTTATAGTCCTAAACATATCAACTAACGATTATCATTGATTTCTACGCTTCTAAGAGAGGCTTCCGGAATTTAGTCTGTATCCAAACACGATACATCTTGAGGCAACGTCCCCGGTTGACCTGTAATCGTCTGTCCACTATAAGCTGCTCCTCCACTAGTCCAGCCTTGGTTTGCATGCTGCGCAGTTCGTGTTCTGTAAAGAAATAGACCATGGTGCCATCGCCACGTGCATAGAAATTATCCTCCAGGCATTTGCCGCTCTTAAAGCGCAATTGCGCAAGATCGTAGCGTCCGTAATCCCGAAAGACCAGCAAACCGCCTGGCTTAAGATACCGATAACAATTCTCTAGCACTCCCTGCATTTTTGAAGGCTCAATGGCAGAGAGCACAAATATCATGACAATAATGTCCTGTGAGTTCTCCTCGAATGGGACTTCCCATTGCTCTTGCGTGGCATCCATGACAAAGACCACGCACCGCTTGTCATCGAACTGCGGTTGACTCCTCAGGATTTCAATGGCACGTGCCGAAAAGTCACATCCATAGACCCTTAACTGTGATTCCGTGCTGTATTGGAGCATGGGCAAAATGGTATTGCCAACTCCGCAGCCCAATTCAAAGATACTGCGGGGCTCGGACTGCTCGTTGTTCGCCAAGGGTGCTAGTTCGGGAAATTCCGTGAAGAGCCAATGACGATCTTTGAAGAAACGATTATCGTGTATGCCGTAAAACGAGTCCCAGAACTTGGGCGCTTCCGATTGAAATCGTTCACGCTGCTCATCGCTCATCTTGATAGTTGAATTCTTTGCAACAGCTGCTTGGGCAGCTTCCTCCTGCTCTGCATCCCATTCCACGTGGTCCCTGTGGAATAGATTTTAGACAAGTGGGTGATATGGATAATCTGTATATACCATGCATTAAACTCGAACACCTCCCGCGCATCACTCAGTATGCGATCACCAGCTCCACTCGGTTTCTTACGCTCGCGGGTGTGTTCCCAAGTTTTGCTGGCAAACCAACGTTGCAGATATTTACCAGGCGTTGTGCTTGAAAACATCGGCATCATCCTTGAGCAACCGAGTGCCAAACTGTGGACGTTTTTCATTGTCAGCAGCATTTTCTACGCGTTCCGTTGATTCGTTGCTCATATTCTGTTTCCTACGAGGATAATTCCGAAATTAACGTTGTAAACAAACAACCGCGTTGCAGGCGACCATATGGCGCAAAATGTAGCCAGACTGTTACAATACTTTTTTCATGTGGCAACATAAAGTTGTGTGTGCGTACTATCGGCTAGCCTCCACAATCTATCGGTTAGTATAACAAAACCGCAAAATAATTTTTGTTGTATGCGTTGTGTTGCTTACTGCAGCAAATTGAATCAATTTATAAATATTCAAGCCAAAACATTCGGTTAACAAACAATAAGTCTTCACCAAAAAGTAGATTGTGCTAGAAAAAGTTTCAACATGATGAACGAGGCTGCTGCACTGGCCAATATGATACCCTACGACACAATTGGACTCTACGAACAGCCCAAGCCCCGTTTCATCTTCAAGATGCCACGGGTGGTGCCTGACCAGAAGTCGAAGTTCGAAAGTGATGAACTCTTTCGGCGTCTGAGTCGCGAGAGCGAAATCCGTTATACGGGCTATCGGGAGCGCAGCATTGAGGAGCGTCAGGTGCGCTTCATGAACGGCTGCCGCGAGGGACACACTGAGACGAGTTTCGTGGCATCTGGCACCAATTTGCAGCTGGTGTTCAATGCCAATCAGAATCCTTACCTGCACGACAAGGAGTGCGACTTTGACAAGGAGCACGGCAAGGTGCACATTAAATCCTATTTCATTATGAACGGTGTCTGTGTGCGTTTCCGCGGTTGGCTGGACCTGGAGCGTCTCGATGGCGTTGGCTGCCTGGAGTACGATGAGCGACGGGCGATGCACGAGGATGCGATATTGCGTGACCAGATTGATCGCTACAATCAACGGCTGCGCGAATTCGAGGATACCAAACGCGCCTATCGCGACAATCGCCAGGATGAGATGGAAGCTGTACGTCGCGGTGTAGCATCCGGCGGCATTGGCGTGGGCGCCAGTATGTGGCGGCGTTAGTTGGACTTTTGGACGGCAACAGCGCCGTCACAGCAGCAGCAGCTGCAGCAGCAATCGCAGCAGTTGCAGCAGCAGCCACAGCAGCATGAGACTCAATACCCAAATACTCAATACTTTATGGAAAACTGAACAGAAAATGCTCCAATCCAAACTTGCCACCAAATGCGAGCTTTCAATACGAATACGGACACGGACACGGATACGTATACGGATTCGCTTACGTTTAGATTCGCTCGAATAAAATGCTCGTAGACTTAGTTTTAGCTTTTAGTAAATTACTTAACGTATTCTTGTATGGTATTAAACAAAACATTTTAATGTACAATTTTAGTGACGTATGCTAACTATATATACACACGCCCATATATATATATATAAATATATATACTAATATACACACACACATATATATATATATATTTAAAACACAATAAAACTTACACATTACAATTCCGGAAATTCCACGATGACGCGCTGATTCGTCATTTATTTATTAACAATTAATTAAAGTAAGTCAAGCACAGAATTAAAATTTTTATGGATTTAGGGTATACGGTAGGGTATATTTAGGAGTTTACCTTCGAGTCTTTCAGATGTTTTGACAGTGACCATGATTGGTCATAGTAACTTCTATGACCTACGAGCTACCCTTTGTAGCAGCTGTGGCAGCAATGTATACCAGCCTCCGGGAGCTAAAGCAAGCCAAAAATACTGGTAAATCCCATTAGGTCAGCTTCCAATTTGTGTCTTGATCATCTCCAGGCAAGCTCTTCAGATCAAGGCAAAGGCAAATCATTTGAAATTTCTCAATATTTTCATTTTCGAGAGTTCAGTAGTAGTTTAGCGATTTTTATAATATATATTCTGAATCGTATTATATAATTTGATTAATGTATATTTTATAAACATGTCTAACTCTAGGAATACAAATAAAGTTGCTTGGAAAAGCCCGACAATGAATGGGTGCTATTTATTGTTTTTCGTTTCCTTTTGCCGTTTAACGGAATTGCAGTGTGGAGATGCGCAGGCCGATGCAATCCTTGCCAATTTGGCTGACCTCGCAGACAGTGCATAGATTGCCCTTGTATTGTGTGTCGTAGGCGCTGCCACAGAAGGGGCAGGTCACCTCGGGCTTGCCGCGATAGAGCGGCTTCCAGCTGATGGCGCAGATGTTGAACGGATTGAACTCCTCATACTCCAGCTGATGTTCATCGATGGGATTCACCTCGCAAGCCTGCAATATCTTGCGCACCTGCTGCGCCACCTCCGGCCGCGGAGCAAGCTCCAGCAGACGACGGGCAAACGATGCTGCGGTCTTATAGTTCTTCAGCTTGAAGAACATGTTGAGTGCGGTACGCAGTGTGAGAATTTGGTGGACAGGTTGGAGTTTGCTGTGGGTGAAGTAGGCGGCCATTTCACACAGACGCTTCTGCTCGTCTAGCGTGGACTTGGGCATACCCTTGCGCACGGTTTCCATCTTCAGCCCGACAATGTATTCGGAACAGATCTTGAGTAGCTGCTGCGCCTCGGCAGTGTCCAGTTTCGTTTCCACCACCAGCAGCGGAATACTTATCAGTATGGAGTGGAACTTCTCAATGGCCTCAGTGAACTTGCCAGATGTGGTCAACTGGTAGCCAGACTGCAGCCGGGACACTAGGTCGTTCAGCTTGATGCCTAGCGCTGGGCGCTGGAGCTTCGGATTGGTTTCCGAGAAATTGCGCAGTGGATGTCCATTCAACGATTGCAGGTTGGGATTGGCGGTGTAGCTAGTGCGTGAGCAGGCGTAGTTCTGCAAGAAGAGCGTCTTGAAGGGCTTGAAGTTGACCACGCCCAGCTGATCGTTGAGCAGGCGGAAGGCACTGTTGAAAGCGCCCGCCTTAACATGATCGAGCACCAGCTGGGAATTGTTGGCCCAGTGCTGTGCTGGCGACTGACCCTTGTTGGGCGCCGCATAGTAGTTGCTGTCTAGTGCTGAGGCCTTGATCTTGGAGGCCAGCTCAATTGGCACCACCAGATCATCATCGCCCACATCCCAGCCACCGCCGCCAGCCGCGTCATCCTGTCCCTCATCATTGCTAAGAGCATCATGCATCTCCTCATCGCCATCATCATCATCGCCCAGACCCAGATCGGCATCAGCGCCCCAGCCATCACCGCCGGCAGTGTGCTCGTCCAATGCGGCATCCGCATTAATGTTGAGCGCTTGGCGTGCTGTGACGCTTGTGCTAGCACGTGTCACCATGGCGCCTTCGAAGAAGCCCTTCGACACTGACAACAATGGCCAATTGGTCTCCAGTTGCTGTATCGGCACTGGAGGCTGCAGCAGCTGCGCATTCGGATTCACCTCCGGCAAGTTGCTGCCCTCCGCACTGATCGTGTTGCCCAGTGACTCAGTCAGCTCATCCAAGCCATGAGTGGCTGCTGTCAAATAGGCCAAGGACAGTTGGCCACAGTTCTTGAGAATGCTCACGCGTTCCTTGACATCGCCCAGGAGCAAGGCGCCTTGGTACTGGGCCGAAATATCCTTGCGTATTTCAGCAATCTTATTCATTCTCTTTAGCTTGTCCAGATTACCAGTGATTAGGTAGAGGAAGCTTAGCTTGTCGAAGTTCTTGGTGCGCTGATAGCACATCTCGACCACCTGATGGTTGCCTTGCAGCAAAGCTGCCTGGCCCAATCGGTCCCAGCAGTCCTTGTCGTCCAATGCCTTGGCCGCCTGCAATGCGATCTCGATGTTGCCGCACTCCAGAGCCAAGCCGAAGCGGGTCTTCTCATCCTTGACAAAGTGCAGGGCCACCTCCGGATAGCCCTTCTGCTGCAGGTAAGCAATGATGCTCTGGCCAACCAGCCGAGCGTTGCGCACCATATGCAAGACCTCATCGTACTTGCGTTGAATGAGAGCCAACTTGAACTTGTACTCCGTGGGATCGATGTGCAGAACACGGGTGCGACACTCGCGGTCCAAGCAGAACACCTGATTGCCCTTGACGCGCGTCAAGTAAATGGGCAGATCCAGAGTGCGAATGATGCCATGATCTCCATTTGTGATGGCGTACTTGATATGATTGCTGGTCGTATATATGAACACGCCCGACTCATCCCAGGCGCCAGATTTGACGCGACAATTCTCCTGCACGGTGCACAAATACTGCAGCCGGCGATCGCAAATGGTTACCGAGTGCTTGCAGAGCAAAGCAACCAGCGACATGTCTGGGGACCAGACCACGTAACGGCACTTGGCCAGCTTAATGCTGCCGACGGAGACTAAACGCTGCACCTCGTACAACGTCACATATTCTGGATCACGGATGAGCAACATGCCTGTGCCGGCATAGAAAATCTCCTCGCAGAATGTTGGTATCTTCTTGGTCACTTCGTTCTTGAAGTTCTTCACCACCAGCTGCTGGTTGCGATCGAGCACAGCGAAACGATTGCGCGCCACCCAAATGGCTGTGATGCCCGAGCTGCGTTTGCTGTCCGATTCGTTTTGGCGATCATGCTCGCTGTCCTTGGGTATTTGGCACAAATCGTAGGTGCTATTCTCCATATTGTTGGTGCGTGTGCAAATGAGCACAGCATTCAAGGCTGGATTGTAGGACATGCTGTATACGGGCGACTTGCCGGGACGCAACTGCATCACAACCGTGTCCTTGGTGGTTGTGAAATCCAGCTTGCGTAGAAAGCGATCCTTCACATAATACAACATGTTTCCATGCACAGCATAGGCAGGACGCTCACGCTCCAACTTAAAGACCACCATGCCTGTAGAAGAACAATTCTGTTAAATCAAAATTTCTCTTCATCTAACGGTTGCTACTCACCTGCATCGTGGCCGGCAGCAAACAGATTTAGTGCGGGATGCGCTGCCATAATCCAGAAGCGTTCGTTGTCGCGCCGGAATGTGAACAGACACTGACGCTTGGTCATGTCCCAAACGCGAATGCTGCGATCCTCGCCGTTCGAGATGATCAGATCCTGGCGTGGATGGAACAACACGCAGGACACGTTGTTGTAGTGACCACGGCACGTATCCACCTCCCAGGCCTTGTACTCATTCATGCGCCATAGCTTGACGAGGCGATCATCTGCACCGGATACGATCAGCGGAAGAGTTGGATGGAAACTGGCCCAGTTGACACCGCGATCGTGTCCTTCAAGCACATGCTTGACCACTGCATCGGCCTGGCCAAATAGATCTGTGGCACCGGGATGACCCTTCAGATGTTCATCAAGTCCTCCAGGACCAGGTGCTACATTCTTTTTACGTAGGCCAGATATGTCCCAAACGCGCACCGTTTGATCCAGCGAGGCGGAAACAATTTGATCCTCAGTCGGATGAAATTGGGCACACATTACATAATGATTGTGGCCAGTCAATACACAAATACAGTTGCGCGACTGCCAGTTCCAGATACGAATGGTCTGATCATCGGAAGCACTCAAGATCCATGGATACTCGTGATGGAATGCGACTGTGCGCACATAATCCAAATGCGCCAGAAGTGTGAATATGCAGCGACGCTGCTTATAATTCCACACCTTAATCTTATAATCATCTCCGCCAGAGACAAACAGCGGCATCTGTTGGTGGAACGCGACACTGCGAACGGGGCCATCGTGCTCATCGAACTTCTCCAGCAGCGTGTGCATGCGGTAGTCCCATAGCTGGATGACACCACTATGCAAACTGGTCAGTATCCAGGGTCGTTTCGGATGAAACGAAAGACCCTTCACACGAGCCGATTTGGACTCGAAATTGGTCAACATTGTTGTAGTTTCCTTCACTTTTGCTGGTGCTGCCGTGGCGATGTGTTGTTAACTTGTAGTCGGCTTTTCTTTGACGTACACTTACGCAGTCTGTGCCAGGCGCTTTGTTGTCTGCAATTATACGACAACAATTGTTAGCATTTGCAGTAGAGTATGTGATTATAAATAAACCTATACAATCAATTTATTTAATGGTTTTTTGTAAAAACACACATCAATCTTACAAAATTTTTCAAGTGACACGTCAATTATCTTCTTCTATGCAGCAGCCATTGCAGAGTTGTCAAAGCTCTTGAGAACAGCTGCATGTATCGATGACATATCGATACGACATTCGCCACCATATCGATTGCATGAAAATGCATCGTTACGATATTCGCTCGCTTGTTTACAACTTTGGTGTTTATAAAATGTAAAAGTTCAATTAAAGCAGAATGACGTTGGCACATCGCGCGCTTTTTACATGGTTTATAGTTTTAGTGTTTCTTATACTGCTCTGCTTAAGACTAGATCCACGCACAACATGGAATTGGTTTGTCACCTTCACACCGCTCTGGTTCTTCGACTGCATTCTCATAATTTATGTGCTCATCAAATTTATACGCAAATGGCGTAATTTGAACCGCCTCACTGATCTGCTCTCCCTCTACAAGTGGAACATTGTTGGCGTACTGTTGACCATAACTTCCCAGGTGATGATCTGCATGACCCTGGAATACCCACAACAGATATCCATCTATGTGACCATGGCGCCTCTAATGATGCTCCTATGCACTGCCATCGTCTATGTGGGTGGAAAGCTGAGAAAGCGCGAAGGCTGGCTACATTAAACAACCACTATTTATGTATTTGTGTATATATTAAGTCTAATTGTAATTCATATTAAAAAAGAAATCAAAAAATGCAAAAAGGATTCACTAAAATCCGTATTTGCTTTGAGTGGCTCGACGTGTTTGCCTATTGGCCGACCACATGGCCTGCAATTCGGCTTCGTTCGCCTTTGCCTTGTGTGCCAGGTACGTGATTTGATGTTTGCGCCTTGTGCCCGCCACTGGCTCCTCGTCCGTCAGCACACCCGTTGGCTGGAACGTGGTGGCTGATGCCAGCGCTGTACGCATCCATTCCTCACGATCGGGCATCACCTGATCACCAACTATGTCAATCACCTGCATTTCCTTCACCTCCTTACGTCGCCTCTTAGCATTCTTGCCCACGAGTGCATCCATGGCTTCTGTATTCAACTGCTGATGGTAACGTTTCTGCGCATATTGCAGCTGCTCTGATTCCACTTGCATCGCCTCCTCCTCCTGATCTGCCTTACGTTCTTCCACCTCCGTCAAATACTTGTTACTGGCTTCCATCATTTTGGCTGCTCGCTTCGCCACCAATGCGCTAATCTCGTTGCTGCTCACCTCTGGCAGCTGCTGGTCGCTGTTGAGCGAGAAAAAGTCTCCAGCACTGGCTACCTCCTCCTCGTCTTCGCTGTCGCTGACGGCCACCAGCGCGACAGTTGGCTTGGACGACTTAGTTGGTTTCGCCGAAGGCGCTTTAATTCCATCGACTCCTTCGGTATTGTGAGCTGCGCGTCTTTGTTTAACTGTATCCGGTACAAAAGCTGGAGAGGCACTGATTCTTGGTGCATTTTTACTGGTCTGTGGAGCAGGCTCATCTTTGTTAGTAGGCTTCGGTGCCACCGGCTCCGTTTTCCTTGCAAAATCCCGCTCAGATTTAGCCTGTGGTAAGATGCTCAGCAAGCCGCAACCCTTTGTGGACTTGAGTTGCGGTTGTTTGGTCTTTTGCTTCTCCGCCAACTCCTTGTCCACATCGGCATACTCCTTGAGTGAGGGTATACTAATCTTAACGCGTCCTCTTGCCATAGGTGGCGGTGGTTTTTCCAATGCTTCGCTACCTGCTTGGGGTATTGCCTTTTTGTGCAAGAACTCATCGTCCTCTTCTTCGATAATGTTCAATACCTTTGCAGCAGTCCTGGGCATGGGCAGCTTGGCAAATGCCTGCGTCACTTGATCCTCCTCCATCTGCTCCTGCGAATTCGGCGCAGCAGCTGCTTTTGGCTTAGGCAGGCTAAGCTGTAGTCGACTCGTTGTGACCGCTTTCAACTCCTGTAAGGACACCTCTTGAGGTATATAGTCATCGTCGTCGTCATCACTAATATGTCCATTGGTTGCTGTTGCCTTTGCTTTCGCTGCTCCATTTTGAGTCGTCGTGCTTGGCTTTATTAATTGCACTTGTATAGTCGTGGTCTCTTCATCATTATCTGATTCCTCATCACTGCTCGCCGCATATGCAACCAGAGACATCATCTATTACCCTTTTTAACTTGATCCTATTAAAAATTGTTTGATAAAAATCAAAATTTTTTGACGTGCGTTGCAAATGCTTTCAATAAAAATATAGTCAGCTGTTAGCTTGCATGGAACACCCTGTGCTAAGTGCAATAAAACGATGTGGCAATGCCAACATGGTTTGTCTGTTGAGATTTCAAAAATTAAGTGGAATTTTAGCTGAAGAATAGGTTTTATTAAGATTTAGCTGAACACCTGGCAACAGGTAGAGTACCATATTTTATTGTGACTGCAGCTGCTTAAGCTGGCCATAAACATTTGAATACGCAGGTAGCTATAGTAGATATTCGATTCATATAAATAACATTCCAAGCTTCACGAAGGATCAGTGTGAGTTTGCGCAGCGAACTGTTAAGAGATCTGAAAATGCATCATCAGCAGCAGATGCCGCCCTACGAAGCAATGGGTCTCTATGAGCAACCGAAGCCGCGGTTTATATTTAAAATGCCACGCGTTGTGCCAAATCAGAAGTCCAAATACGAGTCCGATGAGCTGTTCCGTCGACTGAGCCGGGAGAGCGAGGTGCGCTACACCGGCTATCGGGGACGCGCCATAGACGAGCGTCGCATGCGTTTCGTCACCGACTGTCGCAAGGGCTATGCCGAGCTCTCCTTTGTGCCCACAGGCACCAATCTGCAGCTTTACTTCAATGCCAATCACAATCCATATGCCCAGGAGCAGGAATGCGACTTCGACAAGGAACGCGGCAAGGTGTATTTACGCTCCAATTTCATAATGAACGGCGTTTGTGTGCGTTTCCGTGGCTGGTTGGATCTGGACCGTTTAGATGGCGTTGCTTGCCTGGATTTCGATGAAGGGCGCGCCCTGCAGGAGGATGCACAGCTGGCGGAGCAGATCGAGAGCTACAATCAACGCATGGCCGACTCGAAACGCATGTATACACCACCGCAGGAGGCGATGCGACATGGTCCCGGTCCTGGACCAGGACCCGGTCCCGGCCCAGTTCCCGGAGCTCCAATGGGATGGTGAAACTAGCCTGGACAATTCTATTAGTTCTCTTAGTTTTAAGTCTTAGTTTAAGTTATCTTGAATAAAAAGAAACACAAAATTATATGTATATATAGTGTTATAAATCACATGAGAATCGCCTAGAAGAGCTCTATACAGTTGCTACTCTAATTTCAGTTTTATCAAGTTTTTTCTTGGAGTGTTTTTTGAGTTGCTTTGCAGCCCTGTTGCCATTGTTTCATAAGGGTTGCTGCACGGGGTCTTTGGCCTTAATTACAGCTCGCAACTTCCCAAGGGGGAACCACCCCAAGAAGAACTCAGCCCAGCTGCGAGTCTGCTCTGCTTCACACTTTCCCTCTCTCTCTCTCTCTCTCACACACACGCTCATGGACAGAGGGCGCTTTTCTCTTGAATAACAGCGCCCAGCGCCCAGCGCCCACTCTGCCCTCTCTGGCTGGCTCCCTCTCTCGCTCTCTTTTCGATCTCGTTCGGCATTTGCGAGAGCGAAAGAGAGGGAGCATGCATATTGATTTTCTGGCATTCGGCCTTTTGGGATGCTGCTGATAGAAATTTTGCAACTGGTCGATTTTGTTTTTCAGTCTCAGTTTAAGCAGCAATTCGAACGCGTCTGTGCGGCAATACGAAAGGAACGAAAACTGCCTAGGGAAAGCGAGCAAAAATTGTTTATAGAAAATTATACATACCACGCAAAGTGTTTTCGCCCAAACATTCAGAAATTTGAATTTCGTATAACTTTTGGTTTTGTTTTTGTTTTACGTCGTGGTCGAGTAAGAAGCTGCGACGTGCGCTAAATTTAGCGACCGGTGTATTATAGGGTGATGTATGCTGTATGAATTCGAGTCCCAGTACCACTGGCCACGCCTCCACGCCGCCCGCAGCCAGCCAGCCCACCAGCCGCCTCTCGCTCACTCTCGCACGAGAAGCGCGCCCCAAATTTGTGATTTCAAAATAGTATTCATACAAATTATGTGCTCAACACAGCGAGCAATCGAGTAACAACAACAACCAAAAATATATAATAATAATAATAAATATTATCGACAATTGGGCTCTTAGTGCCTGTGAGTGATTGCAAGTCAAGGACTATAAACAAAATGCCAGCCTCGAATACGATTGTGCTCAAGAGCTTGTCCATACTGCTGGGCCTCTTCTTCATATTTGTGGGCACACTGAAGCTAACGCCGCATATTAGCAAGGATCTCTACAAGGATCTGGTGAGCGAGAAAAATCAATATATATATACGTATATATAGCATGTTATATCACATTGTTTACCTTGAGTCGGCGTTTCGGGAGCGGCAGCTCTTATCGATTTTTCATGGCGAACGCAAACGAAATTTAACCACCAAAACATGTCCTGTCCACATATAACGGTCTTCTTATATAACTGGGTCAGCTCGGGGTAGTGGGTTGAATGGAGTATGGAGTTGAGTTCGCCTTAAATAATAAACGAGTTGGCCAAGCAAATGAGTTTTGTTAGATTAAGAGATGCGAGTTGTGGCACAGGCTAAGACTAGATGCTGTGGAGCTCTCTTTGAGAAAATTATAACTAAATCTGTGCCGGGTCTCAGATTCATTCAGATACAGTCTCAGAGTGTATATGGCAAGCAGACAAAAAAGTTAAAAACTTTCCGAGTTACTCAGATATTAACTTCATAGCCAAAACCTTACTCTTATAGCCTCAACATCTGTACTTTAGCCAGATATAATACATTTTACCACAAAAACCTGAGCCAGATCAGATATAGTCTTAATATTATATTCTCAGTTTAGTCATCCTTTGTCTTGTTAGTTTTGTTCCAATTGCTTAAAACTTCCTTAAGTAATATATGGTCATAATTATAATATAATATATATAGCACTAATTATGAAATTGAAATAGTCAGAAATATTACGGAAATTCGTAAAAATGATGACGGACTAATAGAACTGACTAGCTGCACCATTGAACTCGACCTCATCAATGCCAGGCGCCTGGCCTTCATGAAAACTTTTTGAAAACGCAATGATCTTCAGGAATATATATCTAAATATATTTATAAAAATATATATATGTATATATTAGATGTCTAGATCTTGCACACATCAGTTTTTATCAGCCAAACACTTTGCAGTTGCGCTCATAATAAGTAGATGACGGCATATCTGGAGCACAAACTATTAGGCTATATTTATATAGATTTTCTAACACTCTGGACTCTGCACAAACAATGTAGATCTATATTATACATATGTTTGTATACTATACCCTGACTTTATTGAATGATTTGGTGAAAGTGAAATTATATATATTCATGATCAGCAAGTCGAACTGATTTGATATCCGCGTGAAACACAGAGACTTGAAATCTTAATCTTGGCATTATATTAGATATACCTATAATAATCGATCACTTGATATCAAATGCTTTACTGCATAAGTAATGTCTAATGTGGCTGAGTGGGTGCGGCATATTCCAGTCGGTCACTCCCTACTTTCACACTCTTACTTGTTTCTCATGTAATCATTGTCCATGGAAATAGCAGACCACCAAATGCGTGGGCGCCTTTTTGTTTTGTTGTGTGAATTATTTTCGCTGTTCACGTGTTTGTATACATATAATTATATACATATGTGTATGTGTATATATATAAAATATATAAACAATAAACATTATTGTGATTGGCTCTTATTTTGTTTACAAGAGTCTAAAAGAAAAAAAAAACAATTTCTGGGCTTTGTATTAGATATTTAAATATATATATATATATATATATATATATATATATATATATATATATATATATATATATATAATATATGTATATATACTATATAAGTACTATGTAAGTAATTTTCTCTGGTATTTGGCTTACAGCACGTTTTCTATTTGATTTGCTGTTGTTTTTCTTTTTCTTTTTGGTAAGGTATTTGATTTGCAGAGAATTTCAATTTATAGCCCATGCGCAGCTTTTGTTGTTGCTGCACTGTTGCAGCCTTTATAATTACACCTTCATGTTGAAAACCGCAAATGGCGAGTGCCAAACAAAATAAAATGAAATGAAATAAAATCAAATTGAAACTGAAATTGTGAGTGTGTATGACAAACAAGTTTTGGGTTTTCGACATTTCTTTTCTTTTCTTTTCTTTTTAAAAATAAACATATTGCACCACACAGCGAAGATCAGCTAGAATGAATGAATATATATATATATATATATATATATATGTATGTATATATGTATTCATGTACGGATGCATGCTTTAATGTCTGCACTTGGCAAATCAGTTCTGGCTAAGTGAGCTAGGCAATTAGTGGGCAAATGAAGAAGTGAGGATCGAGGATCGAGGATCGAACTCTTAGATAGTAGATCATATATAGTATAGAATAACGTATGCTTAGCAAACAAGTTGAATACCGTTTAAAATCCTCTTTCAATTTTCTATTGCATTAAGTTCACATTGATATCAGCAAGTGCTCAGCCAACCCTCGCACTGAAAATCTAATTTAATTTTCGTTTTCCATTTCAATTAACCTTTGCAGCGCACAGAGTATGTGAAATACGCCAAGGTATTTCCGTTGACGGCAATGTTTGGCATTAAGATACCCTCGAAATGGTATCGACGCACCGTTGGCATCTTGGAGATCGTCTGCGGTCTGGCCATGGCACTAATACCCTATCGTAAGTAAAGTCACTGCCTAATGCCCATGCATTTGAAACCATTCTCTACTCTCTCCCGCAGACAAGGTCAAGAATGTGGCGAACGTGCTGCTGTTGATGCTGATGCTGTTGGGCATCTATCAGCACTGGATGGTCAGTGATCCCTTCGAGCGTTCCGGACCGGCGCTGGTCTTCACATTCATGTTGGGCGGCCGATTGGTCGTCTGGTATCAGACCAGTCGCAAGGAGGCAGCCGAGCTATCGGCCGCCAATGCACCACAGGCCAATGGGCTCAAGCAGGAATAGATAATGCCATGGATAACTAGATTTTTGATCGTATATATAGTCGCAATCATTAATTCAACTCATAGACGCACTTGTAAACAGCTTTCTTTTAGCACAATTAGTTGAAATTTTTCGAGCTCAATTGGCGCCCTTAATACATAAATATATAATACAAGATATTAACGAAACAACTCTCATTTATAGTTATAAATTAAATCAAATTTTTTACATAGAGTAAAACAAAATTGAAATGTTTCTTTTCACTTTGGTGCCAAAGATTAAACAGAAATACATACTCGTAAATATATATATATATAAATAATATACATAAATAAATTGCGAAAAGTGTTCAAGTTATAAATAATAATAAACGAGTTATAGTATAGCTATAAAAAGACAAAGACCAGAATCCTTTTGCAATACGGCACACATGTTGTAGTTGTCGCAGCCATCAACATTTTAGCAACAATTTTAATAAATTTTTGAATAACTCATATTCATACACATATATATATATATATATGCATATATAATGCTGTTTTAAACAATTAATCAACATCAGTCGTTGGGTGTTTGTTTTTGTTTCTGTTTTACGCTCAACAATCATGGCCGGCAAATTCTTGAGAGATTATTTATTATGTGGTTTCATAAGTGCGTGTGCTCCAAGCTTTAACTGTGTGAAAGTGTGTGTGGTTAGTGTGCTGTTAGGGTATCTTATTCAGTGCCAGTGCTGAGCAGCTTCAATGCCTTCTGCAGATTCTCAATTGCTGTCTTCACGTCATCATAGTTGAGAGCGCTGCCTGCGTACTTGCAATACTTCTGAGCGGTAATCATTTGATCGGGTGTAATGGTAACACCAGCAACTGGCACAATCGGCTGGTAAATTGCAGCATTCGGCTGTGCTGTGGGCACGTATGGCTCAAAGCCACCAGGCTTCTCCTCCTCCACTGGCGGACTGGGCAATTTGTTCGGATTATTCAACACCTCCTCAACTGTGGGTGGTATTATTTGCAGTGCTGGCGAGGACGGCTCGACATTGTCCGACTGCGAGTCAACAGCTGGCTCTTCGGGTGGCGTTACATTGTTAGCAGCTTCATCGTTAACACCAGCTGGACTTTCACCAGTTAGCTCTGCAGATTCATTATCTGGGAAAGGTCCGGGAATGGGTGTCTCGCCATTCTTCAGACAGTTGTGAATGTATGCAGCCTTGTACTTGGCGTATTTACGATTGTGCAGCGCCTCCTCGCTCAGCTCTCCAAAGGTTAGCAATATGTCATAGAGGACACCACTGGAATAATATGCCTTGACCACGTTCCTGACAAATATATATAGAGATTAATATGACATACATCAATTTTAATGCAATTCTACTCACTTGCCGAAGTTCTCCTCGCGATCCTGCTTGTCGGCATAGAGAAATAGTTTTAGCGCATAGTTCTCAATGTGCGCCTGGGCAGCCACATCGTTGGTGAGTGCCTCATTGTCTGCATGTGTCTTCTTCATCTGCTCCAACCAGTCCATAATAGCTGAAAGAGCAATCAAAACAAACCAATAAAAATACGGATGAGTCATCCGTGCAAAGAATCATATAATGTAATCATTCTGCACTTACCCAACAGAAGTTGAGTCTCCTCGGCGCTCTGTGTCGATGCTTTTAAGCCAATTTGTAGCGCACTTTAGAATTAATTAACAAAGACATTTTGTTTATGCTAAATTCACAGGCAGGAAAATGCATCTCTCGTCTACTTACTAGAGTCTTGCCCAGTAGGCTATGACAACATCGCGCGAATCATGCTCCTGGGCCAGCTTCAAGAAGTGCTGTATGGACTTCAATGTGTTTGGACATGGTGGAAACTCCATCTTTGACGTGCACAGCAAATTTCTTTCAAACTAATTTCTAAGCTTTTCCTTTGAACGCAGTAAAATTATTATTGTGAATGACAGTGTTGTCTTTTGAAAGCAATGTGACCAGATTTGTTTGTTTTAAAAGGTATGTAAAAATGTGTGGTGACACTGGCAGGGCTGCATGAGAAAAACAACTTCAGGTGAGGGAATCGCTCAGTCTTTAAAAGCCGTTTCCATCAACCGGTTAGTCAAATAAATTAGTTGGGAATGCGTTAGCTTGTTGGTGTTATCAACAACAAGTGGCGTACTTTGCACTTTGGCCTGCATTTAAAATATAAGTTTTAATTACAATTTATCCTTTAGCAGCTGCAACATGTCAATTTCAAAGCCAATTTATTCGCTCTTTGGCAGCTATTTGGAGCAGCTTTTCAACCATCCAGTGCGCACGAAATCGATAACAGCGTAATTATACATGGACCTTAAACGGGATTAATTAATCTATACAATTTGATTGCCTGCAGCTGCTGCTTGGCCACCACTGCAAATGTCACCTCTCAGCGTTTGGCTGGCGCCAAGAAACTGAATCAACAAAGCGTCTTCGCTTACAGTTTATTCGGCCTGATCTTTGGAGGCAGCGTACCCCATTATTTCTATCAGACTGTGGAGCGTTTGTTCAGCCACGATTTCCGATTTAGGAAATTCTTTATTTTCCTCTTCGAACGCTTTGGCTATGCGCCGCTCTATCAATTGCTCTCGCTGTATTTCCTTTCGATATTCGAGGTGAGTTTGGAGTTTTTCGAGCTGTCTTAGATTACAAAACTATATTTTATTTTTCAGGGAAACTCGCATAGCGTAGCTCTTCAGAATCTGGATAAACTCTATTGGCCTGTGCTGCGCGCCAATTGGCAGTATCTCTCGTTGTTCGTCTATCTGAATATTGCCTATGTGCCGGCCATGTTCCGTTCCGTTACCATGGGCATAATTTCCTTCATCTGGGTGGTGTTCCTGGCACAGAAGCGTCGTCGCTTCCAGGAAAAACAAGCAGCCAAGTCCACATAGGCACCAACTGCCAACTGTTTATCTATATATATATATATATATATATATATATATATATATATATATATATATATATATATATATATATATATATGTATATGCATATTAACTAGCTCATCGGAAATTACGCTGACGTCTTTATCTGCGTCCCAAAGGTTCCAACTTTTCTGTACAACTTAAGTAGATGGCAACAAATAGTGCTCTATACAAATTTATATCTTCTTATATATATATGTGTGTGCGTGTGTGTATGTGAGAACTCGAGGGTCGGCCTTATCGTCTGTGAAATTCCAACTGAAAACCTTAATATTTTTATTACTAATTTTATGTACAATAAAAAGAATTTGCATTTGAAATGGCAACAAATAATATTTATTTAAAAACGCAGCTTAAGAACTAGCAAATAATCCGAGTATATTATGTTAATATTAATATCAATGATCGTCTCTACAATATTGTTTAGCTACAGAGAATTGCGAAAAGGAAAATGCTTTACAACTTAGTCTTAAGGGCATGATTCTAAAGGGAAACAAATCTTATACTGCACAACAATTAGCCTAGACGTATTCTGTAGAGATTCATATAGTTTCCTTTGTTGGTTGCATAGTGCGACTAGGGCTGTTTGACTAGTTGGGTTTTACTTAGAGTAGGTGGGGGGCTGCCCCCCTGCTTTTGCTTTACAGTTCGCCGCACATTTTGCGCAGCGAATCGGTTAACACTCAAAAGGCAATCGCCGACGGACTTCGACTATTGTGCATTGGTGTGCCAGCAATGGGTGTGCCCGGCGAGCTGCCGCGACTGAAGCAACTGGAGCAGCAGCTGGATGCATCGTTGTCCACGTGCTCGTCGCCATCGCCGTTGTTAATGCCCTCTCCAGACGCCTTGTGGTGGTGATAGGGTATGGGTCGCTTGCGTGCGCTGCAAAATAACAAGTTTCGTGAGATTAGATACAGCAGATACTCGAAAGTCCAGCTACAAAAAAATAAAAGTCGCACAAACTTACCAAAAACACAAAATTTTTTCAATCAATTGAAATCATAAACTAAATCCTTTAAAAGAAAATTAAATAATATAAAATTTGGCATTGACATAATTTATTCTTGTGCAGCGATGGCGTGAACTAGTAAGAAAAATAATTATAAGTATAATGAAAATTGCATTAAAGTATAAAATTTACAAAGCACACGAAATAAAGTAAGCTACAGATACGGAATATATATATATATATATATATCTATAGAAGAAACATATATATAATCGATTAAAATATTAAATTATAATTCCTGAGTTAGCTGTAAGAAAAGAAATTATTAAAAACAAATGAAGTCAAATCAAATGAAGTCAGGTAAATCAGGTGCTCTATAAAATTGGAAATGAATGTGCAACTGAAGCTGGATAACCTGGCTAACGTCTCGAGTTGCGTGGCGAGCGACGGCTACGAAAAAATTAAATTAATTAAATCAAATAAATAGATTAAAATCAAAGTACAGAAAAAGTACCTTGCAGAGCTCGAATAAATATTATATATTCAAATAAATATTATAAAATAATAATAAAAGAAATGTATTTAGATTTTATACTCTTGCAGATTAGCCACGCCTCCTTTTGCCTGCTGTATACATTTTCATAAAACCAATATACAAAATTCCCATGGGCTTAAATGATAAGAAAAACTATAATATTCAACGGCAAATAATGAATGAAAAATAAGATCAGAATCGAAGATTTGATACTCTGAATTCAATTAAAGCGACAGCTATTTTGATATAGTTTTATCTATTAGAAAGCCTCAGGGGAGGCCTTCAAAAATGCCAGAGTCTTATCAAATTAAAATTACTTGAAATAGGAATGGATAACCGAAAAGATATACATATACCAGATATCTATATGTACTAGATATCTTTAAAGATAAATGGCAGGCATGTGGAAAACTAAGATATATATATATATATATATATATATATATATATATATATATATAATATTCTGCAAGAGTATACAAATCCTATATGAAATCGTCACTCTGCAAGGTTCATAAGACTAAAATAAACGTAAAAAGATATAAATATATCCATTAGCTGCTTCTACCTAGTGATGCGACGCCTGTCTAGAAAGCTGGGCGAGCCGCGGCGTCTGGGTATGGATGGTGAGCGTGAGCCGGTTTGTGATGTGCCCGAGCCGCTGCTCGAGGAGCTGCCGGAGCTGCTTCTTGACGAGTCGCTAGAGCGTGATGAATGCGAGCCGGAACGTGATCTAGAGCTGCACGAGCCACTGCGACTGCTCGAGGAGCTGTAGCGACTATAGGGAGAGAGGGAGTCAAGAGATTAGATGTTTGCTCAACATTTGTCAATCGATTGGCACTTACGATCGGGAGCGACTGTTAGAACGATGATGATGATGCCGGCTGTTGCTCGTGCGACGCTTGCTGCGACTGTGATCGCTGCGACGCGAACGGCTGCGACTGCGTCGGGCGGCGCTCTCCGCTGCTGCTACCGTTGCGGTCGACACCTTGGAGACGATGGCATCCACCAGAGTGCTGTCGGCGAGTGCAGCGACTAAGGGCTGTGGATCGTGAATTTTGAACGGTTTTATAACAATTTTCGGTTTCTGTTGCTGATGATGATGATGATAGGTAATACTATTGGCCGCCACCGCAGCTGCCGCTGCAGCCGCATTAAAGCTGATGGCACCAGTGCTGCGGCCATGCTGAGCCGGATGACCGAGCAGAGCCAACCCAGCTGCAGCAGCAGCAGCCGCAGCGCCACTACCACCTAATGACAAGAGCCCGCCACCATGTCGGCCATGATGATGATGATGATGCACATGATGGCCACCAGCGGCGGCGGCGGCTGCTAACAGCGCATGCTGAGGCCCATGCCCATAAAGACTAGGATTGTACATGCTAAGACTACGCGTTAGATGATGCTGCTGGTCGCGCCGGCTGAGCAACGACTGGAGACCACCATTGTTGCCGTTGTTGTTGCTCAGGCCGTGGTTGTTGTTGTTGTGCTGATTCTTGCAGATGTTATAGTGGGTGGCGGTCAGCAGGGGCCCGTGGTTGAGTCGGTTCGTTGTACGATTGTAGGTGCCGGGCGTGCCGGCTAAAAAGGGCAGCGCGTTGTTGTTGGGGTTGTTGCTAGCGTGATTAGTATGAGAAACACCACCGGGAGTTAGAGGAACACCACCACCACCACCACATGCATGATTACTGTTATTATTATTATGGTTAGTATTGTGTCTACTGTTGGGATTGTTATTCAGCGTGCGATTATGAAAGATGCGCTTCGTCTGTAGATGTTGTTGCGGTCTGTGATTGAATTTAGCTATTGTTGTTGTTGCTGCTATTGTTGGGTTAATTATTGCCGTTGCTGTTGCAGTTGCGGTTGGATTGGCTGGAATCTTGGCAGCACCATTTGCCGTCATGTGTGGCGCCTTGCTCATTGGCGGCGTAAGCGGCTCAGCGGCTGTCGTAGGCGGTGGCGGCGTTGTTGTTGTCGTTGTTGTTGTTACAATTGTTGTTGTTGTTGTGGTTGTTGTAGTTGGCATTGTCAGTGGGTTATTAATTAAAGCGGTCACATTGTTAGCAACAAGAAATTCATTTAGCGAGTTACGCTTGGTGGTGCCCAGCACCACATTGTTAGTATCGCCACTTACTTCGCTGCCAGCATCCACATCCTTGGCATCGCCATTCTTTTCCATTGTTTTCATTTTCTGCTTGGCCTTGGCCGCAATGCCCGACTTGAGCTGCTCGAGCATGCGCAGCTCCTGCTGCTCCTCGCGTTCCCGCTTCGACTGCTGGAAATCCTCTACAGCTGCACCGCCCGTCTCCGTTTCGTCCTCGCCGCCTTCATCGCTTTGGGCACGCAGTCGGACAATCGGCGTAGGCTTTGGGTCCTTCGACTTGGACAGCTGTCGCTTCTTGTCCTGCAGAATGTCCTGATAGCGTTCGGGATTGCGCTCAGCTGGTGAATAGCGCTGCTCAGAGGAGTTGGAGCTGTTTGAACGACGTTTGTTCCGTTTGGGACTGGGCGTATTGCCCTTCTCCTTTTCCTTATCCTTCTCCTTTTTGGGCGCTTTTGGCTTGGTGGGCGTGCCCCAGCGTTCTCGCTTTATGTGACTATTCTTGGCCAGCTCGCGCTGCCTTGGACTACTTGGCTCACGCTTCACGTGCTCGGGCGTGTGGCTGCGTCGTCGTTGCTTTCGCGGCGTGGGTGTGCCAGGCTCACTGTGCGAGGAACTGCCACTGCCGCTGGACGATGAGGAGCTTGAGCTGGACGCTGCGCGCTTGCGCTTCGTCTGCTCAAGCGCCACCATCACCGACTTGGTACCCAGTATATCGTTCACAGTATCCTCGGCCGCCTTGAACGGATTGAAAGCGGGCACAGCTACAACTGACACCGGCTTCTTCGACGCATCGGGCGAGCGTGTGCGCTGCTTATTGACCAACGAGGGCGACGGTGTGCGCTGCCTCTTATGCGATCGGGAACGTGAGCGGGAATGACGACGTCCGCCTCGTTTCGTCTGTGAGGCTGAGCGTCGCTCGCGTCGACGATCTTTCCCACGCTCTTTGCCTCCATCCCCTGAACGCTGATTGGATTTCAGCCGTTCCTTGGAAACCTGTCTGTCCTTGGAGCGTTGTCGCTCTTTAGAACGATGACGATCTTTGGAGCGCAAACGTTCCTTTGATCGTTGTCGTTCTCTCTCCTTTGAACGCTGTCGCTCTTTGGAGAGTGGTCTATCTTTTGATCTCAATCGTTCCTTTGATCGTTGTCTCTCCTTAGATCTGTGGCGCTCCTTCGATCTTTGTCTCTCTTTAGAACGTTGTCTCTCCTTTGATCTCTGCCGGTCTTTGGAGCGCTGTCTTTCCTTGGGCCGCTGTCGCTCCTTGGATTGCTGACGCTCTTTAGACTTTTGGCGCTCCTTGGATCGTGCTCTGTCCTTTGACTTCTGTCGCTCCTTGGATCGTGCTCTGTCCTTCGACTTGTGACGCTCCTTTGATTTCTGTCTTTCCTTAGATCTCTGTCGCATATTGCGCCTTGTTTCCTTTGAGCGCTGTCGCTCCTTCGAGCCTAATCTCTGCTTTGAACGTTCACGCTGACGCTCCTTGGAGCGTGCGGGCTTTTCAGTCTCACGACGTGGCGGTGTGCGCGCCGATTTGTCACGCTTGTCCCGACGACTGTCCGTCGACGAGTCATTGCGACGCGACCTTTTCTCCTTGCGTCGCTCGGTCGAACGACCTCGACTGGGATTCTCTGCAGAATTGCCATTCTCCTCAGCAGCAGCGCGAGATTTTCCCGACTTTTTGTCCTTGCGGGCAGGCGAACTGTCAAGGACGCGGCAAGATTAATGAGGGATTTTTTTAGGCGTGTGCGTGCTCAACTTACTTGGAACGCGCCGAATCCGTGGAGCTGGCTCGTGCACGCTGCTTCTTCTTGAGCTTTTTCTCGCGCTTTTTCTGTATAATAAAAGATGGAGAATTGTTAACAAAAGTGGAACAGAAACTGCAAAGCGTCTAACTGTTAGCATTAATCTTGAGTTATTTATATATATGTGTATAAACACAGTTATTTTCATTCAGTATGATCATGATGGGCATGATATATAGATGTGGGTATATCTCATGATGAATTCTCGGTTGGATATGAAGCAATTTGAAAGCGGGCTGAAAAAATATTTTTTTTGTTTTTTTTTTTTTTTTTTTTTTTTACATTTTTGGATAGATATACACAAAAAAGTGTTGACGCTATTCTATATATATATATATTTATATTTATATGTTAGAAAGAAAACAGACAAATGAAAGTACTTACAAAACTACAAGAGAGCCTTTGAAAGCTATCCTATATCAATGAAGCGCCAAGGGTTTTCATAAACAAAATATAAATTTTCTTTTTCGTTTTTCTTGGAATTTTACTTATACAAATTTTCAGTGGTTTGATTTTTGGATACTACATAATAATTGAGAGAAGTTAAGCAAAGAACAGAAAAGGAAAACATAAGCAAGAATTTTGCAGTCGGCCGTAGCCGATTGTATAATACTCGTTCACGGATTAAAAACAGTTTAACTATATATTATGATTGATTGCGAGAGAATCTGTAAGTTCAAAACTTTGGAAAATATAGAATTTTTCTATTTCCTGTTTTTTTAGTGAAAAATTAGTTCAAGTCATATTTTTTGGAAATTTAGCTCTTTGATTATCTATATATGTTACAAATTTCGACCCTCTAGACGGATGGACAGTAAAAATATACGTTGCACAAAACCAATACACTCTTTTTCTACTTCCTGAACGAGTATACACAAAGAGAAACAAAAGTTGACAAGTTTTTAACTATGCACAAAAGAAATTTATTGGATTTATACAAATATTGTTTGTGCAGAGCTCTATTTGGATATTGATTGATTGACTAGCTATACGAAATCAACGTGGAAACTAAAAAATTAAAAATTCCAAATGAAAAGTTTTTAATACTAGTTTTTAGTGTATGCGTTTTGAAGCCTTTTTGTTTTTACCTTTTACAATATTTTTTGTGGGGTGATTTCTTTTATATTTGATTTCTTAAATTGTTTTTGGGTTTTTTGTTTTTTTACTAATTAATTTTTCGTATGCTTTAATGTTTTATATATAGTTTATAGATTGTTAATTATTTTGTCATTTTTGTATTTTTTTTTTGGTGGAAAAAAGAAGTAAATAAGCGAAGAGAAGAAATGGCGTATGTTTAATATTTTGGTGAGCAATTTGAAACAACGGAAAAACGATAAAGTCAATCGAGTTATTATCATCATATATATATCATGTAACGTATATAAGGCATAGTATATATGCATATACTATATGTAGAGAGAGAAACAGTTATATTCATTTAGACATAATGTTGTATTGCACTAAAAAAGTTTCATCAAATGATTCTTTACATAAAAGTTAGGTAGAGAGAATGTTATATATATGTATATATATTATATATGGCAGTTAGTAATGTGTAGAGTTAAGAGTTGGTTAAGAGTTTATAGAAAAAGTTATGATATCATTATGATTAGCTTAGCTCATGCACTCTCAAGGCTCAAGAACTGAACAGTTTCTTCAGTCAAGATTTTCATCAAGATTTCTCTCAGATCTCAGTTTTGTTTTTTTTTTTTTTGGAATAGGTTTCTTAACACTCTGGTTTAGTGGAGTTTTGCACTTGGTTTTACCTTCTCCTTTTTGGCTTTCTTGCGAGCACTTTTTAGCTCACGCTCCGCATCGCTGCTGACCGCCTCATCCTCGTCGCTATCGTTGCTATCGCTGCCGCTGTATTTGCGCTTGCGAGATTTCTTCGACTTTTTCGACTTACTGCAAATAGAATGTTTAAATATATATAAATTAGCTTATAAACCATAGAGGATGTTTCAACTAGAATTTTGTCCAGAGACTGGGCCCCCCAAATGGGAGCTGGCAGCAATAACTTGAAGAAGTGTTTTGGTTTTTAAAGAGTTTTGATTAACTTGTGGTTTTTTTAGTGCTTTACCTTCATCGATTAAACTGCTCAAAATTGCATTGTCTTAATAAATAGTAGTAGGTTAATTAATAATAATAGAAAGAAAGATGAGAAAGTAATACGCTTTTAATTGTTGTCAAAAACACAGTTTTTTTGGTACCTTAACAAACGAGACTGTACTTAAACTTTGTGTGTGTGTAGGTGTGTGGGTGTGTGGGTGTGTGTCTGGGTGTGTCTGTATAAAGTATACGAGGTGCGCTCAAAAGGTATGGCGAATTTTATGGTCATAGGTCAGTTTCCGATTCAGCACAAGTCTAGACAGTACGATATCTGCTGTGGCATCATTGATGGCTGGATTTGTTGATTCCTGGTTCCATTTCATGGAAGGGAGTGACACAGCGGACCCATCGGAAATGCAATGTTCGCCATACTTGTTGAGCACACTTCGCATATGGACATGACATATGAAAGAGCAAACAAATTTTGTAACACAATACAATTTTATATAGAATAAACGAATTTTTTACTTACCACAAGCTGAATAAGAACAAATGTGAACGAAATGTGTGTGTGTGTGTGTGTGTGTTCGGGAGAGTTTGAGTGTGCTTAGAGATAGTTAGAGTTAGATATAGAAAGACAGGTAGAGAGAGAGCCCATAGGAACCCTATGCTTGTCAAGCCAAATAAAACGAGGCTGTCAGCCGCACATACGATTAACAAAGTATATTAATAATACTTTTTCTTTTGTCATTTGGAAACATTTCATTTTGTTTATAAACTAAGTTAGATTACGTGTGTGTGTGTGTGTGTGTTCGTGTGTTTGTTTGTTTTTTATTTGTACATAACTTTTCGCTTCTTTTTACTTTCTTTCTCATATGAATCCCTTTTTGGTTTGAGTTATTTTTTGTTTAAAAATGCAATGTAAAAGAAGGAGTAGAGACGAAAAACACAAAATGTATATTAAGCAGTTGTTTTCTTTGTTAATTACAAAAGGTTTCGTGTTCAATTTTTGTTTGTTTTGGCAACAACAACAACAACAAGAGAAATTATAAAGAGTTTCAACTTTTACAATATGGAACAGAAAATATATGTTTTTGTTTTGGAAATTACAAAACTAGTTGAACAGAGAGCTACGAGTGGTTTTTTTTTAAAGTAATCATTAGTTCGATTCCTGCCGAGTTCTTACCTCTCTTTCTTATGCTTCTTCGACTTTTTCTTCTTATCCTTGCGACGCTCCGCACTAGCCGAGCTGTAAGAACAAATCTTAATAAGTTGATGTCTTCATTTTAGAAATCATTGTCCTTACCTCTCTCTGGCGCGTTTCTTTTTCTTCTTTTTGTCCGACTTGGACATATGGTCCCGCTCGTCACCACTGTTAGCCGGAGCATCTGATTTGCCAGCTCCAGTCGCCCCATCGTCGCGCTCGCGCGATGGCGTGCGCAGCAGCGCATATCTTTTTCCCGTCTCCTTGTCTTTGCCTGCTGCTGCTGCAGCTGCGGCCGCCGTTGCCGCCGCTGCTGCTGCTGCCGCAAGACTTTCGCGCTGAGCGTCCAGCTCCTTTTGCAGCGCCACCGCCTTGGCCACGTCCTCCTTAGCTTTGCGATCGCAATCAAAGCTGCTGCCCTCCACAAAGTACTCGGATATGTTGAATGCCTCGCGCAATTTGGCGTTCTTCTGCTGCTGTGCCTCGGCAATTTGATGGGTCTCACGCACGCTGTAAATGGAAATGGATTGAATCGCCATTAGTTATCACCAAATATATACATATATATATATATATATATATAGCAACTCATATCATATAAACTATATTTAAGTTATAATCCATACTCTGCGCTTAAGTCTACCCAATTGTTTACCTCGCAACCGCAGCGCTGCCGGCGCCCAGCAGCAGCGTTTGCAGCCAGGTACTTGACGAGTGCTTGAGCAGCTCGAGCAGCGCCGGCAACGCCTGTCCACCCGTCTCATTTACATTCTCCGACTTGTGACGTTCTTGTTCCCGGTGTGGCAGAACAGCTGTTCGTTCGGCTGGGCATTGCGTCAATTGCGTTACTTGCGTATTCTGGCAGACGCAGGCGCAGTCGTTGAGCGGCTTCTTCGGCTGTGCTGTGCGCCTGTTCTTCTTGGCGCCGCTTGCCAAAACCGGCCTCAATGGCTTGAACTTCTTGGCCACGGCAGCATAATTAAGTGCCGCCGCCGTTGTCGCCTGTGCCATGAACTGGAAACTCTCATACTTGGCTATATACTCGCGATTGTCGTGCTGGAAGTATTGTGCCTTGCATTTCCTTCCACCGACTGTGGCTGCCCCACACCCAACAGTCGCATTGGGGTTGGGATTGCTGTTGTTGTTGCTGCTGCTGCTACAGCTGTTGTTGTTGCTGTTGCCACAGCCAGTTGCGTGTCCTGCGCGTTTACGACGTTTACGTCGCTTCTTTGCCTTGACGACCTGCAGCGTGGCAAAGGCTTTCGTTGCGCTTCTCGCCTCTGAGTTGGATGTGGAGGTCGAGGTGGCTGTTGCCATTGCGGTGGCCGTTGCCGTTGCCGTTGCAGTGGTTGTTGTGGTGTTTGTGTAGATTTCCGAGGAGAGCATTTTGGAGAGTTCTCTTTCAATTGGGGGTTGTTAAGAGGGGTTATTTTAATGCAAGTGCGTTTGTATTTCACTTTTTTTTATTTATTATAAAAAATATGTATGTAAATATATTTATTTTTATATGAATAAAATAGTTTTTCTCTTTTTTTTAAGGAAGACTGATTTTTTCTCTCGTTTATTATTTATATTTTAGTTTCTGTTATCCCACATTTTTTTTTCGGAAGACCGTGGATTTACGTTTATATATATATATATATTATTCTTATTATTTTGTATTATATTTTTATTTTGTTTAATTTAAATTTTCTTAGTTGTTTGTTTTATAAATTATTACTTAGTATTTTTCCATAATTTTAACAGGAAGACAATTCTGTTGTTTATATATAAATATTTTTAAATTTTTTGTTTATGTTTTTTTTATGTCAAATATTAGTTTTATCCATAAATTGTGCAGGAAGACAGATGGATTAGCTTTTATAATTTTAAATAATTTTTTTTAAAATAGTATTTTCTTGTATTCAAGTTGTATATTTCTCTAACGTTCATAATATTGTTTTGGAAGACCGTAGAATTTACTAATTATAATATATAATTATAATTACTAATTAATCAGAGTTAAAAATATATATATTTACTTTTTTATATTTTGGGTTTATATCAGCAGATTCTAATATTTTTGTATATCTTTGTTGTTTTACATATGATATTTAATTTTATTTAAAATATATTGTTTGAAAAAATACTATATATATATATATTTTTTTTTATGTAAAATAATTAAATTTTTATAGTTGTTTTTAATGTTCAGTTAACACTTCTCTTGTTTTTTATAGACACTTTTGTGGATTATTTTGTATATATTATTTGATATAAAAATAAATATTTA
Organism: Drosophila fulvimacula; assembly: GCA_035045555.1. Lineage (NCBI taxonomy): Eukaryota > Metazoa > Arthropoda > Insecta > Diptera > Drosophilidae > Drosophila > Drosophila fulvimacula. Next base: position 1,513,908 of record JAWNOX010000203.1, on the reverse strand, counting down.
CTTATATAGATATTATATTGAACACTTTCTTTACTACTTGGAAGACGTAGGATTGGTAATTGATGGACAATTTCGAACGTACACTCCTTTATTTTGCAGTTTATACAGCAATGGAAGACGATGGATTTTATATATCATGCAGAATTTTGTATTTCAATAGATATTTTTCTAGTATAACTCCGCTTCGGCAAACGATTAGGGTCGACTTCAATTAAAGACTAAATACTAATTGCTAATTACGAGCTACGTTTGGAAGACTTATTTAGTGATTTGTTGCTTTTGGGTTTGGGTTTTTTGTGGGTTGAGCTCATATTACGTTGCGCGTAGGAGAGCTCAATACTCCAAACAACAACAGCAACCACTAGAATAAAGCAAAGACAACGGCGACAATGGCAAAGGCGACTTAATCGCTGTTAAGCTCTTGTGGATTGGATGAGCTGGTAGCCACCAGCAGCAGCAGCAACTGTCCATGGCTATGGGCTTAGCTGCACACTTGAGGGGCTGCGTATCGATTGCATTTTCGTTTAGCCGCATTTTCCTCAGCTTGTTTTTCTATGTGCCAAATATTGATTTTTCCAGCGCTGCAGCAGCAGCTACATTTTCCCTGTCAAATGTTTCCATGTTTTTGGTCGACGTCTTTTGTTGATGTTGCACTTAACTTAACTGTTATTATTCTATTATATTATTTATTATTGCTTTGAAGTACTAATATTTATTAATATAAATATTCTATTCAATTATTTCCTGAGCGCGTTTGCCAAACATTTGGCTTTGGAAGACTTGAAGTGACTGCCGAAAATATCAATTTCATCTCGGCAGCAGCATTTTCTCTACAACTGGCTTCGTTTTGATTGGCGCCTGGACCAGCGGGTGGGTGGGTTGTTTTTCGTGCGCATGTGGCTTTTGGCCCACTGTGCCAGCTGGCTGAGATTTGAGTTGGACTCGCGACTTAGTTGAAGGCTTTATTGATTTGTCCACTGTGTGTGTGCGCGAGCGGCACACAATATTTTATTTAAATTATATAACTAAATATACTTAAGCTATAATTCAACACTGATTGCGGGCTACTTACGCTACGCGTCCAAATTCATCCTTGGCTAAATCGTTTTTGCCTTGGCCCATTAACTTCTGGCGATATGAATCCACGTGCGACTTTATCTCCTCCGGGGTGCGTCTGCCAAGGAATAAGGAAATAATTACTATATAATTCATAATCTTGAATAATTTATAAATATTCCTAAAATACCTTTAAGACTTAAGCATAGAGAAAAATTTCACAGTTAAAACTTGTTTAACTAAATTTAAATTTAATTTAAATTATTGATTATTATCTTGTTCTATATTTATTGTTTATAAATATAAATCTAACGATTTTTGGTGTTATTTCAAACAATTTTCCGCTTTGTTGTTGAACGCGGATGTGCTCTATTGAAACAATCTCTACAACTGAAATGCAGTTTTTCCACCACCAGCAAGGCTCAGCCTGGGCCGCTGTCAGTGTGCGACCAGTGGAAGAGCGCCAAACTAGAGATGGACTTTGCACATTACGTGTCACGAAATGTGATGGAAGTGGAACTAATATGGATGTGCATACAAATTACTATACTACTATATAAGGATCTATATCTTCTCCCTTTAATAGAACATATTGTAACTTTTAGTTTAGCATCTTTGCTTGGGCATTAAGATATCTGTACCCTTCATATCTTTCATATTTAAGCTTATTCTCATACAATATTATTTCTCTCGTGTCACGACAAACTCTCAACTCTTTGTCATAGGGGGTGGATGGGCTGTCCAGGAGCACAGACAGTGCTCCTACGGTAGTGATTGTGGTGGTTGCTACTGCTGCCATTTACCGCTACCGAGCGCGTGTGCGTGCGTGCGCCGCGCTCTCTCACTACTACCAGGCGCCGTATGTAAACAGCAAAACCACCAGGCAGCAGCAGGCAAATGACAGCGGGGAGCCAACGTAAATATTAGCACATTGGGAGAGAAATGCATGTTGGTCTGAATGTGCACACTGTTGGCGACCGGTGTTATATAACGTCAAATATTGCATTACGCATGCAGGAGTCGACTGCTTTAGCTGACTGAACGAGTGTCTCATTTGACATTGCAACACATATGCAAACTTACCCTTGCTTTTCGAGTATTTCCTCGAATTCAATGCACTTCACCTCGATTTTGCGTTTGCGATCGTGATCGAGTATCTCCTTGTTTGGTGGCCGATTCAGTTGGGCGTCCAACTTTTTGGTATCATCCTCTGCACGATACTCCTTGTCCTTTTTACCCGGTCGCACGAAAGCCCAATTTCGTTGCACATGTCCATTGGTGCCGGAGCCACGCGGCGTTGTCAGTCCAATGCCGTTGTACATGTTGTACCGGCTACTAGCTAGCTATATCGCAAACTTTATTAATTTATTTAAACGTTTACTTTTTCGTATACATCAACGTTTGGAGCGGCGCAGCTGCTCCGCCAAATGTGCAGTTTGCAAACACAAGAAAAATCGATTTTGTCAACCAGGCGACGCCGCTCTCCATGCACCTCTGACTATCGATATATTTGCCAATTTGACATAACCTATCGATATTGTGAATCGAGCATTGTAAACAAATTTGTAAACAATTTCGTTTATTTTAGATTGATAGTTAAGATTGCAACAGTTTTTAAATATGCAAATGGACGATAAAGAACATAAAGAAGCTGCGGAAGAGCCTACCAAAGTGGTTTTTAAAAAATCGAACAGAAAAAATCTGCGACAGCGTAAAAACTCTGATGATGACAACAATGAGGAGCAGTAAATATATTTATATACATAAATACAAATATATACATATATGTTTCTTTAAATAGGCTCACTCTGGATGAAATCAAGGAGCGACAACGTTTACGTCAGCGTCCCAATGGCGTTAGCTTAGTGGGCTTGGCGCTTGGCAAGAAAGTCGCACCCGAGGAGGAGCTAGCCATCAAGGATCCGTTCAATGTGAAAATCGGTGGACTGGTCAACATGCAAACAATAAAGTCTGGCAAAATGAAGGAAGTCGATGATGCCTATGACGTGGGCATTGGCACACAGTTCTCGGCCGAGACGAACAAGCGCGACGAAGACGAGGAAATGATGAAATACATTGAGCAGGAGCTGCAAAAGCGCAAAGGCGGTGCAGCAGATGAAAATTCCATTGACAATGATGATAATGATTCGCACAAATATTTGACACCCGAAGACGCTGCACTATATGCGCTGCCCGACCATCTGCGGCAATCCTCCTCGCACAGATCCGAAGAAATGTTGTCCAACCAGATGCTCAATGGCATACCCGAAGTGGATCTTGGCATTCAGGCCAAGATACACAACATCGAGGCAACGGAAGATGCCAAGCAAAAGCTGCTCCAAGATGCAAAGAACAAAAAGGACGGACCCTCGCAGTTTGTGCCCACCAACATGGCTGTCAACTTCATGCAACACAATCGCTGTAAGCTGATCTTGGGATACAACTATTTCGCTTTATAAATGTTTGCTTATTTATTCCCAGTTAACATTGAGGACAGCAATGAACAGCGCCGCCGCAAGCGTGATAATAAGGAAACCAACAACAAATCCACCAAGAATCAAACCAATCCAAATGGCGCCAAGCGTGCGACGGACGATTATCATTATGACAAGTTTAGAAAACAATTTCGTAGATATTAAAACAAAGTACAAAGTTTTATATGTATTTTTCAATATTTTATTTCATATTCTGTTTCAATTTGTAATGAAGAAATATACGTTTAAGTTCCATGTCCATTTGCTGTAAATAAAAAAATTATTTTATTAATTGATTGATATCAAACAAGTTTTCTCTTATGAGGATAAATTTATTCAGTTAGAGACAAATTTAATTTCAAAGCAACGAATGACTGAAGCTCAATGAGATTCCTACTCTAAAATATCATCAAAATGGATTTATAGAATATACAAATTATTTGATATATACACACCTTAAAGACCATAATAGATCAGCCAAGCACCATTCAACTGAAATATACGATTTAGATTTTCATTAATTTAAATTTATACAAATTCATAATTAGCTTAATTTTTAATGGGTTCAGTAAGAGATAATTAATTTCATAGCAACGCATGACTGAAGCTCAATGAGATTCCTACTCTAAAATATCATCATATAAAAAAATACATAAAAATTATAAGTTAATACACACCTTATCAACGAACAATATGTCGTCAAGGAACTGAAAGGTCGAAACAAATTAAAAGAAAATTAGTTCAAAAATAAAATTGGTTAGTTTTTCGAGCTCACCTTTAATAAATATTTCATTATTTGCTGAAATAAACTGTAATAAAATCAAAATTAGTGCTGAAAGAAATATTTAAGTATATTGTTTAATCAAAATTAATTTTCTTTAGTTTTTGTTGTTTTTTTTTATTATATCCAGACACAACATTGAAACGTTCATCCTCGCTCCCTTACTGATTATTTTGTTAATAGAATGCAAAAATCTATTGTGAAAGTGTAAAACGCGATGCACGTTTCGCTTTGTTTGCTTGTTTATATGATGCCGATCTTGTTGGCAATATCCAGAGCATCGTAGTCACGCGCCAGGCGCACATAAGCCTTCTTCTGACCATCGGGCCGGATCAGAATGTTAACCTTAGCCACCTTAATGTCGTAGAGCTTGCGCACTGCGGCACGCACGTGGTTCTTGTTGGCGCGCAGATGTGTGAGGAAGACCAGGGTGTTGTTATCCTCGATCTTCTTCATCGCTGCTTCCGTGGTCAACGGATATTTGATGATGTTGTAAGCATCCATGCGATTCCTGGTTGGCACCGATTTCCTTGGATATTTAGGATTGCGTGGCAGCTTCAACGTTGTGGGACGACGGAAGTGCACATTGGTGCGAATCTTGCGAGTGCGTGTGCCAAAGGCGCCCTTGATGATCTGTGAAGCGAATCGCATTAGTCATTCATGCTGGAGACAAAAGATATTCAAGTGTGTTGTTTACCTTGGTCTGAACCTTCTTCGCGTTCAGCAAAGCGACAGCCTTAGCCTTGGCAGTACCCTTAGCGGGCTTAGCGCCAGCCTTGCCAACGGGCTTCTTGCCCTTGGTGGCAGCACGTGCCTTGGCGGAGAGCTTGGCCAGTACAGATTGGGGCTTCTTGCCAGCGCCCAATTTCTTCTTCAGATCCTTGGCCTTAGGCTTCGTGACTGGCTTCTTCAGGGCGGGCTTCTTAGCAGCAGCAGCAGCTGGCTTCTTGGCAGCACCAGCAGCAGTCGCGGGCTTCTTAGCGGGCGCAGCTGCCTTTTTGGGTGCAGCAGCCGCAGCTGGCTTAGCTGCAGCTGGTGCCTCCTTCTTGGCAGCAGCAGGTGCCGCCGCAGCAGCCTTCTTCTGCTCTGGCTTTTTGTCGCCAGGCTTTGCTATAATTACAGATTAACCAAAAATTAACTTTAGTAAACAGAACTGCAAAAAAGTTGGGTTAAGCACGAACGCACAATGCTAAAGCAAGTTGACACAATATTTTACATTATTTTACTAACAATTGCACTTGAATGGAAAATTAGATGACAAAACATTTTAAATACAGAACTTGTCAGCTTCTTGCACTCAGTGTACATTGTTTTCAATTCAAAGTCGCAGCCACACCGCACGTGGCGTATATATGGCGACACATTTTGAGTATATTTTGCGTTAAATTCGTATTTAAACACATTTCCACTTGTTGCATTGCATTTGCCTTGCTTTAGCCTTGATTTAGATGACAAAACCACATATTTTAGATGTATTTTTATATGAAAAATCCTTACCGGATTTCTCGGTTGGCTTTTTAGGTGGCATTTCTACGAGAAAAAGAAATGAAAAGGAAAACCAATGGCCATTTGACAAAGCAGCGGAAGCACTTTTTGACAGTAGCGTGGCCAGACAATAAGAAAGTGGCAACGCTGAACATTGAAGCGTGTAAAATGGCAACGCCAAATAGCATGCTATTACAGCAGTGTGGCAACCTGGTGGCAACGCTACAAAAAATTTAACTAAGTGGCAATTATTTTTTGCAAATTTAAAAAGCGGTTATTTTAATAAGTGTTTAAACATATTTGTGTATAAGATTATTTAATTAAGTAAAATATAAATTTGTGGATGTTTGCTAGCAGGTACAACCACTTGTTTGTTTGCCAGAGCGACTGCCAAAGTAATTACGTAAATCTGTAAATTATATAATGAGATAATTGTTAAAATTCTCTGATTCATAAGATTTTCTTTACCAAATTTGTGTGACTTTTCCTGTGTTGGTATAGTCTGCTCCTTAGGTGTGGCTTGCAGTGTCTTCAATTGTTGCTGCACGGCTGTTTCGAACGCCAACGCAGCCAAACGTTGAAAAAACTCTGTAATTTTGTATCCGGAACGCGCCGAGACGGACCAAAATTCCGCCTTTAGCTCCGCAGCTGCAAGGCCTGCGATACGCTCCATTCTCATGAACTCCTCTTTGGTCTGGCAACGGGGATTAGGGATTAGGGATTAGGTTAATTATTATATGATTGCGCTTACCAACAGATCTGCCTTTGTGCCCACTAGAAAAACCAACGGTTTCTGAGCTGAGTTGTAATTCAAAGCGCTGGAAAGCCACTTTTTGGCCGCCTCCAGTGATTCCCGCTTGGACATGTCATAGGTGGCTACAATAACTGAAGGAGAGGTAATTATGGTAGCTTTTGCTGGGCATAGCTGGACCTACCACTGGCATTGCGATAATAGGCGCCGGCAATGCACTTGAAACGCTCTTGGCCAGCTGTGTCCCACCTGCAAGGTAAAATAATTTGTATTGCAGTTGATGCTGTTCCTCCACTTACATTTCCAGGCTGAAATTGTGACCCAATATGCTAAAGTTCTCCAGCTCGAAGTCAACGCCAATGGTGGCTTTGTAGTTGGACTGGAATTTGTCATAGCAGAAGCTGGAAAACGAGAATTTATTGGATAATCATTTACAGTAGACAACAGTTTCCTATTATCATTCACAATGTGTAGAAGTTAGCTCTAGTCGTTCACAATAATCAGCAAATGGCTACCGAACTGGAATCATCATCAGTGATCAGACAACAGCCCCCAAGCTGACACGTTCACAATGGCAGCTAACAGCTACAATTCACAATAATCAGGGTGATTCACAATGGGATGTTGGTTGCCCCAAGTAGACCAATTAGAATCATTCACAATAATCGGAGGACAGTCTCTGGTCAAATTCATTCACAATAGCCCGTTTTGAGCAGCCCTCAGTCCTATTCATTCACAATGAACACCAGTTGACCCACCGATTCACCATGGCCGTTTTGCCCACAGCGCAGTCACCCACAAAGATGACCTTGCAGGCTCTCAGCTTCGGCTTCCTTGGCAGCTCCAGTTGATAGCGCAGCTGTGGGGCGAAATCCTTGTCGCGACTGTAGGGCGTCTGGGCGGTGCTGTAGGCGGGTGGCAGGCGTCGCAGGTGGGTGCGCGGGTCATGCAACGTGACCGTGGGCGGTGCGGGCAGCAACAGATTCTGGCGCAGCAGTTGGGGCATCGTGAACGTCGCGTTCTCAACTGAAAGCGAGACGAGCTCAGGCTGCTAACTGAGGCGGAATAAAGAAAACAAAATTCAAGCCACAAAAACCGCAGGCCGCGGCTTGAACTTGGCGGCTATCAGGCGGCTCAAGGTGCGCAAGGTGTGCTGCGACTCTACATGCAAATCCAGATGATAGCGGAGACCTCGCAATGGGGTTACGAGCGATAGCGAAGTGGCACAAGTGACCCAAAGCTCGGTCGACAAATTTTCCCAGTTTTTGTTGTGATTCCAATTTGAATGGAGCTCACGGAAAACAGACAGAGGCGAAGTCTAACTAATATTAGATTATTTATTATTATTTATTATTATTATCATCATTATGATTATCATTATCATTATCATTATCATTATCATTATCATTATCATTATCATTGTCATTATCATTATCATTATCATTATCATTATCATTATCATTATCATTATCATTATCATTATCATTATCATTGTCATTATCATTATCATTATCATTATCATTATCATTATCATTATCATTATCATTATCATTATCATTATCATTATCATTATCATTATCATTATCATTATCATTATCATTATCATTATCATTATCATTATCATTATCATTATCATTATCATTATCATTATCATTATCATTATCATTATCATTATCATTATCATTATCATTGTCATTATCATTATCATTATCATTATCATTATCATTATCATTATCATTATCATTATCATTATCATTATCATTATCATTATCATTATCATTATCATTATCATTATCATTATCATTATCATTATCATTATCATTATCATTATCATTATCATTATCATTATCATTATCATTGTCATTATCATTATCATTATCATTATCATTATCATTATCATTATCATTATTATCATTGTCATTGTCATTGTCATTGTCATTGTCATTGTCATTGTCATTGTCATTGTCATTATCATTATCATTATTACAATCTTTATCTAATCGATCTAAACTTTCATTGATCCGACGTGTGTTTTCCTCCTTTGGGATAGTGAAAGGCGCCGACGCTTTTCACCTGCTCCAGCAGCTCCGGATCCAAGTCCAGCGCCCTGTACAGAGCACGCTTCAGCTGCTTATACTGGAAGTGTGGCGAAAAGGGCATATCCTCGAAGGCGAGCATGAGCAAGTTGCCCGCCTCATTGCCCACGGCCAGGCAGCGGCCACAGTGCGAGAAGCTGAAACAAGAGAATAAACAAATATCAAGAAAAATGGAAAATGGAAAATGGACCGAGGTGAAGCCAACCAGAAGGTGGTGTAGTGTATCTTAGCATCTATTGTCGTGGATGAGACGGGCTTCAGCGTGCTGTTGCGCAGATCCCAAATGTCGATGCTGCTCTGGGTGAGCGAGACCAAGATCGTGGAATGGGTGCGACTCCAGCGGGCGCAGTGCACAGGCGACAGGTGGTGCTGGAGCGTAATCAAGGGCAGCAAAATGCCAGCCATCCAGATACGAATGCACCTGAAAAGGGCGACGATTAGGCTTAAGATTCCCTTCGGCTGCTAGGCCCAGTTGCTCACCAATCACTGCCGCAGGTCAGGTAAAGCTTTGGGGACCACGGGGAGAAGTCCATGCAGACGGCAGGGGTTTCGTGCACCTGTCGCAGCTCCAGATGCTGCAGCGGATAGTTGGTGGAGCACTTGTACATGGTGCCCTCATCGGTGAGCACATAGTAGAGATCGCGGTGCAAAGGGTCCAGGACGAGTTCCAGGCACTGGACATAGCGATTGGCCAGCAGCGGCACACGCTGTGGCTGGCTGACGCTAATCCCCTCCAACTCGGCTTCGGCGCGCTGAAAATGCTGCTGCTCGAAGCCCAACAGATGCGGACTGTTGATCAGCTGATACTTGATGACGGCGCCAGATTGCGAGGCAGCTAGGAAGGGCGTTATGCCGTGATCGGCAAGGGCGTCTCCATCGCTACGCGGTATCCACTTGATGGCCGTCACCGGATCAAAGTAGGGCGAGGTGGAGCGCTGCGAGCGAGCCAGAGCCGGCTGATCCGGCTGCGAGATGTCGCGAACCTCCACGTCGCCGTTGTGCAGGCCGATGGCCAGCAGCTGGGGTGATCCGGGGGAGAATTGGACCACCACCACGGGCACTGGATAGTTGTAGCACCGCTCCGGATTTACAGGATTCTTAATGTTCCACACATAGACGTAGCCACGGTGAGGCTGCCTGCCCAGCTGCTCGTAGGTGTAGATGCCGTAGGAGACGGCCATAATGTCTCCATTGCAGGGGCAGAAGCAGACAGAGGTGACTGCCTGCTGCTCTCTGGCCGCCGGAGATGGCGCACTCAATCGCCATAGTAGATGAAGGCGATACTTGAACTTGACGTCCTCGGCGAGCGGATCGGGTGGTCTCATGTTACGAAAGCGCCGCTGCTGCGGCTCGAACACATTGCTCGCCAGGATGCGCATGGTGAGCATCAAGGCCAAGCGGAAGCTGGGCAACTGATTGATCTCTACAAATTGATCCACGCCTCCTACGCGATAGGTGGTCACCTCCATCTTCTGGGCACCCTCTATGTCCACACTCTTCGTCGATGCCTCCAGATCCTTGTACGTATCGAACATCTCAAAGTTCGACACGTAGGAGCCCACCTGATCCGTGCGCAGGCGCTCCGTATTGACCAAACGGGACTTCAGCAGAGGTTCGATGGTTTGGGTATCCGCCTCGACGGTTCTGCGGGATTTGTCGGTGCCCGCCAGCAGCTCTTCGTAGAGCTTATTATCCGCAAGAACCAAACGACCCTCCTCGGTGTCCACCTCGGCCGTCAGGCTGGGTCGCTCGAAGAGCACCACAAGCGGCGTCTTCCGCAACAGCACTTTGATGAAGGGCGTGGCCGGGCCCTTGGCAGACTTCATTGGCGTTGGGCCAAATCTCACGGCTTCAGCTTTGCTCGTCTGCGTATCCACGCCCAATTGCAGCTTATACATGTTGATCTGAGGGAATTACCCAGTTGAGATTGATATATAGAGATGCCTTCTTCTCTTTACTCACACCCAGCGCTATGTCATCCAGGGAGGCGCGCATGACGCACTTCGTGCTATATTCGGGCGTACGAAACTTCTGCATCGATAGCTCCTCCGTCGCAGCTGTCTTCATCAGCGGATGATTTTGGATGAGTTGGCTGAGCTGCTGGAAATCAGCAGCTCGATATTCCTTGTTCAGCGGCCTGGACATCGTCGATGCTCTCAATCTTGTAATACTGTCTAATGGCTCCCTACGTGTTTGCTACCGACTTTAATATAGGAAATTACAGGGTGTATTGCGGCTATGTCTATTTATTATTCATATGCTGTACGCAGATTCAATAACATATCACTTGATCGGAAATCGATAATTATCGATATGTAAGTGATTAGAAAAAAGGAATTACACATTTATAAGTTGAAAAATATTAACTTTTAGCAATCCTTTAGCTTTTACATAAACCGATAATTATCGATAGATAAATATGCCCACAATAAGTGCAGAAGACACTAAATATTAATCATATTAGTAAATGAGGCATTCTGATAGCTCTCATATACCCATTTGTACGCTTAACTCCCTCTACAGGGTATCTACTAGCTGGTACTCTCGTCGGCAGCACTTTTACTTGTTTGTGTATTTGTTAACATGGAAACGCATCGTTGCCACGCGCCTGTTGCCATACGGCAGTGCCACATGTTGTTGCGCAGCTGCACACATAAATATTCATAAACAAAATAATTTTCATTCACGCAAGCGCAAAGTAATTTAAATTGTGTAGCAAGGCGAGGCCCAACTACGCCAAATACTCATCAAATTGTGCAATCGATGCTAACGAAGTGAATAATCGATGCGATATAATTCGTGTGACCACTAATGCAGCTATCGATACTTGGACTATTGTGAACGTACATATAAATATAATATATATATATATATATATATATATATATATATATATATATGCTATATACCTCTAGTTTCGGTTGTTTCTAAACAACACGCGTGACTAAGTGATATATAGCCGGTGCAAAAGAATAAAGATTAAAGATAATAATGGCAATTGCATGGTTCACAGACGCGCGCAGTGCAGACGAGCTGTCTATTGTGAATGGCAAGACTTCCGCGACCCATACGCCAACACCAACAACAACAACAACAACAAGAATAAGAGAAACAAGTACAAAGCAAAGAGTTTGTGGTATGACCTGTCACAAAAAAAGAGTTGCGTTTAAAATTTGTATAGCAATTAGACGCATACCAAAGCAATTTACACACACACACACACACATAGTCGCATACACGTGTAGCAATAGAAAGGGTCTTTAATTCCGCCACAGCGCATAGAAGTTGAAGCAAAAGAAGTTGTCTTATGTTAATTTTGCCTTTCTGCTTCGCTACGCTGATTCGCTTAATGAACAGGCCGCAGCCGCAGCCGCAGCCGCAGCCGCAGTCGCAGTCGGCATCGTCAGTGACGGCACTGCTAGTGCAATATGTCAAATAGACAGACGAAGCAGCGAAAAGAAAGACGTTTTCCGCATGGGGGCCAAAAAGCCGCCGCATTGCATGTTGGTCAGCAACAACAGTAACTGCTACAGCACAAGCAACAGCAACAAATCGCCTTCGTTCACAATATAAACGCGTCAAGCGTAAAGCAATAAATGTGCAAGCGAAAAAGAGAATAAAATAACAGCGTAAAAGTTGCTTTGCGTGCATTATGAACTTTGCACGGGCGAGAGAGCAGGCAAGAAATGCGCCCGCTTGTTACACATTTTTTGGGCGAAAAAAATATAAACAGAATAACAAATGGCGGACGGCAGCGACGTCGCAGTCGGCGGCGCACAGTGCTCAAAAGTGCAAAATAGTGGCAACACTGCCAACAGAACACCCACAATTTGCAATAAGCATAGCAATATGGATTTTATTATTATTATTATTATTATTTTTAGGAATGTCACGCTTAAGGCTGAAAAAGCGTTAGATTTGCTGTATAAACCGTAAATTTATTGTCGTTCGTTTTTAATGCCAAAGTAAAAATATTCAACTATAAAAGTTTTTAATTGGTTGGATTTTATGAGCTTCTAATTGTCCACACTCTGAGCATCATAAAGTTTAACAGCTACAAGTTCATCTAGCATAGAGTGAGAGGAAGAGAGAGGGGCTGTGAGAGAGTGGGAGCGAGATGCTTGTCTGACCTGAGTCTTTGAACCGTTTTACGTTCATTCAGTGCGCTTTTACACCTGTTTTATGCTTCCACTGGCCCCAATGTGCGTTCAGCGCTGCCAACGCCGACGCAGCAGCAGCAGTAGAGCCAGCAGCGGCGGCAGCAGCAGCGTTGCGCTCATCGCTCGTCGTTGGGTGTAACATATTTTCTTTTTTCATTTCATTTTTCTGTGTTGGTTTTTGTTTTGTATTTTTTTCCGCGCTTTACCGCCGTGCTTTAAGCCCTGTGCTCACAAAACCGACTTTTATTCGTTAATTAAGCGTCGTGCGGCGCAGAAGTGCCCGCTTAACGGAAATCAAAGCTCTTTGCGGAAACTAAAAAGCGAGGGCGCTGTGCAAAGCAAAGCCAAGCAAGAAGAAAAAAAAAACAGTTTTCGATTCTCAGCAATTGGGCACATAACAAAACGCCACCTGTGGCAACACTTGGCAGGTGCTGCTGTCACCAACGTCGCTGTCGCTGTCGCCGCCGCCGTTGACGTTGATGTTGTCGCCGTTGTCGCTTTTCACTCTTCTTTTTTCGTCACAGTTGCATTCGAACGCGGCACGTGCGCCGTTGTTAGCTTCGGTTCCGATTCCGTTTTCGATTCCAGCTCCAACTCCTGCCGCGACGCGTGCGCAGGCGCCCATTGCGTAAACATTTGAATTATTATAATTTTATGCAAATTAATTAATGCGTGTTGTGAGTGCGTGTGTGTGCGTCAGGCTGTGTGTGTGTGTTAAATGTTAACAAGATTTTGCAATAAGGGGACACCCGCATTGAACGCATAATCGCTCGATCAAGTCTTATCAGCGGCAGCATCGAAAAAGCATCTGTAAAATGTTGTTTTGGAAGCGGCTTTGTCGACCCCAAGGCGAGCCAGCAGCATCGGCAGCAGCAGCAGCAGCAGCATCACCAGCATCAGCAACGCCAACAGCAACAAGTAAGTTTTAAACGTAGCTAGCCACGCCCCCTTCATTATGAACGCCCACGCGGCGCCGCGCTTATTTGTTAAATATGCACAAACAGAAAACATTTTAAAATCGAAAATTGTGAAAGAGAAAAAACGTTTGGGGACTTTTTTCTCTCTTTTTGTTTTATGGCCGTACATGAAATCCGTGCGTCTCATTAGCATAATTTACATCTAAAAATTGTTTCGGTTTCTGTTTCTGTTTTTATTGACTGGTTTATTGATTTCATTTTGTGATTTCGTTCGTTCGTCCGATCCAGAGTCCCAGACCCAAATATTATAATCGGCTCGACTTGCCTCAAGTCGCCCTGCTCTGCCCTGCCCCGCCATGCCTTGCCTTGCCCGTCGCATAATAAATTACCATCAAATTTTATCACCTAACAAAAAGATATGCTCGCTGATCAGACAAATGCGTGAAGCAGCTATAATCCATTGAGCATTGAATGAATAATATCATTTTTTATGTAAATATTGGCTTTACTGAAGTTCTGGATGGGCAAAAAAAAAAGAGATTTATGAATGAGTTTGGCATGTTTAACATAATTATGCATATCTCACAGACTGTTGGAGATTTAGATACAAGATCGCAAGATCAATCTATTAAATAAGTAAGAGTGATGTAGTTGGTATTAAGTGTGGACTAGAAGTTGCCATTGAAAAGGTGAAGCTTGAGTTCAAGCAAATCATTCATAAATATAGATATAATAAAGGGCTTAAATCTAGCTGAGTTACGCTTAAAGTGTATTGTTTGCCTATCGATAATTATCGATATTGCTGCACTTAGATTCTGTGTATATATATATATTGAGATATTATTCTGTAATATATATTTAAAAGATGTTAATGTATAGCTCTTTACTTTTGTGAAAACTTGAATTATTTCGCAATCGATACTTATCGATCTTCTCGTATATTAAGTATAAGAGCTGTTCAGGCCACAAACTTTTTATGCAAAAGGCTTACAAAAGAAATGTGATTCATACGACAAGGGAATCTATATAGTAACTTTATTTGCTTATATATAAAAATATAAATACGTTAATGTGCTTAAATAGGATATAATTAAGGAGTCAAATAGAGAGACATCTGTGTATTTTCTATTTCTGTTCTTGTGATATGTTAAACCCCTTACTATAATTATAGGGTATATTATTCAAGCATGCTTAGCCTCAGCCTAGCGTGGGATGTATATAAATTTCCATGCATAGTTCCAGCGATCACATCTAATCATAGTTTCAAGCTTTCCGCCAGAGTCTGGGTCTGGGCACGAGCTTCATCTAATTGTGGCTGGAGCGATGCTTACGCTTGGCCAGGCAGCCAACTGTCAGTTTGCATTGCCACGAGCTGGGGCAAGTGGACCCAACAGTGAGCTGTTGTGGTTTTGTTAGCCAGCGCGACTCCTTTACTACTAAGAAGTAGCTAGCTCTCTCTCTCGCTCTCTCCTTCTCTCTCTCTCTCTCTCTCTCTCTCTCTTGGTCTGGGCTGTTATTTTGGTCAACATGACTTTGACTTGTGGTAATTTGATGTTAATGACACTCATCAGCAGAGACAACAACAACAGCAGACAGAAGTGACATCGACACCGGCTGTAGCCCTGCCCCACACAACTTGCCCCAGCGTCTAGCCCCGCTTCCCTTTATAGCCTAGTCACAAACGTCGCACACTTAACACGATTCCAGTAGATCGTTCCGACTTTTTTATATGATTTCCCCGCCATCCCCGCTCCCAAGTCGTGGCGCATAATCGGCTTAGACCTAAGAGAGTCTATATGCCTATGCCGTGGCTACATTTCGACTGTCTCTCATACTCTCCCGTTGTCTATGTCTATGCGCTCCATTTAGGCATTCTTGTTATTAGTTTGTGTCTTGAGTCTTCTGTTTTCGAAACGCCATCAAGTTGCATGTTTTATGTGGCTCGTAAAACCACGCTTCGATATGCGTATAAAAATGAGTTCAACATTTTGTTGTGACACTTTTTACGGCTGTCTCTCTCTCCTTACAGCATGACCTGGCAACGGCTGCCATAAATTTGTCACGTTATATGCCACAGGTAGAAGGAAGGCTTTTTGGAAGGCTAATTTCCTAAAGCTCTGCTTGAATTCAAATCGGAACTACTAAGTGGGCCCAACTTATAGATCCTAATTTCGTAGGAGTAATTCTCCTCCTATGAGTCCCTTAACATGGCAGCCTTAGCTTAGCCTTAGAGCAGTTTAATCCTTTCTATATCTTGGCATAGTTAGCTTATCTATTATCTCGATAAACCTCTTAGTTCGATCTACCACAAATCTTGATTATATTCCGCTCAATCTTGCCAAAGACTTAATGCCACGATAACCCATCTTAACCTCTTGCCGTTTTGGTAATTGTTCCGTAACTGCCGTAACTCTTAGCCACGCCCTGCTCATCCAACAGCAACCGCTTGAGTCCATCTCTGCTTTTTGCTGGCCCCCACAAATTGTTCATAAATTACAAGCGAAAAACCGTCGCAATGGCCAAAAGCAGCGCCTACACCATCATTATCAGCTTGTAAATAAAAAGACTTTATCAATCGTTGGGCCTTGGGCTGCGGGCATCAAGCATCTGGTATCGACCATCTGGTATCCAAGTATCCAATGGCCTGGAACCAACTCTCTCACCTAATAACATAAAAGTTATCGAAATGGCAAAAAGAGGAGTCTCTCTCTCTCTCTCTCTCTCTCTCTGTGTGTCTCTCTCCTGGTGGATGTTGTTGGGGGGCTAAGTATAAATATTTTTATTTATGATTTTACAGATCAGCATATTGCTCAATAATTTTTATAAGCCGAGCCCCGCCAACAAAATAACTTTCAAATTATCCCCGACCGTTTCGCTGAGCGGGGTCAGGAGGCAGTGGGAGAGGGTAGCAGGAGAGCAGTGAGGTTGGCCGTTTAAGTGCGCCAATTTTGAAATTATTGGCGGCTGCGTATGCAGATAATCGTGACCTGGCTGCGCACACACACGCAGTTAAATGGCAGGCGGGCGGGGCAGACGTAGGATCGAGGTTCAATTCCGAGACTGAGCAATGCGGCCAATAACTCAAGCAGTGCCGAATTACAGTATGAGCTCGATAAATGTGACAATAAAGAAGAAGAGAGTGGAGGACTGGGAGTTCAGGTAGGTAGACTTAGGTTACAGTAATGTGAAGAAAGAGAGAACGAGAAGATGCCGTGAGAGATGAGAGACTTGTAAAAATAGATAGACTGAAAAAAAAGAGAGACGACGAAAGAGAATAGTAGTAGGATAGCAGTAGGATAGCAGTAGAATAGTAGTAGAATAGCAGTAAAATAGTAGCAGTAGCAGTGGCAGTAATAATAGAATAGGATTAGATTAGAATAGAATAGGAGAATAGTAGTAGAATATCCATAACGAGCCTCCACTGTAATGAACACTGCACAAATTGCTGTGCGAAAGTTGTTTGTCTTATGCGCTTTGGGGCGCAACGATTTTCGGCTAGCTATTTGTATATAGGACTCGTATATCATGACACATTAATATAATTTCTCTATTTGGCATAGTTTTTCCAGCGAGCAGGCTCGTTGAGTAGCCCTGATCGAACGCTATTTGGGGCAGCTTAATATTTTCCCATAAATAATGCGAGGTCGGGAGAAAATTACTTTAAAATTTATGGCATTTACCACTGGGGAATCGCGAACTGTACAGTCCTTCGTCTCTCTCTCTCTCTCTCTGTCGCTCTCTCTCTGTGTATCTTACACGCTGATTTGGCCCTTTTTATTTTTGCAATTTATGAGCCTGAGAGCGCAGAGGTAAAGCCTAAAGAAGCTGAGAAGTTGCCTCCTCCTCCTACTCCGCCTCCATCTCCACCTTCAACTCGAGAGTTTTTTGCTGCGGCAAGTGATATTCGCAAATAACGTGTTTCGATATGTGTTTTTGTTGTTTTTGGGCAAGTGGGCGGGCCAATGGATCTTGAAAGTTCGCACGATTGATGATCCACTGATGGAGCCACAGACATAAAGACAGACGAACGAGCGAACGGACGGATGATCGGACCTAAGGACGGACGGACGGACTGTCAGGCGAACTGACAGTTGCGATGACGCCGGCCTGTCACCGCACTGACATAGCCATTTATGTAATTACACGCGGCTCTGGCCGTATCACAAAGCGATCGCGATCCGCAACGCAGCACCACCACGTTGCTGCACCACAGTGCACCACACCGCCAGCTTGTAATTATTTTCTACTTAATCTTCATCACATGCGCAACATGTCGAAAACTTAAGCGAATTGACGCGCTGCATTCAGCTCCAAAAAGAAAAAACTCAAGACAAAAACGTGCCAGGTACCCACACAGCGTGCTTCACACCTGGCCATGGCTTTGGCTTGAGCTTTGAGTCAACTTTCCTCGTAGACAAGGTTGTGACTCAGCACAGCTAATCTGTCTTCTACTAAAATGAATTTGTAAATAATTAAGTGATATTAGTACCTAAATTATATTTGATCAGATGATAAATGGCTAATCAGATGAAATAAACAGAGAAAAACTGGAATAGGTGGAGTAAAAAGGTATAAGACTAATAGATGAGGAAGTTTTCGAAAGCAGCTAGAAGAAGCATATGAACTATAGATATACGGATTTATAGATAAGTATAAGAAGGAGAGGATGTCCATCGATTAGAAAGAATTATCGATTGTTAAAGATAAAATAAAGTTAGTTCATATCATAGCCAGAGAATAGCTATAAATCCCGCCACTCCGCAGAAAATGTTTACCTGTTATCCAGTTATCTATCAAGTTCTCATGTATAGCATGTCAGTTGTAGAGTAGAATCACTCCACACATAATCCACCGATAACTCGATATAAATATTCATTAAATGCAGTGAAAGTTATGCTCATGATGCGCTGCGGTTGCCATTGTTATTGCTCGTATGGAGCCAAAATTAAGTGAGAACGATAAACCATATATGCACATATGTGTATATACCATATACAATCGCTAATAAAGTCACGTAATCAACAAATCACTGTGAAATATCACCGCCCCGTGATTTATCGGCTGTGCAGCCCTGCGGGTTAGCTCCAAAAGTGAAAATGAATAAGCCAAGCAGACATGCAATGGGCCCAAGCTAAATGCAAAACGCAAAACGATCCTCCACACTGACTTCACCGGCATCCAAGTTCAACGCCGCTCGTCGATCGCCGTTCCCACCTGCCCTCACCCAAAGCTGTATATCAGGTGTTTAAGGTCTGCCACAAAACAATCGCCGCATGCAGATGAAGCGCATGTGAACGTGCCTCAGTTATCATCTGTGGGGCAGTTGCTAAAGCTGTTTCTGTTTCATCTTGTTTTACTCTTCTTGTTCGGTTATTCTTTTTTTATTTTTTGGGATTTTGTACTTCTCAACCTCTGACCGAATTTCCAAGCGATAATTATCGGCTGGCGTGCAAATATGCGGAAAGAATTCCCCATGGCTTGTTATTGTCTTTTGTCTTATGTTTTGACTGCTGCTCTTTGATTTTCGGACTTTGAGCTTTAAATGGAACTAATTAAATTTAGCGCAAAGCGCATTAAATTTCCTTATCCTGGCCAAGTAGTGTTCTCCAATTTGGCTTCTTTTTTTTTAAAGATAATATATTGTATTTCTTTGATAAATTTTTCAGCGACTTTTAGTAGTAAAGTAATATATAATATTAGTAGTAATAATATATAATATTAGTAGTAAGTAGTAATATTGTACAAAAATTCAGCTGAAAAAGTACTTACCCAAAATTGAATTTAGGAGAATCGCATAGAAAGGCTGCCTCGCTTTTAATAGAAAAGTTTTCAATCCGGATTTATCCTGCTCTCTCATAAAACAAAGTCAGCAAGCCTTAAAGTCTTATTGAAGCGTAGCGCTGAGATAGCTTTAAAAGTTAAGCCTTAAATTTAGCTTCTTTTCTGTCAGCAGCTAGATTCTTTTCTTCTTAAAGCTTAGCAACAGTTCAAAGCGCGCACACACACATACAGAGGGATGCACGCACACACACAAATCAACATAATTGGGGCTTGCAAATCATTTGGTTGCCGCCCATTCACACAGCCTAACACGCAGCGCCGCAAATTGGGACAAAGTCTTGCCTCTGTCAGTGTGAGTGTCGCTGGGTCTGCCTGAGTCTGGGCCTGGGCCTGGTCCTGTGCCTCATGCCACACTGATTTAGTGTCATATAAAACGAGTAAGTGAAGATTATGTTACCAGAATTAATTGCAGCCAAGGTGAAGGTAGTGCGGCCTCCACGTCACATGGGGGAAATGACAGTCGCCGTGCTCGAGTCCCACTGCTCCCGTTGCTCCGCACATTCCCTTGCGTGACAGCACGTGCTAAACTCGAAGTTGCCTGAAACTCCTCGAACTTCTCTCTCGCTTATTTTGATAATTTAATTGAAAAACGACAGTGGCTGAAGCCGTACAAAAAAATTGACTCCAATCGCTGGGTATATATTGATTTTATGATCACATTAGTGCGTCCTGCCCCCAGGGCGTGCTTTTGCCACCTGTGCTAAACGTCAGCGGCAGGTGTTGGCTACACTGATTTGGTGTCATCTTTTTCTTAGGGGGTGCTTTGGTAGAGAAAGAATAATATGTGTTTTATGCTTACATTAAGGAAATGAAGTTAGTTTTTTATTTTGCAGGAAGTATTGATTTACCTTTGCCGAAGTGATTAATGTTACAGCTGCTCAAGGATTTTTTTCCCTTTTAGTTTAGTTCCCGTATCTCCTCTTCCTTTGAGCCCATATGCCAGCTGAAATAATATAAAATCACATTGAGAAATATTTACTTATATTTAAACATGTTTGCATCGAAGCTTCCATAAATTCTTTTGGTCGAATTATTTGCGCAATTGATTCTCCTATTTGAATATGAATTTTGCTGGCTTGAAAATAGCTCGGACTTTGATAAATGCATTTCGTATGCAGGCCCAAACGACTACTCATGCTTGCACTCTATATTCATATTTGCATTCGTGTAATGCAGCTGGCAACTAAACCAGATGCAGTCAATATTTGAGTTTGGCCCAATGTGGAATTCTCTCTCTGACCAATGCAAACAAACAGCTCAAACAAATGCCTGAAGAGCAAATTTGCCTGAAGCTTTTGGCTTCAAGCTTTAAATATTTAAATTAAATAAATTGTAGCTGGGGTCGCATCAACAAAAGCAGCAAAAAAACGTTACAATTTAATAATTTGTCAAGTGGAAAAAGTGAACAAGTAAAAGTGCCCAAGTTTTGTTGAGGTCGACTAGAAGTTACCCAGTGACTAGCTGAGGGCTATCAGCAGAATTTAAAGCGGAGATATGGAAAACAGGGGCTGCTATATAAATTATATACTATAAAATTAGAGCGATCTACTTGAGACACGACGGACAGGCAGACGAAGGAATGGAAGGACATACACACGGATGGACGGACGGACGGATAGAGAGATGGAAGATCAAACGGACATACAAATGGAAGGTCGGATGGACGGACAGAAAAACAGAAGGACGAATGGACGGATACAAATACAATCAAATAGATGGAAGGACGGACGGACACATAGTCTCAAATAGAAAGACGGAAGAACAGACATGTAGACGGAAGGTCGGATGGACGGACAGAAAGACGGAAAGTTGTACATATAGATATAGAGAGCCGAAAAGACGGACGTATAGGCTAACGGATTCACAGACAAATGAACGTGCGGACAGATAGACAGGCAGACAGACAGACGGACTGACGGACATACAGTAGTACAGACGTACATGCTTACCCAAAACTTCATCACATCCTATGCGAAATCTTTATTAATGGGCATGCAAAATATAACTGGCAACATAGAAAACATACTATACCCCAGCACCTGGCAGCAGTCAATTTGCCTGAACAACTCAGCGCAGATTAACGCTTCAGGGATCTGCAGGGATCCCCACTCCCTGCATGTCGCCCTCCCCACCACACCTCAATTGTAAATCCTTCATAATTATATGCACGCAATTAGAAGGCAGGCAAGCAACCCTTGCAGCACGCCATGCAGCCAAGTAAATAGCCGGTGGGGGCTTCACGACCGACCTACCTACCGACCAGCCTACCTACCTCCCATTCAGGAGCTCAGCTGAACGTGTCGTGAAAA
The DNA here is from genome assembly GCA_035045555.1 of Drosophila fulvimacula. NCBI lineage: Eukaryota > Metazoa > Arthropoda > Insecta > Diptera > Drosophilidae > Drosophila > Drosophila fulvimacula. The sequence continues at coordinate 1,492,038 of JAWNOX010000203.1, read as the reverse complement.
ACAATTACCAAGCACCACAAGCCAGTTGCAGAAACTGAAACAGAAACAGAAGCAGAAGTAGAAACCCTGTTGCACATACCCTCGGTTGCGTTTATGCCACCGATAGCTGCCTTCTGGCTCCTGCCTTCTGCCTACCGCATTCCGCCTCGACACATTACGTAATCCTTTTCGAGCAAAGTTGTAAGCGCAAATTGTTTAGATTCCATCTTTTCTCTTCTTCCTCTTGGTCTTCCTTTTGCAACATGCATTTTGTATGCCTCCATCTGTCGCTCCTTGTCTTACTTTCCGCCGTTTCCATATATTTTTTATTATTTTTGATAATTTTCCTTGTTGGATTTGCGTTTCTGAGTGGGAAGCAGAAGCAGCAGAAGATGAAGCAAAGCGGATTTCGTGGCATATTTTATGAGCACAGATGTGAGCGTTCCACACCAGAGACAGAAATGTAGACAGAGCTGACCCAATGGGTTGGTAGTTATGAAACAAGAAACAAAGGGATGGCACGGGATTCACGAATATGAAATACCCTAACCAAGTACTCAATGGTTACTGATTGTAATAGATTGAAGAGGGAAGTTTACTGAGTGTAAATCCCAACAATAATTGCATAAGTTTTTCTTTCTTAACCAAAATTGAATCAGGAACCGAAAAAATATAAGCTGAAGCACTCAACGAACTGTGGACTTCAGCCAAAATCCGTCTATGACCTAACTTGCTTTTACTTCTATCTTTATCTAGCCATACAACTTGAATGGATATTAGTTCCACATCCAATTGAATCTAGTTCAGACTTAACATTGAATATCCGACTGTCAAGGCAGTAAGTTTTTTCCTGTTTATCAGCGCCTTTACCCCAAAGACATCTGGCTATACCTTCAACTCTCTCTCTCCCTCTTGTACTATATACTCTGAAATGATTAGCATATTTTTATTGCTACTTCGAAATCACTTGAACTTTTACTTGTGACCTTCGATGGTTTTCGCTGTCAAGTTTTTCGCTGTTGTTGCTTTAAATGTAAATGCTTGCGAGAGACCTTTGAAGTGGCATCTAATCATTCTACTCGGCGGCAGTAACAACCTCCCCCGGAACAGACTAGACCTCCAGCTCTGCCTCCATATCCTATTGCTGTCAGAACGCTGTCATACTCCCTGGTTAAAAAAAGACAAAAGCGAAGGCGGATAAAAGAAACAAGCGCGTGCCTCGCTGCCCCAGTGGAGTATATAGGAGTCGGGGCAGGGGTAGGGGTGGTGGAAGGGGAAGGGGAAGGGGAAGGGGAAGGGGAAGGGGAAGGGGAAGAGGAAGTGGAGCTTGTGGTAGTATAGCAACGGCTGCAAAAAGATGATGAGAAACTTGAGCGTCAAGCAGGCAGAAGCTTTAAGCCGCTAAATTGTATCGGATTACAGCAAATTCCAAGCTAAAATTCCTTGCCCACAGGCGGCGGGCACAGCTCAGCCAGCTGCCTCTACACTGTCCGCCCTCTCGCTTCCCCCTGCCCCTCTCTCTTTGTTCCTTGGAGCTGCTATGTTAATGAAGGTGCTTCAGCTGGCATGGATGCGGGCAGAGGCAAGGCAAAGAGCCGAGTGTAGCTGAGCTCGTCGTCCTGCTGCTGTTGTTGCAACTCCTCGACTCGAAAATGGCTATGGGGCACAGAATGCATTGAAACGGCGCTGGCTGGCAGTGGAACGCAAGGAGGGGCCGGATGACACACAAGTGCTGAACCAGCTGAACCCGTGAACTCGCGTGGGCTGAGCAGCCGATAGCGAGCGCGAATCTTAGCACAGTTACAGTTAACAACGAGCAAAGACAATCAATCGCAATGGTCTGAAAAATCCTAAACTCCAACCCAAACCAAAACAAAAATTGTGAGTTTAACTCGCGCACAAAAATTGCACACAATTTGCCTAATTCGCGCGCACCTCTCTAAGGCCCGCTCGCACCGGCTCACCAACTAAGCCAGCTCCAAGTGAAAGAGGAAAAAATTCAAAACAGGATGAGCCGCGGTGCTGAAATTGCTGCGGTTTCCATACCCTCTACTCAAAGGTTGTAAAGGGTAGTTTTAGGTGTCAAAATTATTTTTGGAATTTTTGTGGAATGATCTATTATTGTTTAAATAAATACCCTGTATTTAGTAATTATATTAAAGGGTAAATGGAGTTGCTTGAGTGTGTTAAAATTAGTCTGAAATATGTCTAAAAAAAGCGTTTTTTCATATATTTATCTATAATATTTGTAGAATTTTTTTTTATTAATTAGACAAATTTCTATAATACCCTGTAAATTATACTACTAACCTACAAATGATTTTTATAGATAGATGCCAACAGTTGGTAAAATTTCAGTTGTTTTTAGTTTCATATCTTTCAGAGCACTTTCCGCTCTTTATTTACGCAACTACAGGGTATGTCTTAGTCGTTCATTTTAATTTCAATTTCAATTTTATTTTATTTTTTTGAGCCTGGGCCTTGGCAACTGCAATTATTGTTTGCGGCTTTTCAATTGCCTTGGCTCAGCTAACAGCTTCAGCTTTTGCCTCAGCTTTGGCTGCAAGTTCAGGCTCGGAGTCAGTCATCATAAGGTGAGAATATAATAGCGCAATCGTGAGATGCGTGACTGCAATTGCCCCTACGCCTGGCCGCTAACTATGCACAGTGGAGCATAGATTGCAAAAGTAACTCAAATGTGGTATGAAAAGCAATAGCAATAGAAAATATGGCAAGAGTGCTCTGGTAGGCAGTGTCCGACTAGCAAATACCGTTGGCTATGCCAGCCATTCAAAGTTCATTTTCTATCGTACTCTAGTTCATTGCTTGCTGAGCAGTGCTCGTACCACTGTGCCTGCTGGTGCCTGGTGCCTGGTGCCCGCTGCCCGTTGATGTGATCTGCGTTTGGCTTTGAGCCATTTCGGGCTCAGCGCTTCGCTCAGCTGATAAGCAGCCCAAACAAACAAATAATAATGGCACGATTTGTGGGCTGAGGCACAAATATTTTGTGTTGTTCGCCTTTGATTGAGCCAAACAGGCGCGCGCGCCTTTAACTAATTGAGCTTCAATGTAGAAGGCGGTTTTCCAAAAGTTTCCCATTTTCTTTTCTACTTTTTTTTTTTTTTTGCCTGCGACGTTTCCTGTTTGCTGCAAGCGAACTTCATAGAGAGTCTCCTGCTCTCTGTGGCTGCCATTTAATTAAAAATGAAAAGTTCTTTTTAAGAAAAGGGTCTGCCATGCATTTGCGGAAAATTAAAAGTTTTCTTTGCCACGCCCTTTTCCCCCCCTTCCCTGTTTTGTATGGGTGTTTGCGGGCTGGGAAAATGTCACATGTGTGTGCGGAGCATTCGGCATTTTCGCCTGCCGCCCAACATAATTGTGAGCAAGTTTTTAAGTTTGAAATGAGTTTTCGGCAAGGGAAAATGCCTTAAATTCCAGCGAAAGGAAAACTGTTTTCCCAGCAGCAGCCCATAAAAGTGGATTTAAAAACGAAAAAGCGGTGGGAAAGGTGCAGCTACCTATCATCAGGTTGATCATTTGTAGTAATAATGTGAATTGTTTCTCGGGGTCGGGGCAGGTCATAAAATGCGTGTCCTTCGTCCTCGCTCTTGCTCTGCTGCAGCTTAAAAATGCAAAAGCTTCAAAGTCATAAAAGCAAAATAAAAACTTTGCGGGCGAACAGTGAATGAACAAAAAATCTGGCAATATTAAAGCGAAGTCTATTAAACTTTTTTCACGCACACGCACACACGCACACACACTGAACTGTTGTGCATGTATAAAACATATGATTTTTGGCTTGATGGCCCCGCGGGCCAATTTGCCTGTCTAGAACAAATGGCTCAGCGGCACAGTGGTGTCAAATTGCAAAAATTATAAAAAAAAAAATATATATATATATATATATATATATATATATGTATATATATATATATATATGTATCAATGAAAAAAATAGTAAAAGAGCTTAATGTAAAGCTCAAATTAACTTAAGCTTTTTTCACACTGTTAACTTTGCACCACTGTGCCATGCACGACCCTTGTCCCGAATGCTGTTAAAAGACGTTTGTGCCACTGCGCAGCGCGCTAATAAAATAAACCTGTGTAAACGTGCCGCAACTGCCGTTGCACGTCGCTGCCTCCTCCTACACTGCCTGTGGCCTGTAAGTTTGAGCGCCTCGTGCAGACATAAATTGTGTGTTAAATACATTTTATGCGTTTGCCAAACCCACGGACTAAGTCACAGTCGACTGCAAAACGCAATCAAGGTCGTCCGTACACTGCGCCAAAAGTAGCCAAAGATATATATATATATATATACATGTATGGCTATAGGCAGAGTCTGTCATATCTGACATGATTTGTGTTGCTTTGGCAGCTTTTCGCCCGCCATTTTCGCTCAGTGTACTCGTGTCGTCTTCTTGTTGACGTTGCCTCGGGCGCGCAGCACCCAAAAAGCGCAGGACCTTTGGCTATGATGTATGGTGCGCACAATGTTGCGTATTAGAAACGCACGTATTACTGCCACACAGCCAGAGTTTCCGCTCCTGCTGCCAGCTCCAGCGCCAGCTCCAGCCCCAGCCCCAGCTCCTGCTGCTGCTTCGTTTGTGTAATCCTTTGGCTGCTCCTTTTGTTGCTGCGTGGCAAACAGTTGACGTAGGCGGCAGCTGAACATACACATGTTTGTGTCACATTTTGACTACATATTCTACACTTGCTAGGCAAGTGTGTGTGTGTGTGTGTGTGTGGGTGGGCGGATAGGGGTGTGGGTGTGCCTGCGTGTGTTAGTAGTGTTCACTTTACTGCTTGAGCTTGGCATTTCCTTTGTGAATTATAAAGAAATTTGTTGTGTGCTTTTGTTGTTGTTGCTGTTGTTGTTGTTGTACGCAACGTTTTGTTCCTGTGTGCGTGTTGCCGCCCTCAAAAGAGTGGGGGCGTGGCGGTTGCTTGCGCTGCAAACCACTTCCATTGCATACTTTCTAGGTGCTAGGCGACGAGACGCCTTTACTACACTTAAGCTGCAATAACATCAGCTGTAAATTGTATTCGAGTCGCAAATTAATCATGGGCAAAGCACACACAACATAAATAAGAATAAGCTCTGCGAGTAGAAAACTGAAATCTTTGCCAGCTGAAGATAAACAGTGAAGATAAACAGTATATCTAAGTGAAAGCGCCTTAAATTTAATATAATTGAATTAACTGAAAGCTCATCGGAGAAAGCTTCATAAAGCTCAAATCGTATACTTGACGCTTGCGACTTAAATTATATATAAAACTGGGTTAAGTTCCTGGAATATTAATATAAAAAGTTATACAAGAGAGCTTTTCTTCTTAATATGTTACTTACATTAGTCATTTTATTTTTTCTCGAGTGAATAGATTAAAACTACTTTCCAACATTTATCTTAAATAACTTTAAAGTTCTGTACAAACTAAAGCTTAATTTCAACTGAAAGCTCACTTAAAGCTGCACGAACTAATTGCTTCAGCTGCTGTCACTGATCTAGCTGTCTCCTCTTTTTTTTATATTCTTTATATTTTAATTTAAGCGCATTTTCAGCTAGTGCCATTGCTCCTACCCGAATAATAACGGATGTTTGCTTTTTAGCCGCTTTCAGCTTAAAGCGAGCTTCACTTTTATCCTCCAACAGGTTTCCTTTGCTTCCACTTCCGCTTGTGGCTGCTGCTAACGACACTTGTTTACGTTAGACCACGCCCACTCGCTGCTTCAGTTTTTTTTTTAAATTCCATTTTAATTTCTTGCTAAACTTGCTTCAATTTGGGCTTTTTTCTTTGCTTTTCTTCATCTGCAGAGCGCTTAATTACCAGCATTTCGATGGCTGCTGTTGCCGCCGCGGCAGCTGCTGCTGCGGGTCCAGTTTGAAGGCAATTGAAATTAATTTCAGCAATTTAGTTAGCTTGATTTGAAGCAAGCAAATGTGCTTAAAACTGTAAGTTGAATGTGGCTTAAAGCTGTCGTTTATGGATGGGATTATGTTGCAAGTCGAAGCTGAAAGTAAAGCTTATAGGAAAGAGACGCTTATAGAGATTATATATATTATATATAATGATGGTTACTAAAAGATAAAGCCGAAATGAAAGACTAGAAAGGGGAGCTTTCTAAAGCTCTGTCTGAATATAAAGCTTAAATCACAGTTTAAGCTTGCCATTGCTTATAACTGAGCTTTTTCGTAATCCTAAAGCTCTGCCCCAGTTCTATGCCTTAGCCATAGGTCTTTAAGTCTACATTACCTTTGGTATATATGTTGTAGGGAAAACTAATGAAAACTCTGATTAACAACAACAAGGAAAACACCAGAAGGTATTCGCTAGTTAGTTGGAGTCAAGCAGCCACAGTTTATTGTTATTTTTTGTGGTTTTGTTTGCTTCAAATGCTTGAAATATTTTATTTAAATGAATTTCAATTTGTGGTTGTCCATGTGTATGCGTTAGTGTGTGTGTTTGTGTGTGTATGTGTGTGTGTGTAATTGCTTTAATGAAATATGCGTGTGTTTTATGAAAATTTAATTTACACATTTTAGTACGCACACATTATGGATAACAATTTGCACATTTTCCCAGTTTCGCATATTCCCAGTTTCCCACTTTCCCATTTTCCCATTTTCAGTTGAATAGTTTTTCACTTTGGCATTTTATGGAGTGGAAAATCATATTTGCATAATACACACACAAGCGGCTTATTGGCTAATCAGTTTTTGTGCAAATTATAAATAATTAAACAATGCGAAAGCTTTTAACCAAATGTTAATATCTATTTCCACAATTTCCATTTGAGCGGAGGAGTGGGGGAGTGGGAGGAAAATGCAGTTCAAAGAGTCGCAATTGCAACTCGACTCAAAGGCAAAGGCAAAGGCAAAGGCAAAGCCAAAGGTAAAGCTAAAAGCAACTACTTAGGCTCGCTTTGTTGCAACTGTTGCAATTGCCCCCTAACTGCCCCACCTGCCCCTCTCGATTGATGCCACAAAGACAACAGCGGAATAATCGTTGCGGCGCGCATTAGTGCCCATAGATACAGATATATACAGATAGATAGAGCTGCAGATACACAAGTTAGATAGATGCCTTTGTGTCACTGCAATTGACAAAATAATCACTGCAACATGAGGGGCATGCACCAGCTACACGCTCTTTACAACAGTAAGAACAACAACAACACACAACGGCACACATATTTTCCCGCCTAAACAAAAAAAAAGCAACAGCAAGCTTGGCAACAAAAACCGAACAACCGCAACAAGATGCTCAGCAACATTTTCTCATGCGCACGTTTCTGGCATGCAGCAACATTCCGCATTGGCAACATTTGGATGCTTCGGCTGCTGTTGTTGTTGCTGCTGGATACATTTGCTGCCGATACACTTGACTTGATGTTGTTATTGTTGTTGTTGTTGCTGTTGTTGCTGATGCTCGGCTGCTTCGGCAGTTGTTGCTGTTGTTATTGCTGGCTGGCTACATTTGCTTCGGATACACTTACTGTTGTTGTTCTTGTTGCTGATGCTCGGCTGCTTCGGCTGTTGCTTCGCCCGCAACTTCGTGTGTTGCCAGCTTCGTGTTGCTGCCTTGTTTTCACAACATTTTCCCGTGCGATTTTTCAACAGTTTGCAAAAAAGTTTCGTTTATTTGCTGGTTTTTTTTTTTTGCACAGAACGCCGCAGTCTGCGTTTGTTGTCGCTGGCGCTTAGTACATGCCGAACACAGAGACGGAGCGCGCGCGCGTATTTCACAGATACATTTCACAATAACGTAAATTTGCACGCTGAAAGCCACATTGCCGGCTGATCTGTGCCCAGTGCCCTGTGCCTAAGCGTACGTTGAACTGCGACTTTTTTGTTTAACAATACGGCAAATAAATAAAAGGGCGAAAAACCTACAAAAGAAAAGATATAAAAAAAAAAATCAAATCAAATAAAAAAGTTGTAAAAACGTAAATCGCCTGTTGTCAACGTATTTTAGCCGGCCTAAGCTGTCAGCCAACGTGAGTGTGTGCATGTGTGTGTGTGTGTGTGTGTAGGTGTAAGCGGAAGTCAACTCAGCCGCCATTGTTGCCGCAGCCAACGGAAGTGTGTTATTAGTGCGACGGAAAATTGTATTTACTTGAAATGTACTTGCAAAATTTATGAAGTAAAAAGTTGAGTGTGTGTGCGTGTGTGTGTGTGTGTGTGTGTGTGTGTGTGTGTGCACACAGAAGTAAATCAAATTAATTCAAATTTATGGCAAGTTGGCCCAACTGAAAAAAAGTAAAATAAAATCTGCATGTGAGCTGTGTGTGTGTGTGTGTGTGTGTGTGTGTGTCTGTGTGTGTGGCACATTGTCAAAAGTTTTAATTGAGCAAAACTTAAACAAGTAACTGGCGCTACATAAATGTTCGTTATGCTAATTGAATTACAAAGCCAAAAGAAAAAGTAACAGACAGAGAGAGAGGGAGAGAGAGGGAGAGAGAGAGGAGAGAGAGAGGAGAGAGAGAGAGAGACGAGAGATCTAAGCTCTGCGAACTTGCTAAAAAGGTTTGTCAATTAAACACTCATTTTGGCCAAGAAACTTTTTGGCCAACACTTTTTAGTGGCAAATTAACAAACTGGCTAAACAAAGTTACGTTTTGATTAATGATCTTTGATTTGTGGGCCAAGCTTTTAGGCTGTTTAAGCCACAAGTTCATAAGTGAAATTTGTTAATAGCTGGAAAAGGTAAAGACTGAGTTCAACGAGATCATATAAAACGACTTTTTAACATTTTCGTTGAGGATTGAAACAAATGTGTGATATCGGAATGAGAATTGCATAGAAGGGCGTAAAATCCAAATTTGCGATTCTTTTTAAACAGACCTCGTATATGATACTAAATTTACTACATATCTATCTACTGCAAACCTGACTCACTTATCCCTCTGCTATTATCTATTTATAATAAAGCCCTCGCTGTAACAATTTATGGCAAGTTATTCATCTAATATGTTCTCCTCATTCAATCTTACTTTACTTCATTCACTGTTTCATACAGTTTCAAGTGCTTCATTTGCTCGCTTTTCGCCTTCTGTTTTTGCATCATTATTCATATCGTTTTTCCCATCATTAATAACTTTCGTAATGCGCAAAGTTTTACAATTCGAGCAAACCAAATATTAAATTCAATAATCACTTAAGCGCCATAAATATTGCTGCCCCAATAAAAAACGAGTCGACTCCTAGGCTTCCACTTCAGGCCGTCCGCCTGTCAATATCATTTCAATGATTAAAACTTCAATAGCAAATAAAAAGGGGAACAAGAATATGTATATATATATATATATATATATATATGTATGTATATATGAATTTATATACATCTCTAACCGTACTTCTCCCATTAACCCCCTTTACAACTGTTTCATTCCCCTGCTGCTGCTTCAGTCTCTTTCCCCTTCAGCAGCAGCAGCAGCTCAATCATCCACCGACGCACTTGCTCTTATACCAGCTCCTGGTTTTACTTATTTATATATATATATATATTATGCTTGTTCACAAAGGGAAGAGAGTATATTGGGTTTGTCTAGCTTACTGTCCGTCCGACCTTTAGAAGCCAAAGATGCTAAAGATATGAAATATATAAATAAATAAATATATATATATATATATATATATGATTCCGATACGCCTTTTAGGGTCCCCTTAAATCGGGAAATACTATACATGCTAAAAGGAAAGGATAGTATAAACTTGAAATCGTTCTCTATATATATGTCTACAACCCTCTCCAGGGCGTGGCAATTCGGGAACAAAAGATCGCAAGATCAGGCAGTTAAGCAAGTCCCGAATTCATCTAGTCATTTTCTCAGAAGTCTCAAGCCTTTAGCTCTACCCAGAACGAGCATGACGCAGTCGGTGCCGCCCGACTGCAACATTCCGACTTGTTTTTTATTAATGAAAGCATAAACATCTCTCGCTTTTATATCAAGTTCTCTATTTGCTTTCGTTTTGTGGGCTTTTCGCTTGCCTTTGTTTTCCTTTGGCCGTCGCTCGTAGTAAATTTTTAATTTCGCTTAATTGAAAATGGCCCGCGCACAATTTGCTATATGAAAAAATTGCAGTGAGTTGCAAAGTTATTGAAAAATTTGATTACGAATTTTTTCAAATTTTGTTCTCGCTTTGTTAATGCTCAAACTCAAGCAATCAGCTCGTGACGCTGGCTGATCCGCGTGTCTGGCCAGGTGGAATTGTTGTCACTGTCTGGCAACGCCAGTTGAGAAGAGGAAGCAAATGCAGTGAGGTGTGAAAAGCTGCTCACATATTTATATAGCTGTCGCCCGACCATGTATAGGCAAACATTTAAGCAAACAACAGCGGAGACAACAGACAACAGGCACGAGACAAGCGAAGCTGCCGGGCGGAACTGAGGTGCACTGGTCGAAAAAATGGGTCACATACTTGCCTCATGAATGGCGCACAGAATCTTGCTGTGGCGCCGCGTGCCAAGTGGCTCCAAGTGGGGGCAACTGTCATATAGGGCTGGGGACTGTGTCATAGACACAGCTTCAGAGCCTCCCACCCTGCCAGTCCCATTGTCCCATGTCCCACCATTGTGTACTGTGGCAAGCGAGTGTTTAATTGCTGCCAAGATATGTCAAGTGTTTACAAACAGTTACAACAGTTTAAATAGGTTCTCATAGCGCTCACAGTGCTGTATCATACCCGAGAACCCTGTGGGCACTCGACTGGCAAAGTGATTTGTAAGTAGTTGCTATAAATTCACTTAAGTTTGCTATAAATTCTTCTTATAGAGCAACAGAATAGTTTTGACAATTATATGGAAATTTGTATTATTTGATGGGATCTATAAAGAGAATTTGATGAGACTATAATACAGAAAGAGAATAGATATACCTTACCTGAAAGAATATATTACCTCTGAATGAGTTATGGCGATCTATGCTGCACTGAGACATGAATGAGTGACCTATCTTGACCTAAGATTACCAAGTTCTCTTCTACATATCTCTTCTCTCATTTCTTAAAAAGCCCTTGACTTAAATTTTTCAATGGGTGGTTTGGCGGCTGGCGGAAATTCTGGCTATTTTCAACATTTACAGCAGGGAAACATGTTAAATTAGAATTATTTACAATAAAAAAGGAATAGTAAAAAGGTCGACAACATAAAATTGCTTTCATCTCTGATTTGGCAAAACTCTCTCATCTAGCTATTTCAGACTTTTTCATAACTGATCTGGCGTGACGAGTGCCATAAGAGTTGGTAGCATGGGTTCGCAGGTCCTTAGTTTATAGATCTGTTCAGAAGGTTTATAAAACATATATTATATAGATTTAGATAGCATATATGATATAGGTTTTATTATTTATTATTTATTATTTATAATTATTTTATTTTAAATATTTTTCATTCTCTATTAAAACATATTTTGTTCTAGCCCATTAGCCAAATATGATCTAAGTCAGAAAATCTAGTTTCTGATCACAATTGATTTAGTTATAATAGATTACCAATATACCACCTAAATATGCTACTCTTGATATTTAGTTAAACTTATATGATTTTTCTTTGCACGCTTCTTTATTTTATTTCCCATTTTATCATCCACTTCAAGCTCCCAGTCTAGGCTCTATTGTGTCTAATTAATGTGCAATTTGGCCCATGGTGGCCTACGATGTGTGACCTACCTTTTGGCCTCGCTCTAGACTCGCCTTGCCTCGCCTCTCCGCGCTCTCTTCTTTATCTATACCAGTTCTCGCTCTCTTCACTTCCTTATGAGGCTACTTGGCTCGTTAACATTTTTCCCACAGCAGTCAACCTGCTCGCTTGGGTTTCTATTCAGATATGGGGACTGGACCAGTCTGAGTCTGAGCCCGAGCCTGTGCCTGAGACTGCATCTTATTTATTGCATATAAAGCGACACCTCCAGCTGCCTCGAGCCCGGAGTCGGCACTCAAATGACGTCGTCAACGTCGCCTCAGCAACGTTTTGGCATAAATTAATGAAGGGCATTTTGTGCCTGCTGCTGCTGCTGCTGCTGCAACTGGACAATGCTCAGTGGGTTAGATGTTGGGGCTGGAAGATGGGTACACGTTTATCTCTCTCTCTCTCTCTCTCTCTCTCTCTCTCAGTTTGTTTACATTGCATTTTGTCACACGTTGAGCTGAAAGCGACGCCAATTTGTCTGAAATGTTTTGAATTCTAAGCGTTTCCAATGTAGAGCAGCTGGCAGAGATGGGGCAACGTGCTGCGCGTGCTGAATGCGGATGTGATGTTGCTGCTGGCTGCTGCCTGCTGCCTGCTGCCTGCACCCACTGCACCCACTGCTGCATGATGAACGTGTGGCACATGGTTAAGCCAGAGCTGTGCTTTATGTTTGCCCTCCTGCAGCTATTTGGCCAGCTATTTTGTGTGTGTGTTTGGGTGCCATTTGGCTCTCTTTCATATATTCACACGAGTGGCTCACAGCTCACGGCTAGCCACACTTTGAGTCAATCAAAATGCTGCCAGCCACATTCACCAGCCATCGAGACATGGCCAGCGTCATCGCCATCGCCATCAACGGGCCATGGACATCTGCCTGGCCACAGGCAGCCGTGTGAATTATGCGCCGATAAAGTTGGCCCGTTTTGGGGGCCAACTCGTTACCCACATTGTGTTGCAGCCGCCTGTAGAAAAGCAAAACACCTGCTGCAGATGCCACAGTCCGTTTGTCCAGCCATCCGTCCGGCTGTCCGGCCGTCCGTCCGGCTGTCTGTCTGGGTCGAGGCTCCTCACACATTGATCTTATCGCAACGCGCGCACACACCCAAAATGAAAAAGTAAGGCTCCAAAAAAAGAGTGAAAAAGGCATTTGTTTTGAGCCCAAGGGATGGACTAGCAGACACCCCGTAAATAGATCAAGTTATATATATGTGCATGTAAGCTGGCTGGAGTAGAATTATGACAAGTTTTTGAGTAAATCTAAATTAATTTTAAGGACTGCTGCTGTACATCAATATTTATCGATTTTGGGCAAACTGAAAAATTATCGATAACATATATTGAGTTTTATCAGATTAAAGCTATATGAAATATACAAAATATTTAATTTAATCTCTAATTAATATCTAACAACTGGGTTATGTATCAATATTATCGATTTTGGACAGATACAGAAACTATCGATAAGTTGTATTCACTTGTATCTGATTATATTTTTAATATCATATATCATTATGAAAATTATTATTATATTATAATATTATTAATATTATTATACAATAATATTTGTTGATTTTAATATTTATCGATTTTCGATCGATAACTTAGCTTTAGGTATACGTGCCAATAATACTAGTAAAGTCTTCTAATGTCACTCCGGCTAGCTCAACTTATTAGTAACTTCAACGAACTCAGCTGTTGCTTAAGCACGTAAACTCCCCTTTTCAGACACACTCAATGAATACAGGGTATATACATATATATACCAAAAATAAAGAACGAAGAGCATCAAAAGCAGAAGAACTCCGCTGAGCAGCGACTGCCGTGCTACGTAGTCTGTGTTTGAGTTTGAGCAGCAGTTGGAGTTGGAGTCTGGGTCTGGGTCTGGGTCTTATCTGTAGGTTCCATAGGCTGCATGACTAGGCTGTTGCGGCTGCTCCTGCACTGCCTTGGCCTTGGGCTTTTGCTTCAGCTTTGACTTTGGCTTTGGCTGTCGTTTTTCTTGGCCATTTATTTACATACATCGCTGTGCGCTAGCTGCTGCTGCAACTGGCTCGAGTCAAGGGCCGCAGCTCGCCTCATTGTCTGGCCACGACGATGCCGATGCCGATGCGGAGTTGGTTGCTAATTTCACCTTTTCACAGATTTCGCGTGGCTTTGTGTGGGTTGTCTTCGACTACTCTACCTGCCGCTGTGTGCTCTATCAGCTGGTGTGTGGAAGTTCCTCTTCAATTATTTAGCTTTAACTGCAGCTTACATACTTGAGTTGATTTTCGTAGCGTATTGAGTCGTCGTGCTGCTTGGAGCCTCGCCACTCCCTAGCTGCTCCTTCCAACTTGACTTGTGGGAGGCTCATGAAAAATTGAGCAAGTGCCGCACTTGCAATTTCAACAGCTCATCTGCCGCTGCGCAAAACAATTTTGTTCCCTGGCAGCTGCCAGTTGGCAGTTTGGACTTTGGGTGCTATTTCGCATCGCCTCGCCTCGCCTCGCTTCGTTTCGCTGGCAATATCTGAAGTTCTGCGCCTTTACTTTTTACTGCCTCTCCCTGGCTAGAAGTGTGTTAGCATTTGGAATTTTCGATTGCGAACTGATTAATTTTCAGTTGTCATTACCCTATATATAACGAGTCTAGAAAAGGAATTCAAGGCGAGGCAAAGTACGTCCTCTTAGAATCTCTAGAAATTCCAAAAAATATAGTGATTTTTATAGATGTATATATAACGACCATTATGTTAAAGAGTCTTGAAATCAATCCGGGGCATAGGAGAACTCATCTTAGAATTCCTATAAAAATCTATAGAAATTAAAATAAAAGTATTTCTATGCTAAAGTTTTCCCAACTCGGCAAAAAAAATTATATTCGATATAGAAAATAATATCTGTTGATCTAAAGAACAAAAAGTTCTTCAGAAATTTTGAGTTTTATTAAATTCCTAAAGTCTTAAAATGTTCATAAATAATGCTTTGCATACCTGAGTTATGCTCACTCGTTTCTAGCAATTGAAATTGGGAATTTCACTCGGAATTCTGTCAATTGCAAATCCCACAATTTGACCAAACTTCAATCAATGGGGAGGCTTGGGCACAAATGCCACTATACATCAGCCAATACAATTACTAAGCCCAGCAGGAGTTTTGATAGCTCTTACCTCTCTTTCTCTCTCTCTTTTTGTCTCTCACTCTCTCTCTGTCTGTCTCCACTGCTCCATTACCATGTCAATGACCAGCTGCTATGCTCTCAACACACCTGCGGCAGATAAAGCTCTCAAGAGAGCTAAGGCTATGCCATGAATATGCAGCTGATGCACGTTTTTTTTTTCGTATTTTTCTGAAGTGCGGGTGTATAGGCGCTGCACCCTCTGGCCCCTGCCATCGCCTCCTACACCCTCTGGCTCCTGCCCCCTCACACATATCGCTCTACGCAGTTGACAGTCTTTTGCACTTGCCACGGCTCTGTGTGCCATTAGTTGTTGTTGTTTTTGGTCGTTGGGTAGGAAAAACATACAAAAGCGATTCATAGATTTCCGTTTTGCTGCGCTACAAAACAATGGCATTTTCATGTTGCACGTAAAATGCAACAACAACAGCAGCAACAATGGCTGGAGCAATTGAAAAAGGCTCTCGCACGATAGAACTTAAGTGCAATTTCATTTTTTCCGATATTTCTGCCACTGACGCCCTTTTTTAAGTATCTACAAGAACAATGCGAAGGGAAGCAAGAATTTTGAAACGGAAGAGAGGCAAAACTCACTGATAGGAAAGGCAGCCAAGTGCCTTGGGATAGATAGTAGCTCTGGAACAAGCTCTGATCTAATGGCATTGGAATGTTTCGCATAGATAAGCAGCAATTCATTGTCCTGGTTGGGTATAAATAGTCGCCGTAGACACCAATTGAGACACAGTTCATTTGAAGCTCTCAAGATGGTAAGTCGAGGATCTTCACTTGCCAGCGAGTGCTCTAAATCGTTATATCCCTATTTCAAGAATACGCTGCGACTTGTTGCTCTCTTGCTAGTGGTGATAACCGCTCAAGCAACCATTATCCGCAAGCCTGAAGGGGCGATTAATCCTGGGCAAATAGCACTGCCTAAGGTCCCTGCAACATCCCAAGTGGGAAGGAAACCCATTCATTCACTGCAGCCCAAGGAAGCGCCTAAGGCTAAGGAGGACTCCCAGGTGGCTGATCAGTCGGTGCAATCTAACGTGGAACAACTCAGTGTGATCTCTCCTGTCCAGCCAATAATTGAGACGGCAAAAGTTGACTCTCCACTGGCTGAGCAGGCAAATGTTGTCCCTCTCGAGATAGAGAACCCTGCGCATTCCCCACTACAGTCAGTAGAAGAGCCAGTCAATGTAATCTCCAAGCTCGCCCCGAATAACGAGCAATCTGTATCGCAAGAGAATGTAATCTTTCGTGTGGCTGAAATTTCGGTGGAGCCAGAGGAGCCTCAGGCAGAGGAAAGCAATAAGGTTGCTCAAGAGGCGAAGGAACCTGAGGTATCTGTAGAGTCCAAGGTAGAGCAGCAGTCGCGGGTTTCAAATGAGGTGGTCGAAAAGGCCGTCGAGAATGTTGTTCAGGATGTCGTCAAGGATGTCGTACACCAGCAAACACAAGAAGAGCCGCAGCTCATTAATGTGGTTGGCAACGAAATCGAGTCCAGATCTCAGCAATCGCAAGCAATTCCAGCGGAGGAGAGCGAGAAACCGTCGGAGAAAACACGGGTTGAGAGTATTCAAGTCTCTCTCGAAGAGACAAAAGGCGATGACAACGAAGCTAAAGATAAGGAGCAAGCTGAAGGACGCAGTCATTTCGTTAATTATCCAGGAATTTATTTCGTCGATCCAAGTGCAGCAGTGACCACTGCTTCGCACAACAACGTCAATTCAACAACCGCATCCCCGCATCAGATTTATTATAAACCGTCGTTCTTACCAATCCATCCTCTCTTCGGAAGTATGATCGCAACAGGCGGCAATAAATTCGGCGGCTCAAGCGGCGGAGGCAACAAATACGGCGGAACTAACAGCAGCTCTCACGGTAGCTCCAGCGGCAGCGGCAACAAATTTGGCGGCTCCAGCGGCGGCGGCAACAAATACGGCGGCTTTTACATCAATGGAACCAATAACAATAACAACTTCTATGACCACTTTCACAACAAGTATCCATATGGCCCTCATGGTTTTCCCATCACCATTGTTCCCGGTATCCCTGGTGCTCCTGGTGTACCTGGTGTACCTGGTATTCCCGTTGTTCCTGGTGTGCCTGGTAATGTAAGCTCGTATGGTAAGCCTGTCTACCTTCCTTACCCTCTGCTGCCGATACCCTTCTGGAAGTCCGCTGAAGACGAATCAAACAACAACAAGGACAGCAGCAGCAACAATTCTAACAACAAGGATGAACATATCCACAACTACAATCCCTATTATCCGTATGATTATTCGAAGTACTCTGCAGATTATTATCTAAATCATCGACGCTCTAACGAGGGCCAAGAACAACCAGAACATCAGGGTCTCCGACTAATTGGTCACATCTACATTTACAAAACACCCGAAACTGGAGACCAACCAAAGCCCGCCGTACCCCCAGCATCGGATGATGTTAAAGACAACACTGAGCAAGGTGATGTTAAGGTCGAGGAGCCTTTTGGCAACACTCAGCTGCTGCTGCAACCCGTTGTCTATACTGGCAACGACAACAAGGACGACGGTCCCAATCCGATCAATGAGATCTATCGCAGCCTGCATCTGGTGCATCCGTCGGCCCAGCAGCGTTCGCAATCAACCGTGCAGAGCGAGGAGAGCTCCGTGCTCTTTGCCGTGGAGATACCCAAACCAATCTATCGCTTCTTTAAATCCATCTTTGGCGTCTTTTCGTACTGAACAAGATGACCTTAAAGAACGACACGAAATCAACCACCCTGACTCGAACCTCTTCTTAGTACTAAGTTAATTTTAGGTTGTGCGCTTCAGTAAAAACATTCTACTCACAAGAACTTTGTGTGACTTTTTAATGAGTTTTGGAGTTTAACTATAGAATATCGAATGAAAGATATTAAATGAAATGGGTAGAAGAATGACATTAAATAACATTAAATAAATAAATGAATAATTGAATAATTGTATAAAATTATAGAAAATGATAAAGTGAATTGAAACCTAGAGAAAGGGATAACATAATATACAGACCTTGGAACATAAACGTCGGAAAATTTCGTGTTTAAGGCTGAGAGCTTTGAACTGTCACAAAACCTAAATATTTGGAGCTTGGCCTTATACTTAGAGATTGTCTGTAATTATCATAACCAACATCATCAAGATTATCATTGTTAATTACTGCCTAGATTGGGCAACCCTTCAAATTGTGACCCAAATTTCTAAAGAGATCTTTCAGTAGGAAAATTATATACAATCGGGAGATATATATTGTAAGACCTGAGATTACACAGGTGCGACATTACACTTTATCGGATTCCGTAAGCAGAAAGAGTTATCTTAAAGCCTGAATGAAAGAAAGGAAATCGGCTACGCAGCACAGCGTAAGAAGCATACGTGAGGTCGATAAAGGAGAAATAATTGCATAGATCCGAACTAATAACAAATATATATAATATAAATAGAATACAATAAAATATATATAAAAATATATATATTATATATATATAATTATATAAATTAATTATATATATACTATATTTAGAATATTACAGTACATATATAATATCAAAGTTGTTCTTCCATTTGCACATACCCAATATACCCAAACTCTAATATGTAATATAAAATCTGAATGCTGGCTCTAGTCGAGTGTGCCAGACTAGGAGATCCCCTGAACCCATCGAAAAGTTGATATTCCAAAACAAGCCTATTTTACATACATATTGCAACAGAAGAACATTCAGGCGATTTCCCCGTTTTTAATGGATTCTTTGTATAATAAAATTATTATTAAGACATTCTCGTAAAAAGAAACATTAACAACTAATACAATTTTACTTAAGATACCTACTATATTACTAACATATTACTCTGGCAACGGTAGAGACTCGGGCAGCAGTAAAGACTCGGTTAACGGTAGAGTGTTTGAGAGTCGGTTAACGGTAGAGTGCTTGAGAGTCGGGCAGCAGTAGCGAGTCGGTTAACGGTAGATTGGCAGAGAGTCGGCAGCAGTAGTGAGGCGGGCAGCAGTATAGAGTCGGTTAACGGTAGATTGGCGGAGAGTCGGGCAGCAGTAGTGAGGCGGGCAGCAGTAGAGAGGCGGGCAGCAGTAGAGAGTCGGTTAACGGTAGAGTGTTTGAGAGTCGGGCAGCAGTAGAGCAGTAGCGAGTCGGTTAACGGTAGATTGGCGGAGAGTCGGGCAGCAGTAGAGTGGCGGGCAGCAGTAGAGAGGCGGGCAGCAGTAGAGTGTTTGAGAGTCGGGCAGCAGTAGAGTGTTTGAGAGTCGGGCAGCAGTAGAGCAGTAGCGAGTCGGTTAACGGTAGAGTCGGAGAGTCTGGCAGCAGTAGAGTGGCGGGCAGCAGTAGAGAGGATGGCAATAGAGAGGCGGGCAGCAGTAGAGAGGCGGGCAGCAGTAGAGAGTCGGTTAACGGTAGAGTGTTTGAGAGTCGGGCAGCAGTAGAGCAGTAGCGAGTCGGTTAACGGTAGATTGGCGGAGAGTCGGGCAGCAGTAGAGTGGCGGGCAGCAGTAGAGAGGCGGGCAGCAGTAGAGTGTTTGAGAGTCGGGCAGCAGTAGAGCAGTAGCGAGTCGGTTAACGGTAGAGTCGGAGAGTCTGGCAGCAGTAGAGTGGCGGGCAGCAGTAGAGAGGATGGCAATAGAGAGGCGGGCAGCAGTAGAGAGGCGGGCAGCAGTAGAGAGTCGGTTAACGGTAGAGTGTTTGAGAGTCGGGCAGCAGTAGAGCAGTAGCGAGTCGGTTAACGGTAGATTGGCGGAGAGTCGGGCAGCAGTAGAGTGGCGGGCAGCAGTAGAGAGGCGGGCAGCAGTAGAGAGGCGAGCAGCAGTAGAGAGGCGGGCGGATAGAGAGTCCAATCCAGATAGAGGTTCCAGTAGCAGGAGAGAGTCCAGTAGCAGGAGAGGGTCCAGTAGCAGGAGAGAGTCCAGTAGCAGGAGAGGGTCCAGTAGCAGGAGAGGGTCCAGTAGCAGGAGAGAGTCCAGTAGCAGGAGAGGGTCCAGTAGCAGGAGAGAGTCCAGTACCAGGAGAGAGTCCAGCAGACGTAGAGAGTCCAGCAGCGATAGAGAGGGCAGCAGGAGAGAATCGGAAAAAAAGAATTATTAGTAAAACATTTGCTTAAAAAACAGTTATAACTAATACAATTTTGCTTAATATACTTAATACTAAAATTATTAACTAAATACTTACCAAATCCAGAAGAAGAGGAGGAGGAGCAGGAGGAGGACGAGGAGAAGACACTACACTACACTACACTGGACTGCACTGCACAGCACGACTGACCATCAGTGGGTCAGGAAACCAACTGAAGAACTGGGCAGACGGCTTGCCCTTATATAGGGCAAAACTCCCGCCAAAAGTTGTGCTCAACTCTTTCGAGCTCAACTCGGTCGAGGTCATGACTCGATTCTTATAGTCGATCATTGAGTGGGAAATAAGAGCGCTACCTGTTTAGTTCGGTAGAGTCGGTCAGCAAAATTATCATTAGCATATCAATCTTCTAACTACTACCATTATTATTCTACTTAGTTCACAAACAACAAGTAAGGAAACTCTAGTCGGAGGTGCCTGACTAGGAAATAGCCTAAGCCCCGCGTAATTATAAAATTCATATGTGTATAAGTGCAAAAGCACAAGTCTCTAGTATTTGAAATAAGTGTTTTGAAAATTTTGGCGAAGGGGGCGTGGCATCAAAAATTTAACAAAAAGCAAAATTGTATAAAGGTTCCAATAAACCAAATACAATATTTGGAGTCTCTAACTATAAAGATGTAGAAGATATAATTTTAAAACTGAAAATCGGACAGACGGACAGGGCTCAATCGACTGGGCTTGTCGTCCTGATCAAGAATATATATACTTTATGGGGTCTGCCAGGCCTCCTTCTGCCAACCATTACACCCTGATTACCCATTTTTAATGGGTTCAGGGTATACAAATTGTGTGTTTCAGCTTGGCCTCCAGCTCCAAAACCTCTCGTTCTCGTACTCGTATTTGTATTTATTTTTTATGTTATCTCATAGGGTAGAATTTGCCTGTTGGCATTTGCCATTTTAATGAATACATAATTAGTCTTTTTGCTAACCATTCAGCCTTGCAGACATCCACGCCCACACCCACACCCACACCCACGCCAACACCCACCCACCCACAGACTAATGCAGCTGTGCTCGTGTGCACCTGCTCAAAATTCATTCATTCATATATGAATTTCCATGCAGCATGCAGCAGCACGTATAGCTGATCAAAGGCTTTTGTGTGTGGGTGTGTGTGGGTGTAAGCTTTCAGCTATCTGTGTCCGTTTCGTGGGCTATGCATTGCTTATTGGTTCATTTCCAGGCTCTTCTCATGCAATATTGAGATAATGTTTGCCCTGGCTCATAATTGCAAGGATTACGCTCATAAAGTTGGCCAGAGCAGCAGCGAGCGCTTCACTGTTTGCATTTCACTTGCAAATGGCGGAAATGTGAGGGATGTAAAGAGAGAGAGAGAGAGAGAGAGAGACGGGAGACAAAAAGAGGGAAATTGCTATTTGCTGATAGCGTTT
The DNA here is from genome assembly GCA_035045555.1 of Drosophila fulvimacula. NCBI lineage: Eukaryota > Metazoa > Arthropoda > Insecta > Diptera > Drosophilidae > Drosophila > Drosophila fulvimacula. The sequence goes on along the minus strand of JAWNOX010000203.1, from coordinate 1,470,655 downwards.
ATTCAATATTTAATTGATTTTATGCCCAAGCGATTTTTCCATTAGCCTGACACACAATTCCAGTTCGGAATGTTGCTGATGCGACAAACGACGGCTACCTGAACGGACGGTTGGCTCATTGTTGTGCAGATGAGAGAGGGTGTGTGTGTGTGTGTGTGTGTTGGTGTTGGTGTTGGTGTGTGGGTATGCTCATCTGATACTTGCTTGTTTGGCATAATTAAGACAGTGCAAATAGGCTTTAAAGTGAGAGGAACTGATTGGAAGAGCGTTTAACAAAGACTTTTCGCTATAATTCTCAACTAGTTAAAGCGCAGTTCGTATCGAGTTTAAGTTTAGTTTCTCTGTGGGCCATTTCTGTTTCACTTAACCCACTCGTCCATTGCAATAATCAAGCTAAACAATGCACGCCGCAGCATGCGTGTGGTCGCTGCCGTACGAACCGCACGAACCACATGAACCACCAAACAAGCGTCGGGCCACAGCTCATCAGCATCCTCGACATCATCACAATTATCAGCGACATCATTTAAATATTGTGCTGGACAACGGCACGTATACGCAATGTGTTTATTCAGTCTTTAAAGCAGGGCAAGCCTGGCAAATGACGGAGCAGGGGCGAAGGGGTTGACAAGGCGAGCAGCGTAAGCCACAGCATTGCCTTGCTGGAGTTTTTAAGCAGAAACTTTATTACCCAAAGGAGCCGAACGGAGCGACGGAAGCAGCCCATAAATATATCATGAAATCAAAAACTTTGCCACAACTTTTGCCGGAGCTCTCTGCTCTCGTTTGACAGAGCGTGTTCCCTTTGATTGGTGGTGCGCCACGACAAGCTGTGGGTGTTGTGCCCGCCCTGCTCTTAGCCCCACTGCCAATCACTTGCGTGTGTAAACGTGCTGTGCAACAACTGCTCGACCGAAAGCTCTGAGTAATGCGCTTCCGTTTCCGGCTTGTCCATTTGGCTCAGCTCTCGCCACATGACGCTTGGTCACAGTTCCGGCTACCCTGCTCGGACTCGCCTCTTGGATACACTCAATTCAATAAAAGTTGTGTCCATTTAATTTAAAATTCTCTCTCTCTCTCTCTCCAACACACTTTACCCTGTCGTCCTCGTCCTTTGCTCTCTGCTGGCCTTTTGCTTGGGCAAATTAATGGCGTTAAAATTAGTGCCATAGACAAATTCCGCACTTGGCACCTGACCAGCAGCTGTCCGAGCAAAGTTTACCTTTTTTCTCTTTTTGCCCCCAGTTTATTTGGTTGTCACTTTGTGGCAAAATTATGCCGGGTCCGGGCCACTGGGAGCTGCTGTTGTCGCTGCTGCTCCGACACGTGTAACTGTGGCTCTAAGTGGCTGGCAACCTTTCAAAAACTTTTGCATTCAACTCTCATCTTAAAGTTCTCCACGTTTTACGAAATGAAAAACTTCTATATATATTTCTTGATTTTGTTGTGTGTTTTGCAGCACTGAACGTCGGCAGGCGACAGGAGCACCCGGAGCGTCCGGAGCGTCAGGATCGTCGCTTTTTTGGCATTTTACGCGCAGGCAAACGAAAGGACGTCGGTAAGTGGGCAAGTGCTACACGGCACCCTAATGAAACCAATTAAGCAAACAGCCAGCCATACAATTTGTGGCACTGAGGCAGCACAAAATGAAATATCAAAGGGCTAGACAAAGGGTAAACAAGCTGCCCAGCTGCACGGCGTTTCGGTGTCCAATTCAATTACGCAAATGCTACATATAACGAGCCAGGGATTCAAATTCAACGAATTTCCAATGCGCTGCTGACGCAGTGGGTGCCAGTGTTGTGAAATGTGTGGCAGGAGAGTCTGAGGGTATTTTGAGTAATAGCTTTAAGAAAAGCATTTGAGCTTCTTATAATCTCTAAAATCAATGCCAATATTGAGTAGGAGAAGACATGCTTGAGTGCTTTGTAAACTCTGAAATACTTGAGTGTTGGGTAAGCCCCAAAATATTAGCAATTGTATGGATTGAAAGAAAAAGCATATGTTTAGAATGGGTAGTGACTCGAGTTGCCCTTCAGGATCTCTGGTATATTTATGAAAGGGTGGAAATATGTAAAAAATATGTAAATAAAAGTTTCAGTGTTGGAAAATGCTTTAAACAATTTTGAATACTGACTGATATATTCTGTAAATTGAAGAGCTCAAACAAACTAAATAGTTAGTTAGCTTTACTTACATAATATTAATGATAGTGTTGAACAATGCCTAAATTACCATTAAATTCTCATTATTATTAAGTGATTAATTATTATTAAGCTGTTAATCAAATTGAACAAACTTTTTTCCCACATACAGAGAATTGGCAGTGTTGCAAAACGCCCATAGCCACATTTGAAATGGGTTCAGCATTTTGTGTAATAAACTTTGCCAAAGCAGATTGCAAGTTTTTCTGAAAGTTTCCGTAAATCTCTTGGCCCGCCCCTCCGTCTTCCCTTGGCTGTATTAAAGTGCATAACTATTGGAAGTGCTTCCATCCGCATATGCTTCACCTGTCGTAGGTAAAAACAATTTTGAGTAGTCAATTGAAATTGGGCCAGTTTCCGTCGCATATTTGCCTGCACCGGAGCCGAGCACAAAAGCCATTTAAGCCAAATCAATAGATTTATTTTGGACCGCAGGCCAGGAAACTTTGATGGCGATTCCTGGACACAGTTCGAGGCCAACAACTGGCATACAAATTGGGGCTTAGCAGCTCAAGAAATGATTTTATATGGCCAGTGAATGGAATTCAATTCAAGCGCTTGAGAGGGTATTGGGTAGACTTGATGGAAACTCCTGCTAACCCACACCCATTAGAGGGTAAATGTCGATTTGGTGCTGCTGAAAAGGGTACGGGTATTCTGAAGTCAGTCATGCCCGTTTGCCATGTTTTTTTCTTGTACTCCCTCTCTCGCTCTCTTTGTACCTCTCTGCTAGTCACGCTCTAAGCTTTAGCATTCGGTCAAATTGTTGTGCGCTTTGTTGTCTGCCAGAAAATGTGTGTGTGTGTGTTTGTGTGTGTGTTTGTGTGTGTGTGTGTGTTTGTGCCTGGGTGTATGTACAAAGGCTTAAAAATGTTAATAACTGTTCGCATTGATGAACAAAAGCCCCGATGCTCAACTCATCAGCAGGAGCGCGTCCCGCTGCTGTCTCGAGCCTTTCCACGTGCCACAAAGTGGATTAGCGCCGGTCTTCTCTGGTCTTAGCAAGACTGTTGGCCTTTAGCATAGGCTAAATGCCATTAAATGGCCACATTTATATCAATGGAAGGCAAAACTGGCGCCAGGCCCACCCGTGGCGCGCACATCTTGTTGGCCAAGCAGACGCATTCATCATGCTCACCCCGAGTAGCCTGAACCCTGCCTCTCTCTCTCTCTTTCTCTCTCCCTGTCTCCCTCTGACATCCTGTCGCCTTCAATTAAATGCAAATTATTCTCCACCTGTCTCCGCGACTCGCCGTGATCAATCCAACTTATGTCAGGCATAGCTTTGGCTGCTCCACTTCAAATCCGAGGGCCCGCGCCAGCCGACTGCTGACACTTTAAATGGATTATGGGTCAGGTCCGGCGGGCCTACTGGACATACATGCATAATACAGCAGCTGCGCACAGTAGCCAAAATGTCAGCTCGTCGGTCAATTGATGTTGGATAATCACAAGGATTAGCTTGCATATTGAAATCGAAACCGGTTCCAAACTTGTTTGGTTACCCCTTGATATCGAAATGATAAGCAGCAAAGCTTATTCGGAATATCTTAGAATATAATTCATAGCATTATATTCTTTAAGATTTGCTTTAGTATTGTCTACGTGTATTTATCTACATTTATTTCTGCTAATTCTATTACATATATATATATATATATAATTATCAATGTAGTTGGATAATAAGCTCTCTAACAACTACTCCGAAATATACTCCGAATTCTATTTCACTGTATTATATGAAATTAATAACAACACTTTGAAAAATACTTTTAATAACATATGAGACGCTTTCCGACAAGTACTCCGACATAATTTACAAAATACATTCGGAAAAACACTCCGAAAATACTCCGAAACTTATTTGTGAATTTATCTGCTTATACTCTGCATTTATTCTACTACCACTATTTGCATGGCCTAATACTATTCCGAAAAGCAGCTTCTTATGTTGTCTACTATGTGTAATGTTTTGTCTTCCCGGTTCTATTCACATCCATTTTGTTACTTTTAATTGTCCACTAAAATATGCCATGGGCGTTCTCTGCTGGCTCGAGTCGAGAGCTATGCAAATGCTTAAAGTTAAGGTTCAAGTGCGCGACTGGCCGCAGTCAGCAGTGTTGTCTAACTCAGCCTCTATTACTCCTCCCCGAAGAGCTCCAGCCGTCCATTACCCCTTGCTATTTCCAATTACAACAAACACAATGCGGAAAGAGACGAAAAGCAAACAACAAAAGGCATGGAAACGAGAGACGCCAAATCCAAATCCGAATCGGATTTCGATTTTGACGGCGACTACGAGACAACTTCATAGCTGGCATTTTTACCATTGCCAGACGAAGACAGCAGCTAGCGAGCAGCTGGCGGGAGGAGGGAGAAGTCTGAGTCGGACATGGGCGAGGATGTCTACATGGCTTCAACAATTTTGTAATTACTTTGAGCCGCATGCAAATGCAGCGACCTTCTCTCTCTCTCTTCCTCCCTCCCTCTCTCTCTCTCTCTCCGTCTCGGTCTCTGTCTCTGTCTCTGTCTCTGTCTCTGTCTCCCTCTCCCAGTTGATAGTTGATAGTATAATTTCTTTGGCTGCTGGAATTTTATAATTAATCGGCAACGTTTTTCACACGACTTTATTCACAACCAGGCATCCCTGACATCAATGAACTCGTCCCGCTCCTCCGCATAGTCGGTGTCCTCCGCCTCCTCCTGGTCGTGGCGCGCATAATGATTGAATAACATGTCCCGATGAGATGGCATCACCTTGCCGCTCTCGCAGCCATGCCTGTCCTCATACGTGATCTCGCCCATGCCCATGCCGTGACTCTGGCTGTGACTGTGACTCTGACTGTGACTGTGACCTGGACTGTGACTGCCATGCCCCATATCGCCGTGACCGCCGCCACCTTCACCAGAGAAGCCCACGACTTTGTAGACAGTCTGCTTGATGCCGCCGCCGCCGCCGCCTCCGCCTGCGCCGTGCAACACCTTGTAGACCGTGTGGGTGTGATGATGCGTTTTCACCTTGACGGGCACGTGGATAACGAGGCGCCGGCTGGAGATGCGACGCGCCTGCAACATTGTCGCTGTTAGCAGCAGTAGGGTGAGCAGATTGCTTGCTTTTAGAGGCTGCGCGGGCTGTAGCTGAGGAGTAGAAAGAGACAGATAGAGAGGGGAGAGAAAGAGAAAGACGGAACAGTAATTAGAGAGTCCGTTGAGCTGTTAAGAGGATTTAGCTCATTTGATAAATGCAATTGTAGTTAGAAAGGCAGAAGTAAGTAAAATACTAAAAATGAATTTTAAAAATACTACAAAATACTGAAAGTACTAAAAATATATTTATAATAAATCCCTTTGATATGAACTTTTCTGGCTTTTATATTAATTTATGAATTTTCTTAAGCTACAGTTCTGATCCGAGAATCCAGGATTAGCATTTGTATGAAACACTCGAGCAAAGAAATCCTTCAATCAAAATGATTGATCAACTTGCACATTTGCATACTAATTTACTGAACAACTTCAGAGCAACTGAAATATGAAATCTGCTGTAAAATATGATAAAACTTATCGATAAATCTGATTGATAAAAGAGTGGCAGAATGATTGAAGACTGATTGAACACTTCTCACTTTATCAGATCAGACTCGCTGCTCAGATCAGACTATATATATATATATATATATATATTCAACTGAGAACTCATACAGTCTGCTGCAGGCAGTTCAATTCATTCATTCATCAATCATTTAATGTTGATTGACATTCGATCAATCAAATTCATTCAACACTACTTCACTTATAGTTGCTCGAATATAATCCTTTTTCTCGCTTGTGATTCATTGGGATTCACTTGATTCACTGCCAAACACTCACAGTTATTCACTCACTTGTCGCATTGTTGATGTCGATTTGCTTTGTGATATTAAATCCTGGTTTGAATGCGGTTAATCTTGCCAACGTCTTGCCACCGTTTGTGGCACGTTCGCTTGGCGCACTGTCTGGGCGGGCTGGCAACTGGCGCGCTTTTATATCAGCTGTTGGCTGGGCGCAGGTTCAGTGCACCTTGGCGGCGCGGCACATGCGGTGCACATTTGATGTGGCCGCTGCAGCCTCCACTTGCCGGCCACATTTGCATGCCGCACATGCTGGCGCCCCGCATTACGTGCCTTTAATTATGATTAACAAGCTTGTTGTGCGGCCCCCTTCGCAACACTGTGGGCCCGACTGGGCGTGGCTGTTGCAAGCGCACTCGTGCGCACCGCAAGGTGGCAACAATTGAACAATTTTCGCCACAGCTTCGCGTTCCCCATCTCTCCCTCTCCCTGTCTCTCTCTCTCTTGTTGGAACGGAAGTAAACTCCACCAGGCGCTATAGTGGGCTCTTCATAAGTTAATCCATTCCAAAACATCATCAACTAATCCCACATAGCTAAATGATATTGTTTTTGGCATCTCATCGACAATTGTTCATGTGCAACATTTTGTTGCAGCTGCGCGGAATGCGGAACAATGCGACACACTTTTCCATTCATTCACAACTTAATTATAATTATTGTGAATGACTTGACTTAATTAATAAATTTATATGATATAAGAAAAAGTTTTGTTGAACTTATTATATGATATGGTATGATAAAAGCGAGAAAATGAGAAGGAAAGACTAAGATATGATAGAGATAGAGACAGAGAGATAGTAAGAGATGGAGAGCGAGATAGAAAGGGAGAGAGGCACAGAAACAGATAAAGAGAGGGAAAGAAAAAGACAGAAATGTTGAGATATTACTACAGAGATAAAGACCAGTGAGAGGAATATAAAGAGAGAGAGAAATAAAATAAAGAGAGATAGAGCGAGCAACTCAAAGAAAGAGAGAGTGAGGAAGGAAGAACGGATTTATTCGGAAATAGAAATGGGCGACAATTGAGAGAGATAATTCTGAAATATTTAACATTTACTTAATATACATAAGTAATTTCTGATGCCAAAGACAGGCTGAAATTCAAGACATTTCTTTAGCCAAGGACGAGAGAACTCATCAGTAACAGATAAAGACAATTGCACTATATTCCTATGGCAAAGTTCTTCAAACAACCTCATCAATTAGATCAATTGCAGTTTCATCCCATATCAATATTTCCTCCATCTCTCTCTCCCTCTCTCTCTGTCTGCTCTTCTCCTCTCTTCCCACAAAATCTGTTCCTAATTTTGTTAAAACTTCCGCTAGTTTCATTTATGTGCAGCATTTATTAAACCCAACTCAAGATGTGCAGCCATAAAAGTGAATATCCTTTGGGATATATATGTGGATATACCATATATATATATATATATATATATATATCCAACGTATGCCAGCTAATGAAACGAAAGTTTTTTTTATGATTTTTGTGGGTCCAACTAAGTTGGCCATAAGTAAACTGGAAATGCGTTCCGCAGAACGTGGCCCATGAATTCTATAACTTTATGGGCAATGAGCCGCACTCTAATTGTCCAAAAACATGCGGATGAAGGGTCTCGGTGGCGGGGTCGGGGGCGGTGAGCAGGGGCTGGGCCAACCTGCCTCAATGGCAAAATGTTTGTCCGGGCGTAGTTATAATTTTGATCAACTTTTATAGCAGCGGGAGGAGATGATGAGGTGGCCCCAGCTCCGAATATGCTGCATGTGGCAGCTAACAGCTGCACGAGTTGTAAGTTTGTTGTTGCCGCTGCTGCTGCTGCTGCTGCCGTTGCTGTTGCTTGCGCCTAGTCATAAACTGCATGCGAAATTGCCAAAAAGCACACACACACACAGACACACATAGTCGGAGGTGTGTGAAGCAGCAGAAAGTTGCTCATTTACAGCAAGTGAAACGCGAGCGGGGCATGGCCAATAAAACGAGGCGCTGACAAGCCGCAGGAGGAGCAGGAGCAGGAGCAGTCGAAAAGCCGCCTTCATAGCCAAAGCCAGGCAAGTAAAACGGCCTAAAAGCCTAAAGTCCCTAACCAGGCCGTAAATCCAGAAGCTGCGCAGCAACTATTTAGCCCTAGCCCACCGCTGCTCTCCTACGCGGTCACTGCTGCTGCCCTCCACCAAGGAAACTCGTAAATTTTAGGAAATTACAACATGAAAGTCCTTGCCAGGACAGCGACTCGACTCGACTCTAAATTAAATAAAAATGCGGCAGAAAAGTTGGGCCTAGGCCAGGACTGTGTCTGGGTCTGGGTCTGGGTCTGGCTGCGTGCTGGGGCGTGGTCAAAAGTTTGTACACCTGTTGGCCAAATAAGCCAGGGCGTTAATTAAAGGCACAGGTACTCCAACTCCAATTCCAACTCCAACTCCAATTCCAATTCGAGCTGCAACTACAGCTAGGTGCCGGCCATGGATCAGAAGACGCGCTCAGATTTGTGGCCCGCAAAAAGTTTTTTGGCCATGCGCTTCAGATTTATGCCAAACTAAAGCACTTGATGGCCAAGTAGTTGGCATTTAATGGCTCTATTATTGGAGTTTCGGAAAGTGCCGTAACAAATGGGTTACGCTTCATGCACGCCACACCCCCAAGGGGATGCGAGGCCAGCGCGAGTGCATGCCAAGCGGGAATAAAGTGTTAGCCAAGTTAAGCTGTAAGTGGCGGCAAGCAGTAGCTGTTGATTTATAAACATAATTGGATATCAAGCGAAAAGCTTTGTTAGTTGCTGTCCCGTAAAACAAACAGTCTAAACGAAAAGCGGACCTGGCATTGCCTGGTAAATCAGGTGTCCCGAAACGGCTCTATAGTCGGGAATAATTTGGAACTGAGAGAGTGTGACTCTAGGAGGAGGAAGGCAAAGAGCGGGGCAGCTCGGTTAGAATCTCTCCTTCTATATGCTAGCTATAATCTATTTCAATTAAATATTGGGTGATCTATTGGATCATATATAAAAAGAAAGTTTAGAAATTAAAATTTTTATTGACTTAAAATTAAAAAAATCCTTTAATTTTCAGCAACAGTTTTCTATGCCATATTTATATGTTTCCTTTGAATCTGTAACCTACTTAAGTCTTAACACCTCTTTCTATATATTCAGCTCTTCAACTCAGAGACTCTTCGAGTTATTACCATGGAGCTTGCTTAATAGATTCCTCTTTAGCATATGCAAAATTCACTTTAAAGATCTTGACAAATCTTAGACTGGCGGGAAAAAACTCTTAGCCTTGCTCCAGCTGAAGCCACTGCTCTGCAGAGTGCGGCCAACTACTGCCTGCCGCTATATAAAATATATATTCCAGTTAAATCTTGAATCTAAGTCTTTACCCAGAAGCTACAACAGCTTTATCTCGGCCGCATCTCAACGAGCAGCAGCAGCAGCAGCAGATAGTTGAGAATTCGCATTTGATGCCCGAAGTCAAAATGTTGGCGAGCATCAGCTGCCCATCAAAGCCACCTGCATATGGTGGTGCTAGTGGTGCTGGTGGTGCTGGTGGTGCTGGTGCTGCTGGTGCTGCTGTTGCCGGCCCACCCAACCACTCTTTATAGAATCTTGAAAGCGTGCCGTGGCAACTCTCCGTCCGTCCGTCTGTCTTTCCATCTTCATGCTACAAAGTTCTTCCTCGCCTGAAGGTGCGCAGGCAATAAATTTCGATTACATAATTTGTAAATTGTTATAACCCGGTGAAATTACCATGAAATCTTTCACAAAGGCATTACGAAATCTGCCACTTCTGCTGCCTTGCCAGCTTCATAAAGTTTTATGGTATTTGACTCTGACTCGGAGTCTTTTTGGAGGAGCATCTAACAATAATGCGCTTTGGTTTCGCCATGTTAGCCATGAAAGGAGGCCCAAACGCCTGCGTCTGGGCCTGGGCCTCTGCCCGCGCTGCTTCCTGCTTGGGTGGGCTGTACTAAAAGGAGGGGGCGTGGCTCGTGTTACGCATCGTTGCATAGATGATCTTTATTTTGTTTCTGCTTCGCCTTTTCGCTCTTTCATTTCATTTTTTGCTGCGATTAGTTTTTATGCTCAGGCACTTGAATTTTCCATTCGATAAGGCCACCGAATACCAAATTCCATTTCTAATTATCAGCGCCACGCCCAATGTCCTGCCTATCAGTGGGCAAATTGAATGCCAGCCAGCCAGCCAGCCAGCTAGCTAGCTAGCTGCGGCTGCTTATCTCGGCTCTTATCACGACGGCCGCTGCTGCGCCTCGTCCTGCGGCCATAAATCAACAGCCAATTACAATAAAAATTTATCATGCACAATAAAAAATGCGTCCAAGACGCAGAAATAATTTACATGGCGCATTTTTCACATTTCTCAAGCGAAGCAATTGGAATTTATAACAATGTCCCCAAAGGGAGCCAATGCCCCTGCCCCTGATCCTTGCTCTTGCTGTTTTTTTTTTTGCTATTCAGCAACAATGAATTTTTAATAAAGCACGCGGCGTATCAAAGCTGAGCGTAGGACCAAGTGCAAGTGGTATTGGGCTAGGGCATAGCTGTCCTCCATATATATTTATATATATATATATATTTAGGGTAGGTGAAGTTGACACGACAGGCGACACGAGCTCAAGCACGAATAAGATGAATTCTTTAATAAATTATCAGAAATCATGTAGACAAAATCGAACTCATCAATTTCGTGTTTGCTTCTTTGAGTCTACTGAGTCGTGCTCACTCGTGACAGTTCGAACTCGTGTTCCGACATGCGAAGACGTGTCAAGTCGTGCCAACTTGTGTTAACTCGTGCTCGTATCTCAACGTAAGTCGTGTCCATGTGTGACAGCTCTGTCTCTGTTTCGTGACTACTTGTAAAGAGTTAAGCTATTGGGAGTCGTGTTAACTCGTGCTATCTCGTGTTGATTCGTTTCAGCTCATACAGAGTCGTGTTAGGCAGTTGCCAATACTATTGTTACTCGCGCTAGCTCGTGCTTGCTCTCGCTGCTCGTGCTTCCTTTATGCTCGTGCTACCTAGAGCCTAGTCGTGAAGACGCGAAGACTCATTAAGGCCAATTGCTGCCCATCTCTAGCACGAACAATAGGTTTGGGTGCACGTGCTCTGCTGCATGGCGCAAGCTAAACGGCACTTGAAGACATATTTGCTGAAGTGACTAAAGTACGGCCTCCGCCAGGCACCACTCTGCTCCACTACGCCCACCTACCAGCCCTGCACCTCATCAGCTGGGCAGCAAATCAAATGCGTTGCGGCGCATTTCCGTTTCCGTTGCTGCTGCGCTTGTTGGGCTAGGTTCGGGCTTTAAAATTCTTTTTGGGCTTTCAATTTATGTGCAGCCCGCAGCACTCGCTGCCGTTTGCTTTGATGTAGCTCACCATTCCGGAATGCCCCCTCCACACCAGAGGCCCCTCCTCCGCCTCCTCCGCCTCCTCCACGCTTTTCTTTTGCCAAGCATTTCACAGTTTTTCGTTGGAATGTTTTTGCGCTCGTATCTGCTGCTGCTGCTGCTGCTGCTGCTCCTGCTGCTGGTGTGCACAGGCTCCATGTCCTTTGACGCTTATCGTGCGTCTCCAACCTCCAACCCACTGCCTTTGTCAACTCTCTGCCTTCCGCACAGCCTCCTCATTTGTCTTTTGTTAACTTGATTTTCGACTGCCTGCTATCGAGCATATGTACGTGCAGTGGCATATCCTTCAAGCTGGTCACTGAGCCTTCAATACGCACGCACTCGCCCGTCTTGTCCTTGTCCTGCTCGTTCGGCCGCTCCCTCTGCCGCTGTCGTTTGCATTTGGCGGTTTCTTCAAACAAAAGGCGCACTTTCGTAGCCATAGACAGCTTCTCTGCGGAGGACATCATGACCATTGCTTGCTCTACAGTTTATTGCCATGAAGTGGCTTCATCTTCAAGTCGAGTCCTTGGTGTATTAAAGCTCTGGGGCAGATGGGCCTTAACTTAAAGACTAAGGCCTATTTATGATTCTACTTTAGTTTCAGAATTTAAAAATTTAAAAAAATGATTAATTTGAAAAACAACGGTAGAAAATAGTTATAACGAGCGATTACTGTGGCCAGGATTGCTCTCAGAGCTATCTCAATATTATGGAATTTTAATGGAATATACTATTTTATTATTAAAATATTATATATGAAATTGATACTAATCGTTTTTAAATATTTCAAAAATATATTTTTTTTAAATATTATTTAGCATTATTTAGCGTAAACAATTTTTGATATTTGAAAAAAATTCTATTTTGGATATTCCAATATAAATTTGTATTTAGTTCATATAAAATATTCAAGATTTCATAGGAAAATAATCGTGTTATATAAAAATGAAACATCCACAGTTTATATAAGATAATTTTGCGTTAAACACCCAGTTTAATGAGATCTGACTACCATAAACTAACAATAAATTAACAGCAATAAAATTTTAAAGCTATTTTTGATTGCACAACTGAACAATAATAGAAATGAAATTAAAACTTTTCCATAAGCGAGTTGGGCCTGGGTTGGGGCAGCTTTCTCGCTCCGCTTGGCTTCTGTAGGGGCCCTAAGAGACGTTTAAATTTATGAACGTCATAAAAATCATATTTTTGTGGTTTGTTTAAGGCGCGCTTAAGATGGGGTGACCACAAAATGGGGCCATAAATATTTAAAAGCGCTTAAACATAGACAAAACGAGGCAAATGCCACAAAGCAACGTTTAAATTTTATTGCCCCGGCCATGTGACTGCCACTTGCCTCTGCCCCTGCCCCTGCCCCTGTCCGTGCCTTTGGCCTTGTCCCTACCAACTGCCAGCAACTGGGCAACTCCTTGCTACAGAATCAAGTCAATAAAAATTCAAATTGATTTTTGATCGCATGGGTAAATCGCACCTATTCGAACCTGTGAGGGCCACCCAACAGGCAGCGCACATTAAAATGCCATCAAATTGGCTTAAGTAGTAGTCCGAAGTCGCTCCTCTACCCCTGCCTCCATCCCTTCCGTAACGTGATGCGCGCTAATTGAAAATCTGAAAAAAACTGAAATTTGTGTAAATTATTTTGTGCATAAATTTGCGCATTTCATTGCTGTTGCAGGTCTTCGTGGGAGAGGGGAGGAGTGAGGAGGGGCATAGTGTCCATAGAGTCTATATGCTCTGAGCTGGCCTGCTGACTTGTTGGCCCGTTGTCAACAAGGATTTCGGTGCCTGGCACCTACTCACCAACTCGCAATCTGACAATCGAGCAGGTTTATGATGCTTTTTATGAGCTTAGCACGTCTGCACCTTGTTGTTGTTGTTGTTGTAGCTGTAGCTGTGATACCCTGTAATAAAAATTATAATAAAGGAGCAAAATAAATGTTGGACTAACGTAGATAGCAGAGAGCAGCGAAAGCGAGCACTCGGTCTGTAGCCTTTTCCCTATCTCTCTCTCTGGCCTTTCTGTCTCTCCCACTGTATTTCCTTCTCCATTAAATTCTGTCTTTGTCATTCTCTATCAGCGTGGCTCTCCCTCTATCGGACCCTCTATTTATATCTGTCCCTCTCATTGTAACCCCCTCTTTCTCTATACCTGCATAGCTCTTTCTTTCGTTATTTATGTCTGTTACTTATTCTCTCACTCCATCTATCTTACTTCCATCTCTCTTTCTATATCTCTCTCATATATATGTATATACCTCTCTCTCTGTCAGTACTCTGCTTCAAATTTCTCTATCTCGTAGTTTCCCTTTCTCTATCACTACTTATTTAACTTTTCCCTTTATCTGCCTCTCTCTCATTATATCTTTTTCAGTCTCTCTCTCTCTCTCTCTACTTTACTTATCTATCTTCTCTCTATTTTGTTATCCCCTCAGCCTCACCCTCTCAATCACTGCCTCTCTCTTTCTCTTACTTTCTTACTACCCATCCATCTCGCTTTCTGCCTGTTTATTGAAGACAATTCCAGGGTATCCGTTAGTCGCTCAAACTAGCCAGTAGCACGCGTCACTTGTTGTTAGGGATTTATGTTTATGTTCGATGTTGGCTCGTTAAATGCTTCATGCCATGAGCAGCAGTTTAATTTACTGCCCAACCAACAGGTGGGAGAGGAGGGGAGCAATACAGATGGAGATGGAGATGGAGATGGAGATGGAGATGCAGATGGGGATTGAGATAGCTAAACAAAAGATAGTAAAAGGCGAGAGCTTTGAAATGAATTTAATTTGATCAAATGATGCTCGCATTTGTTTGCATTTGATTTAAGCTGTTTCTTCTTATTGGTAAGTGTAGCAGCGCATCTTGGCCGTTACGCTTTAGGCCATTTCCATTTTACAGTTGCTTGGCCTACAGCCGATAGGTGAGTGGACGGGGACGGGGACGGGGGAGCGGGGCAACGGGCCGGATTAGTGGCATGTCCATGTCCACTTGCCATGTTTAGTTGCAATTAAAATGCTTTTATCTTATTAGCGAGAGAGACAATCGCAATGCCATTTGTTAGCCAAGTTAATAGCGAAGAGTTCAATTTCCCAGGTGCCCAGATCGAGAGCTAGAGAACGAGAGAAGCTGAAAGTCAAAGATTCAAAGAGATTCCCAGATTCCCAGATTCCCAGATTGCCAGATTCCCGGCTGGCTAATCACATGCACCTCCAATCAATTCCAAGCGCCTTTTATGCCACCAGCTGTGGCAGAGCTCTGGCTCTGTGACTGTGGCTGTGGCACGAATCAAAGCGTCCCCATTTGCACGCTTCGATTGAATTATTATCGCCGCCTGCCAAACGGCTAAATGTGGCCGCTGCTGTTGCTGCTGCTGCTGCTGCTGCAGTGGCAGTTGCAACTTGGTCAAAGCCTTTTTGCCGCCGACAATGCCCCAGTGGCCATGTTGCTGCTGCCATATTCGGTGGCAAGTTGCAAAACAAATTTGTCAATGTTTTTGCCAATTTTGGGCTGGGCGCCGCATGTGGCATGCATTTTTTTTGCAGCTCTTCATCTCTCTTTGTCTCTCCCTCCCTCCCTCTCTCTCGCTCACTCTCTTGGCATTAGCTAATTTGGCAGCCCGTCTGCGTTTAATTAGCTGACTGCAACAACTGTTGCAAGCGACTGCAAGTTTTTTCTTGCCTTGCAACACTTTCAATTTCTGTGCAACGTCTGTTGTGCCACGCCCATGTGCCACAGCTCACGTCGCAGCCATTAAAGGCCGCTGCCTCACGATCTACCGCTCTCCCTCTCTCTCTCTCTGTCTCTCTGTGAATGACTCGCCTGCCCACCTGATGACCAGCCGCTGCTGACCCTGACCGGTTACACCCCGTTTGCAATCCTCGCACGATCTGCCAGCTCTGCTTTTTGATTAGCTCTCTGGACTGCGGCATACCCTAACTGACTGACGGATTGACGCTCCGACTCCGACTCCGACTCCGACTCCGACCCCGACTCCCACTCTGCCTCTGACATTGAGTGCCGCCCGGCTGGCAAAGGTCGTTAAAGCCACATCCGCAGGCGAGCTAAGCTGCAGGGCCTTATCCTTTCTGCGCCTGCTCGTCAAGCGTTACTTATTGGACAAGATTTGCGAAAGGTATATGAGCTATGCCGGTCAGTTCGACACACAAAGTGATCAATAGAGTTTGCTGAGGAATTAATATTTGTTAAATAATTATAATCAAATGGCAAAGCCTATAGAATATTACAGCAGCTGTGTGTTATCGATAACTTGAACATCTGCCGATCTATAGTTATCGATAATAGTATCACAGCTGCTGTGCCACACTCTACTCTGAGGGCTTGGACCTTAGTCAGGGTATGCAAGAGTCGTTCAAGCTCGCATAGAGAGAGAGAGGTAGGCGATGGGAACTGCGAGTGGTAGCTGGGACTCCCCGCTCATGCCATATTTTTGTTGTTGTTGGTATTTTTGAGAAATACCGTCACGTTTTAACATTTTACTACTCACTTCTGGCACGTTGTTGCCATTGAGCAGATCAGTTTTGGAATTTTATTGGCCACGCTTCTTGCGTATCTCCTGCTGCTGCTGCTGCCGCAGCTTCTTTGTTGCTGTGCTGCCTGCGCCTTAGCCTTTGCGCTGATCTTGGCCTTGATAGCGCATATAAATGTGGCCGCGACTTCGGCTTGGCTGGAGTCGGCGGCTGCCACTGCGGCCGGGCCAAGCTCAGAGGTTGACGTTTATATTGGCAAATATTTTAAATATTCCTTGTGGGGGTGTTTGTTGTCTGTGCTGAGACCACTAACAGTGCATTGCGGGAAGGGTATATAGGCGAGGTGATGGCGTATGCAGCAGGCGGGAGTAAACGGAGCTGAAACAGAAAGGAACAAAATAACTGCAATTAAATTAGATATCCTCATTCTAATTGGAGTTTACGGAACGAAACAAATGATCCAGTTGCCCTAACTGGACTATGAACTATTGAACTAGAAGTGAACTAGAAAATAATTTCTATGTCCGATTGGAGTTGATGCTGCCCAACAGATATTCAACTAGCCAGAACTCCACTATGAACTACTGCTGATGATCTAGAACTACAATATGAACAATTGAACTGGAGCTGAACTGAAATTGAACTAGCCAGAGCTCAGTTTCTCTCTCTCTCTCTCTCTCTCTCTCTTTTCTTTCTTGCGCTCTCTCTCTCTCTCTTTCCCTCCTTCTCCTCTCTCGCACTCCACAAGTCCCTCATAGGGTATTTCTTAGTCGATCACACCCGTGTCGACTCACTCTCATCCAATATAATTGGAATTTTTATGATCAAGTGCAAGAATTGACAAGCAGCTCATTAATGTGTGGCTTTATCTCTCCTCCACAGTCACCACCACCGCCACCGCCGCCTCCTTAGTTCCGCCCACTTACCGACAGCATGCAGAGGATGCTGCTGCGGCAGCAGCTGCTGTGCAGTTCCAGCGCAGTCTAGAGCAGCCGCAGTCGACGCAGGCGCAGCAGAACGATTACGTTTTAGAGGACACCAATCGGCGACTGCGTGCCCCGCCCCCTTTCTATTGCCCACTACCGCTGACGCCGCCGCCGGGCTACACAGAGCGAGCAGCAGTGAGCGTAGCAGCAGCACCAACGCCGCCGGCGCCGCAGCCAGCGGCAGAGCATGCAACAGCAGCACCAGCAGCAGCAGCAGGAGCAGCAGGAGCAGCAGCAGCGCGTCAGCAAGCACGTCGTCGACGTCGCCTACGTGAACTACAGCAACAGCAGCTGCTGCAGCAAAGATTCGCAGCCAGCACCAACAGCAGCAGCAGCAGCAACAGCAGCGAGCAGAGCAGTGGCAGCGACTGCGACGCCGAACTAGGCAGCGCAGTCAGACGTCAGCGTCTGCGGGGACGCAGCTCACGTGGATTAAGTGGTGAGTGGAGCGACAAAGTGAATCAGTTCTATTGAGTGATTTATTCAAATGAACTGGAGAAGTTCTTCTGGGACTCATTCAAGTGAACTGGTTGAGTTTTTGTGGAACTAGTTCATTAGCTTAAGATTGGCCCTCTGCCAGTGATGATTGATTGAGCTGTTTATTCAAATGAACTGGTTCACGTTTGACCTTCTGCTCAGTGACTCATTTGAATATGAGCAATTGTTTACCGACTGTTCAGTTGAGCTATTAGTTCTATTGAGCTCACCCTATACATATTTGAACACAGGGTATTATTTTCTAGTCGAGTACTCACTCTCTCCCCTTCTCTCTCTCTCTCTCTCTCTCTCTCTCTCTGTGCCGTTTAGATGCCTATTGTCCGGACTTGTTGCATGCCTGCGCCTTAATCCTTCACCAGCAACAGCAGCCCGGCAGCAGCGACAGTTCCGTTGGTAATTTCACAGCCACGCCCCCACCGCCTCCGCCGGCGGCACCCAATCAGGCGGCACGTGACAGCATTGAATACAGCTCGGACTATGTGGAGATCGATGAGCTGCTGCTAGGCGCTGGCCCACGGGCCAAGAGCACACCCCAACTGCAGCATGCTGTAGGCCTCGAAGCATTAGAGATGGGTCAGAACCTGAGCCTGCGACGTCCTCGCATCTCGCTGACCTGGGTGCTGCGGGAGCAGCACCAGCCCAACCAGCAGCCCAGCAATGAGCCCGACGCACCCGATAACCACAAGGAGAAGGAGCCGCTAAAGCTAAGCAATGGACACGTGGGAGCAGCTGAAGCGGGGATGCCAGCGCCTCCCGCGGCGCCGCCTGTGCAGCGCACAGAGCCTGTGCCCACCCAGCTGGATGTGGGCAAGAAGCGCTATAGGGTCAAGCAGCTGCCCGGTGGCACGGAGCCGCTTAATGGTTACGCCACCACGCCCACCGCCCACCAGGCGCCCGGCCACAGCAGCGGCCAGTTGGCCAGCCAGAAGTTCTTCAGCAACCAGAATCTGCTGGAGTACAAGGATAAGAGCGTGCGCAGTGGAGCACCCGTGGCGGCGGCCACCACCAAAGAGCTGCTCTTCGTCTGCACGCCGCAGCGTGCTCCACGCGGCGATGTGCACAGCGAGGCGCTGCTGCTGGCTCGCAAGCGCAACGAGATTCGCAAGAAGCTGGCGAGCCGACTGCAGCAGGCGCGAGCCGCAGCAGGAGTAGTAGTGGGCGGAGCAGGAGGAGCAGGAGGAGCAACTGGGCCGGCTTCGACCTTGACCAGCTCGGCGAGTGGCGATGCCTTGAAGTGCACCTACTCGGAGCCCAGTTTGGTGGCTGTCTCGGAGGGCGGTGCCAGCGGAGCTGCGCCACAGCAGCAGCAGCGCCGCCATCGGCATCGGAAGCGCCGGGAGCGGGAGCGCAATCGTGTCCAGCGTTTTGGCTACGAGATCCACAATGTGGATGAGTTTCTGTCACGCTGCTCGCTGTCTGCCCCGGGCAATATACCCGTAGTCCTGGCCACGGCCAGCACGCTGTATCAGACGCGTCCCGGCGGCTACCAGCTGGAGATCCCCCTGCCCCTGGGCATGGTGGTCAATGCGGTATTCAAGAACCAGAACTGGCTCTATGTGCAGACGCCGCACGCCGAGGAGGGCTACGTGGGCTACGCCTGCTGCCTGCCCTTGGGCATATTGCCCACGGGCAAGACGACGCCCTGCTGGGAGTCCAATGCGGACATCTTTCCTCGACCCTGCGGCAACATGACCGACTCGGAGAAGGAGATTCGTCTGCGTGGCGGCACACGCTCCGACGGCGCACGCACGCCCCGCCAGTCCAAGCCCATGGAGGAGCACAACAACAACAACAACAACAATCCCAGCAAGAGTCTGGTGTCGAATGGCGGCAGCCTGACTGGCTCCTTGTACGGCGAACAGCACGTGGACAAGCTCTACCTGCGCGCCGCCTCACAGCCAAAGCTCGTGGAGAAGGCCTACGCCCAGCTGCGCTCCACCAAGCAACTGGGCTCCGGCTCGGCCTCGGTGCGCAGCGCCTCCAACGATGAGTACGTGACGCTCCAGCAGCAGCAGCAACGGACGACCAAGCAGCAGAGACAGCCGCAGCCGCAGTCGCAGTCGCAGTCGCAGCCCGTGCGACGTCTGTCGAACGTTTCGTACTTAACCAATGGCCACAACGGCCAGCATCTGCATCCAAAGAGCATTCCACAGCAACACCAACACCAGCAGCAGCAGCAGCAGCAGCAGCTGAGCGTGCTGCGCCGTCAGCAGCAGAATGGACTGCGCCAAACTCTAGTCGCCATCAATGCGGACTACATCACGGAGAGCATAGTCGTCCACAAGGGCGAGATTGTGACGCTCTGCGAGTGCCGCGAGTCCAAGGATCAGCGCCAATGGTTCTATGTGAAGACGCGGGACGGACGCGAAGGCTTCATACCAGCCGAGGTGGCCGGCCATGGTTATCTGTAGACTGAAGCTGCCCCTCAAATGCCCAAGCTGGCCGAGCGTAGTCCGACCGCAAGGGTATCATTATATATATATATATATATATCTGGAGAGGAGACCACCCCACACTCAAAAGTCACATAATATTTCCATTAAGTTATACAAATTAGCGATATCGTGTGTATTTTAATATATAATCCTTCGTTTCGCGTACGCTTTTAGAATCTACATAGATGTAATCTGTGCTATGGGTGTATATGTATGTATTTATTTAGCATTTAGTCTATGCAATAGCGAACTTGCAACACAACTCAAAGACACACACAACACTCACACGAACACACACACAACGACACTGGACAAACGAAACGAAACTATTTATACAAAAATACAAAAACAAATTATTGTACTTGATGCTTCTACTAAATAATTGAAATAATAAATAAACAAACCATATTAAACGAAAATGAAAATCTCGTTTCCGTTCCGTTGTTCGATAGCTGTTAATTTGCTGTTAAAGTCGCTCGAAGCGAATCACTCAACCGCTAGCGACGGCTGCATGTCGTTTAGCAATCCCAAAAACTGCTAAAATACCAGGCGAACAGCAATCAGCAGCAGGCAGCTGCACTAAAGGAAAATTAAAAGTGTTGCATACTTTCAGGCGGGCATTTTAAAAGAAACCAAGTGCTGCCCAGTAACACCCGGATATCAGTGCTGCCCATCAGCTATCGGCTTTCGGTATTCCCAATGCAACCCTGCTACATTTAGTCTGGCAGTGCCGCACTTTCTGTTATTTTCAAATTCAAACAACCAGCTGGTTATGGGTTATGCGGCTGCTTTTATTATCTTTTTTTTTTCTTTTGACTTTGAAAGACAAATTGGTAGGCGATTTAAAAGGGTCATAGTAAAACTACGAATTATAAAGTGTATAATGATATCCTCTTCAATATTTCAACTATAAATAGATTAAATTTCGATAAACAATTTGACATTTTAAAATAATTTGGCCAATTTTAGGATTTTTTCTTACTATCAATTTGTCTTATTTTCATTCAATTCTTGGCATATCTTTGAGTTTAACATACTTTTTTTTTTTTTGCCATACAAATATATTGTTGATTAAAATATAATTATCATATGCTTAAATATCTCATATGAATAGATATAAATGTATTGCTAATGTTTATCTCCAGTATCTGCCAGAGATGCAAACGATTCACATTGGTTTACATAGGTACTTATTACTTATAAATTAGGTATACCATTGAAGTATATATATATATAAATGTATATGTATATGCATGTATAATTATATATAATAATCGATGTTTGTATATGATAAATATAATGAGCAGTATGTCGCGAGTACATTACAAAATAAAACATTTACAATGGGAACATTTAGGGTTCAAAATACAAATTTCACAACTTGTGAGCAAAAATGCGTTGTACACATATCAAAAATGCTGACCGTAACAGGAAAAACATAGAGACTACACTGACTTTACCCAAACAATAAATTATCCTAACATTACAAACGTATTTAAATATCGTGAAGTCGTAAGTCTTGACTAACGATTACTTGCACAGCTCTGGGCTGGAACTGGGCGATGCTGTCGAGGCATCATCCAAATTGGTATTGTCGAAACTTTCATGTTGTGGCTCCGGTTCCTTTGGCGGTTCTGGCTTCTCCAGCAATACGGTCATGTTCTTCAGGTTGCTGGGCTTCTCCTCGTCGTGGTTGATATTGAGCATCGTGTCGTTCATTCGATGATAGTGCGGCTTCTGCGAAGTGCTGGGACGTGAATAGTCCAGATGATCGTACTCATCTGCGAAGAAATAGAAAACGATTGATTATAATTGAAATATTGATCTGATGAAATTGTACAGGGCACTCATGTATAGCTACGACGAACACTGAATGATGGCTTACCCTCCCGAAATAAGATTTTGCTATAAACTTTCACTGTGTTATGGCAAATGTATGCATGACAAATGAGGAATACATATACGCATAAATTACATAGTACAATCATCTGATATTTTCGCTTTACAGAGTGACTGTAACACTCACCGGGATCCTTGTAGCCCTCTTTTTGTTTGATCTCGTCATATACGTGCTCCTCCTTAAGCATATCATTGTACACATTCGGATTGGTCATATCCGCATTCATGTTCTTGTTCAGAAGCTCGTGATTATACTTGATGGAGTAGCTGCCCACTGCAAGGAGTAAATAAATGCGTGAGTCTCTGCAAAGGCATTGCAAGTGAAGCGTATTCGAACTCACCTCTGCTGCTGGCATTGGAATCGTCGCCATAATCCGTGCACATCGAGCCATTCTGGTCAAAGTTGTTCATCTTGGGTCGCAAGTGGTTGGGCAGCAGGCTGGTCTCTGCTTGCATGCCATAGACGGGATTATCAAAGTTGTGATTGGGTGGCCAGCTGGTTCCACTCGGGTTGTGCGTGTATTGTACATGTGCTATCTCCGTCTTCAGATTGGACACACGTCGGCGATAGTAGAACAGGACACCGCATATGATGCCAATGAAGAGGAGCACCAGGAACACCGTGCTCACAGCCACGCCAGCATTGTTCGCTGTGAATTTAGATGCAATTAGAGTTAGATAATCTTGTGTTATTACTTGCTACTCACGTTCTACATGCTCGGCCACGCGCTGCGAGGCAATCAGCTCATCACAATTGGCGCCGGTGTAGCCGCTGCGGCAGACGCAGCCCTCGGCGGCGTGACACTGGAAATTTGATGATAGGCAGGCGCAAGGATTCATGCAGTACTCGCCGTAGAAACCTTCGGGGCAAATGTAATTGCAGTGATCGCCCATCCAGCCGGGCAGACAGATGCAGTGGCCATCGTTCTTGCGGCAGTTGCGATGGTGCTGGCAGCGACAGCGCTGCGTGCAGCCCAGGCCGTAGGTGTCCTGAGGACACGACTGGTTGCAATTGGAGCCCGTCCAACCGGGCAGACAGGCGCACTGACCGGTCACATGATTGCACTCGCCGCCATGCTCACAGTTGCACTGCAGCTTACAGTTGGGCCCGTAAAGGCCTGCCGGACAGGCGTGCTGACAGGTGAGACCCAAGTAGCCAGGCCGACAGACAACCTCGCCGGTAATGTGATCGCAGGTGGCTTTGCCTGGCAAGAGTTGAGAATTGTTAGCGAGAGAATAAATTAATTAGACTCTTGGCTTACCATGCATGCTGTCGGGGCAGCGCTCCTTACAGTCCATGCCATAGAAGCCATCGGGACAGGGTTCGGCACAGTCCTCGCCCATCCAGCCGGCCGCACAGATGCAGTTGCCGGTCTCCGAATCGCACGAGGAGTTATTCAGGCATCTGCAAACTTGATCACAATTTTCACCATAGTAACCGCTCGGACAGTTCGTCTCGCAATGAACGCCTTGGGTTCACATTCACAATTTTTGGGCGTTTTCAAATAAACAAAAAACGAGTGCAAAACGAGAAACACAAATTAAGATAAAACATACGAAGATGTGCATAGGTGAGGCGATAGGTTAGGCAGAGAGGATCAGAGATGAGTGTTACAATCGAATCGAGTTGAAAATATAATAATGATAAGAATTATGCAAGTGTGCGTGAGTGTATGTGTGTGTGTGTGTGTGTGTGTGGGGGGGGGGGGGTTTTTGGCGTGCATGGATAGGAACAGGAGTACAGAGGCAGATAGATCAGTTTTCATCTCATAGGAGCAAGTGAATCGTATATATGCAATGGAATAGCATGAAAGATCAGAGAGCGGTAAAGAGAGCTAGAGCGATGGGTGAGTTAGGATATGGAGGCTCGGCATGATCTGTATGATTTGGGGTAGTTTCAGTTGGAGGTGGAGTTGGAGTTTGGTACCTCGCCAGCCCTGCTTGCAGATGCAGCGACCGGTGGCCGCCTCGCAGGCAATCGTATTGTACTTGTCGCACTGGCACAGTTGAGCGCAGTCCAGTCCAAAGGTGTTCACCTCGCACTTCTGCTCGCAGTGCCGACCCGTCCAGCCGGCGGGGCAAGTGCAGTTGCCGTCGATGGGATTGCAGGAGGCATTGTTCTGACACTCGCAGCTCTGCCGGCAGCCGTCGCCATAGTTGTTAAGATCGCACGGTCTATCACACTTGTTGTTGCGCCAGCCAGCTGCACACAAACATTGGCCCGTCTCCGGCGCACACTTGGCCCCGTTCTGGCAGTCGCAGTTGAAGGCACAGTCCTGGCCGTACATGCCCGCCGGGCAGCTCTGCTCGCACTTGTCGCCAGTGAACCCGGGCGCACACTGGCAGGTGCCATTGACGGGCGAGCACTTGGCTCCGTTGCGGCAGTCGCAGTTCTGTTCGCAGTTCAAGCCGTACTTGAGGAAGGCGCAGGGGCGTGTGCACTGGGCACTGCTCCAACCAATGCTGCACTCACAGCGGCCCGTCTCCGGATGGCAGAGTTCCGTGTGCTCCATATCGCATTCGCAGCTCTTGCTGCAGTCGGACCCGTACTTATTCGGCTCACAAATGCGTTCCTCGCATCGCTCGCCCTTCCAGCCGGGCGCACACTGGCACTTGCCCGTCGGACTGCAGCCCGCATCGTTCTCGCAGTGGCACTTCTCCGTACAGTTTACGCCGTAGGTGTTCAGCGGGCACTCGTCCATGCACACCTCGCCCATGTAGCCCGGCGGGCACTCACAGCGGCCGGTGATGTGGTGGCAGGGCGCATCATTGTAGCACTCGCAGGACAGCTCGCAGTTGAGCCCGTGACTGCCTGTGGGACATTTGTTCGCACACACGTCGCCCGTCCAGCCGGCTGTGCACTCGCAGGCTCCATTCTGTGGATCGCATTTGCCGTCGTTCTGGCAGCGACAGTCCTCCTCGCACTGGGCGCCATGCTTGCCGTCCGGGCAGCGCATGTCGCATCTGATGGATCGAAGCGTGACATTAGTCTCAATAAGTCTCAGTTAGCACTTGGCTCGCCCACTTACAGGGGACCTGTGAAGCCCGGCGCGCAGGAGCATTTGCCGGACACGTGGTCGCAGCTGCCGCCGTTCTCGCAACGGCACACAT
Organism: Drosophila fulvimacula; assembly: GCA_035045555.1. Classification (NCBI taxonomy): domain Eukaryota; kingdom Metazoa; phylum Arthropoda; class Insecta; order Diptera; family Drosophilidae; genus Drosophila; species Drosophila fulvimacula. The sequence goes on along the minus strand of JAWNOX010000203.1, from coordinate 1,445,727 downwards.
CCGCACACTTCTCGCCGTAGCGCTGGGGCGGACATGTCTCGGCGCACCTGTCGCCCGTATAGCCCTTGGCGCACTCGCACTGGCCCGAGAACGGCTCGCAGGTGGCGTTGTTCAGGCAATCGCACTTCAGCTTGCAGTCGATGCCGTAGAGACCAGGCGAGCAATCTACCGGAGAGTTTACGTTTTACCATTTACGTTCAACGTTCACACAAGGTGCGCTCAATATATATATATACATTTTCTATATAATTTGGTTAGTCATTCGCGGCTAGCGTTGCAATGTTTGGAACAAGCACAGGAACCACAAAAATACATTTCCTTTAGCCGCAGTGTGGGTGAGAGCTGTGCCGTGAGCCCGTTTGTTAAGAGAGCAAAGACCGCGTGGGTTGGATTGTGTGTGTGTGTGTGTGTGTTAAGTGAGGAATTGGGGTGTGTGTGTGTGTGTGTGTGTGTGTGTGGAAACATTGCAAATCAAAAGGTTATTAACATAAAGCTAAAGAAAAAAGTATTACCAAAAAACAGAATTGTGCCAACCGTAGTAAAACTTCGAGTAACCGAAGTGCGAATACCCTTGCAGATCTTGAACTTTAGGCTTCATAATTAGACTAATTTTATCAAATCTATATGAAATGCATTTATACCACTAATAAACTAAAATATAAGTATAATTTTTATACTTTTATGTAAGTTTTCCTGTTTCAGATTGTAGTTTTGATTAGATCAGGTGTTTTTTTTTTTTTTTTTTATAGAGTTTGACGCATGTCTTGATTGTAGTTTAGCAATAACTAACTCAAGTAGCCAACTTCTGCAAGGGTATTAAAGGCCAAACACACAGGGTTATGTTTAGAGCTAAGGCCAAGCACTGCTCGGGCCGTGGTCCTTGCACCCAAGGCATTGCATTGCAGTTAAGTCGACACACATAGAAACACACACAAGCATAGAGATTAGGACAGATACTACAGAAGCATTATCTACTCGTATATCAGATTTGAAACGAACTTATGTTGCAGGCGGGTCCTCCATAGCCTTCGATGCACTTGCACTTCTCGGGCGCGATGCATCGACCGTGCTGGCAGGGTTCGCTGCAGTGCGGGACGCACTCGTTGCCATTGCGCACATAGCCATCTGGAAGAGGGGAGCAGGACATTAGCTGGCAGCTAACAGAGGGCACCTCAGCTGCAATACTCACCACAGCAATCGCGCACAATGCGCGTCTTGGGCACGATCTGGGTTTTGTTCACAGTGCGATGCCTGATCCGGTAGGTGGGACAGCTGGGCGGTATGCTCAGGCACCAGGTAGAGCTGCGCTCTTGGAACGACTGCAGCTCTGTGACGACCACCTCCACATCGTAGCTAGCAAGTGGAAGAAACAAGAGCTACGTTAATGAGCTGTTCTACTTAATTCTCTCTCTCTCTCTCTCTCTCTCTCTCTCACTCTGGCACACTTACTTTTCGCGCTTCTTGCACACATTGGGCCCTTCGGGCGATTCATTGGTCAGCTCAATGAGCTCTGACTGAGCCAGCGCCAACAACGCCAGCAGCGTCAGTCCACTCCATGACCAGCTCATGCTCCGCTGCCCGACTAGCAGGCAGTGACTGTGGGTGTGTGTGGGTTTTTCTCTTCTTATTCAGTTATTGTTCCCACCACTCGTTCTCGTATCTGCATTGAACTGAGCTCTAGATGGGGACCTTTGTAAGCCACACTCGATATGAACGTGAGTCAGTGGCAGCTTAATCAGCTACACTCAGCGACAATTGCTGGAATAAACAAAAGCAGATACAAAATGTTCTCATTATATAAACAACGCAGACATTAATATGAGCTAAAAGTAAGGATATGTGTATTACTTATGCTTTAGTCCAATCAGAATTCATCAGGCTAACATTACTTGATCTGTATAAGGGAAATGGGAAAACTCCTAATGGCTCATCTTTCCTCCTAATGGCTCATCTTTCAACCAGTCTTAATTCGTTCGTTACTGAGTAGATGGAATAAAATAGAATGGGATAGGACAGAATAGGAATGATCCAGTTAGATTTGATCATCTCGAGCAACTCTTGCTGGAATGCCTGGCCCTGGAACTAATGTCACGTGGGAGTCTTAACGTCGTCCTGCGTACATAATCAGTAGGCTCTGAATTCGTTTCACTACTAAATCAAGAGCTCCTCCCTGCATTAAAAAACTCGACATAAAGTAGCTAAATTCCAACACAGCGGAAAAGCTGTTTTAAGACTCAAAAATAAAATCTATTTTCTAGGAACGATAAAGGCAAGCAAATAGCGACGGCCAATGCCATTTGATGCAACTGATGAACACTTCCCAAGTAGCAAGACGATAAACCAGGCGAAAGGCGCCCGCAACTCATTGCTACAATCAGCGAGTGAGTCAATCTGATGATGCAGAAACAACGCTCACCCTACACCGGTGGCGGCTTCAATCTGCAACAGCTGAAGGCGACCACGTTCAACAAGGCAGAGAGTCTCAACGGCATGCCTTTTCTAGCGCAGCTGGCACACCAAGTGCAGGTGCAGCAGCGTCCACAGCACCAGCACCAGCACCAGCACCAGCTGAACAGGTGAGACAAGCGAATTCACATTTATTTGGTTATATTAGTTCTTAACACTGGAGCTCAGCCCATCTCCTCAAGCATTGCACTTTCTGAACGGTAAGAAGGCTTCGCATTCTGCCCATGCTACATATGATCGTGGCCACGCTGGACATGATCATGGATCTCGCACTGCTACTTCACGCAGCTATAATCCGAGCTCCGGCTACAATGGCACCTACGAGGGCGAGCCGCCACCCTTGCTGATGGCCCAGACGAACACAAACAGTTCCCCGATGGCCAATGACTGTTGCCCCATGGGGCACTTGGGTCATGACAACAATATGGGCAGCATGGGTCACATGGATGGCTTGGGCCGCATGGATAACATGGGTCACATGGAGAACGTGCCCCACATGAACCAGATGGAAAACATGAACCACATGAACCACATGAACAACATGAACATGGAGCACATGGAGCACATGGATCATATGAGTCACATGGGTCACATGGACAACATAAGCCGTCGGAGCGGTAAGACATATCAGAGCGATACAGATTCGGAGACCGAGTATTGTCAGCATATCCATAACTTGGACGCGGCTAATGGAGAACCGTCGCGTTGGCGCCGCGTCTTTGATTATCTAAAGTCTGGGATGCCGGTACAGCGACAGGAGCGCATGGAGGCGGCACTGCAACGTTGCTGTGAGAACACATTCTTCAACCATGTGCTCCTGGTGCTGCAGCTGTTGTGCATCCTGATTGGCGGTGTGCTCATGCAGAGTCTGCGCCTGGGCATCAATCTCACACAGATCAGCTTTCGCCTATGGCGCTGCAAGTTCCAGCTGCGCAACTTCCTGCGCCAGCTGCTCTGGCGCATGGCCAATGCCAAGGGCAACGATGCGGTGCTCTTCTTGGGCGTCATGCTCATTTCGCCTTGGCTCTTTCTAATCAGCCTGATCGGATTTGCCATTTCGTTTATGTTTTACTTCAAGGAAGGCGTTGGCGCCGCTCTACGCCAGCTGCGTCTTCAGATGCTCAACTAATTGAAATACTTATTTACTTTAAACGACAGTTAGAGAGAGAGAGAGAGAGAGAGAGAGAGAGAGAGAGACACACACAGCGAGAGGGAGGGAGAGAGAGATAGAGAAGTATATGAGAGGGAGATTATATTTTAAATTCCAAAATAAAACGACTATTTCAGCGCGTAAAGTTCAGTTCAGTCCACACTTGCACACATAAATCCCAAGCACACGATTCCATATAATATATATGTATATATATTAATGTATATTATATATACATATATTATGTTCTGGCTATAAATCAATAAATGCTATAAATCTGATCTGATCTTTCTTCATATATATATATACAATTGGCTGCAAGTTGAATTCGCGCCGTTCGTCGCAGCTGCTTGTAATTCGCAACTGATTTAAGCTCTCGTTTCTGCACGGCGACATTCCATGGGAACGCAATTGCAATTAAATTGAGCTCTATATACGCTTGATATATATATGTAAATATATGTATTGTTAGGTTATGATATGCAGAGAAACAAAAGAGCTTCCGTTCATCAACAACAACAGCAATATGAGTGGAAGCCACACACATCCCTCTTGGAGTGCCCCTCTCAGTTGCTTCTCAATTTCACTTTCAATTGCGCTGCACTCTAGAGCCCCGGCCATATATGTAGATATATATATACATGTTCTATATTATAAAATGCGTCATTTATCCATTTGAAAACAAATTTGCTTTATGCTAATTGAATTTGTCTGCAAATTTGACTAAACTGCCAAAATATAAATCTTAAGTTAATCCAATCCAAGCCAAGGCCAAGCCGTAGATAAGTCTGCAGGAAGTTTGAGAGTGCTCAGTATTGCTCTATATCAAATTTGAAAGCAGCGCAATATGAGTAGAGCTAAAAGCGCAATAAGCAAACTCAACTCAAACATGTCAAGACTATGTGGGAATTGGACTTGACTGAATGCAACGATTAGGATACAATTACGATGACAAAATTTTCAAAGTCTTGCAATAATTACAAAATCATGAATTTGAGCACTTCCAGTGAAACTGTATAATATCAGCAAAGGAAATGGAAGTATATGCAATTCATAAGCTGTATGATGTGAGTTGATGCATATGAAAACAGCTCAAGCTGAAATAGTCATCATTAAAATAGAAATATATTTAAGTAATATATATATAAACTAAGATGATAACAGAATCTGGACTTAGCTTTTAGGGTGATATTATAGGAAATCACTCACACTATAAATCAGCTCAAATTTATTAACAAAATTCAATCGAGTAAAACGAAACAAATATAAATATATTAAATATAAATCTATAAAAATATAAAAAAAAAAACTAAACTCTTTTGAATATGAAGTATATGTAATTTGGTACAGTTTATATATATATTTATATATATATATATATATATATTATTTACAAATTACACAGGTGAATTGGTGCACATTTTCGTATGTTACTTGATTATTAAATTAATTGACAAACGCTCATGAAACATGCGACAAATATGTCCAAGTCTGTGAGTAATTAACCGTTATTAAAACTGACTACGTGACTGGTCGTCAGTTATATATATACATATATATAAAGGAACATTGCATATATAAATTTCAACTTATATACAAAGAGTTAGGTAGTGCTCCACTGACAGATACCCCGGAACTTGTCAGATCTGATACATTAACTGAATTTCAAGATCGCTATAATCGATAACATTAAAGCAGAAATAGTTATCGATTATTAACAGCATTTCAAGTCTATAGCTCTTATATATTATAAGATCGACGGCATTACCGCCATAGCTGGTCGCCCTGCTGAAGAATATATACACTATATATATTGGGTCTGCCACGCCTAATTCTGCCTGTTACATTTTTTCAAAATCAATTTAGCCCGATTTCCCATTTTCAATGGGCATATGGTTATTCCCAATAGCAGTTGATGAATACATTTAAAGCATTATCCAGCGTGAAATCTGTATTAACCGAGTTGCACGACAAATGTTTGCTTGTTTTTTGGTTCCATTCCTGGTTGCGTGTCAAGCAATGGAATTTAATAAACTGTATAAAAGAACATTATAGCTTGCAGTGCATGTACTGAATACTTAATGATGTGATATGAGAACAACGCGGCTATTAAACCAATCAAGGGGCGGCAAGGACATGCCACAACCTTGAAAACTATTGATAATAAGGGAATTGAGTGAGGCAAACGACACCGTGGCAGACAACAGGGAAACAGACGGAACTGACCTATCCGATAAACCGAATGCCTGGTGAAACCCAAAACAAACTCAGATAAACTCGAAAAATATGAAAGAAACGGAGAGACAGGGTGAGAGAGAGAGAGGGAAAGGGAAAGAGACATATATCTGTATCTCTGAATGTATATGAAGAGCTACCCAAAGACCAAATATAATAGAGTGAGGAGCAAAACCAAACACTTAAAAGTTTACTGCAGTTATTAAGAGCATATGACATAGCTGTAGCTAGTAGGCAGATTATATGACTGTTGATAATTTATTATCACTTCAAAATCTGATAAGACTATCTCTGCTGATAATAAATTATGACTAACATATATATATATATATATATATATATATATATATATATATATATATATATATATATATATATATATATATATATATATGTTAGTCATAATTTATTATCAGCATAATCCGGTCATGGACTCTTGCCAGCAAACAACAACACTTTGCCATCAACTGATCAACGCCACGAACTGTGCACACTCGTTGGCATCAATTGGCCCAGTCACAAAATGAAATATGAAAAAAAAATCTAAATGAAATGAGATTTCAGTAAGAGGTCGGTCGTGCGGTCAGCGAGACAACACTATGAGCTGAAACTAAGTTTATAGTAGAAAGAGGGAGAAACAGGTGGAGAGAGTAAGTGAGTTAGCCAACGGCCAACGATCAATTTCAGCATTCGCATGGCAGATCTTATGCTTGACAATGATGTGTGATATTTGAGAGAATAAGTAGAGATTTGTCGGGAGTGAACCACGACGACCACGAGATAACCTAACCAAATGCCTGCATCACTATCCGCCTTATTATTATTATAAAATAGCTAGATTAAAGTAAATATATTGTAGAATATTAAGAAACAATTATGAGCAATGAAGAGCTGGCATTGCCTTGTCTACATTCGCTCTAGCTCCAAGATCTCAAGATATCAAATACTACAATGCTGATGTCTACTGGAGTCAATCAGCAAAAATCTCAGTGTTAGCTTTTGTAGTACCAGAAAAGTACATTTTCGCCTATCTCCTCGTAATTTCACTTCAGCATCTTAGGTTTACATTTGCTGGCTTCCGTAAGTCGTGTATATATAATGTATTTAGTCAATATAGTATATATTTACATGTGTTAATTTTATGAGCAAAAACTAAATGGATGATTCAGCGCTGGCCGGCAAAGCAAATCTATTCACTATTGTGTCTGCCTCTCTATATTGTATCTGTGTAGCTGTAGGTTGTATCTGTTTCTGCCTCTATATATCTATCTGTAGGTGCAATTGTATTTGTAGTAATATATGTCGTGTTTTGAATCTTTTCAATGGAAAATCGTTTAGTGTAGCCGCGGATTTTAGTCATTCATTCAACAATTGAAACATCTGGTTTGGGTTTGGGTTTTTATTAATAGTGCGTACTGTTTGGACTCTTACTACATTTATTGTAATTAATTCACCCTTTTTTCAATGAACGGGCGCTGTAGTTGCCACTCTGAGTAAATGCGATAAGACTTGTTAAGCGGGCAGTACGAGGGCCCAGCCTGCGTCTTCATGGAATTCCCCGGTTTACACAGCAAATAAGAAATAATATAACATATAATCCCAATGCTATGTCGCAATTTGTTGGTGTATAGCTGTATATGACCCATCACTGATAGGCATGCACATATATATATATATATATATATACATATATATTTCTTGAACTATTGTCTGCCCGTTACAGTGATAAAGTTGATTACCTGACTAAATGTTTAGTTATATATACATATGTAAAAGAAATTGTAATTTTTATTGCTTGTAAAATGTATATATTTTAGAACTAGCTAAACATTTAGTCAGGTAATCATATATGTATGTCTACAAAATCCTAACACTGTACACTGACATAAAAATATATATGAATTTACTATTAATACCTGATTGTCATATAGAGCTATATAAAACTATATACATATATAACTTAGAAAACTTCAAGTATTCAATTTTGGATTTCCCTTAGAATATTTTTAGATTTTTAAGAAATTTTAATTACGCGCCGTTTTTCTTCCAGGAAACAACGTCTTATGAACACATTAAAAAGCAAGGAAAAGAAAGCTCAAGTGTTTTGCCATGATATAGAAATAGATTTCACGCTATATATATATGTATATATCAAGTGTTATCAAGTGTTTCTACAGCTGAACTTGCAGATGTTCAGTTTAGTCTTAAATCCATATATGGCGTATATATTTAATTCTTAGCAAAAGTCTGTATTATTCTGATAGTAAGTTATCTGGCGAACAGAGTTACATTTCTGTATATATCGTATATATGTTCTGTATAAATCGTATCCAATTTCATGAAATGGCGCAGTTAATACTTAACAAAGACATATACTATATATGTGTATATAATATATAACGATTTCAAAGTCTGAAACGTAAATGCTTCGCATCGAGTTGGCAAATTTGAAGCCTTCAGTTATTAGAAACTGTATAAGATATTAAAGTAAACAAATGTATACAAAAGTCACAATATTTATAGACACTCTATACCTGGGATACTCTTTACAAAGGTACCGAAAGACACACATTCGCGATGATACAGAGGCACCTAGAGTCACGGACTGCAGGGCCACTCGAATATACGGATACCCCACCCCTTTTCCCTTGTTTTTTATATATTTACGGAAATTTTGTCATTCACACAATTTGTTTCGGACAGCCGCATTCCATGACATTCAGTTGGGAACTTTATTCAGATGACTTTTTAGGTGGAAGAGCGTGTGCACTCCACTCCGCAGTACAAAGTCCCAAGTCAAAATGGAACTGAAACTGTTTTTATCACATATGTGCAATATGATATTCGCAGTCGGCCCGGGTACTTGTCATCGCAAATCTGCGAAGCGAGCAGAAAATGGAAATGTTTTGCAATCAAAACAAAAGTTTCAAAACTGAAATTTTTAAAGCGAAGAAATATGCAATCGATTCTTGTTGAGGGCAAGCTGAATATCGAGAAGAGTATTGGGAGGATAACGTAAAGACGGGGAAATAAGGGAAAACGTGTTGAATAACCAATGGATAAAAGTACAGTTGAAACCTGCTACAATGAACTACCCAAGCTGAGTTGCAAAAGTCTAGTGATACGATAAGATATGAACGATGTACTGAAGTAGGACTAAAGTGTTTACACAGCTAATTAACAAAGGCATTGCACTATTATAGCCTGCTGTTCGTTTTAACTGTAGCTTCACTGTTGTTGCTGCTGACCCTGCAATAAGTGTTCCCCTGCGACTGCTGAGGCGGCGCTCTTTGCGTTATGGCTGCTATTATCATCATCGATTGGGACAGATATCAGCTTATGATGAGCGAGTGGGCAATCGTATGCGCTTTGCGAAGTGTGGCAAGCAGAGGCTTGGATATAGCAAGAACTTAAGTTCCACAGAAACTAGGTGTGCCTGAGGTATACATGAACATCAATATAAATATATGTAAATGGATTTCTTTATCGTCTCGAAGGCCCGCTATGCATGCACTCTAGGAAATTGAAATACTTTCCTTAGCAGAGCTGTTCACTTCGATGTTAATTTCATTTTGCTGTCAATTGTTTGCTGTTTCCTGAACACAGAAATTGCAGTGAAATGGAGAAAACAAATATTATTATATTATATATTAGTTATATAAGGGCCTGAAATCGCAATTTATCGTTGATTGAATGCAATTCTAAAATTAAATCACAGCCCAAAATAATTGAAATGAGAAATGAGATATGACTGTATGTACGGAATGTATATATATATATATATATTCATATTGCAGTTGAAAACTGGTTATGATCTTCATTGAAGTTATTCTAAAATGACGTCAGCAGCTGAATAATAATAAATACTACTTATATATATATATATATATATATATATATATATATATATATATACATATCTAATCGGAATACTTTTTCGAAATTGTTTAATTCAGACTATATATGTAAACACAAGATATATTAATAGCGCTCTCTATGTGTATGTGTGATCCGGTATAGACTATTTCTGTATATGCGTACATATTATAACAGTGCTAGCAAGTGAGAGTGCTCCGGTCGAGACTGCTCGACTAGGAGTTACTCTGAACCATGCGAAGACCCGTTATTATTATTATATACATATATGTATGTACATATCAGCATGATATATACACATACACTCTGCCACGCCTCCTTCTGTCTGTTACATAGATGTTAACAAAATTGTTATACCCTGTTTTTGCATAGTTTGCAAACTTCCAACGGGCGACTGCAAGTCGAAGTAAATTGGCAAATAGCTGAGAATAAATCTCACACAGAACTAGAAAACAGACTATAGTTATTATGTCTCGTATAAATTAGACTAAGGCTGCTGTTGCTATAGTCTAATAGTCCTAAGTGTTAAGCCCAGCAATACATACGTACATAGATATATATTTATATGTACACACAGACACACGCACGCACACGCATACTTAGATGCACATCTCTCGATGCAAACGACAAAACTGCTCGAGACGACTATGATATACCCTGCAGCCAACTGCTACCTGCTTTAAAATTCCGTTTTTGGTATGCCAGCTATGCTTTCATTATCTAAATAAGTTGTATTTATCTTGTTTGAAAAGCGAGAGAGAGAGAGAGAGAGAGAGAGAGAGAGCGCGAGCGAGAGAGAGCGCTGCCTCAAATACATACAAAACGCACATTTATATATAAGTACAAGCATAAAGAATAAACTCTTATAAGGTTTAGAGTATCCGACTGCTGCTTCCCACATGGTGGCAGTTGCAGCCACAGTTGATTTGACATTGTTTTCCGTCTCACTCTCTCTCTTTCCTATCTCTTTTGCTTAAATAGCGACTGAGGCTGTTAAAGTGCGACAGATGACTATATGCGGGCTGGCGGATAAGCTGGGGGTTGATAGCTGCGACTAAAAGAAAAGGAAATTTTATGATTTTTTCTGCACTTTGGCAAAATGAATTATCGCAATTTTTTTGCCGCTTTCTACGCTGTCGCTTTGAGTGGGCGCAGCAGGTAAAGAACAGAGAGATAGACTATAAAGCGTAAAAGCGAAAGACAAAAAGCAATCCGAAAAAACAGGTTTTTAACTGTCTTTTAAAGCGCTCAGCGCACAAGCTAAGAACGTTAATTGACACGCATACCACTGCAGAGACGATCCATAAACAAACAGACACACACACTCGCACACATATGCATTGTGACAAAACACTCGAAAGCGCAAAAGCTAACTGGAACTTTCGTAAAGCAACAACAACAGACACTATTACGAAAACAAAGCGTCGCATTTTGCAGCGTTTGTTATTTTTGGCCAGCTAAATGTGTGAAATTTTGCGATTTGCACTCATTTCGTTACCTTTCGTTTTTCAGTTCATGAATATTCGAATTGTTCTCACTCAAAATAACTTAGTGGAATGCACTCAATTCACACTCGAACTGCTGCACCGAACTTGGTTTCTTTCGATTCCAGTTTACATACACATATTTATATATTTGTACTCAAACATGTTTTGGCACAAAATTTACACGTATACACTAAATAACACTTTAAAAACGCAAATACTCGCAGTGCGTGCAATTGAGAACCAATTTCATAAATTTAAATTAGTGATACGCAAAATAATTACACATATTTGCTAAGCAACATTAAACGTAACCCGCACCGAGCACACGCACCCTACACTGAAGTGTGTTTGCGTTTAACCATTCGTTAACAGTGCCTGAATATTGTCAGGGCGGACAAGCGTGCCTTTTGAGCGATAACAGTTCAGTTGAGCAGATAAATGCAGACATTACTGAATAGTCGATAGCTTGATATCTAATGTTAACTTTGGTACTGAGAAAACAGCTAACAGAATGCTCCTCCGACGAAAAGAGTGCTCCACCAAGACTGTAAATTAACGATAACAGAAAGTGTTTAAAAAACATCGCCTAATAACAGAATGCTCTTCCGTTGAGCAGTGCTGCCATACAGTAAATTGCAATATAAGTAGAATGACTATTTTACTTGAGTTGGACACACCTTACAGGTCAGTTAAAACGTTTCTTTTTCTGCTGTGCATATAACTTCGATAAATAATAGAATGCTCCTCCGTTGAACTGTATGCTCCACCAAAAGTTCACCTGAACATGAACAGTGCTGCCACACAAGGTAATTGTGCTATTATTAAGATCGATCGATGCAAGCATAGCTGGCAACGCTAAAACGCAAAGAGACGATGTTTATTTATTGGTGAATCCCAGTTTCTGCAGTTGCGTCAGTTATATTTGTCGGGTAGATAAAATGAGTTACAGTTCCACTGATATCGAAGACTATTCCACAAGTGACTCCGAGGATTATACCACAAGTGACTCCGACAACAGTTCCAGCATCGATTCCGAGGACTATGCCACGAGCGAATCCGAGAGCTGTGTCACATTCGGCACGGGCATTCAGTACGCTTTGGAGCAAATTGCATTTCCCGAAAATGCGCGACGCACTTATTACCATGATGCTCAGGTCATAGAAAATGCATTCGTAAAGGCCATTGTTCATCTTTCTGCGCACCCCTCGATGCAATCATCCGTGCGTGGAGCAATATCGCTGCAAAGGCTACTTCATCAATCGTCAGGCAGTTCAGAACTGGATTCGCAACAGCATTAAGGCAATTATGCCGAAATTACAGGGTATACGCTGCACACGGCGTCGCGTCTATAGCATGGAGTACGAGGCGGACGGCTGCACCGTGGCCCACACACTGCTGGCCACCGAGAAGCGTAATCCTTCGCGCCAGATCAGCTTCGATTTTGTGCCCGTTTTCGAGTTCGAGGCGTCTGAGTGGCCGCGAGGACTACAGAAGCCACGCAACGGCGGCCGCAGCTGGTTTGCCGTGCCACGCAAATATTCCAATAAGCCCGACGACTCCAGATCGTTTATACTGTGCGCCCCACACTGGGAGCGTCTGGTGATGCACGACAAGCAGAATCTGAAGGACTCGCTGCGACTGATGAAGGCCTTCCGCAATGCCAACCAGATGCCCGGCATGTACAGCTATCTGCTGAAGAGCCTCTACTTGGACGCGGCCCAGAAGGCGTCGATTGAGTGGAGCCAGGACCCTGGCAATATTCTAATCAGCGTACGTCCACTTCGCGTTGACTCCAGCACATGCTTACTCTATATATGCTAAACATCTTGCAGATGCTGATCAAGCTGGCCCAGGGCCTGCACAAGAAGCATTTGCCCTTCTTCCTGGCGCCCGATCACAACAATCTGGATAAGCTCAAGCCACAGATGATCTCCGACTATCGTCGCATTGTGAATTCCAACGTGAAGAAGTTGATTCGATGCCGCAATGCCGACTCTTTAACGGACGACGATCTGAGCTCGATGTTTGGCATCAAACACGATGATGATGATGATGATCATCACGATCAGCATGGAATTAAGTTTAGTTTCTGTTACATGTTTTTACTTTATTATGTTTTTCTCTTTTCTTTCTGTTTGTGGTTAGAGTAAAGGTGTTTCAGTTAGAGTAAGGGCAAAAAATGAAGTTATTCATATGGCAGCAATCCAAGGTTCTATATTCCGTGTGTATATATAGTCTGTGTATATATATCTATATATATGTGCTTCTTTATGATTAAGAACATACAAACTAGCAAGCAGCTTGCAGCAGGTACGTTGAGGCCTTGTTAATAAACCGTTTAAGACTATTATCTAGTTATGTATATATATCTGTATATATGTATATCTGTATATATATATATATATATATATATATAGACATGCGCCAGTTGCTTCATATTATTATTATTATTATGGGGTTTATGCGTGGGCGCTGGCTAATGAGTATTTGTTATCGATCAGAGGGTGGCAGCAACTACTCATCGGTCGGCCCTCGCCTTGCAGTTAGTGAAGTTCTTGGAAGTTCCACATCGGCCGCTCGCCCCCGTCAGTAGCGCTGACTCTCCCGATCCGAATATTTGCCGCTCAGCTTGCTAACCGAGTAGCGATCCGAGTAGGCGTCGTACTTGTCCGCTTTGTAGTTGATCTCTTGCGGCGTGTATCCAATATTCTTTTGCCAGTGTCGCGTCCAATACAGATCCTCGTTGCGCACCTGCGAGGGCGTCTTCGCGTCCCGGCACACGTACACGCAGTAGATCATGCAGCCGATCAGCGTGAGGAAGCCAAAGATGAGGAATATGATGCCCAATACCCTGGAAAGCAGAGGAGCTGAGTATGCCAGTTGTCGCAGCGCATGACGCACGAGGCACTCACCAGACATAGACGGGCTCATAGAACTGCACCACGATCACAAAGCCCAGCGTGACGAGAATGAGTCCCAGGTTGAGCAGCAGCATCAGGCAGCAGACGCCCTTCACGTTCGGGCAGAAGGGATTTGGCGCCGACATCGTCTCGATTTTGGCGCCACGCTTCGTGGTCGAGCGCCCACTGCGGCCCGTCTTGGCGGTGCTGGCCACCGAGTAGACGCTGCGCGGAGCTCCACGTGAAACTGGACGCTGGCTGTAGCGGCTGCAAGGGTATGGAGTCAACGTTATTGAGACGCCCCAGGCCCTTCAGGCTGCCTGCCCACTCACCTGATCTCGGAGGGCGCCTTGTAGGCTGCACTGGTCACATAGATGTCGCTGCCCGCATCGCCAGCCTGGTCGTAGCTCAGCGCTGAGGGCGCGCGCGGCGGCTGGCGTGTGGGCGGCGGGCCGCTCAGCGAGCGCGGGCCGCCGTTGTCCGGCGAGCTGGAGAGGCCCATCTGACTGTGGCTGTAGCTGTGCTGCAGGTGTTGCTGTCCGTTCCCATTGCGCGCCTTGCGCGACGAATTGTAGTGCGACTGCGACTGCGACTGCGACTGGGGCGAGATGCGCTCGTGCGCGATCGTATACTCCGAGTGCACCCGATGCGAGTGCGAGTCGTCGCCGTCCGTCGAGTAGCCCCGGTTCGAGTGCACGTACGGCGGATCGGGCGTCAGCCGGCCGTGTGTGGCCACATAGTGTCCGCCCTTCAGTCTGTGGAGTTTGCATGTTATTAATATATTTATATTTCTTTGATTCTGTTCTCTCTCCCTCTCTCTCTCTCTCTCTCTCTCTCTCTCTCTCTCTCTCTCTCTCTCTCTTCATGTCTTGCTTTCTATATCTCTTTCTTTCCTTTTGTATCTAAATCTCCCTCTCTCTATTTCTTTCTCTCTCTCATTCCCTATTTTTCTTCTTGCCTGTCTTTTTCTCTGTCTTTCTCTCTCTTTCTTGCATCTCTTCACTTTCTATCTCATTTTATATCTCTCTTATATTGTTTTTCTATCACTGATTTTATCTACATCTCTCTCTCTCTCTCTGTTTTCCTCTCTCTCTATCTCTCTCTCTTACTCTGTATCGTTTTCTTTTTCTCTCTCTTTCTCTCACACGTTCTCTCTCTCTCTCTCTCTCTCTCTCTCTCTGTTACCTCTTCCATCCTATCTCTATCTCTCTTCCTCTCTATCTTTTACTTATTTCTTTCCCTCTCTCTCTCTTCTACTATAGGAGCTCTTACTTCTTGACGCGTCTCTCGTGCATTTTACTAGATGTGTCTGTCTGCTGCTCCGCTTTGTCTGCTCCGACTTCGACTTGGTCGTTGGCTTTGGCTCTGGCCGCAGGCTGCTGGCTGCTGGCTCTCTTCTGTGGGTCTGTCTGCTCAGCTGCGGGCCGTTGTTGTCTCTAGAAAGTCCCACGATAGCTGCGGCTGCCTGAAAACAATAAAAATAAAACAGAAACGTTGAGATTCGTTGCAATTAACTGATGTTTGGCTGCTTGCAAATTAGTAGCCAGTTTTCAACTTTTAATTAGTGTGCGAAAAGTTATGACTGCGTTTTATGCCAGCATGTGTGTGCGAGTGTGTGTGTGTGTGTGTGTGTGTGCGAGTGTGTGTGTGTGTGCCAAACTATATTTAACAAGCGTTAGGTGCACAATTCGTATTCAATTTGAGCAGCTGTGCCAACCGAAGATAGCTAACTTTGAGCTGAAGCGCAGCAAATTAGCAAAAACTTGATCAAATTTGAGGTTATGCTGAAGAGCTTTGTTTAAGCAGCGCTCTCTCTCTCTCTCGCTGTCTCTCTCTCTCTCTCGCTTAAAGAGAGTCGCACAACTGAACTAATTCAAACATTTTCACAAGTTTCATTTTAGTGAAACTACTCAAATTGCTTAGCAGGAAATGCAGCATAGCGCTTTCAGGGATAGAGAGAGAGGGAGGGAGAGAGAGAGAGAGAGATAGAGAGCGAATGCTAAACCTCCCATATAAATATGCCCCGATAAGCGATCGAATTGCGAAAAGCCTTTTGAGTCGGCAGCCAATAACTTTGCTACTTGATAAGGCAAAACACGCCCCGATTTAAATGTCAGCTTTATATATATTTATATATATATATTTATATATATATATATATATATATATATATATATATACGTATATATATATTCTTTTGATTACATTTCGTATACCCTGTAGGGTTTGTGGAACGCTGTCTTTGCCGCCGTAACTAACAGTCAGAGCTAAGAAGAGTTGGATCTGTCTATGCCCATCTCTTAGAATTTATATCTGAATTCTTCAATTCTGCTGCACACATGACTCCTATCTAAAAGAACTTTTAAGAAAATAAAAATAAAAATCAAGGCAACTCGAAGCAACTTACAGGGTATCTCTTGGTCAGTCACAGCTGATTACAGCTGACATATTGGCATGTTTTTGTTTTGTTTCGCTTTTAAAATGCGTCTTTAGGAGCGCTACATACTATATTTCAGTTGGGATTGCTTGGCTGGAGACGTTGGCTGCACCCAGCAGTGGACAATCCCATTCGATATGCAGTTCGTTGCACTGTGTGTGTGTGTGTGTGTGTGTGTGTGTGTGTGTGTGTGTGTTGGTGGAGCACATCCTGACGTTCGCACTGTGGCATGCACGCATGCCGCACCTCACTCGAATATCATTCAAGTTCAGGGCAACACGAATTTTGAAGTCGATGTCGTTACAGTTGCCAGCAATTTGTCACTTGGTCACGTAGCTTTGGCTTAGCATTTGCCTTGCCCGGGGCCCGGGACCTGGACGACACTCGAGCCAAGATGACAGGGACACACTCCACGTGTTCGTCGGCACCTCGACCCACACACCCCGCTCTCTGCTGCAGCTGCACTGCGATAAGCTATAACTTTAAGTTTATTACATATTAATACCCTAACTTTGAAGCTGAGCCTCGAATGTCGTTGCCCTGATGGGAGAATCGAATCATGAGAATCGAATAGTAGGGCAACAGAAGAAGGTAATAAAAAGTTATGCAAGCTATACGTGCATCACAATATTCATGTATATTTTTAAGCTTCATTCATTCATACATTCATTCATTCATATAGTCATTCATATATTCCTTTATTCCTGTGTTCATGTACTCAAACATTCATTCATATATTCATATATTTATATGACTGGATGTATGTGTGACTATATTCATATATTCATACATTCATATATATTTATAGATTAATATATTTATACATTCATACATTCATATATTCATATATTCATACATTCATATATATTTATACATTTATACATTCATACATTCAAATATTCATATATATTTATATATTCATATATTAATAAATTTATGCATTCGTACATTTATACATTCATACATTCATACATTCATAAATTCATACATTCATACACTCATACATTTATGCATTCATACATATATTCATACATTCATTCATTCATACATGCATACATTCATACATTCATAAATTCATACATTACTTTAATTTATATAAAAACCCTTCATCCAGTCATAACCATCACCTTCCACAATTTAGGCTCTGAATAGATGTGCAATCAGTCCTCTTTAGTGAGTGCATTCACAAGCCGACTTGCTGCCAGACTTGTATATGTAGAGTATCGCTAGTTGCTCAAATGAATATAATTATCGCCTCGGCTGCTGTTGCTGCTGATAAGAAATTGAGTTATTGTGGCGATTAGGCCAATTAAAGGGTGTCGTTGCTGCAGTTGATAGGCTGTGGCCAGATCTTCCAGCTGGCCTTCAAGTCGAGCTGGACTAGAGCCCAGCCCACTTATTATATCAGCTGAAGTTGCGAGTTTTTCCAGTTTTGTGCAGTGTATTTCGCTGTTTGCCTGGCGGTGAATCGCGATACAATTGTCAGTTGGGGGTTTGGTCTAGGCTCTAGGCCAAGCAGAAGTTTCAAGTTCGCTGCTGAGATTCTGTAGCGTCTGGGGAGTGCACACACACACACACACACACACACACACACACACACACACGCAGTCGAGACAGCTGCTGGTTGGGACATTTATGGTGTGGGCGTCGCCTTCATTGTCAAATGAAAAATCGAACTGCTGCGGCCCTTGGCAGGCCGTGAGTGTGTGGTCCATGGGCAACAACAGCATCATAATGATCATGTCCAACATGATGATGATGTTGGGGAACTCGAAACTAGCTCCAGCCGTGTCCATTTCTATCACTTGTCGGGCATCAAAAGCCTTTTTGCAACTCCCATGCGTGGCATTTGAACATTTCTTGATTTGTTTATGCAGTTCTCCTCTCTCTATCTCTATCCCTATCTCTATCTCTATCTCTCTCTCCCTCTCGCTCTCTCTGGCTGTCTGTGTATATAGCTGGGTATATTTTTCTTATTTTGGGTTTGGTGTTTTGTTAGGTTAGCCTTGGAGCGCTGCTCCTCCAATGTAAATATAAATGGAATGCCATTAAAATGTGTTTGCTTTCATATTTACCTTGGCGCCGTGCCGCATAAACCTCTGGCATGTGTTATAACCTTTAACGCTGCATAAACAGCATAAATAAGCCGTAAAGCATGCGGGTGTGAGTGCCGAAGGAATTTATATATACAATATATATATA
Organism: Drosophila fulvimacula; assembly: GCA_035045555.1. Taxonomy (NCBI): domain Eukaryota; kingdom Metazoa; phylum Arthropoda; class Insecta; order Diptera; family Drosophilidae; genus Drosophila; species Drosophila fulvimacula. The sequence continues at coordinate 1,426,974 of JAWNOX010000203.1, read as the reverse complement.
CATATGTATATGTGCATTTGCACCTGTCCAGGTAATGTTGTTCGGCTTATGGCTCGTAAAAAATAATAAAGAACGGCATCGGCATCGGCATTGGCATTCGCCCAGTTACTACATGATTTACACATTTGCCGCCTTCTTTGATGGATTTCACAACTTTCGCTCTCGAAACGGCACTTGCGCTTCCGGCCGCAGCAGCGGTGGCGGCCAACAATGGGTTAAAGCCAACTTAAGAAACGGCGGAAGTCGTTACGAAAAGCCAAACGAAACGAAACGAAACGAAACGAAATCTAGTTGAAACGGATTGTTAATTCGTTTGCCATTTGCATTCTGTGTGGCGGCAGGTGAGAAAAGCTCGCTTGAAATGGCCTCAAGAATGCCATTGCCCAGTTCGAGTCCAGTTTTGTGGTCAAGTGTCATGAGAGGTTGGCCGCAGTTTAGAAAGTTGCACGCCTCTCTCGCCCAGCCACGCCCCATCTGGCGCAATTTATGGGGCGGCCCAGTTAACCCACATAAACTGGTGCAAGGCATTCACTCCAGCCAGAACTGGAGCCACCGATCGCCACTTTCCGATCGACAATCGCCTTTCACATGCCAACACGAAACTTGGCCAAAATGCAAAGGCCCAACACTGCAGTTGACCCACAAAAAAGACTGAAAAAAGCAACCAAAAATTGCACTCAATGATTATCAATGGCTCTCATAATAACTCTATTAATCTTCACCTCAAGGCAGACTAAAGTTCTTGGCCCATTGCCTATGACCAGTTTTATTAAAAGTGAAACAAAATAAATTTAAATTGTTTTTTTTTTTTTTTTATGGGTATAAGTTTGTTTGATCCCGTTAATCTACGCATAGAAATCGATTTCATTAATATTATTTCCATAGAAACAAAGGAATGGAAGAGGAAGTTTAGCTGAGGTTTTCGATATCAGCGAAACTATTTGGATATTTATGCTCCACATACATATTTAGACAAAGATAATCAAATTAAGCCAGAAAGAGTGCTCTAGAAGGCGTGCTCGACTAGTAGATACCCTGACCCCAGCGCAGAGCTGGACAAAAAAAATGAAATCACTAGATAAATTGGTCAATAAATATAGGAAACAAAGTGGAACTGGAACACATTTTATATATGTTTAATGTAAGAAAAAAATGTGTAAATAAAATTAAAGAAGTAAGAGTGTTCTGGAAGGCGTGCCCGACTAGTAGACACCATGACCACAGGGCACAGCTGAAATCACTAAATAAATTGGTCAATAAATATAGGAAACAAAATGGAATTGAAATCGATTATATACATATATATATATATATATATATATATATATATATATATATATATATATATATATATATATATATATATATATATATATATATATATATATATATATATTTAATATAAGAGTGTTTTAGAAGGCGCGCCCGACTAGTGGACACCCTGACTACAGCGCAGAGCTGGACAAGGCAAGCAAAGAACGAAATGGAATTGGAATTATATATGTTTCAAAATGGAATTGAAACACAGTTTGAACCTTGCTGAAAGAAAGCAAATGAAAACCACTTACTAAACCCAACATTTCCTAAACCCAAATTTGAAGTCAAGTTTGCAGCGTGAGGTCGCTTGAAGTTGGCAACTGGATTGTGGCCAGTAAATTTTCATTAGCGCAGAACGCTTTATATGAACACCTTTTTTATGCCTTTTCTATTTTCCAACATAAAATTTAAAGCAGTCCAAATGGCAAGGTCTGGCCCGGCTAGGCTTAATCTTTGACTTGATATGCCTGATTCGAGTTGTGGGCCATTAAGACGACGACAATCTTGAAGTGAAAAAGTCGCTTAAGTAGCGCGTTAATCGCTTTTAATTGCTAAATTACGCGCTGCCTACCGAGGTCCAGGCCCAAGTCCAGGTCCAGCTACCAGCTGCCAGCTACCAGCTGCCAGCTGCCAGCCAAGTACATTTTGTTTGGCGACGCTTAACACGCAGCTTGTCGTGTAGAAGGTGGTTGAGGAAGAAGAGTTGAGTCTAGGGGGAGTCGGAGTGGAATGGCGTCTGGATTGGCTTGGCCAACACTAATGCGTGTAATTAGCCGCAAAAAAGCGGCAAGACCACTTAACTGATTTATTAAAACGTTTTTCCATTAAATTTTTAACCCTGCCAGCTATTAAAAACACTCACATAGCCCAGCACACAAACACACACACACACACACAAGCGCACACGCACAACATTCATATTGGGGCAAAAGCGGCCACAACTTTGAAAAATGAACAGCGTTTAAAATTGTTCTGAGCACTGCACAGTGGTGCAAACCTTGTGTTTTCTGTCTGCAAATTTTTAATACTAAATTTGGGTTTAAATCTAATTGAAAAGTTTTTGTTATTTATTTAATTTATTTTTAAGTATCTTGAATCTTGGGAAATTATTATTAAGTTGTTTTCTCTAGCGATTTATTCTGTTTTATTTTTTTAAAATTATATTTTTATTTTCTTTTTTTATTTCTGTTTTATTTTGTTATTTTCATTTTATTTTGTATTTCATTTGATTTTTTTTATATTTATTTTTAGCAGCATTCTTTATGATTTGATACCACTGTGCCGCAATTTTCTATCTAGCCAACTGTCCCAGAGCCTTGTCAAACTCTATCATGAGGCTTTCAAACATTCAAATGGGCGGTCAGTTTGCCAAAACATTATGACAACAGCAACAACAACAGCAACAACAACAACAACAACAACAACAACAACAACAACAACAACATTTGCAATACAACACTTTCTAGCCATAAATGCTAGCTCACGTCTCTCTTGGCTGTCGCTAATCTATTTGGGCAAGCGAAATGGCTAAAAATAAAAGCCAAAAAAAAAAAAAAAACAATAACAACAAAAAATGGGTAACGGTAACGGCTACAAAATTAATAAACGCCAAGTGCTCCATAAGCTGCAAAGGGCAATGAAAGTGCGATCTGAGAGATAGAAACATATATAAATACCTATATATATATATATATATATATACACTCAGACATACACATCCATGCATAAGCTGATGTATTTCCTTTATTAATTTTTGGCGTTTTTCTTTATGATTGTAAGCCATTAAAATCAATGCTTAGGCGAAAGAAGCAAGAAGCAGCAGAATTGACCAAACAAAAAGCGAACTACAATTGCCGCTTGTTGTTGTTGTTGTTGTTGTTGTTGCTGTTATTATTGGTTGTTGTGGGTAAACAATATTAAATCTCAACACTCGTGCAGAGAAAGTTGGCTTTACGAGCAAAAGCCGTCGCTTGCTTACCCATATAACCCCCCCAGCAACTGCCCCTGTTCGGTTACCTTTTCCCTTGACTTATATATATTTTTTTTTTTTTTTTTTTTTTGTTTTTTTTGCAAACTCACTTTAAGCTAAGAAGAAATTAAAATGTAGAGAGAATGTGAAGACCGCACGGAGAATACTCTTTAACACTTTGCTGTAGCGTATATATGGACCTCTAAGGTATAGTTCTATGATGAGTAACAGAGCTATGCATAGCTTTAACATCACATTAACATAATGTAAGATAATGTCAACAGCGTATGCCTATGTTATACTATATCATACTCTAGCACCTCTTCTACTATAGTTAACATATAGAATACCTTCTGGATATATCCTACTATGCTAAGCTCTACTTCTAGCAGGTTAACCGCTAACAGTCTAATACTGCCTAGCAGAGTATAAGACATTGCCACAATAACAGCAACAACTTGTGGCAGTCAACGGATTTGCTGTCTGTTTGGACGTAGTTCTACCTCAACTGTGGCAACTGGCCGAAATGAAGCCGTTGACAGCGGCCGCAGCTGTTGTGTGCGCGCACAGATGCAGATAAACGTACTACAAGATACAAACACTCACACACACACCTTACATGTACACATATCTGATGTAGTCAGGTTTTCACGTTTTTTTTTCTTTGGGTTGTGGGGTAAAGGGCGCCTCACGTTTGCCACATTAATTTCAATTCGACCAAAAACTGTAAGTCGACTGTGGGCACAGACATCAAAGACTTTTCCAGATCTTTAAGACCCTTGACTAGACCGACGGGCCGTACAAAAATTGAGTTGCTAAGAAATCGAGCCCACTGGCCACGGGCATGGATTGTACAATCTGAGCAGAGCATGTGGAATCTAGAGGCGAGACCCCAACTAAATTAAAGCTAAGCCAACATGAGTGGGGCTGGCTCTAGAGATTTGCCAAAGTTAAGTGAATTTGAATTTAATGAATCATGAATTATCATAGATTGTACAGATACGATACATATGTACATACTACAGAAAGTTGTTAGAAGAACTTGTAGATCAAAATCAACTGAAGTTAATGAGTTTTCCGCTTGTCTCTCTGTCTGACCATCCTTTAGTTTGTTGTTCCGTTTGTTCTTTTACTTTTACTTCAGAATATCCGTCCGTTTGTCCACTCTTCCGTCTACCCTTTCACCTGTCTCTTTGTCTCTTCGTCCCTCAGTCGTTTAATCTGCCCATCTGTCCTGCCGTCCATACTTCTGTCTGTCCGGCAGATTGAAATGTGTCCGTCTATCCTTTAGTCTGTTATTCTGTCTATAGTTCCGTATGTCGTCAGCCTGTCTGTCCTTCGGCCTTTAGTCTGTCCCGTTCCGCCTGTCCATCTTTCCATCTGTCTGTCGTTTCGCCTGTCCGTTCATCCGTTGTTCCGTCTGTCCGTCCTTCCGCCTGCTCGTCCATCTAGTAATATTACACTCAAATTTCAAACTCGAAAATAAATACATTTTTTTCATAAGAAGATTAGGAGGCTGCATAAGATCAGAGCTGCCATGCTCCTATCGATCCATGAAAATTTCATCATTGAAACGTAGCCGGAATTTCCATTTGAATTAGAAGTTTACTCTCGCATTGCTGCACACGGCAATTACAATTGCCAGAACTCTGATAAGAGTTCAGTCTTTGCGAGTGTTTCACTTACAGGTGCACCAGCCCGTCTAGCGGTAATTGTTGTTGTTGGCAAACGGTTTTAAGTACTCGCACTGCACGGTCTAAATGGCAGCCAAAAACAAAGCGCATTAGAAATATGGACGAGGCGCTGGAGGGAGGAGGCGTGGCAGTTGGAGTTAGGGGAGCTGCACGTAAACCTGTTCACAGTCGAAGCCCAGGCATATTTATGGCCAGTTACTGTTTGTGGCACGGTGTGGCAAGCAGAGTGGGCGCCAAACTGTGTGAGTGTGGGTGGGCGGCGGAGAGTCTAGCTTGTTCTTGTGGCAAGACCGTTATAACTTTTGTTTTTTCGACTGTGAATAACTCAGGTATGAACAAGTGCTGCTACAACAATTGTGCAGGTACGCTGCAAGTGACACATATGCATGAGAGTGAGTGAGAGTGTGTGTGTGTGTGCGCGTGTGTGGGCTTATCTATAAGACATGAAACGAAATTCTTTACTCTGTTGCCTCAATGAAATCGCATTTCTATTGCTCTTTCAACTGCAGCAGAAGGCAAATGTGAATGTTTTTGGCATTTATGTGTCTGGCTGTTCGCCTCCCTCTTCCTCTCTCTTCCCCTCTTTTCACTCCAGTCATATATATATATATATATATAATACTTAGCCATCAGAAAGTTTACGTGTCACAAAGAATATTCATAAAGCTGAGTGAAAAACTTGGAAACTTGGTTTGTTAGAGTTCCAGTTGCACTTAGACAACAATATGTGTATCCATAAGGTACATAAAAAAAAAGAAAAATAATAAATATTTTAATTGCAAACTATAACGGCACATTGACAATGCCGACAGTTTGATTTTGTTGTTGTCATTTTGGCCAGCATTTTGCACTTGATGCCAGCAAGAGAAAATATAGTTTCAAATCAACTGGAGGCCAATGCGAGCCTGAGAGATATGCAAACTCATGCTGGCAGCCAGCCAGCCAGTCGACCGACCAGCCGACCAACCAGCCGACCGGCCGGCTTGGCCAATTCCAATTTGCGAAAGTTTCCCACGCTCCCACGGCGGCTCTGCAGCTGCTCGAGCAACACCAGAATGCTGCTGCTGCTGCCCAATTGATAGCCGTTTGCTGCCTGCAAATATTCTAATCCGGCTCAAATGCCGATTAATTAATATGGCCAAGTTGCCAACGGTTTTCCAGCTATAGTTGCAGAATCTGTTGCAGTTTGATTCAGTAAAGCTCTAATAGATATGCCGTACATAGATACATCATCTGGGCACATCACATATGGGACATTTCAATGCATAAATACTATAGATGCAAGAATACATCACGTATGGTAGGCGTATACATAGTGTGATGTATACATTTTGTATGTTACGTCCTATTGATACATATGTGATGTACAAAAATTGTTAGAAAATTATAGCAGATGTGCATACATACATACATGCATAAATACATATGTATATATGTACATAGATGTACAGATGTGAGAACGATGAACGATGTATATATATCCATTCATACTTAAATACGTATAGATATACGCATGTATATACGTACATATATATGGATGTATGTATGGATGTATATATATATTTAGTTGGTTCTAGGATTATATGGATGCAGAGATGTATGGATGCATGAATGGGTGAATATATACACTGCTTCATGCATCCATAACTTGTACATATTAACATTCTTACATATATACATTCATCTGCTTATATGTACTTCACACTTACATCATCATAAATTGCCTCAGCTCCAACTCCCAATTATCGTATACAAACAAAAAGTCATAACAGGGTATTTGCCAATCGAGCTTATTTACTTCTCGCCCACTTCAAGGTCTTCTCTCGGCTAAAGCAGACAGCGATTTATGGAAAGGGTGTAGCCATTTATGATTGTTGTAGTAGTAATTATTGTATAATATTTGTTATTTTGCTCAACTCACACACACACACACACACACAGTCAGAGAGGTGTGTATAATTTGCCAGCTGTAGTTGGCGACGTGTCGACAACGCTTCGGCTATGGATTTGTGGGCGTAGATTTGGAGTTGTCTTAATGTCAAGTGTGGATCGTCCGAGTTGTCAGTTTGTGTAAGGCATTCCAAACAAGTTTCATCTGCCTCAATTACATCACACTTTATGCAAGGGAGATTGACAGGGTGGACAGAGAGCGGCAGGCGGAGTCTGAGCTGAGAGCTCCACTCGAGAGGGCATTGAATTGTGAGCGTGAGTTATAAACGTGAGTTCATAAACTAAATTGCTAGAGTGTGTGTGTGTGTGTGTGTGTGTGTGTGTGTGTGTGTGTGTGTATGTATGTACTCATGTTCTCATGTATGCCGCTATTGTTTACTCCAATTGAGACGCAAAAAGTCATGAGATTTTTGAATTTCCAACGCTCACATATGGCATTATAATTAAGTCACGAAATGGACAATGAATGGAAGGAATTATCTTTGTGCTGCATGTGTGTAGTTGATATATATCAAGAGTAGAATTAACTATTGATGTATACATATATGTAGTTCAGTTGACATTCGTTTGCTATGCTATCAACGGCACCCGGAAATGTTTTTTTTTTATAGTTTTTTCCCTCCTAAATTTTTGATTGTTTGCGAATTAATTTGATTCCGGTCTTTGTTAGTATAAAACTGGCAAAGAGTGAAATAGTTCAAAGTTGAATATGTATTCAAAGCTAGAGGCGAAGCTGGGAATACAGATATATACATAGTCATAGTAAATTCAGATATGCTATAGAATAAAGGTAAAAGATATCTATCTATATATTATATCTATCTATATATTATATATATAGATATAGATATATGCCTGTAGAGATCTATGCATCCATATTTATATACATATATAAATACATTTTAATATTCCATACGTGTCACATTTGCTGGCATTTGATTTGAGGCATTTCAGATGCAACGTTTTCATGTAAGTTTGCCATGCAGTGACACGAGATATTAATTACGTGATGAAATCATCGGCATCGACATCGGCATCATCTGTGCATTTCAATTGCTCAAGTCACAGAGCAGCGCTCAAATGTCAAATCAAAATTGTAATCTAAATCTATTTGAATTTAGATAAACATTAACGAGGGCTAATTGAAAAGTAGCTAACTAATGAATCGATAATTATTGTAATCGATATTTTACATAGTATATTATTTGGTATACAAAGTACTTTGCATGATAGAGACTTAACTTATTAAACTGGCTGTTACTAAGCTCCAGCTCGAGTCTTATAATTATGATTGATATGCATATATCGATAAATATCTATAACTATATATATATATATATTTATAAATATACATATTTATTGAATTACAAATAGATCGCATTCAACTCTACTCTAGCGTCCAGTGTTAAGACATATTTATTATATTCAAGAATATTAATTAATGTATTAATATATATATAATACATAATAATTATCGATTATTATCTTTTATGGCAATCGTTCTTCCATTGCCACTAGAGCTAATGATGTTAAGCAATCACTTTATAAGCATCTCTCGTCTCTTTTTTTATGGCTTGCCTGGCAATGCAGTCGAAGAGCGCTCAACGTGTTGATTACTCAAGCGAATGCGAATATATATATTTAAGTCTATATATATTTTTTTTCTCTGCATACCTGATTGAATGGTGATTAGCGCTGATTGATTTACGAGTTTCTATTTCGGATTTCGATGTTTGCACATTTGCATTAAAACGACAAAAACAAAAACCAAACTTCAACGTTTGATGTTCGTGTCAAGCTGATGATAATGCGCATACGCAGCGTTGTTGGCTTGCAACAGTATCTGTTGCAAACCCGTCTTAAATAGCCACAACAACAACAACAACAACAACAACAACAACATGCCGCACTCTTACGTAACTTTCCCTGCCAATTGTAGCTGTAGCTGAAGCTGAATTGTCGCAAAGCATTGTATGCACATACGTAACGCAATACCCGACTTTGTGCATACACTGTCAAAAACAAATTTGCAGCTCTTTAGCGCTAATTGACGCTGCGTCCCATTACCAGCGCGGCTTGACCCCAAAAGAAATAAATTTATATACATTTGTATCTAAAAGCCAAAATATGATTATGTACTATCAAAAGATTGTCATCAGTGGAATAAAATAGTTTTGTGCCGTTGGCGTTGGTTTTAAATTTCTACTTGCTGATATACCCTGTAGAGATAATAGAGGAGAAAGTGGATGTGATGGATAAGAAGCGAAATAGAAATTTGCTATTTTCATGCATTTCTTTCTATAACTAATATCAATAAATATCGATATTCTATTTAGGTTTACGTTAAACTCCTTTATTATTCTAAGAAAGTCATTCAAATTACAGGGTATCTCAAAGCCAACCAATTCTTATTTGTATTCTTTTCCACTTCGTTTTATTGTCTGCTATTGGTTCGGGCAATGTGGAATTGGGGGCACGATGCACGGGGCATGAAGCATGGCGTGCGCCAAGCATCACTGGCTTTTTTTTTTGTTTTTATCAACATCGCCAGCGGCCCTTGTTGTTCGCAGCGACTACTCCAAAAAATTCGAGGGGCAACAACGACAAGCAAAATCCAGTTCTCTGTTCCGTGCACCGTGGGTCTGACCGGGTCTGGGAAGAGAAAAGCTAACTGTCTGAGAGCAAACGACAAACGACAAACTCCAAAGACAACAATAACGACAACCTCTCGAAATGTATGTAGATTCCGTAATGCGTCTATTGTCTTACAGATGAGACGCTAGATTATGATAATATCTTAAGTAAGAGCTCGTATATTTGATTTTCGGTACACTTTTATGGATGTTACGTCTTTGGTTTTATTATAAATAGATTAGCTGTGACATAGTCGCATGCCTTTTTACGGTAAATAATTCCGATTTACAGCTGTATTCCGGCATTGCAAACTATACAGATTCCCCAGATGAAAGCTGAAGATATATTCTTTATGTTTATGCTCGTTTACGGGGGGAAAGAGTTTCGCCTTTTCATCCGTCTGTCGGTCTCTGCGTCTATCATCTGTCCGTCGATTTGTTCGTCCGTCCGTTTATCCATTTGTCCCTTTGTTCACCCTGTTGGGTATCCATAAATACAGTTAACTCTCGATCAGTAACTTCCTTGCTTAAGCCACAATTAAATTGTTTTATATAGACTCCAGCGAAGTTCCTCTTTCCAGATTAGCTAAGATTTCGTATAAGTGCATGGCCAGTTGTGCTTGGCCAATTAATTTCCTCGTCTGCATCGATTTGGCAATGGTATTTTGTGCGTTTCGATAATTATCGATAAGCAAATGGCTGGGACCAGCTATGAAAATGGCCAGAGCGACCTATGCAATTGGTCAAATGCGTTGGCCAACTAATCAACATTTTCCTGCATTCGAGCTTTAATTTGGCTCTGCTTGGATTTCCGCTGCGCTGACAAATCGTTGCCGAATGACATAAGCAAACGAGAAACGAATGACAAAAAAAAAAAAAAAACGTTAAGAGAGACACAGAGAGAACAAGCTGAGCTGAAAAAAAACTGAATCATGCTCATAAAAGGCAACAGCTTCGGCTGCGTCTTTGTCTTTTCACGGCCAACCAAATGCGAGAATTCAGTCTCAGTTTCAGTTTCATTTCTGGAGCTGTTAAATATTTTTGTATTATTTTTTTCGGCACCCACGCCGCCATAAACTTCTGCAGTTCAGAGTTCAAGAGCTGCGGAAATAAGCAGCTGCAGCATGACCTTATGCCATGAAGTGTCTAGCCTAGAGAGCGTCTATCTTAGAGATGTATGAAAACCAAGCACACGACCTTCTACCTTGAGTTGAAGATTTATAGGCTTTTAAAGAGTGAGTTTTTTTTTTTTTTTTTTAGCTAGTAGATCACTATATAATATGATATACTGTATACTATATGAAAGTCGTATATCAGTCAGCATCTGAGGCATGCTCATATGTGGTATAGTTTGTGCTCTGATGATCTGATGAAGAAATCATCTGAAATGTATGGCAAAGATTAGTCCGTGTGTAGCTTATGTAGAGTTGTCTTTATAAAGATCGCTCGAGCTATTTTGAGTATCTGCCAATGTCAGTCATATGAGATGCAAAATAGAATTTCACTCAAAGTCAGCAGATTTTAAACTTTCGTGTCTGATTCCCCTATTCCTTATATATCATGGAGTTAGTTAATTTTATAACGTTAATTATACATCTTATAGTTAGTTAATTTTGTATCTTATAGTTAAAGAATTTCACTCAAACAGTCAATATTTGTCTCAATTAGCTAGAGAACTCTACAAGCTTGCTCATTTCTTAATATTTTAATTAATTTGTATATATCTAATAATTTAATTTTGTATCTTAGTTTATTTCAGTTGGTAGATGATCTAATTCACTAACTGCGCAGCTCAGGCAGTTGGCAAATCTTGCTATATCATTAAAAATCTGAACATTTCGAGCTTGTGTCTCACGTATCATGCGTATATATATCTTTAGCGCTTATTGACACTCGCACTTCATTAAAAGCCAAATTAAATTAATCGCAATAAATGCGCAAATGTTTGCAGCGTGTGTGGATGGCTTAAGTGTGTGTGTGTGTGCATCTGTGTGTTGTTGTTGTATATGCATGAATGTATACCAATGCACGATAGTGGGCTAAAAAAATATATATATAAAAAACTGGCTTACCTTCTCTGCTCATTGTTGTACAGTCAACTGATGTTGTTGTTGTTGCTGCTGCTATTGTTTCGCTTATTTATTGTTAACGCTTTGCCAGCGACAACGACAGGTTGTTAGTATTTTGTTGTTGTTGTTGTTGTTGTTTTTATAGCTGTTGCACACATTTCATTGCACTGTCACTTCACTGGCGTCTGTTGTACAGAAAAATAAACAAATTTATAGATACAGATATAGATATATATATATGTATATATATATCTGCATCTATATCTATGCTATATACTAGTGGCTTTATACCTGGCTTATACCATTCATTCACATCCATTTTTTTCAGTGCCATTGACTTGGCCGCTAAATGCATTTTCACCAGGTTCTATGCTGCGCAGTTTTTTCACTTTACTCATGGCCTACAAAGAGCTGGTTATAAGTTTAACTGTTTATGTCATTTAGCGAGGTTTTAACTTGAAGTTCTCATTGCTGAACATTTCTAATTAAATCAAGACTTTGTCACTGTTTTATGCTCGCTCATGGAGCGAAAAAAAATATATCGCAATGCTCCTCTAGTTGTTCGTTCATCGTTCATCTGACTTCTTGCTCTCTTCACACTATTGACTGGAAAGCTGACATGTAAAAATATACCTATACCTATAATAAATATATATATATACATATATATTTATATTATAATCTAACAAGTTTTTCTATATTATATATATTTATATATATATTATAATAATCTATATTATATTATAATCTAGTTATTTCTGGTATTCACTTGACGCTTTCATATAGCATAGAATTTGCTATAAACGCATCTTCTGTCCCCAGCCCCTTCTTATCCCTCTTCCCCTCGCTGGCCTAAAGCCACAGCTCAGCGTGAAGTTGACTTAAAATCAACTAACTGTAGCTAAGAATTTAGGTTTGTATGCTTAACGGTTGGTGCTAGGCATTAAATAACAATTAGTCAAGCAATCAATCAAGCCAAATCTGTTTTATGTATATATATAATATATATAGTATATATAGTCAAGAATTTTGTATCAATGACGTCTTGATTTATGCAAAATTTGTTGTGTTGGTGTCTGCCTAGGTGTGCGGCTTACTCGTTCTGGCCATAACGACAGCCAACACACACACACACACACACACACACATGCACTTGTGTGATATAATCGGTTGGCATGAATGAAAGGCGTTGCAGATTTTCACACAACATTAAGAGAGACGGAGGCAGAGGCACTTTAGGCCAGCCAACAATGGGCAAAGAGAGCCAAGCCAAATCGGCCATAATCTTGGCTTAAGCTAATAATAGCAGCAGGTTTTTTATTTTGGCCTGGCTCAAGCTGAGTTATGCGCCTACACACACACGCACACACACAAACACACACAGACACGTACACATAGCCAAAGGGCAGTTAGAAAGATTTTTGGGCCTGTAGTACAGTGTACACTACTTAGCACATTTCTGTTTGTTTTTTGCTGTTTTTTTTTTTCTTTCGCTCAGCAGACAAATTCGTATGACACTCACGTAATGCGCTAAAAATAGTCGAATATATTGCTGCGGCTCTGCTGCTGTTTGCTCACTTTTTTCGAGTTTATTCGGTTTTTATTAATTTTTGGATTTTTGCTTTTTTCTTTTGTATTTTCTTTTTTAGTGAAGCGCGGCTGCGTGGCGAACGCGTCGCGATTTCAGCTCGAACTGATCGGCGCTTGGGCGCTGCGCACCTGCGTTTGGTCTAAACTGGTCTAAAAACTGAGCGCAAAACCAGTTTTGGAGCTGCTGATCAACTGGGAGAGCGATAGAAAGAGAGAGAGAGAGGCCAGGCCAGTCAATTATAGACAGCGAGAGAGAGCGACGCGTCGCTGCGTCTGCGTCTGCACTTTGCACTTTTGCTGCCACATTTTTGTTGTCAAACTGCATTTAATAACCGTTAACCGAAAGTTCTGCAACACGTGCAACAAAAGCAGGCAGCTAGGTGGCATGGCAGTTAGCACCACTTACCTTTCACGCCCTGCCGCAAGCGCCGGAATACAGGCCACTTCATTAGACGCTCTGGTTGGCTCGACCAGCAGCCGCACGTGACTTGCAACGCGCGGCACAGTGGGTGGTGGGCGGCTGGTTGCATTGCTGTGGAAAAACGTTGTCAGCCTTAACGCCTAATTTGCATCGTTGGAGCTGGGCCAAAGTCATTACGGAAAGTGCCAGCGGATGGCATCGATAATGAACACAGACCCTCTCCATGTGTGGGTGTGTTGCACGTGTGAGTGTATATATGTGTGTGTGTGTGCGTGCTGCATATTTTAAATATTGGCCACACTTGCTGCAGCTTAATGCAGCATCAGTAACTGCTGCACTGGCTGCTGGCATGTAAATAAAAATTCGCATTCAAATTTATGCGCACAGCTCGCGGGCAGCCCGCTGACAACCGACAAAATAAGAGAGACAGAGAGAGAGAGAGAGAAAGAAAGCTGAAGCGAAGCAGGCGGGTATGCACGACTGGAAGTTATGGCGAGTGTGAGAGCAAATGGAGGCTAGACACTGTGTATGATAGATGTGCTAAAGAGATATGCTAGATATGCTTGATTCTCATTAAGCTTGGCTTGCAGGCGTACTCATGTTCAAAGTTACACAGGCAATAATTTCATATGAATCTATAATTTTTAGTAACATCAGCTGACTTATCAAAAATAGCATCAGTTTTAAGAGGTGTAAAAAATGAATTTAAAGAGACAGTGTGGAAGCGCTGACGTACAGTTGGAGCTAATCCATTATTGATATATCAAGTAACTATATAGCACATATATTATCCTAAAATAGTCAACAACAACTGCCAGTTACCACAATTTACATGGGACAAATATGCCCCTCTTTAGAGCTGCACATTCAAAGGGCTTAAAAAACAGCAGAAGACGAACAAAAAGACAGACAATTTGCGGTTAAAATAATATCGCGCAGTTTATAGTTCCGGCTGCACTGGCAAAAAAAAAAAAAAAAAATGTGAGCAGGGCATCTTGTAGTCGAGTTTAACAGACTAAGCCATACGCTGTTTAGAGTGATTGATAAATCTAGTCTTAATTTATTATTAATTTGTAAGAGTCCAAAATTGAAAATTGAAATAAAAATATGACAAGCTAATATATACGCTGCCCAAAAAATCGAACCTAGCTAAAATTCTCTCTTTAAATTATAAATTTATGCACTGAGCTTTTTCTCTCAGTACACGATATTTTCTTGAAGTATCCTTACCCCTTTGCGCCTCTCTCTCTCTCTCTCTCTGTTTTTCTCTCACTCTCCCGCTCTTTCACAGCTTTTCACTGCATTGCAATGCAGCCCAAAATATATTTCTGTGCATTGCTATAACTTAAATTGCAATTTTTATTTGTGGCTTAGGCTAGAAGTTGTCGCAGACTTTCGCGGCAGCCAACACGTCAATGCCACACGTGGGCTGACGTACCTGTGCGTGTGTGTGTGTGTGTGTGCGTAGGCTATTGCCACGGCGACAGCTTCATAATTGTAAAGGAGTTCGAACCGCAACTTCGCAACGCAAAGCCCTAGTGGCAAGCACTTGTAGTTGTATTTTGCCAGGTCAGAGCATAGTGAACTTTTCTTTGTTTATATGTTGTGGGTGTGTGTGTGTGTGTGTGTGTTGGTGTTTGTGTGCGTTTTCTTTTTATTCTCATTTTCGCATTGTTGGCAGTCGTAAAAACTTTGCCGCTGCTGCTGCTGCTGCTGTTGCTGTGGCTTCTGCCATAAAAGTTGCATAAAACTACACAGATTTTTCTTGAACAATGTGCTGCACACACTCACTGTGTGTGTGTCGGTGTGTGTGTCGGTGTGTGTGTTGGTGTGTGTGTTGGTGTGTGTACTTGCAACTTTAAGACAGGACTGCACACATTAACTTTTTGCTCTGATGACACGCCAAATGGCAAATCATTTGCACGTCAAGCGTAGGCGCCAAGGAGCGAGACAGCAAGAGAGACAAGGAGAGTGAGAGAGGGAGAGAGCAGCGTGAGTGAGAGCATCAGCGTCGACATGGTCTTGGCCTGGATTTAATTTAGATAAAAGCTTTGCAACCATCTTCTCCGACCACACGCATGTTGCACTGAAATCAATTCCATAAACACTTGCCGCAACCTTTGCCAGCGACGACAATTTATTTTCATGAACCCACGCGCACACTCACACCATATCAACTTAACGGTTTAAACCCATTGATGATATGAGCACAGCAAGTGGATTAGACGCTTACACAGTATCCAGCTAATAGCTTTGCCGCAAAGCCCGATTTTTTGAGAAAATCCTTTCAAGTGGCTTAAAATTGCTTCAATTGAAAATCAAAGAGTTTTTTATTTTAATTTTTTATGAAGAATATAAAAATTCATAAAAAAAGAGAAGTCAAAATAAAGTGAAACATAACATGAGCAACAGTTAATTCATGCATTGCCCAGTCAGCCAACAGTTCTGATGGCAATCGAACAATAAAATATGTAGAAAGTGAATAGGATGAGCCTCAGAGTTAAGCTAAGAAATGAGCTGATTTTTGAACCAACAACAGTTCAGCAGGCAAAGCTAAGCTTCAGACTGTGAATAGACTACAAAAAGTTGATAAGCCGATGAAGGACTATGGACATTAAACATGAAGTGAGCCAAGGTTTAAAAATGCATGAATTCAAGCATTAACGAAAATCTGATCCAGTTCAAAATGTGAACTGAACCAGCAAGAGCTTACAAAAGTATGTCTGGGTAAGAGAGCTAGCTTTCAGATATAAGCTTAAGCAAAGAACTGAACAACGCATGTATCATGTATGTAAGCATAACTTATCGTATTATATATATGTATTATATATGTACCTATATACCACAAATATACTCACAAATAAAGGATCTTATCCACTCTGGTCACATACCCAAAACTGAATTTAAATCAGTTAAATTTCTAGAAAAAAACCTAAAAAATTTCATTTGCAAATAAAATTCCATTTTTAAATATTCATTGACATTTATTGATTGAATTTGATAAGTTTTTTTTTTGTAATTTTTTTTCTTTATGTTTTTTTCCCACATATATTAAATATGTATTTTAGTTAAATTTGTTGTTTTGCTTTGAATATGCTTTTGTTACCTTTTAAAACTGTTTTGCACACACACTTATTGTTAGTTAAGGATTTATGGAATTTTCGCTATTTTTGATGTAATTTTTAAATTTTCTTTTTAAGTGAAATTTTACATATTTAATTTGGAGTTTTTAGGAACCGGCTCGTGGCTCTTTTAGTAGTTTCTTATAACACACTTAAAGCACACATTTAAAAATGATATATAATTTATATATATATATATTTCTCTAACTTTGCTCTAGTTTAGTTTGGTAGTTTTTACTATTTTGTTTCGGCGGTAAACGTTTGCGTTTGTCTTGGCTTATATAAGTAAACTATATATGTATATAAAAACCCAAAATATTGAAACAACATTTAGTAACAATTAATAAATGTGTGTATGAGTGTCTGTATGTGTTTGTATGTGTGTGTGTGTGTGTAGATAAATCAAGAAAAATAGTTGCTGTTGTTTCCTTTGCTTGTATATAGCACTCATATGTTTTGTTTTGTTTCGTTTTTGTATAAGTTTCATACATGTATATATCATAGTATAATCTTGTAGGAGGGCTTATTGTAGGTTCTTGTTGCATTTGTTACCAGCTTAACAATTCTGTATATATATGTATATATGTTTATTCAATATTTATCATTTCAATATGTCTTTAGTCATCGTCTATATTTCTGATCGCTTCATGCCATTTCTCGTTTGTTTGTTTTGTAAATGCCTTTGGTCTCGTTTGTTTTGGCCAATTTTTGCATTTTCTTTTTGGTTTTAATTTGCTTGATTTGACTTGGTTTTATTTTTTGCAATAAATTGTTTTCTAGTGCTCGTTATACTATGTAATATGCATAATTTGATTTGATTTGATTTATTCCACTTTTGTCTGTGTTTTGTTTTTTTTTTCTTTTGTTTTCGTGTTTTACGTTTTAGGAAATTATCATAGATACAGATACAGAGGTACACACATATCATCAACACAGTAGTTGCTTGGTTACTTTGTCTTAGCATAGCAAATATTTTGCCTATTTATTGTTTATATGCATAAATTTATTTTCTTATTTTTAACTATTTGTTACTTAGATATGGAAGAGAGCAGTTTTTGCAGTTAGTTTAAGGTAGGTGAACTGAGAGTGAAACAATTGAAAGTGGAACAGCTGTTGTGAGGAATAAATGAACACAGGAGAGAGAACTGCAGTTGAAACAGTTGCAAGTTGAATATTGAAACTGGAGGATTGGGACTGGAACACTAGAAAGAAACCACTCCAAGCCTAGTACTTGCAGCAAAACAACTAACAATGAAACAATTGAAAATAAAACAGTTCAAATAATAAAAGCATCAAGTGAAATAACTTAAAATCGAACAACAAAAACTGAATATATGATTAGAATAGTCAAAAATAATGGAACCGAGTAACATGGAACTGAAGCAGTTAAAATTAAAACACTTCAAGTTAAAAGAGGCAAAATACAACTAAGGTAAAGCATTGAATTTAGATATTGAGAAATTGGAATGAATGGAATTGAAATAAAATAAAGCAAGGCAGAGTGAGAGTACGGGAAAAGGAATATTGGTGCTTAATGGAAGTAGTAATAGTTAGTAAATAGTTTAAGGTCCAGGGTATCACATATCAAGCCTTTCTATCATTCCTACCTAACCGAGGGCATAGGCAGCTTTGAATTACACTTCGATGTGGCATGCGACAACTCTACATGCAGCCAGGGTTGTCAATTATCTTTATTGATTAATGCGTGTGGTATCAACCCTGATGAAACTTGAAAAGTGATCGAAAATGAAAAGAATTTATCTTTCTAATACAATTCACTTAAATGCTAAAATATTTGTTTCCTCTTTTGCATAATTCATATATGGTTCATACACATATACATATACATATACATATATATTTTTATAGTACACATATAGTATGTATATAATTTAATACTCATTCATTTTTTCGTAATTCATTTTAATGAAATTTTTAGTCGACTTTTAGTGTATATATTAAAAATATTTTTGGTTTTTTTTCTATATAATTTGACTTGGATTTTTCTTGATTTTTGTTGTGCTTTTAATAAAATTTTGTTTTAAATTTTTTATGTTTCTTATGCTGCGCTGCAATGCTTAAAAACTGTTTCTCTGTTGCCTTGGGAAAGGTATAAAAAGTTTACAGTTAAGAATTATAGTTCAAACACAATACTTTTATCCATATATGTATGTGTGTATGGGTATTTGGGTGTATGTATGTGTGTATATATAGAGAGCTTTGTATATAGTACAAAATTTACAATAGAAGCGAAAACTTCTTTAAGGTTTCGAAATCAAGACATCAAGAAAAAATAAAAAAATAGTTAAAAAGGATTTTCTTTTTTTTCGTAATTTTTAAGAAGCCTCAAGTCAAGTGTATAAAAAGCAAACAGCTGAAGGCTACTTTAGGCACCCACTGTGCCCACAGTACTGTGTGCAAGCGTGTGCCCCGTAAATTTATACAAAATCCGTGCTCAGAAAATAGTTTACAAATATTCTATAGACTTAGTTACACTGTCCTTTGGGCGTGATATATTCATATATATTTATATATAGATATATTCATTGTATACATTTATATGAAGTATTTTTTTGTTTTTTTCTTTTTTGTAAATAGCTTTGTATGTGTGTGTGAGAGAGTCGAGAGTATGTGTATGTGTGCGTGCGCGTGTGTAGTAGTGGGATTTTTAAAGAAGCTCGGAGTTACGCATATTTTGATTGTTTTAAGGTTCTTTCACTGGCGTTTTATAGAAAAGATTTTTGAATAGATTTTTTATAGTATATCGATAGACGATATTTGGTTGTAGCTAAAATTGACTCAAAAAAATTTGTGTGTAGATTTTAATACTCTCACTTGCAGAGTTCAGAATTGAAGAAGAAAAGTTGAATCGTTGGAAATCGGAGCTATCGGAAATAAAATTGGTTTAGGTCAAGACCTTAGACTCAGTTTGCAGATCGAGCTTCCCTTTTTCTATGAACTCTGCAAGTTTTAGCCTCGATTCAGACCGAAACTTGTTGCTTGATGATTCATGTCTTTTTGGTAAAAGTCTTCAAAACGCAGCTGGGTGCCTAGAAATGTATGCTTTCAGTGTCCATATGTATGTCTCTGCGTGTTTGTTTAAATACTACAAATAGGTATTCTATATATCTCTGCTTAATTGTGAAAATTTCAGCAAGTAAGTACTACGCTCCTACACAGATAGTCCCTAATATATATATATTTGTGATATATGTATTTGTATTATGTGGGGAGATGTTTGTAGCCAACATAAAATCTAGAACATTTGGGTACGAGTTTCGGGTGTGTAAGTACCCTTTCGCCCCGTTACTTGTTACTTATGCACCATTTGAATTTCTTGAATTTTCTAACATTTACAAAATGAGGAAGAGATGGGTTTCAGGGTCAAGCAACTACATTACATAATACATAAATACATAATAGTTACAATATTTTCTTTTTTTAGTTTTTTTTTCTTTATACATATCTTGTATTCGAATCGGATCAAAAAAAATAATAATGAATAGACTTTGGCTTAAAATTTATGTGTTAATGCAATGCAATTTGATTGCATGCTGTGAATTTTCCTTTCTTTTTACTAATTTCTTTTTTTGAGTTACGTTTTTCAAACGATGCTCACCTGGGCTCCAGCGAAGAATCAGTTGATGAAGCGCGCCTTCTGTTTGCGCACAAAGTCCTGCGCCTGTTTGTCATTCACGCGCAGCTCCAGTATTTGCAAAATCGGATTGCCTGCAGGTAACAAATAAAGCGAATGGATTAAGGTGTGAAGGCCGCACAAGCTGAAACTGAAGCGAATTCGAATTGTTGCCACGAACAGAGCCGTTAGGCTTTAAAGCTTGAAACGGGAGTTCCAGTTAAAAGTTTTATAGACTTTTTATACTAATATAGAGTATAAAACTTTAGGCTACATTAGTTATATATAAAGTGATTGTCAAAATATTAAAATAATCAAGTATAAAAAATATTCTAATTGGCAGTGTTTGACTAGAAGATCCCCGGTATCCAGCGTAGAGCTGCTTTTTAAATATTTCCACGCTTATTTGGGCTATTATTGGACTTAGAACTTACTCAGTATAACTCTAACTTGTAAACTCAGCCCTAAACAGAATTCTGTTCCACAGAAAACATATAATTTAAACTCGAAATACCTTAACTAACAATATATTTTCATATAACTAAAGTCCTTTTACCTTCCTCATTCGTACAATAAACAATTTCGAATCTCTCATGGCTTTGCAGCTGAGGAAAAAACCATTTTCGCTACTCACATTTATCCTTTTGCTGCATGAGCGGCAGCTCGATTTGCTTGAGGCCATGAAAATTGTCCACGCTGGTGCTATAGTCCGCAACGCCGGGTATGTTGCCAAGAGCCAGATAAGCCTCGCCGCCAAAGTCGTTTGCAGTGAGCACATCGTGATCCATGACCGTAAAGCAAATCATGGCGCCATCGGTTAGACACTGCTCCAGTGTTACAGAGAACTCGAAGCATTCATCGAAAATGGGATTCAAAGTGCGCTGCAATCGAAAAGCGTTTCATAACCAAAGTGAACCCAAACCAAGCCCTTA
This sequence comes from Drosophila fulvimacula, assembly GCA_035045555.1. Classification (NCBI taxonomy): domain Eukaryota; kingdom Metazoa; phylum Arthropoda; class Insecta; order Diptera; family Drosophilidae; genus Drosophila; species Drosophila fulvimacula. Next base: position 1,405,643 of record JAWNOX010000203.1, on the reverse strand, counting down.
ATAACCCACCTTGTGCACATTGGTTTGCTGTTCCATGCAGTGCAGGAAGATGCGTCGAGGCAGCAGCTCGATGACTACAAACGGATCGCTGAAGCCATTCGGATCGAGTGGCACCACATCCCTGGCATGCAGCACCTCCACGCACAGCGAGTCGTGATTGAAGTAGGCGCGCACGGCCAAGGAGCCGTACGGCCCGGGCATAATGGCCACGAGTTGCTCACGCAAACGATTCAAATAGAACATGTCGATTAGGCGATCCGTGTCCGTCTTGTGGAACTGCAGACGCTGCTCGATGCGCCAGAAGTCCTCCGTGTGCAGACACTCCAGCAGCAGGCCCTGACCCTCCGCATGGAAGAAGTCGACGAGCAGCTGCAACGCCTCGTACAGACGCTTGTGGAAGTGCGTGGGCTTGTCCGTCTCATCGCCCGTTTCCATCTGCCGCGACATCTCGCCCAGCACCGTCTTCCAGATGAAGCGCAGCGAGCGATTAAAGTTCTTGGTGAGCATCGCACTATTCAGTGCAGCCAAATGACAATCGAGGTACTCCAGCAGCGGCACAATGGCCTGGTTGGCGGGCAGCGAGTCCGGCGACCAGGCCAAGTGGAATACAGCCTTCTGCAAGGACATTTGCATGAGCGGCGCCAGCTTCGATAGAATGCGTTCGCAGCGATTCTCCATGTGAGTCAAGCTGGATTCCAGCAAATTTTCGGCCGACTCCTCCAATGGCTGTTCGTCCGAGCGAAACTCGGCGAGCGTGCGACGCACGTACTCCACATTGTTGACCGTAACGCACATGTCATCCGAGCAGCGGAACGGACCCTGTTGTTCGTAGTAACCGCTGTCCGCCAGGGTGGTATGTATCAGATCGCAGTAGTGCATGGCCGCCGAGCAGACGACGTCGATTAGCTGCGATTCGAGCATAATGGCCGTATCCTCATCCGGCCAATTGATGACCTTCCAGAATTCCTTAATGTTCAGCAACGTGCTGGCGGTGTCCACCGAGGAGCTACTGTAGCGCACAATGCGCTCGCCCTCGCATATGGCATCCATGCGTATGGCAGCACGTATGCGCTGCAATGCCCTCGCCTTGCTAACCATCATCCAGCGCTCGAACGTGGGTATGAACCACTCATGACTATTGCTCAACGCCAGCGGCTTCTCGGGCGGCTGGGGCTGGGCGGACAAATGTCGTTTCAGTTGACAGAATTCCTGCAATGCTAGAAACAGCTCGAATGGCTTTGTATCCACCGGTTCTGCGTCGCCCTCCAGCACCGCATACTGCGATAGATTCATACGTATGCCAGGCACCTGCCCAGCAGCCATCCGTGAGTACACCTCCTCGCCAACCATCGCATCGTACTGCTTGTAGATAATGCTAAAGTACTGAATGCCATTCGTGCTGCGAACAAAACAGAATACCAGATAGCCACGTTGAGATTAATGTACGAATTGGTGTTCAAGCTAACTACAGTGAATGGCTCAAGGAATGAAACGAAAGAGTCCAAGTTTTTCCGTTCTTTTCTCTTGGGAAAAATCCGTATAATATACGAAAAATCTTTATAGACGGATGCATTGTTTCTATGAACACTATATAATAATATCAGATAGCCTAGATGAGATAACTACAGTGAATGGCTCTAGGAATGAAAGGAAAGGATCTAAGTTTTTTCGTATTTTTTTCTTGGGAAAATTCCTTAAAATAGACGGAAAATCTGACGTATACCCAGACTAATTGTTTCTATGAATACTATATACTAACCACACTTATAATCAAGTCAACTTCTTACTTGAGTCACTTGAATTCTTCAATAAATCCTTCTTCTATTATAAATTCTGCCATTGTTAATAAAGTTTTCCCAAGTGAGCACTCACTGTAGTTGTTGTGGCTGCCACTTAGCAGCTAAGCTGAAAATCGATAGAGCTGAAATCAGCTTCAAGTTTCGCATTCGCCCCTGCTTTTTAAAGGCTACAATTAGCTTTTTGGTGGGGATTGCTTCAACTAAATTTGCTAATGCCATTCAACACTCAACACTTTCGCTGGGCAGCAAATGTGAAAATTCAACCGACGCCCTCTTTCTCTCTGTCGCTATCTCTGGTTTAAATGGGCCATCAAGATGCCAGTTTGTACGCCTCTTTTGGGCGCTGGGGAACGTGAGCGCATTTTTATGACAGCGCAATTAATTTGAGGCTTATGTGTGTAAGCCACTTGATGTGCTCATTAGGAACCTTTTATGGCCGCGCTAACTAGCAAATATGCGACTGATTAGATAAGTGGAGACGTATATGTATTTCTGTTGCCCCTTTTTAGATAGCGTTCTCAGTGTTGGACAATACACGGGGCTTGTTAGCGTTCACGTCCAGCTGACAATTACCGGGCTTAGAGTATGTCTAGATATCGATAACGATCAGTTTTAGACAAAACACAGTGTTGCCTAGGGTTAAAAGAGTTAAGAGAGAAAAATCGATAAATCGATTAGGTTACCGATAATTACATATTTTTCTCAAAATTACTACATGTATCGATAACGATAATAATAATTATTGGCTTGCCAAAAAGCAGTGTTCTATAACATCAGATCAGGAAAAGACTTATAGTTAACTCTGCATATTCAACACTAATCGATCAAAATATCGATAACAACAGCCTTCACTTTAAAGCAGTGCTATAGCAACTGCAAAGTGTCCTCCCTCCAGTGTACTTGAATGTTTGCCCTTCGCCCAAGCAGCCGCGTTGTTGCTATTTACGGACGCCCACTGTATCAATATCGAATAGAGTAAACCATATTATTTTAAGTGCAGTTACCCAACTGTCAAAGTGAACTTTCGTTACTAATTAATGAAGTTTATAGCTGCTGAAACAACTAACAAACTAACCAACTGATTAGTGGGCACTATAAACTTGAACTGGAGCAGTTGAACCACCGTAAATGGCATCCCTTGTCGTTGCCATTGCCATTGTCATTGCTATTGCTACTGCCGCTGCAGCGGGAGTTTTCTATTTCTTCTTTTTTTTTTTGTTTTTTTTTTGGGTTAAATGCGCAGTTTTTGTTAAACTGTTTGTGAATTTTATTTGTTCGGGGCAACTGCTGAGCGCGGTCTGGTTGAGTGGGTGGCCTTGAAGCGTGCTTTATATGCGACACGTGCCGCACATATTTAATCGAATGCTGGACAAAGGTGATGGGAGAGCAGCATGTCGGGCAATCATGGCTCGTTTACTCACTTGTCGAAGAGCGCATGGTAGTAGGTCTGGCCCAGTTGGATGTCGGCGGTTAATGTTGTTACGAAATTTGATAATGGATTGGGCAAGCATTGCGATTCACGCAGCACATTCTGTCCCCACATTATGGAGCCCTTGCGCAACGCATTCACCACCTCGCCGCGCACGCCCTTGTTGAACGGGCAGACGGCGCGAAAAGCGCGCATCGAACCCAGCAGACCCAGACAGCGCAGCAGAAACTCCAGGCGTATGAGCGAGGGCGGATTGAGCGCCGGAAAGATGTCCCGATGCCGTCGTATCTGATTCAATGAGCGTTCCACGAATCCATTCATTGCCTCTGCCAACCACTGCTCCAGATCGCGCGTGAGAGCCTCCTGATTGGGCTGGTTCCATTGCTTCTCCACATCGGTTAGCAGGCGATGCAAAAACTTGGGATCCATTGGCGTTGAGCGGTTCAGGCGAGCAGCGGCCACATATCTGCAAGGAATTAACAATGGAAGCATATTCACTGTTAAAGCTTAAGCCAGCCTACTCACCTAGCCATGGCGCACTGCAAGTCCGAGAGCTCCGACTGCACCGCCATCTGATGGAGTATGGTGAGGGCTGGGCCTGGCAGATCGCCGCACCAGGTCCAGCTCGGCTCGTGCGTGGTCACCTCGTGCTGCATGAAGACCATCTGCAGCTGCTCGACCTTGTGCAGCTGCTGTTCATTATTCTCGTCGGCCACATGCCCACGATCCTCGCGTGTCGATAGCCACAGCTTGAGGCGTATGCGTCCCTGCACTGTGCTGCGATGGCTGCGCGCCTCCAGCTTAAACCAGGCATCCAGCCCTGTCGAGGGTATCTCTGCAATGGGTATGTTCACGGAGCCCAGGAAATCGTCCTGGGACCCCTGGCGTGCCGACTGGCAGACCTGCTTGAAGAAACGGCCCAGGCCGCGCACGCCGCGCACCTCGTTCAGACGCGAAACGGCGTCCATGACGCAGCTCTCATCGTCGTGGTCCCAAATGTCCAAGTGAAAAGTGTCCGTGTTGATGTCATCGATGTCGCTGCGCAAGGAAATTTATTTGCTTTTAGTGTTTATTTGATTTATTTGTCTGTGGGCGACCCACTAATGCGACCGCCATTAATTTGTCTAATTAGTAGCAGCGCCGATAAGTAGGCAACACTTTTTGAAGGCCGCCTTAAGAGCCCTGATGGTAAAAATAGAAGCCCTTAAAGCATGTCCTCAACAGCAGCTGGACTGTTGTGCATGTTTTCTTGTTACCCTGAGCCCGTTGGAAATGGGGTTTCGTTTTGGGAAGAGTGTATATAGGAGGCAGACTGGATGTGCTTTAATATATATATGTAGGTATTCTAGATCAGAATTTACAGCTGATAGGAACTAGCTCGGTTTGCTTCAAGTATTAAGTTCAGGGTATTGCCTAGTCAGGTACTCCCAACTCGAGCACTCTTTCTTGTTTCTTTTTATAGCAAATACTCAAATTTTATATTTACGACATATATTATCCACACATATGAAACAAAGGAACTCATTTGGCGCTTTACGAGCTGATTTAAAGATACATGAACACGTTTTTAATACGCTTTAAGCTTTTAAGCCTTTACAGCTACTTTTTAATTATATATGGAATGAGAAAACACGATGCAGTACACCTGACAGTTAAGGTGTGACTTTCTCAGTCTGTTAAAGTCAACTTTACTTAAGGATTTTGACTGTCAACTTGTGATCCACTGCTTAACTACAAGTTAAGCTGGCTCAATGTATGCCCAACCATCTAACAGATTATATTTGATAGGCAAATTTAGCGATTGTCAAATCTATTTAACTTCCTGTCAACCTATCGCTAGCTCAACTTGAACACGCAGTTAACCGCCTGTTACGTAAATGCCCAGCAATCGAACAGCTTGTCAGCTTGCATAAATTTCCATGTCGTATTGCCATTTTAAAGCAAGGAATTGCTCCTCAAGGACAGCTGTGCTGCAGCTTATATTGATTGCAATTGCAACATAAATTTGATAGCGATTGCAATTGCTATTGTTAAATGTATTGTCGATTTTATGGGCGCAATTAAATTTTGTGTTCTTTTTCCTTCGGCTCGTAAATTACGGCCCACAATGGGAAGTTGCTTTGCCCCATTGTTTGTCAGAGATCGCAGCTGAATGATAAATGTTTGCGTGGCTCTGGGGCTGGGGTTGGAGCAACGCAACATTTGTCATGTGGCGAGCCGTAAATGAACTGTCTCCAGGCACCTACAAATCGAAATCCAAAGTGTGCTTTGTATATATCAAACAAAATTGAGCAAACGCATCGAGGCGTAATTGAATAATTTTTGAAGTAAATCCGCCACTGAGCGGGGGATAATGGACACGTGATTGAATTCAAATGCCCGCACAAGTGTCTGTATAGTTGTGATTGACAGGGAAGGGACTTTTGGGGGTAGATTTGTTAGATAATCATTTATGGCACACTTACAATTTGAATTTCTCGTTCCATTTGGGGCTGAGCGTGTGGGGCTTGATGCTGGTCGCCTTGATGAGCTTGGCCGGCACCGGGCCGCCCAGCGAGTCGCGCTGCTCCCGTCGACCGGCCTCGCGCCGCTTGAAGCTCAAGCGGAAGCTGTGCTTGCGATGCGGCGGTGAGTCCGTGGCACTGTTATCAAAGCCACCGCTCATGTCCGCCGAGAGTGCGCGTGGCGTCGGCGGCAGCGGCAGCGGCGACACGGGCGGACCGCCGTCCGGCTGTATGCCCAGCATGCAATACGGATCCGAAAAGCCTGCATGGAGATAGTAAGTGAGAGAGAGAGAGAGAGTTAGTTATATGACATTAATGAAAAGCGTGCGACATTAAATGGCAATTAATGATAGCTGCCTGCAGGCAGCAGCTAGCTGGTCGTCAGCTGGCAGCAGACGCTGCTGGTCACACAGGGCGTATGATTAACATTTCATTTGCATAAAGTGCCGCTCAATTATTAAGTGCCACTGATTTACACACGCACACACCGAACGCAACAAAGAGAGGGAGAGGAGCAGATAGTCTGCGTGGCAACCTTTGCGGCTGCTGAGCTTGCGAGCAACTCAACTGGGAGATAATAATCGATTAAATGTCTTCAATGGGCTATACGAATTTAATTCGAGCTCTGTGTGTGCGCATTGCTTTAACGCGCTCTAGCGATGGTTGAGTGACACGAGCAGGCAGGGCAAGGCAAATGAAAACAAATGTGGGATAGGAGGGATTGCCTGACTAGGAGATATCGCAACTATATTTTTTCTCGGCCTCTTATATTTTCTTGAACTCTAACTGGAGAGCTTCTGCTTGTTGTACGTTGTACAGATTGAAACTCGTCTTCTGAAGAAAATGTTTCTTGGAGTAAAGAAAGATATAGAATAATGCTCAAAAATCTGACTATTCACTTGCTTTCCGAATCTATTTAATATAATTAACAAGCATTTATTTTTAAAATTATGATAATTTTCTACAAGATTAATCATTAATTAATTAATAAAAGATTAATTTTTAAATTTAAATTCATTCGATAGTTTACATAGTTTTACTACCTTCAGGCATTTGCCTGAACACGTTGCCATCTCTAGTTGGGATTATTAGAAAAACTAGTCAACTGCGAGTTGGTGTATTTTTTGTAACGCTTGAACTGAAATAGTAGCAATTGCTGCTAATGAAAACGGAGCCTGATGCCAGGCATCAGATCTGGCAATGGCAACGACTACGGCCAATTGCGGATGGCCAAACAAAAGCGAGGCACTCATCAGCCACGTTTCATTGGCAACGAGTTGTTGTTGTTGCTATTGGCAGTCAGGCAGCCAGACGTTAGCCATCAGCAGTACATTTAGCAGATGGCGGAATGAGAGAGCGACAGAGCGAGAGGGAAAGTGTGTGAGAAGAGGGGAAGGGAGAGCGCAGCAAAAGTTGAGTCTGGCAACAGGAGCGAGCACTCAACGTATTCCTTACACATCCTTGAGCACATTAAAATGCGAAATTGCGTTGCCTTCGATGAAGGCGGTAGCAGCAGCAGCAACAGCAGCAGTAGCAGCAGCGGCAGCGGCAGCGGCAGCGGCTGCTCTTCTTCGAGCATAATGAACAAAATGGGAAGCATTAAATTGCAAATTTATTGAACGAGCTCCGGAACAGAGTCGATGACTTGGCTTTGGCCCAGCGTCTCTGGCGGTTTGCTCGACTGGGTGTGGATGGGTTCTAGCAGTAATTGTGACATGGGTGATAGAAGTTTGCCTAAGTGCTCCGGTTATTAGTGATCGACTAGGAGATAGCTAAGCCTATTATTAAACTAATTAAAAGGTTTTAAAACTTTACTTTCAACTTTTGTATTGAAATTATTTAGAAATATTTAGAGCTTAAGTAAGGAGTTTGTGGAGAAAATGTGATAGCTTATCGAAATAGTATAACTAATTTTCGATATTTATCGATTAGTCTGATTATTTTATATTCTACTGAATGCTTAACGATAAATATGTTCTCTATAGTGCTTAACATCTGAAAGATATATTCCACATACTAAAGTTAACTATCGATATTTATCGATTGCCAAATACTTCGATGAATTTTCGATTGTTTGGTATAAAATTCCAACACGTCTCTTATTTACCTATTTCTCTATTTATAATAGGCAAACGTACGAGCCGCAGACATAAGCATATCCTCTGCATTCACTGTTTACGGGGTATTATTAAAATGTGGCAAAAATGTTAAACATACGAGCATGGCGAATATTGCGAACCGTTTATTGATGACTCGTTTGGCTTTTTGATGCGCCCAATCAGCCACACATACGCACTCAACGCACACCCACACAGTGACACACACTTATATACGCACTTAGACACACACAGAAAATTCATAATGCAATTATTAAGGCAGCCGCAAATCAATTTGCAAACTAAAAATATTTGCACAACACACACACAGCACTTGACAGCTTGATACATAGAGTGCAAAGGGAGACAGAAATAGAGAGAGTGAGAGTGAGAGATAGAGAGCTGGAGCTCGGCTTACCATTTGCATCCTTTGCCTCGAGACCATCTGCCTCGATGACGACCGCAGAGAGGACGATTATCTTTGGTTTATCCTCGGCGGAGGCGTGCAGCAGGCGATAATGACGATCCGGATTGACACCAAAGGCGCGCTGTGCATGCAGATACATTTCGTCCTTATAATGCGCAAACTGTAAACGGAGATAGAGAGAGGCAGAGTGTGTCAGATAAAGAGCGTGTTAAGCATTACGCATACGCCACGTGCATCGATAAACATTTAATTTAATTTCATTCAATTTAATTAGTTTGTCACTTTTTTTTGCGAATTCCTTCAATATTTTCAGTGGAAGACAAAAAACAAACACTAACTGAATGACTTGCCAGTTTTTTCGCTGAATAACGCAGCGCGTTTTTATACTCAATAAAAAATGATTAAAAAGGGAAGTAAGAATGCCTCTCTGGGGTGATAACAACTGAATAATACTCGCTCAATCGAAATGGTTCAGTAAATACATTCTTAGTTCCATAACTTTGATATAGTTAAAGCAGATTTTCCATTTCCCAATGGATAGGGATATATCTACTATTTATTTTTCCTGTCTTGAGCTATCTACTGGAGTATAAACTCCAAATTTCAAGTTATTAACATATGAACAGCAATACGGGTATTCCCCAAAGCCAATATACTATCTTCACTTCATGTACTTCGACCATAAAAAGGGCATCGTGAGGTTGTCAAAACACATATGGTAAAATGGCAGCAGGTGCTAAAATAATAAAGCTACTTGAGCATTAACAGTTGATCATCTGTAGCCAGGTATGCCCACACTCAGTCACACATTGAACTGGGATGTGTTATGTAAGTTTTCAAGTTATGCAAATATTAAAGGCAGCCATTTTTGCTGGCCAGCTCAACTCTAGTTTATTTTCTCAATTTTGATTCTCAATTTTGTTAAAAGAATTCATAAAACTTTGTCTTACATTATGCCTGCCTAGATGAACAGGGTATTTTTCCATTCAAATAACTCTTAGCTATTTGTTTTTATTGACTAGAGTTTTTTTTTTTTGTTTTTTTTTTGTCTTTTTTGTTTGCTTTGCTCGCGACCCTATATCAAACATTTTTGTTGAATATATTTTTCTTTGGCGTATATTTTCCTTTTTATATTTTCTAACATTTTTGCATATTGATTTATCTTGCCGAATTTATTAGCCGCTCCAGTTTGACTTGCCGATTTGCACACGCTTCAAGTGGCGCTTTCATCACCTCGCTTTCTCCCGGTCAGCTCACAGCTCTCAGCTATGCCTTGCCATCCCCTTGCTACTTCGGGATTCTTTTAATTTGATTGCTTTGACTGCAGTCGCCTAGGCAGCACTGAGTCCAGCTAAGTTATTAAATATCGAACCCCACTCGAATCCAGCAGCCATGCTCACGAGAACGCCCACGCCCATGCCCACGCCCGCCCGTGTTCCCGTTCCAATCATTTGTTGACCAGGCAAAATCTAAGCCTCATTTGTTGGACTTATTTGTGCTCATCTATATACATATAAAGAGCTGAGCAAGTTTTTTGAGACTCAACTCGACTTGGCAATGCCCTGTAGTTAATTTTTAATGGCAAATAGTCGGGATATATCTAGTCGAATACTCCCTACTATTGAAACACTTAAATTGTGAATACAATACCCCCTGGGTTACATACAGGGTATATTCTAGTCGGATACTCCCTACTAACGTTTTCTGATTTACTATTGAAGTACTCTCTAGCACTTAAATTATGAATAAAATACAATTTTGCTATTCAAGTCTGCATGCAGAATATCTTCTAGTCGACTACTCCCGCCTAGTGTTATCCCACTTGTTTTTGAAGTACACTCTAGCATTTTGGAGAATTTAAATTATGAATAAAATTTACTTAAGCTCCTCAAGCGAATGGCTACTTATAAATATTACAAAAACTTGACCTTGTCAAAGATAATGTTCGCTAAGTTTACGTCTTAAAAATCATCAAGCAAGAACTGATTGTAGTATTTGTTGTCCCTATTGAGAAGAAAACTTGCAAGTTAAAGTTTTCCTAAAGCACTGGTTTTTTGTTAAGCATAAACGAAACGAAGATCATGAAACTTTGCCAACTATTTTTTATGGTAACAGAAATGGCGGAAACTTAACAAGACCAAAAAGTTGTATTGGACTGTAAGTCTCGGCAGTGTTTAGAAAAGCTGAATTCTCGGAAGAGTTGTAATGCTACGAATTTTAATGAAAGTTTTGCCGAGAGCATTATGGTACGACTTATCATAGAGCAGCTTATAGCTACGGCATTAACGTAACACACATTTGTTTAATCATTAGTTGGCATTAAAAACATTAACCCACTTGTAGCTGCTGCTATTTGTAATTATTTTCCATTATATGACGCAGGAGTGTGGCAGCAAATGACGCCCGCTGAGCTCTGTTGTGGAATAAATAAGTTTAGTGACTCGACGCTACTCGATGCGGGGCTCATGGCTCGAGGCCTCGCGAGAATTGACCCCAACTTCAATCTCAATCACAGCAGGACTAACGTCATTTACTCAGCCACGGCTGAAAGTTTTATTATGCTGCCATAACACAGAGCCCCCACAGAATGAACCAACTTAGTTTTCCACGAGTCCCCTTCATCCGCCTCCCCTCCACCATTTTCTTTTCCAGCTGCACTCAGCTAAAGTTTCATTAGTTGTGCAATTTTCTCACTGTTAAATTAAAAACGATAATTGAAAAATGTAGCTAAGGCCGCAGCCGGCGTTTTGCCCTTGTGAAAATATTGGAAAATTACTTGGAAAATGGCAAATCGGAATGAAAGTCCAGTTAAACTTTTACTTATTCTGGGTTTTCCTCCATTGAAAAAAAGTTTTATAATTGAATTTTATTGCCACATGCCGAAACGTGTGTTGGTTCAGTCAAGCACTTTGCCCTGAAGGCCCTAAGAACCCTTAAACGGTATTAATCATTTAAATTGCACAACATTTTGGAAGGGTGGAGGTGGGGGAGCGTTGTCGGCTCTCTCTCAATCATCATCTATCATCTAGCTAACCGCTCGTTAATTTCCAACTGTAATTTGCATAAGTTTGAAGCTTAATCAAAAATTCATAGATAGAGTTTGAACCTTTTTACTCATTTTTGATTTATATGCATGTATGGGTGTTGACTCACCTGGCCGCCGGGCGCAGGTGCGCCCACTGTATTGGCTATGGTGTGCAGGACCTCCACATAGAGCTTCTCTTTATCATCGTGGCGCTCGATGGACTCCTCGGGCACTGGCGGATCACGTTCATTTTCTGGATTAGCCTCGGCACGTGATTCGGCCGCACGCGTCGCCGACATGCGACGATTTTCACGTTTCCAGCCGAGCGATGTAAAGTTCTCAAAATACGACCCATCCGTTTCCTGTACGCTGTAACCGAGAAAAGCACAGAGAGAGAGAGAGAGAGAGATAGAGAGATAGAGAGTTGGGATATCAAAGTTTAGTTTACATGCGAGTGCACTTGATGCTATCAAACAATTTTCAGCATCGACTCGTGCTGCTCGTGTCAGCCAACTCTAATTGGCACTGTCAATATGCTCGACATAAGTATTAAGTATTCCATTTGCATAGCGCAGCATTCATGTCAGACCTATTTCAAACATTGATAAGGGTCGGCTGGTTCGACCGACACGCTTGTTGCTTCTCCTCTGCTGCTCGCTAATTGTATGCATGCACACACACACATATGAATATATTAATATATATAGAGAGAGGTAGAGGGAGAGAGAGCATTGGCAGCTTGTTTTCATATTAATCATACGCCCAGTGCGCCAGTTAACAGATTTTTAACTCGGTTAAGGGTTGCAGACGCTAGTGATGATTATGCTGTTGCTGATAATGATGATGTGCCTAATCATTTGATTTGCATGGAACATATATACACACACACACCCACACACACACACTCACACATACAGCCATATATACTCAGCAGCTGTGTCTTTAAATTGAGCTACAAAACTTTTCACACTCAGCACAAAATGGGCAGCGGCTAAGCGCCTAAGCCGCTTAACTTTGTTGCCGGCGTTTTCAGATTTTTTACGTTTATGATACTAGCAAAGTATATTGATGACACCTGACTAATAGATACCCTGTATATACACGTAAAATGGGCAGAGGATAAAAGATGAATTAAATAAATTGGTCTATTGGCGCCTACTGTTGTAGAGAAGATGAAAGATCGATAACTATGTGAAATATGTGGAATAGTTATCGATAAGTTGAATTCAAATCGAATAGTATATAAAAGTAAGAATAGAGTAATACTCCAAGACAAGCAGATGAATAAAGATTGTTTTATAATTTGAATCTTTGAAACAAAAAGAATTTTTGATTTATCGATAACATATTTCAACTATCGATTTATGTATTATATGAGACTAAGTCTGATATAAGCTGATAAAGGCTAGACTATCATATGAGACAGACAATTTGGTAGCTTCTTCTCACATCTCATATTTTCTCAACTATTTCTTTTACAGGGTATACGATAAAAATTATAAGCTGTGCTGTGCCAGAAATTCCATTTTGGGCGCTAGCTCGCTACTCGCTGCTCGCTGTTCGCAGTGCAAATGTGGCCAACACTTTTTGTTGACGCATTTTTTATTTCATTTCTGAGCGCCCCAATTGTCAAGTTGGCGCGGGGCGCGCGTCTGACTTACACAGTGCAATCTTGGCAAGTTTTATATTTTGTTTTTGTATTCTTTATTTTTTTGCGCTAAAAAATTTAATTTTGAACTTTTTGGCGCAAGTTGTTTCTGTTGTTTGCTTTGCGATTTTTTGTCAACGAGCTCTCAATTTCAGTTTAAAGTTCTTGGCGCATCTCTTGCGCCTTACTTGGCCTTGTTGTTCTTCCACTTGGTCTTATTTCTTCAGGCATTTATTTTGCTTTATTTTTTATTTATTTATTTCAGTTATTATTTATTATTTATTGCGCGTTTATATTGTCGCAAATATTTTCGTGCAGTGTTGGCAAACACTTTGCTCAACTTTTCTTTAGCTTGGCGTAAAATGTTTTGTGAAAAGGCAGAAGGAGGCCTGTGAGCCTGTGGTGAGAATTACGAATTGGAGTCGATCTACTCACGTCTGCCTGCCTCTCAGACTTAGAATAGCGCACATGTTGATTACCTTCAACGGATTTTGAATATATACATGGATCAGGGTATCTTCTAGTTGCGCACTGCCGACTAAACCACTCATATTTGTTTGCACATATATACAGAAATACATTGTATTTCCATTTGCTTTGTAACTAAATAAGTGGTGATTTAATGATTGTAAAATGTTTGTTGATTGTATATCAAATTTAATTAATCTGCATATTATTTTGCATTTGCTTACATTTTTGCACACATCATTTTTGCATTATTAAATTCGCTAATTGCAACTTTTTCACAAAGGAAAGTTTTGCAGCTTATTGAAAATAGTCTGTAAATACTATAAAATTGTTATTTATTTTACATTTGTAGTCTAATATTTGCAGTGCTTTTGAAATTGGTTGTGGTATTTACCAACACTGGCATAAATATTTGCTTTATGTTCTATATATATTCATAGTTTGTTAGTTAAGTGGGTCCTGCACTGCCAGCATTTTAGTTAAGGCTTTTAATTACATTCATTTCTCGCGCCTCTCACGGCGCTTCTCATGAAGTGCAGCTAACTGCTCGACGCTAAACTTTATGTTTCTTAAAGCAACACCTAGCGAAATCTCATTTCATGCTTAATTAAATGTTACCTCAAGACCAAAGTCTCATTATGCGCACATTTTCAGGTTAAGTTGAAGCCGCATTATGCAAAGCAGGCGCCGAGGCAGCGGCAGTCGTTGTGGCTGCAGCATGTTGCAACCTTGCTTGTAGCAAAGCATCCACTGCCCCATCTCAAACACTCAATGCTAAGATATGGCCTTATCTGTGTGCGGATGTGTTTCCTTGTGTGTGTGTGTGTGTGTGTGCTTAACTTGGCCAAAAAGTTTGAGCTGCTCAAAAGGTTGGGCCCTCATTCGAAACTGCCAATGTTGCATAGACTTAGTCGGGGTGGAGCCAAAAGTTTCTTTTGGGAATTACAACGCAGAGCGGGTTAAAAATAAAATACAAAACAACAAACACAAACTGCAAACTTTTGTAATTACATAATTATGAAGGTCGGACTTGGAACTTGAATTGAGAGCAGTGAAAACAAACGCACTACGTAGTACGTAAAGCATAAAACGTACTACATAACACGCAAGATAATAGCAATTGAAGTAGATTCATTAATTGGTAAATAATTCATTTTATTTCTCTACGAGAAGCCTTTCGGTTCTTAAATATATAATTCATGGGCAAAAATTCCAACTGAGGTGCTCATTAGGCACAAGCCTTATATAATTTATGCATTGCTGTGTGAAATGCGAAAACAAAAACATATATAATATACGGATTTATACATAATATATATACTTACTTGCTGAATAGCTATTTGTGGCGCCCCGTAGCTAATTATAATGAACAAATGTACGACGGGGCGCCACACGGAAATAAAAACCAGAAAGAGGCCTCTAGTCGGAAGTGCCCGACTAGGAAATACTCGTACTGCGGCTGACATGCAGCAATATATATTTAAAATTTCACATCAATCCTTTTTGTGGCTTACGAGATCAGTACGAGCTGGATGAACTCAACTTGTCATCCTGATTAACATCCGGCCACAAAGTCATTATACCCCGTCCCATATTCACGGTATTAAAAACGGGGTAGATATATTCCATTTACGACTTTCTCGCACATCATCAACTATGCATTAGGCCCTCACACTTACCCAGAGTTGGAGCGTGGATCGACCTCTGGCCAGCTGAGCCGTCGCTTGCAGAAGGCCAACGGTGGCCGCGGCGGCGGATCCGGCTGATGCAGCGGCGAGTTCCGGCTACGAAATGAGCCCGTACGTGGCGGCCCCAAACACTCCAGGGCGCGCGATTGACGACGCGAATTGATGGGTGTATTCCCAGCGGATGAACTATTGCCAGCAGCAGCAGCTGCTGCGCTTCCAGGCAGCGGCATCACCTTGGGATATCCTGTGGAGACAAGAAGAAGGAATAGTTATACAAAGATGCTTCAAATTCTATGAGAAGAAGAGTAAAAGTCCTTTTGCCGAACTATCGAAATATCCTATCCTGTCCACATGTAAAGGTTGCAGCTGTCTGGCAACTCCTCCCCAAACAGTCATCATCGTCACAGGGTAACAAGGGAACTGTCTTAAATTGCTTTTGACCTTGAGTTTTAAGCTTCGCATTGAGTTGTGAACTTACGAGGAATAAAACTAAAAGACAAATTACGTTTTCATGTTGTTTTCTGCATTATTTGCCCGCTCTCTCAGCTGTTCGTTTCAATTTTTATTTTTATGCTTGAAGCTTAAGAAGTCATGCAATTGCCAGAGAGAACTAGACGCTCGTAACTTCTAATACAATGGGGAGTACTTAGCCATGAAGCGCATGTTAATGGATTAGGGGAGGGGAGGGCGGTAACTCGGGGTGTTTGCAGTTTAGAGCAGGAAGGAAACAAGGAAGGAAACAAGGCTGTCGGTCAGTCAGGCCGCCAGCTAAGCCCCAAGTCAAGTCAATGTGATGCGGTCAATGTGGCATGAGGAAGGGCCGGAAAGACTGGATGGAGGCCATAGTGTAGGTGTTTTGGGGCAGGATGTGGACAAGCGTTGCTCAGAGCAACACAACCGCAACCTTGACATGCATCTGTGTGGCTGCTGCTGCTGCTGCTCTGAGTTGCTATTCCTGCCAGCGACAAGGACAATGGCGCTAGTATTGCAGTTTCTGTGTGAATGCTGCTGCTGCTGTTGCCAGTGCCACTCCATTTGTCTAACCATTGCTGCGGCTTCGTCACGAAAGCTTTCTGGGCTTCTGTCGGCCAGACTGCCTGAAAGCCTCACAGACTGCCTGCCTGCCTGCCTGACTGCCCGCCTGTCTGTTGCTGCCTATGCAAAAGCACCCAAAAGAGAATACATATATCTACATATGTACACAGAGATTCAAGCATAAAGTCAAAGTTAGCCAAAAAATACAGCCACATGGGCAAATGTATAGGGAAATAGAAAATCACACACACAAATGCACAAATATACACATACTGACACACACACACATATACAAACGCACATCAGAAAATGCGCTTACACGTTGGCGGTTTTATAGCTGTTCTGCCTGCTGCTGCAGCCTGACTGTTTGCCCAGTGCTGCCCATTTTGCTAGATTTAGCTGTTAACATTTAGAGACTTGTTTGAGGTTTAATGCAAATCTTTTAGGTAAAATTATCAAAAAATTAAGTAAGTGAAAGTAGTTTAGATTTTCTATTGATGGATAGACTACTTACACAGTATATTTCAAACTGTTAAAGCTAAGATAATATATTTTCCAGCTATCTATTTCTCAAGATCTATAGCTAAACGCTGTTTACTCATCATACTCGTAATGCTGGATATTCTCTAGTCTGTCACTAAATGCCTCTTCTTAAACACATTTTAGCTGTTTTTAGTCACTCTTATAGCTAAATAGTTCAGCCTATTTATTGATAGGAAACTAATTCTCATTTTAGAGCATCTTCTAGCCCAATCAAACCCTTTCGGGCTAAACTGCTCTATTCTCTAGGCAAACTTCACAAAGACAATTTTCATGCCGCTCCTTTTTAAGCACACTTTAGCTGTTTTTGTAAGCCACTTCTGCAGCTAAAACTTGTTTAGTTTAGCTCCACCATTGATGGCGGCATCGACGGGTCGTTGTCGTTGCTGTTGTCATGTGGCCGAAAACCGCTCGTTCGTGGCGCGTGCAACAAGATAAGCCAATTTCAATTTGATTCAAATGCTGTAGACGTTTGTAAATCAAAAGCTAAGCAAATGCCGCACCACGATGAGGCACGCACACAGGACAACGAATCAACTGAACAGCGGTTTCTGTGGCTTGCAGCTTGCCTGCCTCTGTGTCTTGACTTTGAAATGTGTTTGCAAATGCCAGCAGCAATAGCAACAGCAACAGCAACAGCAACAGCAACAACTACAACTAAAATCCCGCATTGGATTTGCCGGCGGGCAAAACGAGTTTCGTTGCCAAAAGCAGCAACAACGCCCAGCAGGACCTCATATGCATGTTGATTGCCTCGGCGTATGGCGCTCCACAGTTTTTGGTCTCTGTTGCAGTTTGTGCTTGTTTTTTTTTTCGCTTTGGATTTGTTTGCTTATCTCGTCGACTTTCAAACCATTTGCACCAGATAACAGCAAAAAATGGAAACAGAAAAATAATCCGAAAACTTTTCGCGTCGAACTCGAAATGTTCTTTGCCTTTGGAAAACATGACGCCTTGCAAATTCAATATGAATTTTACTGCCATTTGCTGTTGGCGTCTTTGCGGCTAGCCCGGAAATAAAAGCTATCGATTACGCTTTGATTCTAGTTTCGTTCTGTTGCAATTTCCAGAAATTTGTTGATTTTGTTGTGGATTTTTGCACAGCAGCTGCACTTGCAAATCGGCACCACATGGCGTATGCGTAATGCCAAATTTGAGTAAATATTTCTGAGTGGCTAAATGTTTGGTTTGCCTGAATATTCAATGGGCATAAGTTCGAATAGAGCCATGAAATGCAGCAGCAGCAGCAGCAGCAGCAGCAGCTGCTGTGTATGGAATACATGGCGTATGAGTAATGCGAGTAAATATTCTTTATTTAGTTGCTTTTAATATTGAAGGAGCAGATGTGGGTATACTCTGCGTGCTCACATTAAAAATATAACAAAATATTCTGCATTAGGCAGCAACAACTGCATTTGTATATATGGAATACATGGCGTATGAGTAATGTGAAATTGAAGCTATTCAACTGCAAGCGCAAGGCTGGCTGCATATGATTGCTAATTGAGTATCTGTACAGGCCAGAGTATGACAGAGCTCAGACAATTGATAGTAATTGCATTCCATTCAGCTTAGTCAAGCATAGCACTTGAGGTACGATAACATCAGATAACATAACTCTAACTAATAGAATTAGCTGCAACGAGCAGCGGACTGCGGCCAATAAGAACGCAAAATGAGCTTAAAATCCTAAACGGCAGCAGAAGCTTAAGCCTGCCAATGCCTGGAATTAGTTTTAAGCACATTAAGACTAGGATTTCAACTACATAAATTAGTTTAATTTCGAAATTCAACAGATGTGTAGGTATCTGCGGTAACTATGCTGCTGTGTGGCATAAATCAAGCAGATTACAATTTGCGCTCGGCCTGAGCTACAGTCTTATCAATTAAGTGGAAATAATCTGAATAAGCAACATATATATATATATATATATATATATATATATATATATATATATATATATATATATATATATATATATGTTTATTTATATATTAAACTGCAATAAACAAACCGTAATTAATTACAGTATTTTTTGCTTTTCATAAAAATTAATTACTTTTTTCTCCATTTACCGACGCATTCGTAACATTATTATTTTGGTCAAGCATATATATATCAAATAAAGTAAGAATGTGGGACTACATGCCGTAGGGGCATGACTGACTGGCTAATACTCGTACTCGATGTACAAATTATAAAATAATTTTTGTTAAAGTTTCAGAGGAAGTCAGTAATAATGCCTAGTTCTATCTCGAAAACTATATACAATATAAAACTATATATAATATATCTTAGGCATGCATATATAATTTTTGATATATCCATAGAGAGGTCCCTTCAAGAGGAGAACAGCAATGAATATATATTCAAAAATTCAGACTTACATTCATATGGACAGCAAGGCACCAATATACTCTTATTACTTTCTGAACGTGTATTAAAAGTAATACGTATCTTTAGTTTGTCATGGATTTTCATTAATCTTGCCACACTTTGGCACACACACACTCAGACAGACAGGCGGCAGTTGCCTTTGGGCCAAACCCCATTTATCACACTAATGTACTGAATTCGTTTGTTGCGTAGTGGGCGACTCACCTAGTAATGGATTAGTGGCGTTCGGATTGCCAATGACGACGCCGCCGGCTGGATAATTGCTGCCGCTGGCACCGCCAACAGCCACGCCCGCATTGGGCGCTGTGGGCGCGCCATAGCCGCCGACGCCGCCCAGACCGCTGCCGATGCTCGCCTGTTGTTGCAGTGGTGCGTGAGCATGTTGCTGCTGTTGCAGCAATTGTTGCTGTTGTAGTTGGTGTTGCTGCTGCTGCTGTAGCTGCGGCGGCTGTTGCTGTTGCTGCTGCTGCGACAACAACTGTTGCTGTGCACCAAGTGGCGCTTGGCCACCAGTCCCTCCACCTGCGCCCGCCTGCTGCTCAGCGGACTCCTGGCGCGACAGCGAGAAGCGTCGATTGCCGAGGCCCAAGCTGGATATGCCACTTGTTACATATTGTTGCATGGAGCTGAGGAAACTCATGGCGGCATTTGCTGTGATTACGTTTTAGGCCTGGTTGTTGTTACTGCTGTTGTTGTCGCTTAATTGGCTTAAATTGCTGTCGTTGTTGGCCCCAGTTCGGCTCCCGTTGCCGTCGTTGTGATTGTGAAATTAATCACTTGGAAACTTTTTGGCCAATGCAAAGCTCAGGATTTTGCTTACAAATTCGTTATGTTTTCTAATTATAAAATGTGCTCCAGCTCCTGCTGCTCCTTTGGCTGCGTTGGCTGCGTGGGCTCCGTTGGCTCCGTTGGCTCCTTTGGCTCCGTTTGCTCCTTTAATTGCCAGGCCAGACCACACCATAAACTCTGCAAGCAAAAAGTGGAAAGGAAAGCCTTTATTCTCTGGTTTTTAATTGAATTTTTGCCCCGGCTTAAATCGATTCCAACACATACCAAATACATAAATATATGTATATATATATATATATATATAAATGGGTCTGTTTGTGGAATATCTATAAATATGTTTTACCTCAGCTCAAGATTACAAGCAATTATCTAGCAGATAGCCTCAGAAAGTGAGCACTTTCCCTTTCTCTGTGCCTTTGCAATTTGTCTCACAACTCTTAAAACCTGTTTGTGCTTGTCTTGCTCTTTTGGCTATTTGCCTAACTGGTTTAAGTTATATTGTTATTTGACTAAGATTTAAATTGCAAATATTCTGCAGCTGAGCTAATCTAAAGTCGTAAACAATTTGCTAAGTGTCGCTGCAGGATAAACTAGCAAAAGCATTTATATTTTTAGGCAAATAAATCAAAAATAGATTTAGGAAATTTTAGTATAAATAAAAATATATATGTTGAACTTTACATTACATATCATAATAATATATATATACTATATATGTTATATTCATGGTAAACAGTTGTTATAGATTTAAACTAAGCTAATATTACTTATTATTTATCATCTCCTAGTCGAGTTCACCCATCTCCCGTACTCCAATTTGCTTATTATGCAGCTAGTTCACCTGCCGGATATCTTCAAGTCAAGCACTTCCCACTCAAGCGCTCTAACTAGTTTCTGACACTTTTATCTTTCGCTTAAATAATTTAACTTTAAAATTCCACGAGCTCTGTATTAACCCTTCCCACTCCCCGGCAATGCGATTGTTATCAGGGCACTATAGGAAATTACTTAGAGCGTAAACAGTTACTCCAAGAAGTCAACTCAAGCTGGCGCATTTCATTTTGTAAATATTTTGTAGCATACCTTTCAGCGCGTAGCTAAATTAATTTGTTAAATTTTTTACGCTTTCGCTGCCCTCGCCTTCGACCCCGCCGTCCCGTCCAGAATTTCACGTTCTTTGCTTCTGATTGAGTTGTTGCTCCCGCTATTTGTGTTGACTCATTGCCAGCTGTTTGTGCAAGCAATTTGCGCAAATAGCAAATAGCAACAGCAAAAAAAAAAAACCAAAATCAGAAGTGCAACTCAAAGTTGATTTCATATATCGATTTGCTGTTGTTGTTGTTGCTTTGTCGGTGCTCTGTTAATTAATTTTGCTTTGATTGACAAGCTGAATTGAAGTGGAAAGCTATAGATGAGCAGCAAAGCAACTGCCCGTATCTGGAACTGCTCTGGCTTAATTAAGGTGAGACGAAGGCTAATCGAACGGCTTGAATTTGTGGCCATTTTTACTGCCATTAGCTACAAAGCTTGCTGCATAAATTATATCCAGCAGCTGCGACACTGGCATAATAAATGCAACGACTAACGCTAATTAGTTAATTAATTGTCCCCAAGCCGCATCGCACACCGCGCGAAAATTCATAATGCTTTAAGTAGACCCCAAAAACGTGACTGGATTTGCTTTTGTGTTTTAATAGCAATATACATATATATATATAGATATATATGCTACTATGAGCAGTCTATAATAATATCTAACACTGTGCTACAAAAGTTTCAAAATTCGAATGGAATTTATGCACTTTAATTTAAGTAGGATAATCCTTTTTAGAGCTGTTTATCGAGTAATTTGATATCGGCGATATTTCAACAATACCAGATGTTATTTTATAATATTATGTAAAAAATAATTAAAGTTTTAACAGCTGTTATAAGCTAATTATGTTTATAGGCTTAGAAGCGGAGCTTAAAATAATTATGTATATTAAAAAATTCCTAAATTAAGTAAAATTTAAAATCTGAACACAAATCGCATATTTCATATTTAACATAATAACACTTGAACGAGGATAATTTTTATATAAAAACTTTTTAAATTGAATTTCCTCTGTCATTCCGGTTAAATAATAATCCAAATAAAATAATCTCTGCCCAGACAAATTTAATGGAAAATATATTACATAAGTTGAATTATATGAAAAGCAAAATTTGCGCATATGTGAAAAAGAGAGAGCTTTACAAGTGGATATGACTGACTGCATAATGCTCGTTCACATGATTCTTGATAGATTCGGAAAAAAGAAAGAAAGTTTTAGCTTATAATTTATAAGACAAATATATAATAATCCATATATAGAATCCATTCTCATAAATAAAAACGCACGCAACTAATATGCCCATTTGCACTTGCTGAACGAGTATTAAAAATAATAAGCAAAAATTTGAAACTTCATTCATAAAATCATTCGCAATTTGTCTGCATAAAGAGATAAACTGAATCTAAAAGTTGATTATGATTTAAAGTGCTTTTAGTTGACGACAAAATAGTTGGCATTAATATCCTGTTGATTGCGTTTAAATGGCATAAAAGCTTTTGCCCAGGCATGAGGCTGCTGCCACAGCAACTGTTGCAACAACAGCAGCAAAACAATTGAGCGACAAAACCAACAATGGCTAACAATTTGTATTAGTGTGTGTGTGTGTGTGTGTGTGTTGCGAGTGTGTGTAATCAGCATATTTTATATTCATGCCTGGTCAGCAAAGGCAGCACATTACAGCTGCTGCCGCAGTTCACTGCTGCCCTTGCAACCGATTGTTGCATAATTAGCAGCTTTTCGTCCGAGCCAAATATAAAACGATTTGCAACGCAGTTATTCTGTTGGTTATCAATGCGTGGGTGGCGGGGGGATTGACTCGATGGGGCTTTTCCTTCGTAAATGCTAAAAATAAATCGTCGAGCGCAAAAGTTGATTTATACGACGCACGTAAATTCGCCATTAAGCAGCAGACAAATGTATTACAATTAAATGAAATGGAAGCGAATGGGGGCAGCAACAGGAACAGCTGCTTCCGCCCGCGGACACGCCCACACATATGCGAGAGCTGAGCCAAGCGGCGTGCACAGGACTTTAATTAAGATTAATTGGGCGCTGGCCAAGCCCAGCGGGGCATCAGTAAGTAGTGATGGCTGGAAAAGTGACTGACTTGAAGATACCCTGTAGAAATCAGAGCGGTGTCAAGCCTACTTCTATTGATATGTGACACTCGCTTTAGAATTTATATGGTCAGAGCTAAGCGCCAGCAACACAGATCTGAAATCGATAATTATCGATATTGACGAAAGGCATATCCTATATATTCTCTAAGCATATATGTTTGTATATATTTTTGGATATTATAGTTTTAAATAATCAATCAATCAAGCTGTAGCTCTCAGTGCTTCCTAATAATAATAATACAAGAAATGTATATAATATAAAAAAAAGATTTAATTTTTTTCTTTTTTGAATTATCTGATTTATCTATCGTAAAGAAAATCTAGTCCCATATGTTACCCTACGCTACCTTCAACCATTGCTAACCAACCCTCTATTTGACTTGTACTATAAGTACAGGGCATAACAAGCTAATACATATAGCAGAAGAGCAAGACGGAAACTTTAAGAAACTTGCCTTCAAGTATTACCAGAGGGGTGTGCGTGGGTCTGTGTGTCTGGGTCTGTGTGTATTAGAGGGTTGTGGGTGCTAATGAATGCCATTAGCTAGCAACAGCTAGCTGGCCGGGACACACCAGCTTCAATCTATTTAGTTTTTATTAATGATTATGCATGCGACATGTGGCAGCAACTCTTCAACAGCAGCACAAACTTTCCGCCAACTACATGAAATGCGCATCTCGCATTTCTATGGCGTCCACTGGCAATTCGACAGTGGCTTCCATATTAAGTAAATGTTGCGGCCACTAACTGAAATCAGTTGACGGCCGAGACATGAAGCAGTTGGCTAACTGAGGCGGAGAGCTCCTTTTGGTTTTTTCTTGTTTTTTTTACTTTTATTTTTAGGCCTGTCGTTGTTAAGTCAATTTTCATTTTCACACATTTTCCGGTTTAGCTCTCCTGTTTTCTTTTTTTTTTTGTTCTGCATGAATATCTGGGTAAACAAACATATGAGGTGTTCGAGAGGATGAGAGCAAATGCCTGTTGATAAAACTGAGTGGCAATCATAAACGGAACGGGACATGGGGCAAGTCGACGTAGTGATGCACTCATCATTGAAGGTAGCTGACGGTTGAAGAGGTTTGCATAGGGGCAATTGAAATAAGATGTGTGGGCTGTGGAACTCTTAGAGAAGTGCCATAAGGAGATAAAAATCAGAGTAGCAGTAATAGAAGGAGTAGCTATAACAGTAGGAGTAACAGTAATAGCATAAGTAACTGTAACAGTAACAACAACAATAACAGTGACAGCAACAGCAAAAGTAACAGTAACAGAAGCAGCACCACCAACAGCAGCAGTAACAATAACAATCGATTTACTTCTTAAAATCTCATATGAAGCCAACTTTTTGACAAAGCTTAATCACCCCTCGTATAGAGCATATATAACAAAGCCGTAGAGCATAAAAAGAAATGTTTTTCCATGTGGCAAAGCTAAAAATAAGCGCGTCCTGCAAGCAGCAGGGGCTCACGCGGATGCTGTGATGGCTGCCAGCGAGGAGAGGGGAATCAAATCCCAGTGCGCCACCAAAAAAAAGAAGGCAATTGTAAGGCAATTTCAAAGGCGAAATTATTATGTCGCTTTATGTCAATTTTTTGTTCCGTTTGTTGTGCGTGTGTGTCTGTGTGTGTGTGGGTGTGGGTGGGCTACAAGCTTTGCTTTCTCTTCTCTGCTGCTTTCCTTTGTCACACATCCCACTGCTGTGTGTATGCAGATAGAGGCGTGGCACATTTATATTTCGTGGGCGTGGAGAGGGCGTGTACGTGAAAATGATAAAGCAGCTGCGTCAAGGGCAACGCATGCTGCGTGGCATCGAATTTATTTTCGCTACTGTCCCCGACTTGACATGTGGCTTTAAACTGAAAAACGACCAAATTTGTGACAGAACATTTCAGATTCGACGTCCCAAAAAAAAAAGAAGAAAAATAAATAAAAAAATAAACAGAGAAAGCAAAAAGAAAATCAAATAAAATAAGCAAAAAGCAAATAAACAAAACATTCAGGGAGAAGAGGAACGCGAGTTAAACAAATGTGCGGATCTCAAATGTCTTATTTAGCTGCCGTGCGCCATGTGTGTGGGCGTGGCAAAATATAAATTACTTTACGCACGAACTGTCTGATGGCGGGTGAAAAAGAAAAAGCGTCTCGTGATAACAGTCGGCAATTGCGGTTAATATGATTAAGTTAAGGCGACAGCAGTGAAAATTGCAGTAAAACGTTAACAGCAGCTGCTAGAGCTGCCAGAGCAGGAGCTGAAATTAAAACAGGAGCTGGAGCTGGAGCTGAAGCTAGAGCTGGCAGAGCAGTATCTGAAGCAGCAGTAAGTAAGAACTGGAGCTGTAGCTGTAGCAGGCAACTGCTGAGTAGAAGCTGGAGTTGACTCTGGAACAAAAGTAGTAGCTCTAGGCGTAGCAGGAGGTATGACTGAAGCAGTCTCAGATTGAGCTGTTTTCAGATATGCCATAGATGGAAAAGAGATTTATCAGTAGTTTGAGTTACAGCTGGAGTAGGAATTGGAGCAGAAGTCGTAACTGTATGTAGGTATAGCTGACAAAGCAGCAAGTTGAAGTAGTAGCTAGAGCCATGAGTAGAGCTAAGGCAACAGCTGAATAAGTACCAAGGGATGCAAGTGGAGCGCACTCAAACAGTTGCAGCGGCAGTTAAAATTTGAGCATCAGTCGTAGCAATCAAAAGGCTATGGAAGCGACACTAAAAGAGCTTTTATGAAACTGTAGCAGAAAAGGCAGCAGTAACAGCATTAACGACAGCAATTGTATAGGCTGCTGAAAGAGCAGCGACTGCAATTGCATCAGTTGGCATCAGTTGAAGCACACATGATACTAATTGAAACTGGAGCCGTTAAAGCTACAGAAATCGATGTAAAAGCAACTAGATCAAGTGCAACAATTGTGGAAACTCCCATTCCAGCTAGCACTAGAATATTAATAGATTTTTACGGCAGCAATAACTGCTCAAGTTGCAACAGTAGAATAATAATATTATACAGTCTTACAGTATGAATTACTTTAACAGTATTTACTAAGCTCGCCTTAAACTTTTACAACAGCAAAAGCAATTAGAAAAGCAAGTGCAACTAGCATCAAAGTGCAACTTTTAACTAACAACAAGTGCAGTGCTTGAAGTGAATAATGTGCAAATAGCAAACTTTTTCAAAACTAGCAGCAAATATAATTATTAACATTTTATTAGCATAAGCATTCGCTGTAGAAGGACAGAAAACAACAGCAAAATAGCTAGAGTTGCAGCAGAAGTGGCTGTTGAGAGTAAGGCAACTGCGGTAATTGGAGTTGGACTAGTTAGAATAGAAGTAAGCAACCAATAGAATATATTATATATATTGAAGTATTAACAGTAGCAGTAACAGCGAATATAAAATGTAGCTAAACTGTTAACAGTAAAACCGAAGCAAGCCAGACTGCTTTTGTCGGGATTGCCTGACTAGCAGATGCCATGACTTAGCCGATCAATAACACGTATATATATTTTATGGCATCTCCTACTACTTTCACAAATTGAAATTTCCATTTTCAATGAGTTGCCGCAAATTCAAGCAATCAATGGCAACAGCAGCAGTAAAAGTTATATGAACTGTAACAGCCAACATTAGCACTCAGACTAAATCCATTTACATTTAGTGACAGCACGTTAACTAGCTAGCTTAACAATAATTCTGCACAAATAACAAGAGAATTTCTTGGCTAATAGTGGGGCTAACAAAGGATGCGCCCACGCCTCGACTGCCTCAATGCCAACAGCTGCAATATTCTGCCATTATCATCATCATCATAAATCACCAAGTGCTGCACATGCATCACTTGCTACACACTTTTCATGCAGTTGCTTTTGTTTAGCCTTTATGGCAAAAGGAGTTTGAGCAGATAAGAAGAGGGAGAAGGAGAGAGGCAGAGTGAGGCAGACTGTGGTCCACTTGGCTGCTGTCAAATGCAATAAAACACAGCCACAAGCAGATTCTTTTGTGCAGCACTCGACGCGATGACACGAAGAAAATGTGAGTCAGGCAAGTGCTTAAGACTAGAAGATACCCTGTAAAAAAAAGTGAGCATAGGCAACTCTGTTCGTTATCCTAAACTGTGAGCAAAGCTGCTTTCAAGGCCTTAAAAATTCCCTCTCTGTTTTATCCACTTTCAATGGCTGCAGCCAGTCGAACAGTCAAGGATCTGTGAGTAATGTGGCTTGGCCATGCAAAGTGCCGAACCGAAGTCCTCTTTGATTAATGCGCTCAAGAGTCACCTGACGGCAGAAGCACCAACAGCAGCAGCAGCAGCAGCAGCAGGAGCAGCAGCTGCGCAGCAAATTGCTTAATTTGTTAAGGCCACACACCCACACACACTGGCAACATACACGGCGTATGTGCAATTTGTGCAACTGCGACACAAATTCAATTAACTTGGCTCCGGAACTAACTCAACTACAGCTGAAGCTGCAGGTGCTGCTATTAATTACAAAAGAAAATGTCAAAAGCTATACTTCATCCACTTCATATAGTGGGAGTGGGTGTGTTTTGTTTGTATGCAAAATCAACTTGAAGGAATATCGCACAGCTAAAAAAAAAAAAAAGGAGGAGCAAAAACTTGGAAAAACGCTTCTAATTAAACATAGGCAAAGCGAGAGGCAAATATCAAGAAAACTTGAAGGAAAAGTGCACATGCTCGACTTGCATTCAAATTTCCGGATCAAACTGAAAGTTTGCCTTGTGAGTGTGGAGTAGCTCGAGCAAATAGAGAAAGGATTCTCATGAACTTATGGATTATGTTAAGCAAATACTAGCTAAGCAGGCAAACATAGAATATATATATATAGGATTTGAGCAATATTTTTCTACAATGTATGTATAGAATATAGATGCATGTTAATACATTATTTGGCTGATAATAAAAGGAATTTGTTTATATACGAATCTTTACCCATAAAATAAATTCTATGTTTAATTCGAAAAAGAATATGCAAACATGGCAAAAACATAGAATGTTAACATAATGTATAAGAGAAAGGAGATAACATTTATTATTATAACAGAAAGTAGATAACATTTATAATATATTTATATATATGTGCCATATAATATTTGATAATAGATGTATTAATTAACGTTTTAGTCGAAAAACATGGAATATAGATTTAAAAGCCAAGCACCACATATATATACAATATTTATAGTCTTAAAGTATATTCTGTTAAATATAGAGCTTGCTTACATATTCTTTTCATATTAGATTTCAATTTTTATGTATTAAATATCGAACACAGATTGTAGTATAGCTGCCAGAGCCTAGCTAATTGGCCAAATTATAAGCCTTTGCTTGGACTCGTATTATGCGCTCTTCAAATTTCATCTTAAGTTCGCCATGCTTTCCACTAGTACATTTAATATTCTATGTTTTCCAATTAGTTGGCGCCGTTTAATTAAATACGAAGCACATTTTAATCAAATTTCGTTGGCACAAGCAAATACCAATTAAAACTATCAAATTACGCAACCTTTTGGGTGGGCTAATTACGTGCAGTCTCTTTGCTTGTCATATGACTCAAATAACTAGACTCCATATATGCGAGTATGTGTGTGTGTGTGTGTGTGTGTGTGTGTGTGTGTGTGTGTCTTTTGAATGTATATCTGCGGTTAGCCCAAAAAATGTTTTGGCATTGAGTGGCGCGTGTGTCACAGGAAATAGGAGAATATTGCTGGGTGTCAGAGCAAAGAAAAACACACACATATACACACACACACACACACACACACACACACAAAGAGAGATATTCGCACGCACACGCATGCATAATTAATGTACTGTGCGGGCTAATTGTCAAGTATGCGAAACCACAGATACATGAGCCATTCAGGCCCACCGTTCATCCCCAGTTGGCACATTTAATTGTTGCCTTTGACATCGCAACAATTTCAAATAGCTTGCGGCGAGTTGGCCGATTGAATAGCCTTTGGCCAAAACGGCATTAATTACAAATGCCAGAGACATTCTTTGGGCGCAGCGGCAATCGATAGGCTATTTAACAGCTGCTTACATTTTGCTTTTGGCCAACAATCAACAATTTGGCTCCCATGTTGCGCAAATTGTGAGGCTCAAAGGAATTTCAAACGAATCTTGGCCTATCAAGTATATATCTATAGATGTATACGGTATATACATATGGGTGTACCTGATTGATTGATTGATTGATTGATTGATTAAGAGCATACCTCAGTTTGATGTCTTAACTTACTCATTGACAGACTGATTAATTGCCTAATCGATTGATTAGCTTAATTGATGATGAGTTTACTCATTTGTAAACTGATTAATGACCGATTGATTGATTGACTGTTCAGTCGTTCAATAGGCTCATTTACTTATTTAATTGATGGCTAACTGTTGATTGATGGACTAGCTAGTGGAAGGCCTAGCTAATTGTCCGATGGTACGGGGTTTGATAGACTGATTGATGATCGATTGATTGATTGACTAAATATTTGTTTAACAGACTCACTAACTGATTGATGGACTAGCTGCTAGGAGGCTTAGCTGATTGCCGATGAATCAATCAATCAATCCGCCTTTCATCAGTCAGTGTAATTGATGATAGCTTGATTGATCGTTGAACAAACTTATTTATTTACTGATTGATGGTGAATGCTTAGCTTATCTCTTGATTATAAACTGGTTGATAACTGATTGATTAATAGACTTAAATCTTGACTGACGGATGGTCTAATTCACAGTCACAGATGATCTGATGGACTGATTCCAAAACATTTCAAAAATTCAAATTTCCCCTTCAGAAACCCAAATAAACATAACCAATATAACCCATTTACTTCGGCAGACTCCTCACTCAAGAGCTGTTAATGTCTTGCTTTGAACTCAAAAGTCACCTTTCGTTTTGATGCGTTTCTTGACGCCTATCAAGCGTTCGAACATCCTGTCTAGTGTGCGTCGGCACACAAAGAGGGGCTCTCAAGATGGGATTGTCAGATAGAAGTTTGCATGTCTCGTTGCTTTGCTCGCGCTTTGTTTGCTCCTTCTCTATCATGTCGCACAACAAAGATAGCGAAACACGTTGTAATTTTGTCGTTATTGTAGGATTCGTCAACAACTTGCAGTCTGAGCAACAATGTTGCAAATTACAAGAACAAGAAAAAAATCGGAAAACGGATGAGTGCACAGGCTGAGGCGCAGGCAGAGCCGCAGACCCAGAGACAGCAGCAGCGAAGAAAAAGGGTTCGGGATACTGCTGCTGCCAGACGTTCAAAAAGTTTCCAAGCGGTTGGCTGCGCTTTAAGTTCATTTTACTGCCAGCACAAACGGCCATAATAAAAAATCGGTTTTCAGTCTGTTTTTCTGTTGACTCTTTCATTTAGCTTTGCCATTGGCCCTTATGACGGCCAACTTAATTGTTTGCATTCATTGCGCTTTGCCCAAGGACCCGTCAGCTTATTTACAGCCAGCCAACAACAGCATCAACAACACACATGCAAACGCACACACACACACAGACACAGACACACGCACACAGCCCCTCAGTCACTGGTGTATGCATTTTGAAAGCAAAAATAATAAAAAAAAAAAATCTTGTGGTCGCAATTAAAATTTTTTCTTTTTTTTTTCATCTTTTTGTTTTTGCTCATTTCATGCTTTTGTTGGCTTAAATGTGGCTTAATTAAAAACAGGTAATGCCAGCACCTGCCTAATTTAAGCACAGCGCTAAACAGTTGAGTTAATGTGGGAATGGCAGAAATTATTTTTCAGTTATGAATATTTAGTTGGCGTGAGCAGAGTTTGAAATGTAAATGGTTTGGGATCATGTCTTGGTATATTGTTATATGTGAATGTCCATCTTTATACATACTGCAGGCTATATAAAGTTAATATATAGTTAATATAGCATATCAGACAGATTCAATCATTAAACCCAAACGGTATGGCTCTGGCCTTACTTCCTTCTCGACGAGTCTGTAAAACTTATACAAAATTCTACTCTGACAGGTCTAGGTTGATCTCTATCAAATTTTCTGAAAACAAGCTTTAAAGCTAAAGGAAAAAAATTACTCACAGACAACAGAAAATTGCAATATCGGCACGCCTATTAATATTGATCATGAATATATATATATACATTTTTTTTATGTGCTTCACACAATTATAAGGCGCCTGGGCAAAGCCATAAATATATATGCCGCTGTTAAGATTTATAGCCTGCATTAAGTAGCCCACGTAACAGGAACCTGTGCGTTCGTCTCCCCCATATACATATCGAGAATATATATAGAGGTGTATATATGTATAGGCATATACATATATGTACTTAAAATTTGATATATATTTAGTTGAGTAGCTGCGGCAACCGCGTTGTCAACAAAACGTTAAGCGGGATTAGCGTGCTGCGCGTTCGCGCTCCCTTTTACAGCTTAGGCAACGCGAGGCGACAACAACAACAATTACGCGAATGTCAACAACATCAACAAGGTGGCAACAACTACAGCAGCAGCAGCAGCAGCAGCGGCAGCAACTGCGCACATGCTCATACACTTTAGATCTTTAGGTACTTTGCATATGCCTTTAATATGAGCTTAAGACCGTAAAAATGGCAAAAGTCGTAGGCTAAGACAAAAAAGTCGCAGGCGACAGGACGACAGGACGACAGCGCTGTTGCTGCGGGGCACGAAAGGCAAAGGAGAAAAGCAGACAGTGGTTGGGCGGGGTCTGGGGCACGGATGCTTGTGGCACACAGTCAGCTGCTTATGAGCATGTTGTAAGTAGATACAAGTAGCTCTCGTCTTGACAGCTTTGTTTTCGCACATTTTGCTGCCAGCGGCGGGCCAGGGGCGTGGCTTGGCACTCGGCATTGTCAGCGGCGCCAAAGTTTTTAATTAAAATAACCGAGCAATAAAACAGCGCAACAAAATATTGAAAAAATAATTATAGATGAGGATGAGCGAGGCAGAGAGAGTTGGCACCAAATTGCCAATGACAATTTTCTCTCTGTATGAGCAACATATCACGCATACGCCACATGCAACAGTGTGGCGCAGTAGCAATGTCCTTGTTAATGGCTTTGCTCAAAAAGCGGGGAGCGAAGCAATTAAAATTTTACAGCACTTCAGCTGTAAAACCCAAGCCGAACCGAACGACCTGCCACCCAGACCACACAAGGCTGTTGGTGTTGCTGCTGTTGCTGGTCAAAATAATGGCCATGGCCATGAACTTTAGCCCCTGCTGCGAGCAACGGCACAGCTTTTCTTATTTGCAAAGGTCGCTGAATATTTGTTTAAGTTTTACGCTCGACTTGACAAACGTTTGAGCCAGACTCCAGCAGTGACTCGACAGCAACAGCAGCAACAAAAGCTGAAGCAGCAGGAGTAACAACAAAGGTAACAGCAACAGCCAGCATGACTGTATCAAAAGCAAAGACCAACAGCAAAAACAGCCAGCAGTAATATGAACAGTAAAGGCTACAGCAACAGCAGCAATAATGGTCACTGCAGCAGCAGCAATGTAGAACCAATTAACGCAGGAGCAAATAAAGTACGAGCAGCAACAGCCACAAAAATAAGCCAACTATTCAGCAATGGGAACAATGTTCCGATACTTTCTATAGCAACAGCAGGCGAGCAGCGGAAGTAGCAGCGGCAACCTGAGTAAGAGCAACAAAGGCAGTCGAAGTTACAGCATTAGCTGCAACTGCAGCGATAGCAAGAAGGCATTAGAAACAATGGCAGCAATGGCACCAGCAACAAATGAAATTTAAGTATCTGCACTAGCAGTAACAGCAGCAGCTAGAGTTGGAGCAACGGCAACAGCAATAGCCAGTATGATAGCAGCAATTCGTATACAAGCAATCATCAACAATATCTATGGCATATATTACTGAATCAATAACAGCAACAGCAGACGTAACAGTTACAGAAACAGAAATTGTAGTTACAGCAGCAGTAACAGTAACAGCGACAGCAACAGCAGACGTATCAGTAACATAAACATAATATGAGTAACAGCAAGAGAAACTGTAAAGTCACAGCAACAGTAATAGGCACAGCTAAAGCAAGCTGTAAGAACAACAACTAAAATCTTAACAGCAATAGCGACAGTAACATAAATAACAGGAACTGCGACAGAATCAGCAGCACATGTAAGAACAACAGAAGAAGAGAAAATTATTAGACAGAAGAATGGCAACAACTATCTTAACTGAAACAGCAACAGCTACACTCACAAGAAAAATTGGGCCAGTACAGGTTACAGCAACAGCAACATCAACAGCAGCCACACCCACAACAACAGCTCATTAAAATATCATAAATCAAATTGCAAGCTGCATAATGAGCATTTTTTGTTAGCAAAAGAAAAATTATTAAAAACGCGACTAAAAGAGCAATTTCACAGCTTGTCGTTGGTTGGAGAATGCGTAAAAAATGATGCGAAACGGCGTCTGCCCCTCCCCTTGTCGAGTCGAGTCAAGTCAAGTCGAACCGAGTCGAGTCGAGTCGAGCCGAGCCGAGGCGAACTGGGCTGAGCTTTACATCAAGATTGATTGATGACATGACGTCAATTTGCTGTAGCAACGCCTCAGCGCCTCGAAAGTATGCAAAAGCGAAATTGTGCATGTGAGGGAAAAAAGCTGAGGCCAAGTCGTGGGCGTGCCACTGTCGTTGCCCACCAGTTGTAAGGACAATGAAAAAGGCATTAAAATGCGGTCACTCGTAGGCAGCGCATAGCTGAGATGAGAGTTGAAAGCTGAAGACCTAGAGCTGGTGTTTTGTGGTTTTCTGTGTGGGTGTCTTTATGTTCGTGTGTGTGTGTGTGTGTGTGTGTGTGTGCTGCTGCTGCTGCTGTTGCTGTCCAAGGGTCTGTCCCAGTGGCATAACAGCTGCTGAGAGCTTGAATAACAAATAGCATTTTTGATATGAATAGATGACTAAATTTGTCATAGTTGATTGACCGAAAAATTGTGCAGGGTATACAAAATGCCAGAGCATGAATTGAAAATTTAAATTGCTTCTTAAACGGATCTGCACATGAATAGCGCTAATTGTCTATGCAAAAATGTGGAAATTCTTCAACAGAATTTTGCGTGATTTTACGAATTTTCCAAACAACAAAATTGGCAGTGATAGAAAATGTGAAGGAAAATTGTGGTGTGTTTATGTTAATGGAATGTCTAGAAGAACAGAGGTATATTTAAGTCTATTGCTGGATATGTTTATATATATATATATATATATATAAGCGATCCAGAATGATGGATATAAGAGCTCTGCTCAGTGCTCCCGGTATTAACTAGTCAGGCAATTCCGACTTGAGAAATATTAATTATATTTATACTTTTGTATTGAGTTGCACGTCTATCTCTATCTCTATTCATGTTTCTATTTCTATGTCTATCACTATTTCTGTTTCCGGTTCCCGATATTAGCTAGTCAGGCACTCCCGACTAGACCATCAGAAACTAATGAATTTATTCTGTAACTAACTTCAAGCCTTTGCTTCTCTTGATATCTTTCTACTTTTGATTGTGTTATTTCAGTGACAGCCATTGAAATTTAATGCAACTTGATTCATTTCATAAACTGACTGAAACACGTAGCCAAGCTGCATGATTAATGAAAGATGTTGTTGTTGCTGTTGCTGTCTTTTTGTTCTGCTTGTTGTTGCTGTTGCCGAGGGCTGTCATATGAATTATGCATAATTGCTGTCACTGTCAGGCGCCCAAAAGAGCTGCTGGCGGCCAGCTGACCGAACGAGCATAACAGCATTTCCGGACATGAATGTGTCTGCCTGTCTTCCTCTCCCCACTCACCACTCTCTGTCACTCTGTGGGCTGTGAATTGCGACACTTTCGACACACACGCAAAAAAAAGAGCCTTATGCAAAATTCATCAAGTTTCATACGCACCACAAAGTCGCGTCAACAATTCGCTGGCACCTCATTTAGCGGGGTACGTCGTACCGAGGGTGGATTGTAGCGCCTCCAATCAGCCAAGAGTTGTCTTATGCTGCAGTTAGGCTACATGGTTTTCATTTTCAGAGTTTGCCATGCGGGGCACGTAGCGCTGGGCGGCAACTGCAAGAGATAAAAACCAAAATATAAAATATAGATATATATACATATATATATATATATACATATATATTAGACAAAAAGAAGACGCTGAAATCGGGGCAATTACGTTCGAGTGATGCGTTTCTAATTTAGAGCTTAATTTTTGTGGATTAAAGGCATTAGGGCCAAAGCCAAGATGCTTCGAGTAAAGATTTGTGGGTCTAGACAGGTATAAAGAGCCAACAACAACGACAACAACAACAACTGGCAACAATTTGCAACACTTTACGAGCTTCGAGTCACGTTACGTATACGCCCCGGCGTACATAAATAAAATGCTACAAAAAACAGGCCAGGCCAGGCCAGGCCAGGCTCCCTCTGTCTCTCTCTCGCTCTACTTTTTTAGGGTCTTTATGTGTGCTACGGTTTTTTATGCCAGTTCAGTCAGCATTCGCCGTCGTTTTAACATTTCCGCCCAACTTGCATGAGTTTCCGTTTCCGCTTTTGTTGACTTCACGCACTTAAGTTCACCCACAGCTGTTGCCCACGGTAGCAGCAGCATTACAGTTCTTGCTGCCATTAATTGCCCCGGCTTTTCGGTATCGCCTTTCAAGCCCAAACTGTCCCATCAGGCTGCACGGCTGATTGCTCACCGTAGCAGGTGACTTTCTGCTCTCTACTGTGCTGCCTTTGCTGATTTTGGTCATTTGAGTATATTTAATGTGAGCTACAAATTGATTTTCGGGATAAAGTTGCCGGAGACCCATCTCTGGGGAGTTGTAGAAATCAAAAAATAAACTTTCCCGTCGCTGCAAAAATATGTACAAAATTCATTTCGTTCGCAATGACATTTTAGATGCTTTCGATTCAATTAATATCTTTTTGTTGGACTCGCCCGAGTTTGTCTGCTCAGATGGTGCGCATCATTAATTTTCTTTGTGTTTGCTTTGCTATGGCTAACATCATTTTTATCTGTAATTTATTAAGGAATTTTAAATGATTTAAATAAAAGCAGAAATTAGTCCTAATTAATGGAAGCCGAAGCAACTGTGTAACCAAGTTGCAAGGCATCAAGACTTCTATAGCTCTCCCAGACCATTTAACCCTATTCAAATTCATGCAATGGGTGTAAAAAGCATTTTATATGTTGCTTGCTTTGGCCATTGATGTGCGCTGTTAATATAATTAAAATTCACATTAATTTTTAATGAACATTCAGCTGCTGTGCGCTAAAGTTTGCCTGCCACATGGACATAGACACGCTGACACACACAGAGTGGGGCTGTTTCCATTTGGCCAGAGGCTCGCTGGACAGCTTCAAATTGACAATACAAAGTCAGATGAAAGCCGCAGCGGTGCAAATGGCTGTTAACAGTTATTGCTGATGTCCTTATTGCTGTTGTTGTTGCTGTTGAAATATGTCAAAGTGAATATGTGGCTTGGTCAAGAGCAAGCAGTCAATGCAGTCGCTTTTTGGGCACAACAATGCAATGCGAAGTGCACGGCAAGTAACTGTCTCTCTCTCTCGCTCTCTCTCTCTCCCTCTCTCTCTCTCTCTCTCTCTCTCTGTGTGGGTGTTTCGCAAAGTGAAGCTTGAAATGACAAAACTGTCAAAGTGTCGACTCAA
Organism: Drosophila fulvimacula; assembly: GCA_035045555.1. Taxonomy (NCBI): domain Eukaryota; kingdom Metazoa; phylum Arthropoda; class Insecta; order Diptera; family Drosophilidae; genus Drosophila; species Drosophila fulvimacula. The sequence continues at coordinate 1,368,883 of JAWNOX010000203.1, read as the reverse complement.
CAGCAATGTCTCGTTTGCCTTTTGGTTCGCTGGCGAGTGCCACCTGCCAGCTGCCAGCTGCCAACTGCCTCGCTCTCTCTCCCCCTCTCTCCCTCGCTCTATCTCTCACTTTGCGGGTCAGTTAGCTGGCCAGCTAAATGCCATTTTGAGCTGTATTTGTGCTAAAAGCTTTTGTTAATGGCAACGTCAATATTTTCCAGACTTTAATAAAAAATGCCGAGCGAAAAAAAAAGCAGAAAAGGAAAAGGAAATGCGGAAAACGTTGCGGCAAACAAATGCGAATACATTGTGTGCATTTTTGACGAATGAAATTGAATATACAAAGCACACACACATACAGACACACACGTACACATACAACCATGCATAAATGATATGTGGCCAAAAGCAACATAAATTCATTTGCCGCAGCCAAGCGAGTGATAGAGAGCAAGGGAGGGAGAGAAAGACTGAGAAAGAGAGAGAGAGAGAGTGAGAGATAGAGAGGCAGCTGGAACCGAACGGCAGCTAACTGAAATACTAACCCTTTTTATTTGGCAGCTCATATAAATACACTGAAAACAGGGCTGTTCTGGTGGGGAGTGCTCAACTAGCAGATACCCCAAACCCTGCACTGAGCTTCTATGCCAAATATGCTAGTCTTTTTTTTTAGCTAAACTTATTTTTCAAGAGTATATACAATTTATGTGTTCTGCCTTCCTCTGCCTGTTACAAATATTTTCACTGGATAGCCACTGACGCCTTCGGCGCCTTGCCATGCTGCGCTGACAAAAGAGCTCCTCATATTTAAATAAAATAAAATAAATTTATAATTGAAAACTTCGATTTTCAACAGCACTTATAGAAACGAATCGTGGCAAAGAATCATAAATAAATTCAAAAATGTTTATATATGTATTAAATATATATATGCCTATATAGCAATTAAATTTAAGTTAAATAAATTATAGTTGCAATGATTTTACACTTTAGTTAAACATTAATTAAAATTTAAATACGGACTATATAAATATTTCGGAAACTTTCCTTTATCCTTATTAACACTTTATTCTCACTGTGTAACTGAACAGCCCAAAAAGAAAAAAAAAAACGAAAAAGAGACCAAGAAAGCTGCTTCCAACTACGTGGCTGTTTCTAGACTCAAGTCTTCCCTAGTCCTGTTGACTCTGCGCTGCTGCCTTTCGCTCGCATTTACACAATATAAAATTTACACGTGTATGAACGTGTGTGTGTGTGTGTGTGTGTGTGTGTGTGTATAATTTTTTGGTATTTCGAGCACGTAAAACATCAACGCATAAATACAAAACATGCAACGTGTACGGCAGAAATCGAAGATGCGCGTCGCAACAGCATTAAAGCTGCCACAGAGAACTAAATTGCTGGCAATGCATGGCTTGATTGATTGACGGCCTGACTGACTGACAGGTTGACTGTGTTCGTTTGTTGCAATTGTCTAATGTGCACACTTCAGGCTGCATTTCCGTTAAATTAAATTTCCATCAAAAATGCATCAGTCAAAGGACTTTGTTTCGTCTGTAAGATATCTCATTTCCTCTTAAAATAAACCAATTAAATGAATAAAATAAATCAAATCTAAAGCTTATAAGAGGATAATCAAATTCACAAAATATTAGCCATGCTTTTTCTAGGAATTACAATAAAAATCGTTTTCATTTAATTTGGTATCAAAATCGCAAATCATAAAATAAAATTTTTGTATCCCAACAAACCAGGTAAAAATGTTGCCGACAGGCGTGGCTGATTGCCTAACGGATCAAAAATTCTTAAAAATGGGACACTGAACGAAGGGTGAGGTATATGCCTCTTTTAGAGATTTATCACTATATGTAGATACACATGAGCCTTAAATTCTAGAATATAGCGGCCATATCATATTTACTCAATCGCAAAAGGAATTTTACAGTAACTTAACACCTCCAATATACTCCTTACATGAGCGTTAATAATTTTAATACCTTATGCAAAGATATATGAATAATAAATGAGTAAATATTAATATTGCAAAGCTGATTTTAAGCTACTTTAAAAAGTGCCTTTAAAGCACGTATATTTTAAGCACTCAAACCAATTTGTACCCAATAAAAATGTGAATTTAGGGTATATTATTATATTTTATACATATATATTATTTTGGGTAAATGTGACAAAAGTAGAAGTGGTCAACTTTATAAATCCATACAATTCTGATCAGGACTCATAGCTGAGCATAGCTAGCTCAGATCGCCTGTTTCCCTATCCATTATCCTGATGATATATCTAAACTCTTCCACTACCAGTGGATATTTTCGAATCAGTATCGATATCTTTAATCGGGTAAAGCTAGTGGCAAAAAAATGTGTCGTATATGGCAAAATATTAGAGCTGCAGGGCATCTCTTAGTCAACTACTCCCGATATTTTTGTATGCCTGCTGTCACCTTTTCGCATATGTGAAAATTCAATTTGTTATAATTTGAAAATTTCGTTTTATTTTATGGAAATGCGCACGATAAGCCGCAGACGAATGCCGGCACAAAAAATAAAGAACAACAGACGCGCTAGCAAACGGGTAGAGTGAAGTGGCTGAAAGTGTAAGGCGCGAAAGAAAAGCAATTTGTGGCAGCTTAAATGCCAATACGAGTTTTAGCCTCCTTTTGCCAGGCAGGACTATTCCTGTTGTTGTTGTTATTAGAGTTTGGTTTTACTGTTATAGTTGGCATATGTTGGGCGCAAGGTGACGACGTCTATAAATAGCCAAACACGTCTTGGCCATTTTTAGATGTGAGCTACAAGCGTTTCGTAAAGGCGTTTCGTGTAACAAACAAACAAACACACACACACACACACATAGAAGGGCATAAAAATAAAGTTCTGTTTTGTGCAGCTAAAAACAAATTGCAAACAATAAACAGAGCTGCCAACCTATGCCGAAATACACATGTATGCCATAAATATATACACGCACGCACACACGCACGCACTGCCGCCGTAGGACATTTGCCTGTGCTTCAGTCAGGTGGAACCACAACAACGATGGATAAATTGAAGCTGCCGCCTACACAGAATTTGTCAATGAAAATGTCCTGAGCGAGTTCCTGTGGCTTGTCCGTTTGCTTTTAGGGTGTCATGCCCATTAGGCAATGACAAGATCGGGTATATGTGCGGGAGTAGATGAAGGTTGATAGAAAGAGGTTTCATCGAAATATGATTCTGTTTTAGTGGAGAATCGTTTTAGCAAGAAATACTAGAAGAAAGTTGAGAGCTCGTACAATAGTCGCATAGTTTATATAAGTGTAAGTAATATATAATATATATATTTAAGTTAATCCACATATATATATATTTTTTTTAAATATTTATTATAAATATTTGAAAACTCTTCTACTCTAATCACACTCCTTCAATTTGTATCCAATTACAAGCTCTACCTCCAACAGACAGGGTATCTGCTAGTCGTTCACTTTCTTCACCCACTCTCCGTTATTGTTTTTTGTCCCATTCAGCTTGTCCGTGTCTTTGTTTGCCTCCCTTAATAGCTGTTGCTGCTGATATTTGGTCATTGATCCAATCAACTGAACGAATTCTTGAGTTTTACAGCATTTCGATTTCAATTGTTATCTTCGTCACTCCATCTCTGTCCATCTAGCTCTTAGTATCGCTCTTCTGTTTTATTGCAAATTCACTTAATTTTGTGGCATAATCTGTCAAATGTGCGTCAGCCTGTCTGCAGCCTCTCACCTGCTCACAATTGATTATCATAACGGTGCGCAGCGTCTCATAGCCATTGCTCGAGTGCAGCTTGGCGTATGATTAATACGTGCAAATCACATTAAATCCTTTCAGTCGACAGCTAAGCCAATTTCTGTGCTAAATAACTAAATATATATCTCTCTCACTTTCTATCTGTTTATATATCAACAAAAGCTTTTATGGCGCGTCGAGCTGGATTTGTCTGCTGAGTTATGTTTCGAGACGGTTTGGTAGGGTAAATTAATTTGATGAGACATTTGGAGACATTTAAGAGGCTATAAGGTAAGGAGAGTTGAATTTACGGAGACTTGATTGACTCTCTCTTGACTGCTTTTAATGAACGAGAGTATCTAAGAGTATAGAAATTATATTGAAATAATATTTTTATTGTCTTTGCAGCTGCCTTGATGAATAGAATCAATATAGTCTCTGATGGATAAATATTTATTTGGAGATAGTTTGAGATAGAACTCGTAAAAGCATCTACAAAATATAATAATATTCTTTTATTCCCAGCTATTCAGTGTGAGTTCCTTGCTAATAGTTAATATTCCTTTTCATATAAAAAAAACTTGTATCCATTCATTGTTTTTATAAACATAATTTATATTCATTTGCAAGCATTGTTAGGGCATCAAATCCGCGTCATATCAAAAGGATAACAGCCTTTTCTTGCTATTATTATTATGTGCTTTTGTTATGTATTTTTATTATGTCTAACAACACAGATAACAACAGCAACCTGAATGACCAGCTCAATAACTCAATCAGTTCCCGACACAGGCAACATGAATTGATGCATTTGGTGGGCGGGACGTTGGCTAAAGCGAAAATATCCAATAAAATGTTATTTCCAAACAAAATACACCTAAACACACACACACACATATACAGATAGACACGTATTTGTTACAAAATCGATGAATCAAAGTAAATTACCAGAAATAAATGAGATAAAATATGTGTATGCAATGAGCTGTGTATACCTGAACGAGCCACAAACGCTTATGGCCGACTATATATTAGCCAAGGCGTGGGTAGACGTCGGTCTCAGCTGGTAGCAGAGCGAGTGAGCAGCTAAGCTTTGATTTAGCCAAGTTAAGCGACGGCGACTACTTATATGTTGACCTGAAAAAATAATAGCAGCGAAGCGCTAGTTGATGCCATCATGAACGCTGTTCGCCAGCCACTAAAAATGCCACACCACACGTAGCACACACACACACACAGTCGCACACTCTCTCTCTCGACAGGAAATTGAAAAAGTTTGTATATGCCAGACATCCGTTTCAGCTGAGCTTCGCGTTGAGTGCGCCAACTAATTTAATAAAGCAGCGCGACATGGCCACTTTTTACAACACACACAGGATCACTCACACACACAGGCACACATCCATACAGCATATCACACTTCATATAACACATGTGCGAGGCAGCGCCCAAAATATTGCTGCCCGGCCTCTTTGTTTAGCCACTTTCCAGAAAAAAAAACTTTTTTTTTTGTCTAAGTAATCATATAAATATTTCTTTGTAAATGTGTTAGCCAACTTCTCTGTGTGTGTGTGTGTGTGCCAACAGCAAAATAAAAATAAAAATAAATAAAATAAACTTTAGGCGTGTTGCGTGTTTATTAAAAACTTGGACGTTTCTATTTACAGAGCTGGGCCAGCGCGTCGTATACGCATTATTTTGCTTCTGTCTGATGAAACGGCCAAAAAGTAACTGTAAAACTCATATGCCATTTTACAAATACAATATTTATCTATTGGGCAGCTGAGAAACTATAAACTGAAATTGTTGTGAAATCAATTGATTTCTCATAAATCAAAACTAAATTTGATAAAGAAAATGGGAATTTTATATATTTATGAACAGACACAAGATGAAGTTTGTTCATATATATATATATATATATATATATATATATATTAAATACAATATATATACATATATATACTTATACATATATGTACTGCTGTCGAGCAGGCCAGCAATAAAGTAGCTCAACAGGAATTTAGTCGTTAAGCTTTCTCTCTCCACCTAAGCCTATGCAATTTACGCCGCCAATTGTAGCTGATATATCTACTATATATTGTTAGTTTTGGGCTTTATACATATGTATACATGTATATATATATATATATATATATATATTTAAATATAGATATTCACCTGATATATATGTATATATAACAACTCAATCAATACCCTTTTCTAGTACGCCGCATATATCACACCCCTACCGCCACGCTTCTTTTAGGCATATCACTATCAATAAGACTCCACATTAGCCCTAACTAACATACCATTTTCTCAGTTCATACCTATTTCACCAAAACCAATATACTCCTTTCACTTCTCAAACAGGTATACTACCTTTAAGCCTATTATGCCCACCCAATTTTTTTTAAATCCTTCAGGTATTGCAACATTTTTGTTTGGTTCTCTAGCAATTTCGCGAGTGGCTTTTCCAACCTGCCGCCTCAACCTATCGATGTTAACAATTTAATCTCACGTAAAGCTTTTATAATGCCCTATATTGTTAAGGGTGCCATTACGGCCACGCCAACTTGTAGCTGAGGTGCGCTCATATTGGATTCTGTGCCCGTCGACACAGTTGGGTGCAAGCCACTTATGCACACATCATTATTGTCAGCGAAGAGCCTGGGACGTGGACGTGGATGGATAGCGGCTCCTTTGGCTGTTTAATTTATCGCACAGCCGGCAAATATGTTTACTTTTGTGCTCAGGGCCACCCTCCCGCCACTCTCTGAAGTAGTTGTCCCTGCTGTTATTGCGATAATAAACCCATTAAATTGCTCTGTGCCCCGACAACGCCACCGCCGCCTTCAAGCCAGAGCGAAGCGGGCGAAAACTGTCAGCGGCCACGTCTGCTTACGTGGTCTGTTGGCTCGCCTTGACGGCTATTGTGGTTTGCATACGCAATAGCAACGTGGACGACAATAGGCCGATATGATTGACTAGCCAATACCCTGTACATAATATTTATTTTAGATAAAAGGCAGGGAGTGCCTGGACAGTGTGCTAATATACTAGAAATAAATTAGATTATATACTAAATTTGTGTAGATATGCTTATTATATTATTTTACTATCCTAGCTTTTTCTGTTTATCCTCTACATGGTATCTAAATGCCATCAAGAACCACCAAACCAATCCTTGGCCACACACACAAGCCCTCTTTGAGGCAACTCAGCCGCGTAACCATCAGCCCTGCTAAAAGGTTTTCCACTTTTATGCCAGCTGTTCGCTGGTTGTTTACTTGCCACGCCCCTTTTTGCATTACCTGCCATCGCCTCCAACCCCGACCAGTCCGCTGCCTAAGTGGGTCAGCTGTGCGTTGAACTGATTAGCGCCCCGACAGTTTACCTTGGATGGCCAAAGGTCTACTAGCTAGGCTTTAACCGCCATGCTGTTTCGCCCCAAAATATTAAACAAAGCCCAAAAAACTGTTTCCGCTTAAAGCCATATGTTGCCCGGTCCAAGGGAAATCGATAACATTATAAGGCTGCCCAATGCGGCGTATACTTAATGTTCACATATTTTCATATATTTTGCCGTATTTCCTGCCGTTTTTTTTTCCTGTTTGGATTCGTAATTTATGCCACGCCCCTGCCATAACGAGCCCAATAATATAGGAAATTATTAGCACAAATATTCGTATCGGAGTCGCATTTGGCATTTGTTGTTCCTGATTTCTTAGCCGCCAGAGCAGAGTTCGCTTTTATTGTGCCTTATGCCGACTGTTTTTTGTTTGCTCACATTTATGTTGTGTGTGTGTGTGTGTGTGTGTGGGTTGCTATCCATGGGCAGCAAAGTTTTATGTCCTTTAGCGTCAAGGTTTTCATAAATTTTAAATGAAAATGTTTATGTTTATATTCATATTTATGGCAACGCCCGTAGGCTCATTAGTAAGCCAAACTTGATGTCTTTATCTGCAACAGCAGCAGCCGCAGCAGCATGGAGCATGAGCGTGAGTCAAGCCGACAAGACAATACCCTATTCCCCAGCTATTACAATTCATAGTCAATAAATCATGTTTGTTGTTCGCTGTCAACTGTCAGACGTTTTTGCTCCCAACTAATATGCCCGCTTTGCCTGCGACCACAGTGTATATTAATGTTTGCAGATTTTATGTTTGTTTTCAACTGTCATTTTCAATGGCTGCCGTTTTTTATACAATTTTTTCATTTCTATTTTGATTTCTCTTGTTGTTGTTGCCACGCAGATTTTTTGCGCATTTTTGCATGTCAAGTTGGCAACTTCATTTGGCGTTTATTGACAGCGACAAGAGCCAAACAATGGAGAGCCAAACGGTAACGACAACAACACCAAGCAACAACACTAACGACAACAACAGCAGCAACAAAGAGCTGTAACTTTTTATCAAGTTATTAACTTATCTAATTCGATTATGGGCGCTGTGCCTGAGGAAGCGTCAAGCAGACTCCCACCTCACCCCAGCCGACCCGACCCGACCTGGCTTGGCCAGCAGAGGCCCAGGCCATAGAGCTGGCGTTTACATAGCGAGCAATTCAATTAGAGTTGTGCCGCAACAACAACAAGCAGCACCAGCAGCAGCAGCGACGATGCTCACAAAATGGCCGCCCACACAGATAAAGACAGACAGGGAAATAGACAGGCAGACAGGCGCACGCAGTCTATCAAAAACGTTCGAGGCAACAACAGCGCGACAGGACATTAGCTGAATGTTGGGATAACAAATAAGAGTGTTTGCCAAAGAAAATGCACAGCCCATAGTTACCCTATACAACAGCTAAAGAAGTTGAGTGAGAGGTAAAATGAACTTGACTTGACAATTGACAGAAATCTCTTAATCTATAGTCACAGAACTTTGAGTTCTGTTAAGCTTCATTTGAGACAGAAATAAATATAACAAGAAATTAGGAAATTCAGGGCAAGCATTCAAGCCGTTCAAGTAAATCATAATGATAATCCAGTGTTCTCAACATTTCAAAAATAAGGACAAGGCACATGTTTACATTAAAGGTATCTTCTTTTTTTGAAATGTTAAAACCGCAAAAGTCAAATGTTGTTCAGTCGACAATACCCCTTTTCACATATAACAGGGTATATGCAGCCATTGGGCATCGCAGTCTCACTCACACCTTTCTCACTTCCCTTAGGCAAAGTCAAACATACAGAAACAATCTATCAATTTTCTATATGTTCTGTGCCACATATATATTTATATAAATAAATATATTTATACATATATCTGATATATTCTCAGCAATTTCCGCCAAACATCATTCATCTTTTGGCATATTTTAAGAGTTGCTCACATTTCCGCTTACATTTCCATTTTCATTACTTTTGTTGCTTCTCTTTTCAACCTTCCTTTTGTCTTTTACTGCTTTGTCAGTTACATTTTTTTATGTTATCAAAAAAAAAAAAAAAAAAAACTAAATCTTGGCCTAAAAAACTTGTCTGCCCTGAGTTAGTTGCATGCAAAGTTCTTAGCCTACATAGAGCCGGTCGCATTGTTATCGCAACAGTTGTGCGTGACTGCCCGACTGGCAGAACGCATACACAATGAGCTCCGAAGTAGCCATAGGAATACTTCCTACTTGCATAAATAATAGCTAGCTAAGGCTGAGTTGAAGAACATAATGTTTTCATATTGGAAACAGCTGTAACTTGAATAGAAATTAAATAGTTTTGTAGGCGTAGGTATATTCTAGTCAGGCACTTTCCATGAGCGCAGCTGTAACTTGAATAGAAATTAAATAATTTTGTATGTACAGGTATCTTACAGTCAGGCACTTTTTTTTACTATAAAAAATACTAAATTCTTCCGAGTCTCCACATTTAGTCTATCTTTCAATTTAGTTTTCCTTGTTTCATTCATGCTCAATTGTCATGCAGGATGTCCTTTAGTCGAGCATTCTCAGCAGCACTTCAAAGTGCTTTTCGCATATTTGATGTAATTTTTATTTGTTCAGGCATTGTTTGATAATTGATTTGCAAAATGAAAGCAAAATGCAAAGAACAACGAAATGTTATGATAGCAAAATGAGATGTTGACCAGCATCCAACCAACCTCCCCCTAAACAGTTGCCTGCTGAGTTTTCCAATCAAAGTTGTCGTTGTTGTTCGTCGTCATCATCGTCGTCGTCGTTATTGAAAGGAGCTTAATGCCCAAATAAGCTGTCCATTATTCAGCAGCATGTACGAGTGCTCTGTTGTGAGTGTACACCCACACCCACGCCCACACCCACTCACTCACACACACACACACACACACATACACATGAAAACTTTCTTCATGAAAAGCTGACATTCAAATGCGCACGAAATGCAGGAGGCGTAGGTGCCAGCACAGCGTCAGCAGGGGGGCGGGGCTGTGCAGGGCATGTACTACTGCCTCATGCATTATGCGCATTGTTTGTCAACAGACAAAAGCAACATTTTATGTGCTGCCTAAAAAATGTTTTCGTTATCTTTTTGAAAAAATAAAAACGAAGCAATAGACTTCATGTTGCAGAGTCCTGCCCGGTCAGGGACAGGGACGGGGACAGGGATTGGGCAGGACGTCCACAGCAAAACGAATAAATCACGTACGCATACAGTGGCTGAGCGTGGGCAAAAAGGTACTGCGAGCATAGTGGGCGTGGCAGTGCGTGTATCTGCATAAGCGTGATCGATATACACCAGCCCCCAGCTCGCTGCTAATTTTCATGCAACAACAACAGCAATTACCACTCGTGCTGAAAGCAGCCAGCTCGAGGCTGAAGACCGAAGTTTTTGGCAGCAGCCAAATGTGCACTGATAGAAAACGGGAGTAACAAAGTTTGAGCATTGCTCTTCAATTTGTTTACGTTTGTCCTAGCTCTGGCTGCCATTAGAAAACTTAATTTACTCTCGCTTCTCAGCTCATTTTTTTTGCTCAGTGTACTCAACTGGCAAGAGCAACAAAGTGAAGCACAGCTGCCAACAATGAAATCAAGAATTTCTTCTTTGCCCAAAAAAACTTCAAGTAAACAAGACAGGTAACAGAAGACGGGCAGACAGACAGATGGACAGACAGACAGAGGCAGCCAGTTGCAGGGCTTGCTCCTTGCTTGGAGAACCTGGTAGAGCCAAACATTTGATGTTTGTTAATATAATTAAGCGATTTGCATTGGTCCGTAATATGCTTAAGGATTTTTTAATTAATTTTTGTTTGTTTATGTTCGTGTTGGTTGGCTTGAGTGTGGGGAAAATGTGAGCATCAAGTGAAGTGTGTGTCTGCTCGAGTGTCTGCAGAGCAGCCCTCATGCAGAATGCAGGCAAAAGACTGAACAAGTTAGAAACAAAGGCTGAAAGGAGCAGGCAAAAGGCAACTGCCAACGGCTGTTGCTGCCAAATTTAAAACTTATCATTGAGATTGTCCTTTAAAGGACTCAACTTTAACTTGGCGGACTGCCTGGCTGGCAATGACAGGACAAGCAGCGTCAAGAGTTAACTAAACGCTTGACAGTTGCAACAAGCGTTCCACGCCCCCACCCCTAACCGCCCATTCCTCAAAGCCAAGAAAGAAACCTTGGCCCAAACCTCAGGCAAAATAAGTAATAGCTGCGTAGATAAATGTCGTAGAGTGGGAATGACTACGTGATACTCTGTAGAGCGGTAAAGAGACTCAGCGAGTAACAGAAATATTTTATAGCTACAGTAGTAATATATAGTTTTAGAGCTATTACTCGAAAACTGTTCTTGCGGGACTCTTAAACTGTAAATTTTCATAGCTGTGGCTCAAAAGCTCTGCATGCCCTGCTCGTTAGTCGATGCCCATATTCCAAACTAACCCTATACGCTCTCTATTCGCTCTCGAACAGTGTATCAAGACAGGCAACAGTCGCGTCGTGACGCTTCCGTCTCCGTTGCCTGCTTAAAAGTTTTGCGTCGCTGTCTCTGACAGCCGCTGCGCAACTAAAAGCTGCCATCTCGTCCGTCTTCAGCCTTTGCCTTGTGAGTGTCTTCCATCCAGGCATGCTCCCATCGCCGCCAGCGGCTCCATCGTCTTTGTGGCCTTATATCCGTTGCCGCAGTACTTCCTGTTTACATTTTAAACTAATAAGCAGCCCACTGGCAGCCCGCTGACAACAGCGCTCGCATCGTTTTCAATTTTCATTTAAGCGCCGTTGGTTTGCCGTATTCAATAAATCAGACGACCTTAGTCGGCTATATATATATGAATAATGTGTCTATATACCATATGCAAATATTGGCTGGCTTTGGTAAACAGCAGCAGTATAAGGCAACAGCAAGGCAAACTTCGGAATATTATTTACCCACAAACGTCGCATGAAAGTTCGAATTGTTTGCCCAATAAAAACTGTGAATATTACAGCAGCAGACATTATCTGATTAAAGAGCAGGTAAGAAAGATAAATATTATTATTATTAAGTAGACCATATAGTGCAGGTAGCTGCCTGCCAAACTGCTAATAAGCCACGTGTCCTATGCCTTAATTGGCTTCAAGTCCCATTAGGGCTTTGGCAGTAATATCGTATGAGAAAATATCTTAATTATGAATCCTTGTGAAATACCAATTACTTAGATATAAGCATAGCGATAGGCATAGGCATAACAAGTAAGAATAATGCAGTCCAGCGCCAACTATTAGACAAAGCCTGATTTAATATTAAATAAGTCTTAAAAATAGCTATTTAATAGCTACAAATTTAACATGAATTTTTCCACAAGCTAAATGAAGTTTAGCGAAATTTTCATGAAGTGAACTCGTATAAGAAAAGATCTAATTATGAATCCTTATGAATATATAGTCATAGATATAGCCAAGCTATCACAAGCAAGAATATTGCAGTCCTGCGCCAACTACAAAGCGAAGGAAGCCTAGCCAAAATTCATATTAAATAAGTTTTTAATTTAGCTATTTAATAGCTAAAAATTTAACATCAAATATTCCACAATTTTCCCAAAATTTCAGCATTTCTTTACCGCACTCTGCGCAATTGCGGCGAAGCTCAATTAATTTTACCGAAATTTTCATGAAGCGAACTTGAAAAGGATGCGCATAAGTATTTCCAGATACTCAAAATTGTGAGGAGACACAAGAAAGAAGAAGCTGAAGAGTAGCAGCTGAAAAGCGCAATCAAAATGTCAGTTTTGAACAATAAATTAGAGCCAAAAGAGAACTTCCTAGGCCAACTACCGCTAGAGCCCTAAAAGTATGCAATAATATTTTTTGCCTCCTTTGGAATGTCTGAGAGGCTGACAAACATTATTTTTAATAATTATTATGTACGGGTGGAGGAACGAGTTGGAGCTAAGAGCAGAGCAAACAACTGTCTGACTGACAGCTGAGCAGAGTGCGTGTGTGTGTGAGTGTGTGTGCGAGTGTGTGTAGCCTGCCACCTTATGCCTCCGCCAGCACTCACTGTTTGCTTTATCTCATTTAACACTTGAAGAACTTTTTACACACACACTCGTGGCGCTTTTGTTGTTTTGAGTGGGTGTGCGTTAAGTGATACACCTACCAAGCCCTCTGCACCCTACCTCTGCCCCTCTCTCTCTATCTCTGTCTGTCTGTCTGTCTTGCCAAAGCAAGCTGGCCAAGCGTCGCATTTGCACATTAACTGTGTGAAAAATTATGATTGAGCTATAAAACAGTCAGCTGCGTTTTGCTGAAACGCACCTGAGCAATGAAAGAAAAATGAGCTTGGTCGACTGCCAGATGACCTGTAATAAGTTCAAATAGCTTTCTGTTAAATATTAGCTCACGCATATGCCCACTTTCACAGTGTACAGGGCATAGAGCAAGGCTAAAAAGTTTAGCTAAGGGCAACTCACAGATACACATACGAATATAGACATATGGCTATGGCTGGGTAAAGTTTTTGGCAAGCGCATCGTGCAGGATGTGCCTGTAGGGCCGCTTTAAGTAACTTAGAAGGCAAACAGACACACACACACTCACACACACACATGTCGCACACACTCACGCACTACAAAAGGGAAATTTGCACTTTGTCTTTGCTTCCGCTGACGCAGAACTTTAACAGCTGCTGCCGCCGCCGGCAACTAATGAGCCTCGATCTGAGTCCCAAGTGCATGCGACTTAACCCACAAATGTTAACCAGAGCGTGCCAGACGCGCTGACATCCCCAAGAGGGACACAATTAGGCAAGCTGCTGAGCAGAGTGGGGGTAGCAGGAGAGAGAGAGAGAGAGTGAAGGCTGCCGCCATGCAGCGTAGTTAGCAAGTGAAGTGTATGCCTCCTCATATCGTATCAATATTTAATGAGCTCTGGGCAGCTGTAGTAGCTGGCGGTTCATACCAATTGACTTGCTGCACATTAATAATATATGTCGTCCTATAAATCAATCACGCGACAAGCCGATAAATATCACACGGCGAGGCACAATATGCACTCGAAGAAAAAGTCAAATGAAGCTTCAGTGAGAAAAATAAATTTAAATGGGAGATAAAAATTTCCTATTTAAAATCAAAAGTCTAAATCGACAAAAGAAACTTGAATTTAATTGTTATGCATTGAAAACAGGCATTAGGGTATTCGCAAGTCGGACACTCCCGACGAGAACACTCTTGCTTGTTCATGACTTCAGTTAAAACTGTTCATAGGAATCTGGGTATTTGATAGTTGGATACGCCCGACTGTTCTTTTTGGTTTTAACTCTGCTTGAAACTGTTTATAATGAATCAGGGTATTTGATAGTTGGATACGCCCGACTGTTCTTGTTCTTAACTCTGCTCGAAACTGTTCATAATGAAACCTAATGATATATATTTTAACAGTTTATTGATCATAGATTTTTATATAACTAAGACGATTTCCAATATTTTTTCGCTATTTCATATTCAATTTTGTTATAGTTCTTTACATAATTGCTACGGTAATACCCCACATTTTTCTGCAAGTGTAATCATTTATTTTATCTACATGCAGCACATGCGGCAGTTCATAAATACGTTAAAGACAATAAGCGCTGCGCAATTTGTGCGCTGCTTTGGGAGCATTTACGGGCTTTTATGCTGGCTAAAGTTAAAGCTTCCGGCTATTTATAGATATAAGCCGTGCACACCTTGAAGCCAAACGCACTGCCACTCCAATCGGTTCTCCACCCTCCACAGATCAACTGCCCGCACCCTCGAACAGTTGTAACTCCGAGCTATTTATAGACAATGAGCTGCGAGTAAGCTGAGCCGAATGCTGCTGCGGGTGATGCTGCTGCTGAGGGACATTCGTATTCGTTTTATGATCTAAAAATAGCATCAGCAGCAGCTTGAAGTTGCATACAACATGCAACATGTTGCAAGCACTACTCAGCTGCAGCTGAAGAGCGAGAAAATCTTTTGCTGATTTGGCAAATAAATTTTGCACAATTTATTTTCTATTATTACGAGACCCAAAGGATTATTGAGTATACAATAAGGAAAGCATGTTGCAGGCGGGCGCTACAGACTACATGATACTCATTTACGGGTCACAATTTGGGATGAAATTGTCTACACAGCATAGCTCTATGAGTTGTCTATACGATATTATTTAATATTAATATTTCTAGTCTGTAGGTTGCATCGGTTAAATAGTTTGTATAGACGGACGGAGAGTAAACGTACAGCAAATTTCAGAATACCTATATACTCCTTACACGAATCTAGATATCTATATATATATATATATATATATATATATATATATATATATATTTTATTTTTCATTTATTTATTTCTAAATATGTATTTTTTTGTTACATTTCTTATTTCCACAAATTTCACATTTTTCATGCCCAAACGAATAAAATTTATTTCGCTTCAACTAGAAATTCTTTGCCAAATGAGGTTAAAAATATTTTTTTTTATTATTTTGCTTCTGCCTACATAGTTTCAATTGAAGCAACTTAAAATGCGAACTCAAAAATGCAGCAACTCAAATATTTTGCATTTTCTTTCCTAATCATTATACAGAGCGAGCTTAAGCACGTTTATAAATAATGAAAATATTTTATTTCCATGCAAATGCCTTCGCCTGCTCCTTCGCCTTCGCCCCATAGCATTTGTGTATGGCATTCATTTCGGCTTATTGTTTTCTGTAAGAACTTTGTCTGCTCAGTCAAGCTAAGCAAAAGGGGATACTTTTGCACTTTCTCTCGTACTTTCTGTTTCACTTGACACTTTCTTCGCTGTGTGGCCGTAAGCCTTGCAGCTGTCAACCTACTTAGATATGGTCGAAAGAATATGCTTTGCTTCTTTTTTCGGCTTAGATTGTTGAATTTTAATTGCTCAGCGCCCTTTATGCCATGTTCTTTTGCCCCTCGCATTAACATTTACTGCTTGCAGTGGAAGCAGAAAAGAGGAGAATATTGACTACGCGATACTCGTTCCCACTTTTAAAGTACCTATATTGATTACTATATCAATGTTTTCTGATTTTACATGCCCATATTGGGTCGACTATATAACTCATGGATCTATTTGAGTTAGTCACGGCCCAAAAGAATTCTTTATAGAAATCCAATATACTCTTCTACCTTTGTGAACGTGCATTCAGAAAAAAGCTACAAGAATAGAACGCCTTAAGCATTTCAATTGTTTGACCTGCCCAAACCCCAGAGAGCCCAAACATAACCCATTTTGTCGCCTGTTTCTTGCGCACAATTACACAACAACAAGTACAACAATAAAGTATATAAAAATAGAAACGATAATTATAGCTTGACTGGCGTATACCCTGTACGCACAAATATTGCTGGAGTCTTCGCTAATTAAATATCAATTTTTTATTTCTCTTTAAATTGCCTACCTCCTAAAGTTTCTCAGATAAGTTGAGTAATCGACATCAGCAACCCCAATATAATTCTCACTCCATACCACTCTGCCATACTCCCATCGCTTATCTGCCACATTTACTCTATCATAGCCCACTCCACTCCGTGCACCTCTACAGGGTATTCAAAAGAAATGAAACGCAAACGTTTGCCGTTTTGTCGTAATCAGAAAGACGTAAAAATTTTCTATACAAGCAGGTAACGAAAATATTTGAAATTGCTTCTTGCTGCTTGCTGCTTGCCATAACCTTTCAATTTCGGTTCCACTTGCCACTTTGGTTGCCCCGCCCCGCCCCCATGCCATTGCACTGAGTTGTGCACCCACCTCCATCTGCACCTTGTTTTACCTTTCGCTTTGGCATTCCGTCTCTCTGTCTCTAATGGCATAAATTTGGTAAAGCGTCGCATCGCGTCGCGTCGCGTCGCGTCGCGTCGCTTCGCTTGTATTTTTAGGTTATTTCGCCCTCAGCTCTTAACGACAAAGTAGACGACAGCGCATCGTTCTTGAATTATTTTCTACTTCTACACTTTCTCTTAATACACTTATACAAGGGAATGTTGGAACTTTGTCACAGCATGTCTGAAGCAAGAGATTTATATATAGATGATATACAAATGTAAAATCTTAAGCTGCGTTAGTGCCGTGTTAAGATAGACAAATGTTAAAGCTAGGGAGATGAAGCAACAGCTAAAATGCAACTAGAAATATTAAATAGATTGCATAGGAACAATTCTCAAATATTTATAAAATATTCATTCAAACATTATTCATAGTCAAAAAAAAAAAAATTTATTGTTTTGTGGAACATGAAAAATATTGTAGACAACATTTGGAGAATTTTTACTAGACGAGCTCAGTTGATGTATTTAAAAAAAAAATCTGGTGAACTATTTTTTCTTTACCCAAGTCGTATACTTGATATTATTACGAATAACAGAAGAAAACTTGTCTCTCATAGCTCTGATTTGATTATTTTTACATAACAAATCGTATTTTATATTCATATCACATTGCCGTTAGAGCATTTAGCATTCGGCATATTTGGAATACTTTTCTTTTTTATTTTTGCTTTCTTCCTTGTGGCACGCGGCACGTTACTTGATAAGGTTAATTGCCCATTTCATTTGGTTCTGGGTGAATTTTTGCTTGTTCAATTCACGATTGCGTTAGCCTTTTTTGCGCTTTTGGGTTAGATGTTCATATATCGAAACTCTGATTTGATGTCCCGCATCAATAGCACATTACTAGCATATTGTCAGCAGCGCACAGCAGGCGACAAGGACATGGGCATGGGCATGGACATGTGACACAGGTCAGCGCAGCGGGCTACACAAAAAAAAAACACAGTATATATATATATATATATATATATATATATATATATATATATATATATATATATATATATATATATATATATATATATATATATATATATATATACATAGCAACCACAATAACAACGGAAAAAGTGATATGAAATACTTTTTGTCAGTGGCAGGCACTGAGCTTCAGGATAATATCCTTCTCAATGCATATTCAATTTCATCTCATTATACGGGAGCGGGAGCGAGAGCGACCCAGCTTATGGCTACCAAATGCCTCGACATCATATTACCATATATGCGTCTCAGCTCTAAAATAGTTAAGGAGCTAAGTGAAGACCTTTTGTGTTGCCATTGGCATGCGTAAGTTATTTGTGCTGCCCATAATTGAGCTTTGTTAATCATCGAAGTAGATTATTTGTTGCTTTTCATTGGAATTTTGCCAGGCATTGATGGAATATTTCAGATTATAGGCTGCCTCTGTTGTGGGTATGTATAGCAGTGCTCACAATGTCTAGTATAATGTATCTTTTGTTAGTCGCTCACGTAGCTATTTCATGGTCTGAATTGCCAATGCTTAAGTTAATGCCGTTCTATGCAATTCTCATCAGCACATTGTACGCAAATACTTTTTGGCTAATTAAAGTTTATCCCTCAAATTTATTTTCATATTTTATGTTTCATTAAAATATATATCATGTCTTTTATTTTGTTTACCAAGTATTTTTTATTTTTAATTGTCTTTTTTAATCTACTTTTATTAATTTTTAATTTCCTAATTTGAGTTTCAGCAACTCCGCCGCACAGGCCTAATTAACTTTTAACACCTTTCATAATCTTTTATTTTCTCCACTTCATGTCCTTTTTTTACGCTTCTTTTCGCACACCGAGTCCTTTAGTTGGTCAAAGAAAAACTCACAACAATTTGACAACTAACACCTAAGGGCAAAAGTTTTAACAGTAAAACTATTTCTACTTGTATTCATTGTTGCTGAAGTGCTATATCTGACACACACACACACACACACACACATACATATACATGTACATTTATGTGTATATGAATGTGTGTTTTTGTCGTTCCTGCAGCTGACCGCAAAAGCCACAGCAAACAAACGCAATAAAAATAAATATAAAAATAATTATGACTAGAAAAGTTGACAACAACAAAAACATTTTGTTTTTTTCCTCTTTTTTTTCTGTTTATGATCTTAGCTCAAATTAGACATACAACTTGCGACAACAGACGACAAATGTCACAAAGGACAAAAGGCGGCATTTGAAAGTGGTTTTAATAAACGTCCTTGCGGTTTTGAAGCTTTGACCATTTAGAGGACTTTCCCGGAAAAGCAGGTCGAGCAGCAATAAAGCACACCAAAAAAAAAAAAAAAAAAAACAAGTGGACTAAGAAAATTATGATAAGAATGCCACAAAAAGAAAATAATTGAAGAAGGCACACACAAAATTCAGCGAGCTGGGCACTGAAGTGCGGCTTCACAGGGACAGTGGACAGTCATTAAAATGAAGCTCGCGCAAATTATGCAGCCAAAAACAGAAAATATATTCGCAGGGTTGAAGTTTGGGGTTTTTTGAGCTTATGGGGGTAGGGACACTGGCAATAAGGGTTGAGGGCGTGCAGCCAAAAAATATGTCGCCGATGTTAAGTGCTTCATTTAATTAACAAAGTTGACATGAAAGCGTGTTGGCGCGAGCGCGCGCCGTTGGGGAAAACCCAATCCGCACCCAGGCCGCTATCCAGCCTGCCCGTGCTATCTACCTCTAACTGCCTCTCTCTCTCTGTCTCTCCCTCTCTATCTATCTCTCTATCTTTCCCATCTTCTATTTTTTTTTGCTGTGGCTTATTAATTGTTTGTGCGAGCAGACAACACGTGGCGTATACGCGTTGCTACATTACTCATACGCCAGGTGTCTTTGCATTTTCTTCCTTTGGCCTCGAACTTATGATTTTTCCGCTTTAGCCAAAATTTAATTACAGAACAGATCAAAGTGTCACATGTTGCATAGTTTGCCATTTAATTAATTATTGGATAGCCATAGCTCATCTATAGCTCGCACACTCTTCCCTCTCTCCCACATCTGGATATTACAATCTGTGAACAACAGCTGCGTATTTCTCAGAGAACAATAAATGTTGTATATGACTATATATATATATATATATATATATATATATTTATATATTTATTACTGTATATTTTTAGTAAACTTTATTTATTTGCTATCTGGGATCTCGGGGCCTTTATAAACATTGTTCATATTTGCTTTTCATCACTTGCACAAATATATGCCGTCCTGATTGGTACGCATTATTTTTTTCTGTGTGTGTTTTCTGTTGCTCTTGTTGTTATTGTTCCATAAAACTGTGACAACAATAGCACACAGAAATAAAAAATTCCAAACAAAATTATATTGACATACAAAATATGTTAATTTATGTGTATATGGGCAAAATATTACAACTTAATTTGCAAAAATATGCAGTGCGAATTGAAGGCTTCTGGCGACTTGGAAATTGGGAATTTGGAATATTCTTCATATAAGTTCTGTATCGGCTATATATATGCATATATATTTCATGTATCATAAGAACTTACGTTTGCCTACTTGGGATGTAATATAGGCAAAAAGGTATATCTATTCAAGTTTTAGAGATAAAAAAGCTATATTTTCCAGCTGAATTACTACAGCTAAAATATACATGTATAGATATTAAATCTTATGGGAGTGGAGCAAATTGGGTCAAATACCTAGTTATGGATTTTTAATATATATATATATATATATATATAGATAGAAATATATTATTTTGCCCACGCATTAAACATAATGTAGTAGTCAAATGACTATGAATATTCAATTCGAATATAATTATTGAGAAAATATTATACAAATAAAAATTAAGTTCAGTCCAACAAATAAGAATAATTATAGCTAATGAATAATAAATTGTCTTTAAATACAAAATTATTCAAAATAAATTATTAATAAAAAAAAAATAAAAAATAAATATTTTATTGGGACTATTGGCAATACTATAAGTTGGCATGTCCCTAATAATTTATTGACATAAACCGAATTCCGCTCGCAAATTAGCAGTGAAACCCCCAACTATTCATTAATTAAAACTATTAAGTCAATGGCCAAGGATTTTGAATAATTAATGGCAAATGCGCATAATAATAATTAATAATGATAAAAAAAAAAAACAATTAAAAATGCAACAGACGGGCGTTACCGACGGCAGAACACTCATTCATCGTGAATAAAAAAACTTAAACTTTTAGGGAAGGAAACAATATATATTTTCCATAGTTTTTAGAATTTTCACGCCACCAAGAGTCGTATATATATTAGATATATAATTAATATATAGCCCAACTCAACTTAGTTATCGAACTTTGGGAAAATCGTAAAGCTTCATGAGACGAGAGTCCCAACGATTTTATAACTCGAACCTTGCACAAAACCAATATACTCTACTCACCATATGAGCGCGTATAAAAAACGAACAATAAAAATGTTTGCAAAGTGCATTGCTAATAAAGCCAATAACATTTAGCGGCTTAATTGCTTTTAACAAGGACTCACCTGTCAATGTGGCAATTCGCAGTTATTTATTTGTTTTCAATTGCTTTGAGCTGTTGTTTTTTACACGATTTAATTTTAACTTTGTTTTTTTTTTATGGATTTTAATGCAAATGTCGAGGTGATTTTTTTTATTTTCGATTGTTATATATTTTTTGCAGCTACAGCAAAATAAAAACATTTAAAGGCATATTTAATGTGGCATGGCTAAGTGATCGTAAAACCCATATGTATGTGTGCGTCTGTGTGTGTGTGTGTGTGTGTGTGTGTGTGTGTGTGTGTGTGTGTGTGTGTGTGTGCAACAGTTGCCAGCAACTGGCTGGCACCTATTTTATGGCAGTGGCAATAAAAAGAAATATTAAAATTGCAGACCGTGCAACAGTTTGCAATTATGTGCGAATGCACATGGCCCAAGCCAGCAGCTTAAACAATTAGCCAGGCTAGCAATAAGTACGCTTTTAACTGTCTCAACAGCTGCTGCTGCTACAATTAAATTTTTTGTTTTCAAATTTATTTTCAATTAGCTTTCACTTGTTTTCACTCCTTTTGCTCCCACACAATTCCCATTCATTTGGTCACTTTATGCTGTCCGAACTTTGGTGGAGCTGTTGATTCGAATATATTTCTTCTTCCTCTTCGTTTTTTGACTACTGCTCCGCTTTTTGTTTCTATTTTGCTATCACCTTTTGCAACCTTCTGCGACGCCAGCCAACTGCGAACTGAACTGCTCCAGTTTCGTATTTCACCTTATAAAGTGCGTGGCGTTGTGACGCTCCCGTGTTATCCTTGCATGCGACTCCCGACTGCCTTCTGTGTGTGCCCGTCTGCTTCCAGCTTTCGCTGTTGCTTTGATAAGAACCTGCCACAGTGTGCGTGTGCCTGCCGAGCAACAGACACGGACAGCGAAAGAGAGCGCCAGTGATACACTGCGAGAGCAAGCGCGCGCGAGAGAGAGCGGAGCTATTGGAAAGTCGAAGCACATTCGGCGATGTTTTTCTCTTCGGCAAGCTTTGCGAAGAAGCTGAGTTTTTAACTGTCAGAAAGAAGATTTGAAAAGGAACATATTTTTGATAAACAATTTTTGAAATAATAATAAGAACATATATATATATGTATATAAATATATATTTATATTTATATAATTTATTACACATTTATATTTTTTTACATACATGTATATTTTTGAAAATAATTTTTATTTTACATATTTTTTTAAATTTATATTTATTTTTAAATCAATTTATTTTAACTTACACATTTTTAAAGATTTATTTTACGACTTTCACTTTGTAAATTGTCTATAAATTATTTATTTATTCATAATTCGAATCGTTATTATTTTTAATTTTGTTTCACAATTTTCTGGCTCATTTAGCATATTTCCACTAATCTACGACTCAATTTTTTACAGTTAAATTTATTTCACTCTCCCACTCACACACACTCTCTCTCCCTCTCTCTCCCTCTCATACACACACTCCATTTATCATGGGTGTGAGCTTTCATGAATGAACACCCTCCTGTTGCATTTGTTTTTATTGTAAAAAGCATCTGACTCGACTCTCACTCTCTCGCTTCCGCTCCCACTCACACTCTCACAGCTATATGCCTGGCCCTGAAGTTCAAGATGAAGGTTATGCAGCAACAGCCCACAGACACGCAAAACTCGAACGTAAAAGTTGCACACAGAACTAGCCTGTGTGTGAGAGTGAGAGAATGAGAGCTTTTTTGGCTCTCACGCGCTCGTTCTATGTTTAGTCGTACGCTCGCTTAAAACATCGCGCACTGCTAACATGTTGCTGTCCAGCAGCTCGCGACTTCGCGTCGTTTTGTTTTGTTTACAGCGTTCGCTTTTTGAATTACCGTTGTGTGTGAGTGTGTGTGTGTGTGTATGTGTGTGTGTGTGTGTGTGTGTGTGTGTGAGTGAGTGAGCCTGCATTTACAATGGAAGCCCCGTACCGTTAGCAGTTTCTTGGCTACGCATTTCTTCTGTTGCCCGCCTTTGTGACCCAATTTCATGCCTTCACGTACCCGGCGCTCAGCTGGAAACAGTTGGCAACGGCTGAGCCAAAGGCCCTGGCAGTGGCAGAGGCTGCGACAGCGAATGAGGCATGCTTGGCATTAAAGGCATTTGGTTTGCCCACAGATTTTGCAGTCATTCCTTGCGCTTGATTGGCTTTGTGCCCTTTTTTGAGCGCAAGGCAACAACAATCAAAGCAGCATAGGCAGCATAGGCAGCATAGGCAGCATAGAGAAAGATTGAGAGTTGAACATGGCATGAAAAGAGAGAGAGAGAGCGAGGAGAAGGGGAGTTAGGCAAGGAATTGAATCTCACATATTTGCATAGTGCATGAGGGCGTGCTACGTATGGCGTATGCTTGATGCTCGCTTGCTGCCAATTACTTGTCAACATGTCGCGCTCCAACAGCCACCCAACTAACTGTGATTGATTGTGTGTACGTGCAACGGCCTGTGCGTGTATCCCACTGAGTGTGTATGTGTGTGTGTGTGTGTGTGTGTGTGTGTGTGTGCGTATTGGCATTGTTGTCGATGCGCAACTGACTGGACAGCGAGCTGCCAAACCTGAAGCCAGGCTGCCAAGCAACTGCAACTAAACAGCTAAGAGCAGCTTTCGTGGGGAGTGTTCGATTAGGAAATACCCGAAAGGTATAGATTTTTCTTTTCCTGGCACTACATGACGAAAAATAACTGGCGTCACTATGCAAATTTTTTATAAATTTAATTTAATGTGCCTTAAACATAGTTCTGGTCATAATTACTATACCCCATCTTATCTATATATATTTAATGCAGGGTATTCGAACATGCTCCACTTGTAGTTGTTTTTTTCTTCCTTTTTGGTGACATTTCAAATGAGAAATGTGCTTGAAGCCCTCAACTAGCGCTACGTAACTGTGAAAATGATAAAAGTTTTTCTGGAGCTGAGCGCTATCTTTTCTTAATTTGAGTTGGCCCAGTTAGCAACTTAGTCCAGTCAATGATGTGAACTTTAGAACTTTGATTGGCCGGCCACACACAAAGAGATACAAAAATATATATACACTCAAAGAAAAAGTTCTAGATCAAATGCTAAATAAAATTCTGGTAAGCATTTTGCCTACAAATTTTCTTAATGAGGAATTCATATAGAAGAACTCAATTAAAATTTTATTGTTCGTTAATTCAATCAGTGAAAGAATTTTCTTCAAGTGTACTATGTTGCCTTGCCTGAGTCACAGAGCTCAGAGTCTTTAGCACAAACCTGCTGCCTCATTAAAAACATAATCCAACAGCTGGGCTAACTTAATTTGTGCTTGGAACAGGAGCCAGCAACCAGCAGCCAGCAGCCAGCAGCAGGCAGGATACTCCTCGAGGCTGTGCTTAAGTGCATTTTATGCTACAGCTGCAACTGAAGCGAGTGGCATTTAAGCTGATAAGCCCTCCAGGCCGGGCTTAGATAAAATGTAAATGCAAAATAACTGAATGGCAGCTATCTGCTGGGGGCACAGGCAACAATAACAACAACAACAATGACAATTCTAAAAGCTCTGGCTTCACGTCGTGGCATACAAATCACAGTTACTAATTATGCTTTCATTGCGACTCGGTTTACGCAATCTCTAATCAAATCTGGACAGCGAGACCGGAAAAATACGTTGACTAAGAACCAAAGCCAAATCCAATGTTGCACAGACACGCAAAAGCGAAAAGCACTGAAGAAAAAACTCAAACACCAGCAACAACAGCAACAAAAGTTGTGGCTGTAGCTGTGGCTATGCCCATTATCACAGCACACCTGAGCACACATAAATAAACCAGGTCAAAGTTTAAACGCTTTTCCGCTGCTCAGCGATGCGCACGTGAAAATTAAACCAAACAAAAAAAATGCAAAAAAAAAAGGAAACCGAAAATGAGCAGCGGCTGTAAGTGTTATTAGCATGAGTACAGAACAAAGTCAGAGTTGGGCTGGAAAACTGAAAAGTGTTTGACTGAAAACTTGGCTAAAACTAAAAGTGGCACTAGTATAGCGGCAGAAGGCAGAAGGTAAAATATTTACTTTATAAATTAATAAAGTTGCTCAGGCTGTTTTACTCTGGGCATATATGGTCACCCTAACGCACAGCAGAGCATATTTTTAAGAGTTTTTATATGAAGATCAAATTGGCCTAAAATTGTCAACAAATTTATCATAATATATTTGAATTCCATTAATAATTTAGTTCTAAAGCTTTTGAATATTGCACAAATGGTCACCCTGAAAATTCTTCTTAACTTATACTCTAGTTCAAATTACAAAGAAAGCTAACGAAATTATGAAATTTGTTTACAGTTGAATTTCATGCATAATTTCGTTTTAAAATTCCCTCCCAATATATGGTCATCCTATAAATAAAAGAATATAGCATTTCGAACAACAGCAAAAAAAAAACTAACAAAAAATTCACTAACAATCTTTAAGTCTCTCAGAAATTTATTTATAATATAAATATAAATATAAATATAAATACATATAATATAAATATATATATATAGTCATATATCATATGTCTATCATATATCATATCCGTATATGGTCACCCTATAGTTTTGCTCACGCTCGCACCACTAATTAGGCGAAATAACAGTAACAGCCAAAAAGTGTAGCATAGTTTAGTGCGCAGACTTTTAATGTGACAGCAACGATAAAGCGACTCGATACGAATAACTGCTCACGCCCCAAAATTGAGGTCGCTGAAATAACTTTAATACGTTCGTTGTTGTTGTTGTTGTTGTTTATTTGTCTGCCGTTACTTTTGCTGTGGCTTGGTTTCAAGGGTGTGACCGCATTTGCACCTGAGCTACGGTCACGAAGACGTCGCCTTGAGTTACGTTTCTAGTTATGGTTGTTGCTGGTTGTTGTTGTTGTTGTTGTTGTTGTTGTTGTTGTTGTTGTTGTTGCTGTTGCTGTTGCTGTCTGTAGCGCAGCTTAATTAAAGTTCAAGTTTTAGTTGAATTTTCGTTGGCCATATTATTGCTTTATTTACTGAACCATTGCCCAAACTGGTCTCTGGGAATTGAGTAATTTATTTGACTTCTCAGCAACTGCAGCTAAATGTGCGGCGCACGTGGCGTATGCGTGATATTTTTCATTTATTTCTTTCACTTTCTGTTTTTTTTTTGTTATTTTGTCGAGACTTGTGCAACGTTTGCAATTTATGCTACTATATAGATTCGTTGTATCATCCATAGACTATATTTATTTTTCATTTTCATTTCACCTTTGTTTTGGGTTTTGTTTTTTTTTTAGTCAATCCTCTTTTCGCCTTTTCTTTTAATCCATTTCTTTTCTCGCTTTTGTCTGCCAAGTTTTGTCACGTAAATCAATTAAGCAACGGTGCAAGCTAACTTATTGAATGGCATAAAAAAGTCTCGAACAGGTTGCAGACAAAGGCAAAGCGCAGAGCGGAGATGAAAACAATGTGAAAGAGTTTGCCAGATGGGGACACCTGGCTAAGGACATACTCTGTAAGCAAATGTTATAGAGAAAAACCAAATTTTAAGATGTATTATGTATGATAAATTTGCTTTTGCTCTTCCTTAACTATACTGTAAACCCTTCATACCCACTTCTCATATTTACAGGGTATATAGATGTACGAAAATAATCGACAAAGTGTGAAATTCACAGCTGTCAGTTGATTCAAGATGGGTTCACTTTAGATGCCAGCAGCAGACAAATGACAAACATTAAACCAAAAACTTTAGAAAGCCAAAGAAGCTTAAACGGAAAAACAAATAATTTATCAGTATATAGAGATTATATACACATACATATATATATATATAGATATATATAATAAAGTATTCAGTTAGTGTCATTCAATAGGCATTGCCACACCTGCAAACGCAGTTCGATTAGTGCTCATGTTCGCAGCTAATCAAATCTCATTTGTATTGGGCCATTCGTCCAGGTATTCAGCTGGCCAACTGTCAGCTCACCTGGGCATGTTGGCAACATTTTTCCATTTTCCAATTTGAAATGCTGTGTTGCGTGCAGCTGTATTACCTGCACACGCCCACGCACGCCCACACAGCAAACGATGATCGATGCGCTGTAGCCTGGCAGCCAGAAATTATGGTCGAAGATAGAGCAGCACGCGAATCCATTTTGTCAACCAGTTTATGCCATTTGCATGGCAATGGGTAATTTTCATTTAAATTTATTGACTAATTGCATTCGCGCAACACACAAATAAAAAAGCTTCGACCGCTCGACAAATGCCAAATAAAATGGCAAATTTATCACGCGCCCAATTTATATATATATATATATATATATATATATATATATATATATATATATATATATATATATATATATATATATATTTGAAATCAATGTCGCGGTGTGGCCAAAGTCAAGCGAAAGCCAATTAACAAAAAAATTGCTCAAAGTGTGAACATTTGATTTAATGAGGCAGCAAAGTGAGACTGCGAGACATAGAGAGAGGGAGGGCGAGTGGGCACTGGGGGGGAGTGTGTGATAGGTTGCAGATTGACCTTTGTGCTCAAGGGGAGTCAAGGCTGCAGCTGACAGCTGCCAGTTTTATAACTTTTCAATTAGCCAGAAAGTTGGGCGCCGAATAATTTAGTAGGCTAAAAGCTAAAAGTGATTATATACTAGATATATACAAACATATATATGTGTATATATATATATATATATATATGTTCCTATATATGCCACCCTATGCAAATACAGCAAACACTCTATAAATGTTAGTTAGCTCTTCAGCCTTTAAATTCATTTTACTCGCTCAAGAAGTGAGGAGAGTTTATTAGTTTTGTGCAATATCCGTCTTGATATCCTATTGAAGCTAGACACAGGATATTTACTTTACTTACAAATAAATTGGTCAACTCTGCTTTGGCTTCATCTTCTGCCTTATACAAAATTCCTTAGATATTATAAACAATTTGTTGCAGTGTGGAAACTTGTTTGGGCTGCTGATTATGTTGGCCAAAGTTATGGCCAGCTAATTGGCTGGCATACAAAAAAGCGTTAACTAGGTGGAAAATGCTTGCAAAGCGGAACTTTGAGTAACTGTTGCTTGCTCAAAGGATATCCTGTCTATGCTGTTTGCCTTTCAATGCAGCGCACACACACACACACACACACACACACACACATTATTACGTGTGTGTATCTTGCATAATCGCAAGAGCAAGCAACGGAAACAACTTGTTGCAACTACAACAACTTTGAGCATTGAGTGTGAGCGTGGGTGTGTGCGTGGCTCTGTTTGCTACAACAAACGCAAGGTAAAGCACAGGTGTCGAGTGTAGCGCTCAGCACACGTTATAAATAATTTATGTTGTTTGCCGAGCAGGTGTACAAAAATTCATTTCACTTGGCTCTCGGACTCCGCACAGGAACATTTTCAATTGAAACTTTAAACATTTGCTTAAGTTTGGCAACTCAACTTTTCTTTCTTTCTCTCTCTCTCTCTCTCTCTCTCTCTCTGTCTCTGTCTCTGTCTCTCTCTGGCCCAGTTAACTTAATCAAAAAGTCAATATTTGTCTAGCCCCTGCCGATAGGTTAGTTTTCGCTCGACTTGCCGGCCACATCCAATCAGCAATTCATAATTCGATTAAATTTGTTTAATTGCATGTGCATTTCGCAAATAATAAATCGTTGTTTTTGCCTCTTGCCTGAAAGGATCCGCAGCCGTAGTCGAACAAAGGCCATAAGCACTTTTACATATTGTAAAATGAAACAAAGCCCAATTGTTAACAGGAACAAAACACACGTGAGTGTGTGTGTGTGTGTGTGTGTGTGTGTGTGTGTGTGTGTGTGGGCAGTAAACAAAAACAATGCGAGAACAAACAAATGGAAACACCGGATGCCATTGCGAATGCCATGCCCAAATGGGATGCTGTACAGTTATTTATTTGTTTGGTTTTTTTGGAGGCGCGATGGGGCGTGGTAATTGAAATGGCGCGCTGCGCACAGCGAGTACCGTTGCCGTTTCCGCTAAGCACAGGCAATCAGACATAGGCACGGCCAACGCCGAACCTAACACCAAAGCCCAGCCAACCGCCCGGTTAGTCAGAGCGGCAAGCTCCCCCGATCCACTGCTAAAGCAAATCAAACTCAAGGACAACGCGCGCCACAATTTCAAACAATGTAACAAGGGACGCATAACAACAAGTGAGCAGTATGCTTGGCTGACTAGTTCCATACCCTACAAACAGTGGTTCAACATTAAATTACATTAAGCAATTGCAGCAAGCAAAGCGATTATAATTATCGATGATTTTCACTTCAACTACTGGGAAGTTGAGTTTGTGATCATTGAGATGAATCGATATTTTTCAAGGATCAGCAGCTATCGGTATATATCGATATATAAAGCCTACCCTCTAGCTATCTCTAGCTTTGCAAGCCTCTGCTAGCCGGCTCAGCCACAGCTGTTGGCGCTGCCACCTTTCTGCATGTTCCACAAAATTCATCATAACCCCCTTTAGAGCTTTTTCACTGAGTAGCTAACGCAATGCCCAAGCGCGCAGCCTGTTCATTTCGCAATTTCCAAACAGCTGCCAATGCTTCCCCGGGCAACGTTGTTTCCATGACGTCCTGTAGCCGCGATAAGCCTTTGCCTTTTGTTTTACCAGGACGCGCGCGAATTGTGATGGCGTTCCATGCGGCGCCCTTTTTTAATGGACAGCCATTAGACGCATTTCTTAGTGTTAGCACAATATAAAAGCAAAAGAACAAAGCGCAGTTACTTACGTGACGTGCATGTTGTGGATTAGTGCATGCACCGCGGATTAAAAATCCGCTCTACTCTTAAATTGTAAAATTGCACTAGCAGAGAACAAAAATGGTGTTCACTATGAAAATGGCCGCGGCTGGACTGATCTCTGCTAACGAGTTGGCAGCTTAAACACATGGTTGTCACTTCACCAATTAATTGATGGCAATTAAATGTACCTTTTTATGATAGATACGAGATCAATGCTAATACAAGGCACATTAATAAATTAATAATTAAATTGAAAATTGCTAAATACATTTTTGATGAGTATGCAACTGCACGACTATTGGGAAATACATACGTGTTTACGATCTAATTTGAAATGTTAACAGCAAGATGCCCAGGGCTGCAATATAGGGCACATTCAAACAGGTTGCAGCTTAGCAGTGTTGAGCAATGTGGTAGGAACAGCTGATGCGACTTTGCTCATCTCTATTGTTGTTTATATTTTTCAACAGAGTATTTATATTTTTATAATGCGACGATTTGTTAGCGTTTTTGGTAAAGAAAAATGCAAAATTATTGGCATGATACATGTAGATGCGCTGCCAGGTAAATGGAGCCATAGAACACTATCTGAGCAACGATTTTAATATATAAATATTCAAATGAAGGCACGCCTCGCTATGCCGGCAACTGGAATCAGACCATTGAGAAGGCCAGACACGAGGCGGAGCTCTACAGGAGACAGCAAATGGTAGTCAGACAATGAATATTATATATGCAAGAATATAATCCAATCTGCCACATCGTACAGGACGCTGTGCTCATCGAGAACATGCACGACATACCCTACGTGCAGGATCGTCACCTGGGCGCCGAGATTGTGTCCTGCATGACGCGCCTGTCGCTGGCCGTGCGCGATATCCTGCCAAGGCAGACGCCCTGTGGCGTGCAGGTGCTGGCCTGTGGCAACAAGCAATCGCTGGCCATAGCCAAGGCCTGCCAGCTTCAGTTCATACGCGCCGAGGGCTTCGTCTTCGGTCATGTGGCCGACGAGGGCTATACGGACGCCTGTGCCGGGCAGCTGCTGCGCTATCGCAAGCAAATCGACGCAGAGGACGTGCTCATCTTTACGGATCTGAAGAAGAAGCACAGCTCGCACGCTATCACAGCTGACGTCAGCCTGCTGGAAACGGCTCACGCGGCGGAATTCTTTCTCACGGACGGAATCATTGTGACGGGCACAGCCACTGGCCAGGCGGCTAGTGCGCAGGACGTGGAAGAGTTAGCCGGCCAGCTGAAGGTGCCACTCATAATAGGCTCCGGCGTGACCAAGGACAACATAAGTCAATACTACGCCCAGGCGCAGGCGGCGATCATCGGCTCTCACTTCAAGCTGGGAGGAGATTGGCAGCAGGACATCGATGAGCAGGCCGTGGAGGCATTCATGGGCAAGCTGAGCGAACTGAGGGGCTGATGTAGTAAATGCTTTTATTATAAATAATTGAATGGATGACGTACGACAATATATTCTAATTCTAGAAGAGATTGGCAAAAAACTCATAAATACGTTCACGTAGCGAGGGCGCTTTGATTACCTCAGCATGGCTTCCGTTGTTGAACACAAAGGGCTTCGGCTCCTGCGCGTTGACTGCGTCATCGAACTTCACCCGCTTCTTCTGCGGAACTCCGTACAAGGCTTCCTCCTCAGCTGATTTTAGAGTCTGCTCGGGTGTTGTCCAGCCGCCGCTTTTCTGGCTGCCTCCACTCGAGCGGAGGGGGAAGAGCACATCCCGAAAGTTGCCATCGCCCAGGTCCACATCGAACAGATCCTCGCGCTTGACGGCCGTGGGTATGGTGTTGTCCACGTTGTGCGCCCGGAAATACGACTTCGAGTCGGAGTAGCGGCTGGCGAAGCCGTAGCTGGGATCCGAGTCGAGTGGCTGGCTGTTAGTGGGTTTGCTCCGCTTCAGGATGCCGCGCAGATTGGTGGCCTTGTCGCCACCGGTGGCAATCATTTTGCACAGCTTGGAGATGCGATTCTCCTTGCTGGCGGACTGCAGCTCCTCTTTGTTCCTCAGCTGCACGGTGGGCGGCGGTGGTGCCGGGCGCTTGACACTCACGGACAAGCTGGATGTGGACGGTGTGCACGCTGCCATCTGTTGTGGATACTTGCGCTTGCGTGGAAAGCAAATGTCATTAGCCATGGACTCGTTGGCCTCCTCGTCGGAGTCCGTGCTGCGGTTGTTGTTGCGGAAAACCGTCTCGTAATCCTGTAAGGGAAGGGGATCAGTAAGCTGTCGCCACGGCTGGCATCCGGGCTACTCACGCATTTGCGCTTGTTGGGACTCAGTACATAGTCGGCGCCGAATTTCTTCATGTCCTTCTTGCGTATGGGCGTGCGTTTGCTGGAGTCCTTGCGCAAGGTCTTGCGGCACTGGACGTGCAAGTCGATGGCATCGCGTATGAAGCTTACCCAGGTGCGCGACACCTGCAGGTCATCGCAGCCAAAGATGATGCCGTCGCTCTGGCAGCTCAGCTTGAAGTTCCCGGGCATCATCTCGTAGACTTTGCACTTCTTCAGCGGAAAGATGCAGCAGCACTCGAGGGAGTTCTCCACCTGGGTGTTGGGCGGGCGCTCCTTGACCACCTTGCAGTACATGAAGATGTCCGACATGAGGACGCAATAGCGCTTGATCGGCTGGCCTTTGTGCGTGATCTTGCAGAGCATGCCCTCCTTGATGACGCGTCGCGATGGCTTCACTATGTTGGGCGTGCGGTTGACCAGAGAATTCTGCAGATGTATCAGATACTGGGTGATTTCCTGCTCCTCCACGCAGGCGTTGATGTGCGAGGCAGTCGCCTCGATCTCCTTGACCGACTCTGCAAAGGAAAACCTTGAAATCCTCTCCAGAAACTGTTTACAAGTCTGAGCTTACCCTTCAGGAGCTTGTAGTCCGCGTCGGCCGGGCTGGTGTAGAGCAGCACCTGCTCCAGCAGCAGCTTGTAGCGCGGCACACGCTGTATGGGCACAATCATCAATGCGTTGAGCTTGCGCTGCACCTCCGGGCGGCTCTCGTTCTCCTCCAGAAACTTGCGAAAAACCGGATTCTTGCTAATCAAGTCCTGCAGTATGAACAATGCGCCTCGGTAGTCGAATGCATACACAGAGTAGAGCTTGAAGAAGGGAGCCATCTTGAGGAACGCATGGGCCACATTCTCCATGTTGGCTTCCAGCTCGCGCAGGAACTCGCCGTTCAGATTGTGAATCATCTCGATCTGGCCAAAGAGAGCGGTGTGGTTGGCGGCATCGATGATGGCCAGCTCCTTGAGCGGGCGCACAAAGTATTTCATCAGCAGCTCCAGCTGCTCCAGGTAGGATTTCTCCGATGTGATTATCTCCTCCAAGGCCTGGAGCCGGAAGCCAATGCGTTTGCCTGCCTCCGGATTGGGTGAGCCAATAGGACTGCTTGAGTTGCTGTCCAGCATGGAGCATACTGGCAAAAGGCATGAACACTAATTAGCAGGCGTCCTTTGTGTTTGGTTTGGGCACGCCCCTTCGCTTACCTTTCTTACGCGACTTGGCTGTCAAAAGGTTTCGCTCTTGCAAAACCTGACGCAGCTCACGACTGAAACTGAGCGGTGTGTGCGGAGAGTTGGCTACACCTTGGGTGTGGCTCTTTTGTCTTGGCGTAAACATTTTCACTTCAACTTTTCCGCAGCGCGATGAAAAAGTTAATGCAACGCGACGCCAACTGCAACACCTGCTGGCGGCTGTGTTTGAAAATTGACATTCACTGTAGATGGCAACAAGAGGGTTATCGATAACAACATTTAAACCCGGAACTGGTAATAGTCTTTATGTATATGTATCGGAACGACACAGAGCTAACACTATAATTTTTGAAATTACATATTCTCTGAATTATGAACAAGCAAATATGTAACTATGATTTATTAACTGTAAACAGGTAACAAAGGGCGCGTTTACTCACGCACTCATTACTGAGCGCTGTAGCAGGTAGTTTAATTTCGGATAGCTCCACAAGTAGCACAAGGTCTCCCGCTCTCACTCTCACTTAGTCAGCTCTGCAGCAGGTAGAGCAGTCAGGCTTCTGTTCTTAGTTTAACTCTGACGCTTGAAGTGGAACAAGCACAAAATTAGTCTGTCCAAAGTGCATTTGTTAAATAATTGTTTTTAATTTAAATAATGCTCATTTGGCGCCATAATTGAGTGTCGTACACTTCAGTAGTTCAGCTTTGGCGCCACAGGTGGAACTACCCATATGCTTTATGAACCACTTTAACTAGTTCACTCCTTGAAATTAGAAACTGCAGCCATGGTCCAATAGTGACTGCATCAACAATTATTTTTATACGTGTTCATAGCCCAATTATATGTTTTGCTCATTTATTTGAATGTACCCCACACAATGCACGCACAGCTGAGTGAACTAGAACAGCGCATAGCCGCGCGCCTCAACGAGAAGATTGGCAAAGATGCCAATCAGCTGCATCGAGCTGCACTGCTCGTTGACGATTCCAAGCAACGTTTGCAACAGATCAGTCAGAATGTGAGCAACAAATTATGATATTGCAGCATATATAATTGCTTTAGCCTTTTAGTTCAACTATGAGGAACCGCTTAACGCGTCCATCTACAAGTCGGCGCTCCATTGCCAGCAGCAGGTCTGCGAGAGCATCGACTTCGAGGTGGAGAAACTTTCGCAATTCAGCGCGAAACTGAAACAGAAGCTGAAGGAGTGTCAACCAGCCCTGGAGGGCGTGGCAGAGGACCTAAACCAAGTGCGACAGCTGCAGAATGTAACGCAATATCTGCGCCTGGTGCAGGACATACAGGAGATCAGCGCAGCACTTGGCAGCGCCATCAATAGCAAGGACGAGGCGAAGCTGGTGAACATCTACCTGACGCTCTACGAGGGCAACGACTGCGAGCACAGCGTGGTGGGTCGACTGCAGGCGGTGCAGGCAAACTATCTTAAATCCTACGCTGAATCCACAGCCATCTACTGGCACAAGCTGCTGCTGCAGCGCCTCTCGAGCGAGTTTGAGGCTGTGCTCAAGGCAATGCGCTGGGCGCACTTGGAACAGCAATCCGTCAACTACTCCCCCACTCGCGACACTGCCAAGGCGCAATTACTCGCCGAATATATGTTCCTCATCAAATCCCCAGTGGAGGAGCATGCGCAGCTGCAAAGCATCACCTCCAGCATTGTGTGCCCGCCCATTAGCCAGGTGGTGCAGCTGCTATTGGCGCCGTATCGCCAGCGTTTCATGTTCCACTTCACAGGCACGCGGCAGACGAATCGATTGGACAAGCCCGAATGGTTCTACACACAGATCCTAAACTGGGGCAAGCAAACGCATTTCTTTGTGGGCAAAACGTTTCAGCCAGCGGCCATGAAGGCGGGAAAATTGGACTACAATCTGAGAGTAAGTGGACTCTAATCCCTAGGAATCCCCACTAAATGCTTCTCTATTCCAGCTGGAATTCATGCGCGGCCTGGTGCAGTTGACCATCGAGAAGCTGGCGGCGGACATTGAGCAAATTGCGCAGGATGAGAATCTGTTTGCGCATCTGCTGGATGAGACGCTGGCCTTTGAGGCGGAGCTGCGCGAGACCTTTGGCTATCCGGCTAGCTTTCCCAGCGCCATTTCCGTGCTCACGCAGCCCATGTATTTGCTGCGCTGGATATCGCTAGAGGAGCAATGTAAGGATCAACTGAGACTGGATTTGGACAATCTTCTTTACTTCTTGTCTCTTTCCAGTTTGTGCAGAGAAAATGGATCAGATCTTGCAGGCGGAGACGCCGTTTCAGCTGATCGATCCCAATACCTACGAGGATGATCTAAAGATACCGAAGTGTGCGGATCAGTTTATGCGCCTGCTGGACGCCATTAAGGATCGATATTATGCGCTCATACAGCCCGGGCATCAGCTGCAATTCCTGCAGCTGCAGCTGGAGCTGATTGACAGCTTTCGCCGGCGACTCGTGCAGCTGCACAGCAGTGCAGCTGTGCAGAGCCTGCCCGTGCTGAATGCCATCAACTATTTGATAATGGTGCTGCGAGAGTGGGGCGAGAACGTGCACTACTTGCATCTGCATGCGGCGCTGGCCGGGCCAAATGCCAGCGAGATCAACTCGGTGTTCGAGCTTGCCGTCGCCGAGCTGGAGCACTGGGCGCGCCAGCTCATGAAGAATCTGGCCAATAAAGCGGTCAACGAGATGAAGGCCAAGTCAATGAACTATCGCCACGACTGCTGGCCCAGCATGCCCGAGCAGAATAGCCGTGAACCCTTCATCCTCTCGCCCAGTGGCGGGGAAATGTTTCAGGTGTTGGTCACGCTCCTGCACAATTTGGAGCGCGAGCTGTCCGCCAATCTGTTCAACCAGACGCTGCGTCTGATGGCCCAGCAGATCGACGACTTCATGCTGGAGAATATGGTATTGAATACGAGATTCTCGACAGCCGGCGCTGCGCAGTTCAACTACGACATGACGCTGCTCTTCGCGCTCTTCGGCCAGTACACACGACGGCCCGAGCTGCTCTTCAAGCGGTGAGTCATGACCGCTCTTGCTACATATCATATTTACTGAGTTCATTATATCATTTCAGCATTCATGACGCTGGCAAATTGCTGACAGCGGCGCGGGGCACAGCTCTGCTGCTGCTGGAGACACTGCGCGGCGGGCAGACGGCGGAGGAGAAGACGAAGCCACTGCATGAACTACGCGTGCTCGGCCTGGACAGCAAACAGTGCATCGAGGTGCTCGAACGGCGGACAGACATTAAAATGTTTTAAATAAAGCAAACGTGGAACTTTTTCGACAAAACAAATTGCGATCGATTCGGCGGGCAACGCATTCCAAAATGTGGGTTGACTCACAGATAAGCCCTAATTACACATTGAATTAGCACTATTAGCATAAGCATTAAAGCGCATTATAAGTTTATAGCAGTTCACGTTTCACTACTAATAAGCTTTTGATTGAAAAACTTATTTGTTATAGAGATTTTGGAAGAAGAACTGGTAGAGCTATGGACAATATTTGGCCATGGGCTATAGGTGTAGTAGAGCTAGCTTTTTATAGAAAATATATATTAAGCTTTATTAATGAGCTTTCAAATGAACAGCTTTAGGCTTAAGCCTAAGGCTAGGGCAAAGGGAAGTTGCTTGATCGAAAGTTCGTATAAAAGCAGTTTTTATATAGGGAGTATATAAAGTCTAAGAATACATATATATATATGTATATATGATTTTTTTTTAAATCAACATTTTATATATATAGTAAACTTTTTGATAACTTGAATCCAACTAGGAAATAATGGAGTTTCATAGCCAGCTCAGCAATCAGTAATACATATATCTCATATATATAGACTCCCCTTACTATCGTATATAGCTACCATAGCCATTATCGGTCAACTTTGAAAGTTAATGGAAAACTTCTCTATTATTCAAGCTATGCCGACCTGACCTGATTCAACAACAGCAATCTAGACTCTGCTTGCTATATGGTATAGAGTAGAGTATATAAACTAACTGTATCTATGGCTGCTGTAGCCCACATTTCTAATAGGCGCAATCAGTCAAATGAGCTCTATCATCCAGCCGCTTTATGACTAATGTGGACTTTGGCTGCAGAGACTCGCAGCACAATTTGTCATATTTCCTTCCCTATAGGTGATATATAAACCTAGTCGAAAATTTCTTAGTAGAGATTTGCAACAATTTCTATACATAATTATACAGTTACTTACTATGGAAAAACAACAAGCAGTCTAACCACTTCTTTATCGACGATATATATATATATATATATATATATCTATGGGGAGTGTGCGAAACATTATGGAATTTCAAACGCAGATTTATTGGAATATTAATGATTTATTTGTTAAACATTACTTAAACAGAGATTTTTGATTTATTTAAAAACTTGTAAAACATGTACACAAAAAATAACATGCAGTAATTGTATTAATAATAAATTGCTCTAAAAATACATAAATGTAATTTATATATATGGTATATGTCTATATGTATGTGTGTGTGTATGGTTGTGTGTGTGTGTGTGTACTTTCTCTTCCTTTCTTCCTTTTTGACAAACAATTCCGATTAGTAAATACCTCGCGATAGATTGTTCGCTCATCACATTAGCCAAGATCAATCGTAGACCCGTCTTTTCACAATGCTTCGAGACCCGACCCGCATTCCGGGC
This sequence comes from Drosophila fulvimacula, assembly GCA_035045555.1. Taxonomy (NCBI): domain Eukaryota; kingdom Metazoa; phylum Arthropoda; class Insecta; order Diptera; family Drosophilidae; genus Drosophila; species Drosophila fulvimacula. The sequence continues at coordinate 1,330,377 of JAWNOX010000203.1, read as the reverse complement.
GGGCCTTGAACTATACAATTTAATAATAAAAAGGAATTATCGCTGCGAGCCGCATGCTGGTCCATTGTGATTCCTTATTCAAAATTCTGATAGTTGGCCGGATTGACAAATGTCGCCCGTTGGGCTGGGCTCATGTTGAGATTGCCGCGATGCTTTCTGTCGTACGCCCAGATGACGCCGGTAGCTATCAGAGCCACTGTTAGCCAGCCCATAAAGAACAGCTGCACCCAGGTGTGATCGTCCTTGCTCTGGTCGGCGATGATGCCGGCGACAATGGTGATGACAGCCAGGCCGAGATTCTGTACGGACTGGCAGAAGCCGTAGGCGGTGCCCAGCTGATATTCGGGTATGATGAGTGCCACCAAGGGCCAGAGACTGGCGGCCAACATGGAATACGACAGGCCCATTATGATCATGCCCACATAGGGCGTCACCTGGGTGAACGTGAGCAGCGCATGGGCGGCGATTGTGGTTATCGTGGCGGACATCACCCAGGTGACATTGCGGCCCAGCTTGTCGATGATGAAGCCAAAGATGGGCGACGAGACGGCAGCAATGAGATAGACCAGCGAGTCGACAGTGTTGGCCTGCGCCTCCGAATAGCCAAAGCGATCCATGAAGAACTTCTGGCCGAGAGCAATGAATGGAAAGATAGCCACGTAGTAGGCGACACAGATGATCGAGACCATCCAGTAGGGCGCCTTAAATGTGAAGACATCCGTCAGCTTGGGTATTTCGCCAGAGGGATTATTGTTGCGCTGCGTAATCCGTTCCGCCCGCTTGTCCATCCAGCCGAGCACGAGCGCACAGATCAGCGACATGACACAGGTGAGCGTGGCCAGCATCAGGACGACGCCAAGGGCAGTATATCCTTGATAGAAATTGGTTACGTACTTGTAGATCGGCTGCATGACCCAGAAGTTGACGGTGCTGCCAAAGCGAGCCACCGACAGCTGCAGACCGAACACCATGTTCAGCTCCTTGCCCTTGAACCAGAGCACCGCATAGCTGTTCTGTGCGACGGCCAGCGACTCGGCGCCGATGCCAAAGATGAAGCGCCCGAGTATCATCAGCCAGAAGGTGTCAAGCAGCGCTCCACTGGCAAAGATCAGCTGACCCACCAGCAGGATGAGCATGTAGATAATCGTGCCCAGGCGTATGCCGAACAGACGATCGATCAGGAATCCGCCCACGAAGCAGAGGACGACATTGGGCCACGAGTAGATAGAATAGATGAGCGTAAACTGGGTCGCACTCAAATCCAGCTCCCGCTTGAACACCGACTGCAGGGCGCCCGGATTATCGTAGCAGAAGTACGAGCCAAAGCCGAGCAGGCACATGAAGATCAGCGCCTGGAAGCGATGGCAGGTGCTCGTGGGCATGCAGCAGCCCCCGGAGGGCAGAGCCAACTCATTGTCCTGACGGCCGCGATCCGTGTTCGCTGTCTCCTCCTCATTGGCTGCCAACTCGTCGTTGTCCACAATGCGTTCCTCGTCTTCTCGAGCCATGACTAAGCGGCTCGCTGAACACAATTGCACTGAATGGATAAATAATGATCCGACTCTGACTAGCAGAAAAGGGCGTTTTACACTTTAAAACGAAAACAAAATAATTGATATCGAAATTTGTTTTCGTTATTCGCTGATTTCTGCAAAAGAAACAGAAAATTAACTGTCATAGCGACAACTGAATACCCTAACACAGGCATTGTTTGCATAATACAGGCAAATCCTATTCCATTATATCTATAACAGTTTGTTATTCTATTAGTTTTACTTTATTATTATTTGTTACTTTTACTTAAAATTTTGAAAATTACGCATTATTTGCTGCGCAAGAATTGAAATTTCCACTGCCTTATATATTTCATGTCATATTGAACACTATCTGCTTTGGCAGTGTATAAAAATGCCGTTGTATCTGGTTCCGCTCTCTAACACACACAAGCAGTCCATTTTAGTTGCATTTGTATGCGTGCGTTTTTCAACTCTTGCTTTGTCTGTTTCTCATGGCTATCGCATTCGTCTATATTGTTTTTGCAGTACTCTGTGCTCTTCTCTTTGTGTACTGTTTTGATGCTTGTTTTATTCTGCGTAGTAGTTTACGCATTAGTTTTTTTGATTACATATTCTTATCATTTATATATACATTTAGTTATACACTTACATTGTTTATTATTCTGCTTTGAACACACACGAAGCACCTAATTCTTCTAGCATTGATTATTGGGCACCTGAACGTTGTTAGCGTCCAAATAAAACTAAATTCAATTTTCAATTCTCTCCTACGCTGTGCGCTAATTAACGTTAATTACTTATGAAGTGAATGTAGTCGTTACAGCTACCGAGTACCGAGTACTTTTGAGCCAGGGCTGCACAAAATATATAACAAGCAATCAAATGTTGTTATTGCAAATTCAGTAGTTATCGAGGGAAAATATACAATACAAAACTAAAACGAATAATTTTATATTATTTGGGGCAATTGTCAGCTCTTTGTATCCATAAATTTGTATTTAACTTGTGATTCCAAGTTCATATATTGTCCAGCCCTGGCCAGCGTATAAGTTTCACCATTAGCGTGTTGTTTAGCCGCTTAAAATGCATTTAATTATATAATTGCTCAAGGAAAACCCAGCACGGTAATGGCATCTATTGATACTAGCAAGCGCAAACCCCGACGCACACAAGGCACACCATCCTTTCATTATCGTAATCGCTTCGCCTACGCTTTTCTGGCAGCCGGCACGTTGCTTTTCGGGCTTTGGAGGTGAGTCTTGGGTTGCAGCGCAGCAATTGGCAATCCATCAATCATTTTTATAAATTCCCTTTTTAGTCTGACACCCATGCAACGTATTGCCAACGAAAGGCTGTGCAAAGATATACTCTCAATCAGCGAGCAGGAGAAGGATCGCAAGGCCTTGTTCGACTTCCCTGCGCCCCGTCCGGCCCAATTCATCCGAGACGCTATAGAGGAGAGCGACAGATTGCGCTCGGAACGTTGAGAAGAAGAAGAATATAAAATATATAAAATGGATAGGAAGACGCGTCGTGCAAACTTTGAGAAGCTACAAACCGCGAACTCCAAGCTGCGGTAGGTCGTGCTCTGAAGCCTCAAATAGTTCAGTTTCAGTTGTTTACTAATAAAATGTTGTAGTTATACTAAAACTCTTGTTTCTTTTGCTACTTTAAGCTCCAGCAAGGCAAGCAGCGTGCCCCTGACCTTGACCGAGTTTTTCGATCAGGCGGAGAGTTCGGGCAATACGGCAGCAGCATCAGCTCAGTCGGAGGAGCCCAGTAGCAAGAAGACGCGTGCCAGCCGCGAGGATAAGCCCGCCAAGCCCAAGAAGGCGCCCAAGCTGAAGAGCAGTACAACCCAGAAAAGAGCTCGCGGAGGCGGACGGAGTAAGCAGCCCAGCATCAGCGACTTCCTGCGCAACGAGCAGCTCTTCTCGGAGGTCACGGCGCAGCATTGCATGGCCGACAACTTCAGTCCTGATGACATTGAGATGGCGCTGGCCTTGTCCAAGTCGGAGGCAGAGAAGCATGGACGGCTACGCCTGCAGGACACAGAGGACGAGCAAGAGGAAGTGGTTAATCTTGTTGATGATGCAGCGAATCAATCCACGGATAATATTAGGCGCAAGCTGCAGAAATATGGCTTTCGCACAGCTGCCAAGGAGGGTGAGTCGGCCTAGAACGCTGCCAGAAATCCCTCTAACAAATCTCTTATAGAATACAACGTGCTCACCTTTGCGGCCATGCCCAAGCGAGGCAAACGCTGCAAATGGGCAAATAAATTCACGCCTCTCACGCTGCGCAATCCGGCGGAGCAGCTGAAGAAGCTACAGGCCAAAGCGGACGCACTAATGAAGCAACAGGTGCGCACCAAGCTGCCGAGTGCTGAGCTTCAGCAGCCATTCGAGCTGAACAGCAAATTTCTGCTTCACTTGGAAGCCAAAGCTGAGCGACGCATTATCCACGAACCAAGCGAGAAAACTCTTACTGATCTTCCCGCCTACTATGTGCAGGAGCTAATAGAAGTCAGTCATACTCCTGCACATCATTTGCTCAAAAGTTGGGAGGCCATAGCTGGCCGGGATTTGTCGCCGAAGCGGGAGAGCGCTGCGGGCTTGCGTAGAAAGCAGCAGTTGGAGCAGGTCTACAAGGAGCTAGAGGCGTACTTTGGTGCAGCTGCAGAGCAGCAGGAATTGGATGAGCTGGAGAAACTGGTAGTGGACAATATGATACAGGATAAGAGTCAGGACTTAGATGAAGCTGCTGAGCAGGATGAGAGCCCTATTGAACCTCTAAAGCTGGAGCAGAACATAGTGATAGAGGATGAAGTGAAAAAGGTACTAAGCACAGCGAGTCCCTTAAAGGAGCCGCCGGATAAGCGAGCCAAGATGATGGAGAAGCTGGAGGAGCAAAGTCATGATAAGGAACAGAGGGAACTGGCAGAGGATGAAGTGAAAATAGTAATAAGTACAGCGAGTCCCTTAAAGGAGCCGCCGGATAAGCGAGCCAGGATGATTGAGAAACTGGGTGATAAGGAGAACACGCAGCCCAGCTGCTCGACAGCTCTCCTTACTGTGCGCACGCAGAGCGTGCGCTGCTCGTCGCCTGATCTCTTTGCGGATTCGGATGATGAGGAGGAGACGCCCTCAGCCACAGGCAGCGCAGCTATGGAGATGCATAATTTCTCTCTGAAGGTCTACAAAAACATAAGCACAACTGATATGAGTAGCTATGAAGTCTACTCGAGTGATGAAGGTAAGGAAAAGGCATTGAATGGAAAAGAAATTTGAATGAAAACGAATTTGTTTCAGTGAAGACTGTAACCGATGTTAAGGCGGAGCATGGCACTATTCCAGGTTAGCATTGATGCTTTATCCTTTATTACAATAAACTCAACAATTTCCATTTGACTTCTCTGAACAGCAAACTTTATAGACTTGACGCAAAAGTCAGATTCATCGAATGCCGCCATGGAATACAATTCCAGTAAATCGCCCTTCGAGCAAATTCCATTCATAGACTTTGAGGAGGACATTGAAGTGAACGAGCAGAGTGTGCCTTGTGAGATCTCTGAGGAATTGTATGCCAAATATGAGAGTCAATCAAGGCAGACGCAAAGAGACGCCACGAATCATTCCTTCAAGATGAGCTCAACTGCAGCTTCGCCTGCTTCAGCTGCTTCAGCAGTTGCCTCAGACTCCACGCTCAGTTTTAGTCACTTGGATAACACAAAAGTTGCCTTCAGCTTAACGCAATCGCCCGCACAGCTGCAGGACAGCTTCAAGAGTCCTTTGAGCCGCCTCAGCAACTCCTTTGCTGAGAAGCCCAGCTCGCCCTTTGCTACGCCATTGAGTCACTCGAATGCAAGCATTGACTTAACGCAAGACGATGATGATAACGATGATAATGATAATGATAATGATGATGATGATGCTGGTGTTTTGCTTTCTGATGATGAAATCAACTACTCCATTTGGAAGGCAGACAAAGGAGCAGGAGATGAGCAGGCAAGCAGTGACAGCAGCAGCCCTCCCAGTTCCCCATTGACGAAGACCAAGAGTGTGCCCTTCTTTAAGTCTATGGATGACTTGGATGCCTATTTGGATGGCTGCATAGCGGCATCCAGCCACTCACGGTCACCCAACAAAAGCGCCTTGAGCAAAGAGCGCGCCCAGTTTGGCATCCTGGACGCAGCTGTCTCTCAGCCATTTACGCTGTCGCAGCTACAGAGTCCTGGAGCGAAAGCTGACTCGCCCATGGACTGGGCGGATGCATCGTTCCTAGACACGCCGCCAGAGTCGCGCATAAAACCTTTCTCCAGCAGCAGTAGCAACAAATTCAAGGAGCTGCTCAATGAAGCCTCCGATTCAGCAGAGGATTTCGACGAGTTCGATCGCTTGGTGTTCCAGAGAGACGAGAAGGTGGCCAGCAATGAAATGCCTAGTGGCCTGGATCGCCTGCTACTGGGCGAGATCAACACGGAGAGCTTGCCCGAGGCTGTACCGGCTGCCGAACCAATTGCTCCTCTTGCGGCTGACCAGTTGGAGGTAAATGGTCAGGTGTACAATGTGCGCATCTGTCAATCACCCAAGCCAGATTTTGTGCTCATGACCGAGTCCGAGCTGTTGCAGCAGCTGTACAACTATGGCGTCAAGCCACTCAAACGCAAACAGGCTGTCAAACTGCTCGAATATATCTACAATCAAACGCACCCCCTAATGCTGCCACTGGAAGAGGAGCCAGAGCCACTACCAGTGTCAGTGGCACTGCCTCGCTCCAAGTCTACGCCTGTGACAGGAGGTAAATCTGGCCACGCCCGGCTGCTCCAAGCAGCCAGCACCGATTGCCTCACTCCCACCGATGCCAACTTCAAGCCAAGCCTCAAGTTTCGTGATGCGAGTGGCTCGGAGCTGTTGCGCTTCTCGCAGACTATGCCGCCGGCGCTGTGCGATGAGTTCGAGTACTATGTGCTGCAGACGAATGTCACCAAGAAGACGCCACGGCCACTGCTCCCGCTGCACATCGCCTGGCACAATCTGCTCTGCGCCAATCCCAGCCTGCATGAAAGTGTGCTGATGTACGAGCCCATCGACTTGCAGGAGATCTATCTGTATCTGAAGCAGCTGGGGCATCGCTATGAGCCCAAGGAACTCAAGTGCTTCTTCGACAGGCGCTGCATCATCTTCCGCTACGAGCTGGCGCCGCCCAGCAAACAGGCTCAGCGGCACATCAGAAAGCCCACTGGGAAGTCCTAGAAGAAGTACCTGTACTTGAAGATCTATGTATTATATATAGCTAGAGATTATATAGATTTAGTTACTAGTTGAAGTGTAAGTCTGGTTTATTATTGCAATTGTTACCTGGGCCACTTGGCCCCACTGTAATTATGAAACAATGAATTTATCTCGATTAATTTTGAAATATACGAATCTTTTGTAACTGCTAAAAGTGTATATTGGCAATCAATCCGTCGATGGCCACCTCCATCACGTGATCCACGTTGGGCGTGGGCAGCAGATCATCCATCATACAAATTTCATTCTTCGTATATTTGTCGATATTCACGAAACGCGACTTTGTCGTCTGTTTCCGTTTGAAAAACACTTCACATTTTTCGGCCAACTTCTCGTTTAACTCCAGATCCAGTTCGAGTTGCGTTATGGGGTCAGTGAGAAACTGGTAACACGTAAGAAAGGTTTCCAATACATTCATCTTGTTAACGGCAAGAAAATCAAAAATTTCCAATTTTTTTTTTTTGTGTTTTGAAAATATTTTCGAAGCAGTTCGGAACTGGTAACGCATAAAATGTCAAAACTTATAGTTGTCGGGAAACACATATAACTAAAGAAACTTTTGGCAGTATATAGACTTTTATTTTTTAATTTGCTCATTAGATGGATATTCCTTTAAATATTCTGGGTGGATACGAACAAGTTTAGTATTTAAGTCTTGACTAGTTGAGCTTATTTTAAAGATATGTAATTTGCTGGCGTATTATATTAATCTACGTATGGTATAAATCCAACGAGCTAGCTTGCTTAGTAAACACATTGTTTCTAAATCTTTTCCTACATTTTGTCAACTTTCAAAATTTATCGAATTTAACAATGTTAAATTTAAAAATCAACTAAAAGAGCTCGTTATTAACAGTGCCGATTTATAAGCAATCGATAACAATAGTACTTTAAGTATCGCAACATCTGTACGCCGATATATCGATATGCTTTTCACATATCTATCTGAAATCGTGAGCAATTTTTTTGTTTCAACACAAAAACTAAAGCAAAGCCTACCTAAATCGACGTGCTAAGATAATAACAATAAACAACAAGTGCTTGGGCCCAGTGATTAAAAGTCGCAAATAACGCGAAATAAGCGGAATTGAAGAAACTCTTAAGTGCTGCGTGGTGTGTGGTGCGTAAACCAGACAACCTGAGAGTGAGTGCATAATTTACAGTTTGGCCTTCCGCTGCGCAACAACAAAGGCATCGTGAACGACGACCCACACGCTTACGCACACACTGACGCACTCGCACTCGCACACAGAGTTACAGTGTGAAACGGGCGTATATACATACATCCATATGCATATGTGCGCATAGATTACGATACCTGCGATTGTGTGGTTTTTTTTGTCACCAATTAACAACAAATACATCCGCTTCCACACATAGACACACACACACTCAAACAAACACGTACACATACACATACACATCCGCGCGCGCGCTAAAACTAACAATAATTTGGAGATGGGGCTATTGCTGTCGCGCCTCTGGCGTATGTTTGGCAACGAGGAGCACAAACTGGTAATGGTTGGCCTCGACAATGCGGGCAAGACAACAATATTGTATCAGTTTCTGATGAACGAAGTGGTCCACACGAGTCCCACCATCGGCTCCAATGTTGAGGAAGTCGTCTGGCGGAACATACACTTCCTGGTCTGGGATTTGGGTGGCCAGCAGAGTTTGCGCGCCGCGTGGAGCACATATTACACCAACACAGAGCTCGTGATAATGGTGATCGACTCGACGGATCGCGAACGTTTGGCTGTCACCCGCGAAGAGCTCTATCGGATGCTCCAGCACGAGGATCTGAGTAAAGCCAGCCTGCTCGTCTATGCCAACAAACAGGATCTGAAGGGATCAATGTCTGCGGCGGAAATCTCCAGGCAACTGGATCTCACCTCCATCAAGAAACACCAATGGCACATCCAGGCGTGTTGTGCGCTAACGGGCGAGGGACTGTATCAGGGCCTGGAGTGGGTGGCGCAGCGCATCAAAAACAAATGACAGACAGACAGACGGACGCGGACGCAGACGCAGATGCAGACGCAGACGCAGCTAGCTTATAGTTAAACAATTAATTTAGACAAATAAATCAATTTTTTATATAACTAATTGTAAATGTAAAGACATCGGAGAGCGAAAGTTGTTTGAAGAGCGAAGCTTCCCGCAGAGATATGTCAAGCAAAAGCCCCTCAATAAAATTAAATCTATATTATAATATTATGTATAATGTATATGTTACGACCTAAGCAGCCAATTAAATAACTTCCAATAAATTTATAAAAGAAGCAAGTTTTTATTTTGGTTTAGTTTTAAATACAGAATTGGACGTATTTGAATTACTCTGTTATCGAAGAACTGATGAAGGAGGAAGGGAGAACATGAATTCTAATTGACGTTGTTCGTGTTGTTTGTTTAAGGTGTGATGTGTGAGATTGTTTTGTACTCTAGCCACCAAAATAAATACAAGTATATTTATTAAACTAAATATGTTAAATGAATAAATTAAGTTTTAGTTACTCGCCCCGCCGAGTAGCAGGCATACAAAATACATTAACAAATAAAATAAAATATGTATAAATACTAAAAAATTATAGCCACATGAACATTTGATCACAAGAATAAAGTCAAAATCGAAATCGAAATCATAAATAAATTTGGAGTTGTCTATGTGAGATTGCAGGAGCTGCTGCAGCTCTTCAGCGGCTTGCTCTGGCCCAGCTGCACGGTGTTTTCATCCAAAGCCTGCACACTGCTCGAGTCGTGTTGTCGCTGTTGAAGGGAAAAACCAGTTATTAGAATCTCGATTCATTTATGGCCCTTAAGACCCTTTCAGACCTTCAGTTCCGTGGCCAGACAACGAAAGGCATCCTCAACGTTTGTGTTCTCCTTGGCGGACGTCTCCATTACAAACAGAATTTCAGGTATATACTGGCACATTTGGCGCGCCTCCTCAAAGTCCACCTCTCGCTCGGACTCCAGGTCGCACTTGTTGCCAATCAATATGATCAGCACGTTGGAAGCTGTATAGCGGCGCACCTCCTCGATCCACTTTTGCAGATTGGCAAATGTCGAACGCTTCGTGATGTCGTAAACTGTCAGAGAAAGAAATGTTTAACAAGCATTATTTCTCTACGGCTGATGGCTGATGGCTGATGGCTGATAAGAGGGCAAAGCGAATGCTATTAAAATCACTGCGAACCCCGATAGTAGAATGTGTGCGCGGCCTTTCGCTTATCAGCGAGCGGGTGCGCCATGACAATAGGATCAATAGGCTTTGATAAGAGTTGCCTGGGGCATTAGCTACCTAGTCTTAGTTGGCGTGGGTACAAAGGGGTCTTCTGCTTTATATAACAGGCAGCAGGTGTGTGTCCTGTCGGGTTCCTCTCGGAATCTCGGAATAATGTCTAATCCCTGTTCCTCACAAGTTGACTTTGCCACATATTCAATAAGCATTCCAGGGTATCTACTAGTCCATCAACTCCCCCGCACACACCACTCCACTTTCATTTTTGGCTGTTTACTCACCAATTATGACGCCATTATTGGCACGATAATAGCTCTGCGTAATGGTGCGAAACCGCTCCTGTCCAGCCGTATCCCAGATTTGTAGCTAATTCAAGGAAAGGCCACAAGCACACAGCATCTTTTTAGCGTCATTTGACATTGACATATCTCAGCTGCTTTGGCTTACCTTGACTTGCTTGCCCTCGACTTCAATGGTTTTCATTGAGAAGTCAACGCCAATGGTGTTGCCGTGCCGCTCCACGTAGTTGCCCGTCTTGAAGCGCTGCAATATCGACGTCTTGCCCGTGCAACAGTCCCCGATGAGCACAATTTTGAATAGGAAATCAAAATTCTCCTCGTTGGGCAGCGCCATCAGCGTTTGGGGATTCCGTGCCGTCATCTCGTCGTTCTGTCCAGCCACGAAACGTTGCGGCTCCTTCAGGGTCCGGTGGTTGCGGTGCTTGTGCAATTATTTAGTGTTTGGCATGGAAAATATTCAATTTTCTGTTTTAATTCGTTGATAGTAATGAAAATGCGTTGCACAAAGACTGTGTGTTGTGGTGCCCTGTCAACATTCTGCTGCCGGGTGTATTGGCTTAGTACTGATTTGGTAACTATGCAAAGTATAAGCAACTGTGATGCCCGTTTAATTATTGGCATTATATAACTTAGTTACATTTTTAGTATTTTCTTATGGTTTTAAGCAGAAATTCATTAAAAAATAATTTTAACACATATAAGATTTTTGCTGACTTTACTTAGTGCTGGGTATTTCATCGTGTACAACTCTGCTTTTGTCTGCTTCAGTGGCTTGCAGGTGTGTGCTAGTTGGTGACATTATGCAGTACTGACCATTTAGCATTGAGCAACACTGACTATGTAAGGCGCGCAACTATCAATTTTTGAATGCATGTTGATTCGTGATTAAAGCTTTTTAGCATAAACTAACAAACATATTTGAAAGTTTATACTCAATGAATTGCTTATCTATTATATAATATATAATAGATAAGCAATTCATTGACTTATATATATATATATATATGTAAATAACAGTTATATGAAGTGGATGATATGTTTTTGCTCCGATTGCCTTCGCGATTGCCTTACCTTCAACGTTTGTTACGTTTGTGGACATTGTGTCAACTGAGCAGGTGTCATAAATTGTAACGAAATGGTTGTTTAAAGTAACTAGAAATATTATCTATTGTTTGTTCTAATGCATTCTATGTAAGAAACGTTTATTAAATGGGTATTGCAGCTGGGTATCGATTTGTATGTAATTTGAGCGCCGACGTCAATTAGTTTATATCAATCTATTTATAGATAGAGCTTTTTACTCAAAATACGTAGCCGGCTCAGCTCTATAAAAAGCTCGCCTAGCATATATGAAGCCCTAGAAGTTGAGCAACTAAAAGCAGTAACCGGCTACGCTCCGATCTCAATAGTTGTTTGTCCCTTGTCTGATTCCAGAGCTGAATTAAATTATCATGGCTACATTAGTGCTCTACGGCATGGACATAAGTCCCCCAGTGCGTGCCTGTCTGCTGACCTTGCGTGCGCTTGAAGTGCCCTTTCAGTACACCATCATTGATTTGCTGAGCGGCGAGCATAGAACCGATGAATTCATTAAGAAGAACCCGCAGCATACGTTGCCCCTCTTGGATGACAATGGCACCTTGGTCTGGGACTCCCATGCCATCTGCTGCTACCTGGTGGACAAGTATGCCAAGTCGGATGCTCTCTACCCGAAGGACATAGCGAAGAGAGCTAGGCTGCATCAGCGTTTATATTTCGATGCCAGTGTTCTGTTCATGTCACTGCGGAACATAAGTGTACCGTATTTCTATAAGAAGGTCACGGATGTGCCCCAGGAGAAGATCGACAATATAATCGATGCTTATGATCATCTGGAGAACTTTCTGGGCGATAATCTCTATTTGACGGGCAATACTGTCACTATTGCCGACTTCTGCTGTGGTGCTACAGCATCTTCGCTGCCTGCCATGGTGAGCATCGATCCGAAGAAGTATCCCAAGATTACCGCCTGGCTGGATCGTCTCGCTGAGCTGTCATTCTATAGAGAGGCCAATGCTAATGGAGCTGAGCAGTACATTGACCTACTAAAAGGTGTTTTTACTATTGTCTAAGCAGATCTTTACAATTTGCTTTTTATTTATATCCCAAACCCATCAAAAATGGAAAATTTTCGCTTCTAATTATCAATTATTATAAATAATTTCATATATGGTGAAATAAAATATCGATAACACTGCGATAGTTTTTATGGTAACAGCCAGCAGCTGGCTGGTGCAACACTCACTGACCGGCCGCAGTCTGGCAACGCCGCATTATATTGAACGTTAGCATTTGAATGTTGTTTGTGCGGACTTAAAATGTATTCAACGCCTCAATCGTTATGTAAGACAAATTCAAATGAATTTGCGGCTTTTATTTAAATGAAGCAATAACAAATGGAAAGCGTTTAACTGTGTGAAATTATGTCAATCAGCGCGCAGAGCTTCATTAAAGCGCACGTCACGTACGCGCAAGGGTTCGCTGATAACGATTTATTCGATTTACATGTGGCTCAATAAATTTTCACCACGTACTTAATGATGGCGCCATTTACGCGTCTAAAATTGTCTTAATTAAGCTGTAAATATTTATGAAAAATTGCCAAAAATGAAAATGAAAATATTTTCTTTTCACATTTTCGCCAAAACTATTTTAATAGTTTCCCCATATGCAGAACCTTGACCCAGTTTCGCAGACTTCTGGACTCACTTTCAAAACGCAACGGCAGCATGCTATAGCTCACGCACACGCACACGCCTCGCTTAACACGCCTAGCAAAGCAAGTTCTAAAGTGTGGAAAACTAGACAGGCGCCTGGACAACTGAACAACTGGACAACTGGACAACTGGCCAAACGCCTTACGGACAGCAGTCGATTGGAAAACCGCAACTGGCAGCTCTCGGTTGTACGCACTGTCGCATTCAATACGCATGGAAAGTTTGGAGTGACCAGCAGCAGGCCCAGAACTCAAGATGATGAACGTTAGTGAAACTAATTTGCTGCCTCTGTGGCGCGCGACCTAAATCATTGGAGGACTATGACTCATGGCACTTCCTAGTTCATGGCTCATAGCTCATAGTCTGTGTCTGCCTTTATGGGCAAGAGCAAATCAAACGCACACACTCAATTGGCCAAGACCAAAGACGAAGACCAAGACCAAGACCACGGCCAACACCAAGTCCAAGTCCATGTCTTGCATACAGGTTTATCGCTTTGGGTAGCTTCTGCCTATGTCTCGCCTGCTGCCCCCCTCCCTACCTACCTACGCCCCCTCGTCAAGCTCGCGGCTTGTGCATTTTTTCGTGGCGCTTTTATCGCATGGCTTAGCCGCTGGCCGCTTTAGTTGAATTTGAAACGTTTGCGCGCGCGGTTGACTGCCCGTTCGCTAGCTCCAGCTCCAGCTGCAACCAATCAAAAACGTGCAACTGCCTATAACGGTTAACAGCTAAGGATGCACAAAAACTAAAGCCAAATAAAAAACGTGCAACATCAATAAACAAAGCGAAAAAAGTGAAAAGAATTTTAGGAAATCTAGAAAAGTGAGTTTTTTTGGGCTCGACTTGAACTGGGTCAAGGAGCAGCCACCACATTGTTAGACCTGGCCAACGACTTATGTAAGAATGTGTAATAGAGGTGGTCAATGCAAGTATACACATAAATTTTTATATATATATATATATATATATATATATATATATATATATATATATATATACATATATATGTATATATACATATATATGCAGACTTTCTACAGTTTGTAATTTGATTGAAATTTTGTGGTTTTTGATTTATTTTTTTTTTTGCATGCGCATCACGCAGCACAAACAAACTGACGAAATACAGTTATATGTATATATGGCATATATATGTATATTATATAGTGGACATCACTTGCACTTTCCTTTGCCCAATTACCTTTCCCAAAAACTGTTTGCTTGTTGTTGTTTATTTCTAATTGATTATGCAGCGCCTGTTACACTGCGGCGCTCATAAAACAAAAGACTTAGGACACGAACTCGAGTTCGAGTTTGAGCTGGCACAAGCGCATTTTATGTCATGCAGCATTTGTGTGCGAGGTCTGCTTAAAGATTATTGTGTGCTTTGTATGCATGCATGTGGATTATTATATCCGCTTCATATCTGCTTGGATATTATATAATTTATATATTATATATTGCGTATATCTTTAACACTTCTCGTAGAATTTCAGAGAGATCTTTTTTTGAGATTTTCTTTAGCTGATTTTTTGTTGCCTTCTTCTTCTTTATGTATGTAACTGTTTCGTCTCTCCTACATATCCTGCCGCCCTGTATCTCTTCATTTTATAGCAGTTAAAGAAGCTATAGTGGCCAACTGGGAAGATCTGGGTAGTATAGTCAATACTGCTCCATCATTTTTTTTTTTTGTAAAAATTTTGTAGACTTTATTTAATGCAGTTTTTCAGAGAGGAATAAAATATAATATAAATGAAATCTTTAGCTGAGAATTTTAAATAGTCAAGCCAACATAATGCACAAACAAAATCATTTCATAACCCCCAATACTTTTTAAGCACCCCTCGCATATGCATTTGTATATATATGGCACTTGCTTTGCTTTTTAAACAATTAATGCATGCATAAAATAAATTAAATTTCAATAATGTTTTTTTTTTTTACCTGCATTCAACCTGTTAACCCAAATTTCCATTTCATTTCGTTTTTGTTTTGTTTTTGCTCTTTTTGAGACAGAGAATTCATTTTATTGACTGGTTTCTCATTTGTTGTTGTTGTTGCAGTTGTTTTCTGTTAAACAGGAAACAAAATGTCGTCTACACACAGATATATATATATATATATATATATATATATATATATATATATATATATTTCTATATCTATATATATCTATAACTTGATACCAATTAAAGCTGCGCTTGCACTAATTCGCCTTAAATTGCAAATCTTTTCACTCTTTGCTCGCTGCATACCACAAACTGACATATGTTGCGTGTCTGTCACTTGTTGCTCGTGTAGCTATAGGCGTTGCTCTGATTTGCCATAGAAATCAAAACTATCCTGTACAAATTCGCTGCCATTGGCCACAATGCGTCTGTCATTGTCAACGAGCAGCAGACGGCAGCTGCAGCAGCAGCAGCAGCAGCAGCAGCGATGGCAAAATGTGAGCACATGTCTTCGTATACCCTGTACGCATGTTTAGTATAGGGTATACAGGCAAGAAACATATTTTTAAAAATTTTAATTATAAATTTTATACGTTTCTGAATGAAATATTTAATTTAAAGTAAAAAATAAACTTATATAAAAAAGAATGAGTTAAATTATTTGAATAAATTATTTTATATAAATTATAAGAAAGATCAGTATATGTAAATAAATAAATAAATATATATGTATGTATATAAATATATTTTTAAAAGAATTCCATTCTTAAGCAGAAGATATAAAACTAAAGAAATAAAAAGTGAAAAATTTAGTAATACTAAAAAAAAATTGTATATAAATTTATACTCAAAAAATTTGGTTTATTTGGAGAAAAAATGTTTTGAATAAATATATATATATATTTATAATTTTTTCAGTATTTTTGTTCAGTAAGAAGAGATAAAAATGAGTCATAATAAATATATATATCCCATAAACTATAAAGTCATGAGAGAATCTATGTTGATTTGTAGTCATTGCCAAATATGATATCTCTCTCTCTCTCTCAATCTTTCTCTTCTTAACTCTTCACATATGCAACATATATATCTCCATTCACCTAGGGTATCTCAGCAATTCATCACACCCAACACTCTTACTTCTTATGTTTGTCATTCATAGGCAAAGAGGGTAAGAGAGAGAGAGAGAGAGAGAGAGAGAGAGAGAGAGAGAGAGATGCCGAGACAGTTGTTATCTCGCTGACATTCTTGGAGTGGTGCTATCAAAACGCTGCCCAACATTGGATGCCTCGGCAATTGTAACTGATTCTGACCCAATTTCTCTTTCAGGCTCAAATGCCAGATGCACCTGCCTGCGTCACCTGCAGCACTCGCCGTTGCTAATTACACACGGAGCAGCAAAAATTTGTTTGAGCAACCGAGCGACACGCCCCCCTCTTAACTGTGCCGCGTCAGCTATGCCTCTTTTTGCTCATTTGCATGAAAAACAGTTTTTTAAATTGTTTTTTTTTTTTTTGTTTTGGGGAGTGAAACTTAGACGAAATACCCTTGCTGCAGCAGCGGCAGAAGCGGCAGCATGGGCAACATCATCTTTTTGGTGGCAAGCTGAAACGGAATCAGGTTTGGTGTGGCGTAGAACCAGTTGGCCGCCGGGAAAGTGCATTAGAATCCAATATTGGTCAGATTGGCACATCTAACGGCTCTGCGCAATCCTGTGCAACCGGGTGAGGCGGCTGCTGCTGCTGCAGTTACATCATCAATTGATTTGAACATTCGATAGTTGGTTAAATGCGAGCATCCGGCGAGTCGATGCAAATGGGTAAAAGTGCGTTGAGAAATTGCTGGTAAAGAATGTGAGGGAGGGGAAAAAGCAGAGACGGAGAGAGAGAGAGAGAGAGAGAGAGAGAGAATGGGCGGGAGGCAGACCGCTCCTTTTCCAGCTAATGGAAAAAGTATTCCATTTTATACGCGTTTTTTCTTCAAGTGAAATTTACAGCAGGTTTTTGTTAATGTCTCAGAATAATCTGTGACTACAGTGAAAACTATGTGGACGAACCGTCAGTGGTGAACTTTATGCTAATATTTTGTACAGATTTCTAAAGAAATGTAAATTTTGGCATTGAAGATCACTTTTTATACCTCTTAAAAATAACAATTGAGGCTGGTTATGTGCAAAGGTATGCAACGGACAGAAGAAGGCGTCAGTTTGAACAGTAGAGACAATTTAGCCCTGTCCTGCTGTCTGTCCACATGTTCTTCTGTCCGTCATCTTTCCTTTTGTCCGTCTGCCTTTTCTAGTATCCGATCTTCTGTCCGACCCTCTATCTGGCCTTTTGTCCGTCTACCTATCCGTCTATCTATCCATCCCTCTGTCTTCTTCTTCTGGCCTGTCTTCTTTTTCTGTCCGTCCTTCTATCCGACCGCTCTTCCGTCCGTCCGTCTATTCGTCCCTCCGTTGTTCCTTCTGTCGATTCGACATTCTGTCTGTCATCCATCCAACCTACAGCTCGCCTTTCTTTCTATCCGTCCTTCTATCCACTATCTTTTCCGTCCGTCCGCTCTTCCGTCTATCTGTCTGTGTGGCTAGTGAGAGGAGAATAGATTCTACCTGCAGCACAGCTGGCATTCCTGGCATTCGCTCATGGGACACTTGGAGCGCAGAACTGATGCTTTCACTGCAACGCAGTTAGAAATAGAATTCACATGTGTTAAAGACTCAATTGCTCTGCTTGTAATCAGAATCAGTTGTTAACGGTGCTTAAATGCTGGCCAGAAGAGCTGCAGCTCGGTCTACTCAACTTTTCAGCTTTCCCAAAAAAAAAAAAAAAAAAAAAACAAAGAAAAACTAGATTTATGTGTCTCTTGGTCGCTTCGACAGGCCATCAGGCTGAAACCAGTTGCCAATTGTTGTTTGTTGCCTGTTGTTGTGCCATTTCGATCTGAAGAGAATGTTTGATGTGAGTTTTGCTGCGGTTATATAACAGTTAGATCATATTCATATGGCTGCCAAGCCTTGCGTCTGTTCTCTAGCATAGGCAGCGCAGCATGCGTACGCTTCAAGTCAAGCCAAGCCAAGCCAAGCGAGTTCGTTGTCTAAGTCTTTCGTTTTCTCTCTCCCCATCTATTCCCATGATTACGCAGCATGCGTGCACATCGCCATTTGCAGTCGGAGCAGTTGCTTTTATTGCTGCTAATCTGCCTATGGACAGCGGCGGCAATGCATGAGCTGCGTGGCGACGCAGCGGCCGCCCAGCTAGCGGATGCTGAGGCTCATCCCCAGATGGATGCGGAGGCGAGTGAGGCGCACATACGCAAAAAGCGACTCGTTTGGATAACGGACGACGGACGCTTGGCTCTGCCGCCGGGCACCTCATTGACATTTACGCCGACGATCGCGATGCCGATGGTGCGACATCCGCCTGAAGGCTTCTTCTCCAACATGAGCATCAGTTTTCCCGTCACAAGTGAGTTGTAAAAGTTGTCCATCGAGCAACTCTTCAAATTAGCCGACCAAACACTTTCAGTTGACTTTGACAAGCTCGGCCTGACGGACAACCAAAATCCCCTGGGAGACCTGCCCTTCTTCGCCCGCTCCTTCGGCCATGGCGCCGGCCAGCTGGTCGGCGAGTACGTCTCCCGCTATCTGCACGTGCAGCGCCGCAAGCGGGACCTCAGCGCCCAGCAGAGCAGCAAACCCTATCGAGTGGAGGACACGCTCCAGTACCCACAGCTGCCGTCGGGCTTCCAGCACATCTTTCACGGCGGCGAACGTGTCTTGCTCTACGGCGTCGTCGAGGACTTCTTGGCCACCTTCGGCATGGACGGCAAAGCCTGTCTGCTGCGCACCATCTGCGAGATGCACTCGCGCAGCCTCGACAAGTTCGGCGTCTTCGGCGAGATGACCAAATTGTTCCTAACGTGAGTCAAGAAATCCTTGCTTCAAACTAGATCCACAGCTTTCGCAATGGAGGCGAGCTCAGCAGAGAGAAATTCGATAACGGATTAGCAATTTATCTATGCCCAGAAATCAATATTTCCTACTTACAGTTTGAGAGCTATTGCCTTAAGCTATACATGGAAATCTCCTATAGACTCTTGGCTGTACTAGGTCTCTAGTTCAAACAGATTATTTGATGCCCACTTCAAGTAGAATATCTTTCCGAAATCATAATATTTTATATATCTTACTTACAGTTTGACAGGTATTGCCTTAAGGTTTGACTGCAATTTGCTCAGCTTTTAAGCTATGCTTTGCTTTTATATCTCCCATAAATTCTTGTCTACAGACCGGATTACTGCAAATCCACTTCCAGTAGAAACTGGTTCCGAAATCATAGTAAACCATATTCATTTCTTACAGTTTAAGAGGTATTGAATTCAAGTTTGACAAGCATTTACTCAGATGTTCAAAGTGTGTTGAAGTCTTCTGCGCACTACTGGATGTAGTCCTTTCAAAGTAGATTACTTAACATTTACTTCGCGTATAGAATCATACAAATTTGTATTTGCTTTTTACAGTTTTGAGATCATTGAATAAAAGTTCGCATAAACTTATCAGCTTCTATATAAAATTACATTCAATCGCACCCGCTCCAGCTAGAGATAAAGTATTCTTGATTCTAGATAGATATAACCTCTATACAAAATGCTCAAAGTATAGTTTTCACTTCGCGAATCTTCTTTTGCGAGGGTAGTCCAATAATTTGTATCAATCATAACTTCTCTTACCATCTTCTGACTGATAATTTCTCCTTCGATCTAGCGTAACCAAATCGCCCTTTGCTGAACTGCTGCCTGAATACGTGCGCGCCCAGCGTGTGGGCGAGGGCAAGCAGGCGCCCGGCGAGTGTTTTCCCTACTACAAGGCCTGCCCCAAGAGCATCTTCAAGGCGCTGGCCAACAAATACAGCGCCGAGGCAACCAAACAGAAGACAACAACAACGACGACGACGACGACTACGGAGCGACCTGCGGGCGAATATCATGAACAGCAGGCGGTGCTGCTGCCCAACAGTGCAGAGCAGGATGAGCAGCAGCAGCAGCAACTCCAGCAACAAGAACTCGATGGCAATGCTGTTTTCATGTAAGGAAAGTCGCTGGCTGCAGCCACCCTCTCTCTCGCTCGCTCTCCCGACTAGTTGTAAGCGGCGCCTGCCGAATAATGAGTGCACATTGAAAGTCATTTGCTTGTAATTAACGTACACTAATTTATTGATTATTATTTATATATTGATTATTATTTATATGTATTGATTTTGTGTATTTAACTATTTATTGTTAGCTGTAGGCGTTGTTGTTAACTCTCTAGCTAGTTATGTATACCCTGTAAATAAACAAACTTGTGGCATATTTACGCGTAGAAAACTGCGGCGATTGCAATAATGAAACGGAAACGAATCGGATATATAACCGTATATATCGGCATACATAAATAAATTCCAGCTGACAAATGTGTTTATGCAATTGTCGGGCTTTATACAAATATATATATATATATATATATATATATATATATATATATATCCACATATGTATATCCATATCTCAGCATATAAACAAAAATCATTTCAATTGTTTACACTGCGTATACGTAACGTGAGCTCACTGCTAGTCTTTCAATCTGTCTGTGTGCGTGCGTGTGCGTGTGTGTGTGTGTGTATTGAGAATGTGTAATCCAATGCCCCTTTTATTCATATCAATCCAAACATATGCTTCAGGTGATCCAAGTGTATATAGTTCATATAGTAGAACATGGAGACGTTGCGTGCGATCGCGTCCAGCTTGAGTGCCTCCTGCATGAAGTGCTCCTGGCAGCCGCCAAAGGTGAGCACCTTCTGTATGGCATCGTTGTATATGATTTGGGCGTGTATATTGAGCAGCTGAAAGCGTTGGGGATAGGTATTAAAACCGGGGTTTACTAGCAGAGTTAGAGGAGGATGTGTTAGTTAGGATGCATAGTTGCTTGATCGATAGTTATCGAAATTGGGCCCAAATATAAAAACTGCTCTGAGTCTTGATCTCTTGGCGCCTAAGCAGAAACCAACCGCTCAATAACATGTTGATGCTGCTCCCATACACATATACCCTATATATAAGACGAAAAGAGGCCAGTTTGAAAACCGATAATTATCGATTTTTTATTAAAATTTATGCATTTATGATCTTTGATATGTGTGTAGCCGACGTAGCTCTATAATATGTAGAAATCGATAATTATCGAAGTTGAGAAAAATTGGGGTAGCCGTAACCAAACAATATAAGCATATTCAAGTATATATCTCTAGTATATATCTATAATATGCAGATCATTTTTATTGTCCGTCAAGTAGTACATCCATAATCTGAACCTTCTCCTCCTTCCTCTTTTTCTTGTATCATTTATATGATCAATCAGATCTCTTTCTTCTTACCTAGCTGACCTACTCACACTCTTCAAATAATCACAGTGTATATACAAACTAATATACCCACAAAACAACTACATTCCCAGCATGTTATGATGCCGCAACCAAATCCATATAGTAAATACTTCGCATATACCCGCCGCGTACAAAATTTACAGGGTATACGACCCATTCACTCACCTCCATAAAGAGCGTAGCCAACGACAGATTGCAGTCGCAGCTCATGCTGTAGCGCAAGCGAAAGAAGTGCAAGCCCTTGAGCACAAATATATCCGAAATATCGGGAATATTGTTGCCAATGCCGATTTTGACCAGCAGCCGTAGTACGTTGCGGTACTTGAGCATGCGCTCGTCCTGTATGTACTGCATGCGCGGCACATAGGGACAGAAGCTGCGATTATCGTACTGCGGATAGACCTGCAGCAGGGCCAGCCAATAGTAGACGTTGCTGCAGTGCGACCAGGCCGGACCGGCGGGCACGAACGTCGGCAACGGGTAGTCGGCGAACTTGAACTGCAGCGCCGGCAAGAAGACAAAGGATATTATGCTCGGCATACCCGATTCACGCTTCTCGCAAGCCAATATCTCGTGCACGAAGCCCTGATCCCCGATCTCGTGGGTCCGGTAGGTGAGGTTGTAGCGAACTCCGCTGTCGCAGTCGATCGACTTGATCTGAGTGATGGCATCGCGCAGATTGCCACGCAGCAGCAGCTGCACATTCTCCGGGTTCACATAGCCTTTGGTAATCATGGGATGAGCGCTGGGCGTATAGAGATTAATGTAGCCCGGCTGAGCGGCATTGAAGATGGGTGTCACCGGGAAGGGCATATAGAAGCGCAAATATTGCTCAAAGTCCAGCGGCACGTCGATTTTGGAGCCCCTGTAGAAGGTGGCCGTGGAGAGCAGATGCTCCAGCACAAACTTATATACCCAATCCTTCTTGCACATAGCTTCGGTGATCCGCTTGCAAATGAACTCAGCATCCAGCAGCCAGTCTGCATCGGATTCGTCGATTTCCATTAGATCCGAGACCCATTTGATGCCCTCTTGGAAATGGGAATAACCCTCGGGCAGCACCATGGGCGAACTGCGTCCACTGACAGGGACGTCGTTCTTTTCAATCTTAAGATCGCTCATTTTGTATGAAACTGTCCGCAGCTCGAAGCGTTTACTGCACACTGAAATTTGAGGACTGAAATTAGCAGTTGCTCTGGCTTACGCTCAGACGAATATTACATGCACAAATACATATAAATCATAAAATAACGTGACGTGCAAATTATGGGCAGCACATAAACGTATCGATACTGCAGACAATGCCGTAGTATCTAGAATAGTAATCAAATTCCTATTAAACTTAAATTTAATCGATTTCAATTTCAATTTGGCGCCAAGCAACACTTTGCAACACTGGTGCGCTTAGGCGATGAGCTTGCGATAGTTTTGTTGGCTGCATATCGATAACAAGCGCACAGCTGATTTTCTGGTTTATCACGCTTGCGGACTTCGAGGTGCTTTTTGTTTCAGTTATTTACAAAGTTTGCACAAACATAAAAACATCAGCGGAATTACGTGTCGCACAAATGTGTGAGCAAAGCGATAGCAAACAGTAGAACGCTTGTTGCAGGTAAGTCCACTGGACGCTCGTCCGCCCCGCACCCCTCCACTCTAACGAAAGACAACGTCAGCAAGCTAAACAGCAACAGCAACAGCACCAACGACAACGCCAACGCCAACACCAATGCCGAACCCGGCCAAACGCCAATTAGAATAATATCAACAACAAAGTTTTGACTGAGTCAGAGTCGTCAGGCCATTGTTTGATAATGATTGTATTGAGGCATTATCACGACCTCGCCGCGACAGATGATTGCCGAACGAAAGCGGCCGGTGTTAATGCTACTGCTGCTATTGTTGTTGTTGTTGTTGTTGTTGTTGGTTGTTGTTCTTGTTTATATCACGCGGACGTGGCGCTGTATAATATATACCGTAATCTAAGTTGGTCCCAGCTTATTCAGCAAGTTTGTATTACAGGTAAAACACAACCCATATTGCTGGCATGGACGAGCTGGAGACAAGGGCGACGCAGCAACCGTCAGCGGATGCAGCTGCAGCTCCAATTGCTGCCCCCATACATGCCTCACAGAGCGACTCATCCGAGGAGGAGGAGTATTTGGACAATAGCATTGAGCTGCGCGGCTACTTGAGCAAGTGGACCAATTACATATACGGCTGGCAGCCACGCTATATCGTGCTCAAGGATGGCACGCTCTCCTACTACAAATCCGAATTGGAGTCGGACTTTGGCTGTCGCGGCGCCATTAGTCTGTCCAAGGCGACCATTAAGGTACGTATATATGTGTATATATTTAGCCAGCAAGTGCTCTTAATTGAACTAATCAAAAAGTAATGGGTGCGAGCGAGCGTGCGCATATCCAAGAGCCCCCGACGCCGCAATCAATGCAGCGCAATCAATTAATGTTGAATGTCGCCAGCGAATGGTGGTGAATAAGTGACAAAATATAAAACCACACTGAAGTCATCAAATGTAAGTGGGCCCTGCCCGGCCCTACCCAGCCCAGCCCAGCCCTACACTGGCCAACCCTCGTCTGCCCCGTCCCATCCCGCTCTGCGGCAGTTTGTGGCAATTGTTTTTTGGGGGGCGTTGATTGCCTGCCCATACGTAGTCTATTTATATTGTAAACAATGATTCATCGCTTCGTTTGCAGGCGCACGAATCGGATGAGCTGCGCTTCGATGTGGTCGTCAATAACCTGAACAATTGGTGCCTGCGCGCCGAGACTAGTGAGGATCGCATGCATTGGGTGGAGGTGCTGCAGCTGTACAAGGAGGGCACTGGCAGCACGGACGCCACATCGCTGCGACGCCATGGCAGCAGTATGTCCCTGCAGTCGAACACCATATCCTTGGCCAGCGGCGGCAGCCTGAAGAAAACCCAACGCAATTTGCGCGAGAAGGTGGGGGAACTGGAGACCTTCAAGGATATACTCTTTGTGCAGATTGAGACGCTGCAACGCTACTTTGACGCCTGCTCCGAGCTGAACAAGGCCAATGCACAGCCGCTCGACCTGGGCGATGGCCTGAAGCCCATCGATTTCAAGGTGTGCGCTTAATAAATCCCATCAATTGCTGTATTTTAATTAATATATTTGTTTCTGTGCTGTCAGGGCGAGTCCATCACCTTTCGTGCCACAACCTCTGGAGTGCTGAGCACACTGCAGCACTGCCTGGAAATCATAGCCGAGAATGATGAATCATGGAAACGCAAACTGGAGCGCGAAATAGATAAGCGACGCCGCGCGGACGACCAAAATAGGTAGGCCTAACCTTGAACTCGCCACGGCGCGCTATCTGAGCAGAGAAAGCTCAATAAAATTTGTTTGATTTTTCCATTCGCAGAAAGTTCAAGGAGGAAATCGAGAAGCTAAAACGTTTATCATATCCCGGCCCAGATTTTGAGGTAAGTTTTCATATGAAACCAGAGCGAACGCCTAATGCATATATCAACTATAAACAATGTCAATACGTCAGCCCACACACTCCAGAGCTACCGCAGGCATAGCTAACTGCCCCCTTTTCTGTCCAAAAATAAAACTCTTGTGTTTGTTGATTGTATTTCAATTTGAGCATACGCACACGCCTCGTTATTATTTAAACAATTTGTTCGTTTTGTAATGCATGCGCTAGCTACAACCGTACATAATCTATGCCATATAATATCGCTCTATATATATATAAATAAATATATATATATATATATATATAATTGTCGCCGCTTTGATTCCGTGTCATGTTTTATGATAATTATCCACTTTAATTGACCTGTCGCTTGTTCGGCTGTGTTTACATCCGCAGGTCTTTAATTAGGGCCTTAGCATTCAACTATTTTTAACTCTTATCAGTCGAATTGGATCTAAGTGGGTTCTACACTATTTGGCTATGGCATTTCCTATATGCCAACTTTAATGCTCGATTTGTTTGGCTTCTTTCCATGCGGGGCAGGCTTATTAGATATGTCTATAGCTCTACGTATATATATGTATATAACTAATCCCCAGTTCACTCACTTCGCTGACAGCTCAAGCGCAAGATATTGAACACATGGCGACATTTGAAGTTAATGTTAAGACAGTTTTGAGGTTGCGTAGTACTTCGAGCCAATATTGCAGTAGGTCATGTTTGGCTGTTGCAAGAGTCTATAAAGACAATGCTCTAAGTTTGAATCTGGGTCGCTGAGCTAGGTCAATGGGTTTGTCTGCTTCAGTTTATTTTTGTTGAAGATATTATTTTGAAAAATAAATGAAGCTTTTTTGTAGTTTAATCCTTTAAACAAATTTTGTTCTTATTTATTTATTTTATTTTTATTTTTTTTTATAAATATGTGTTTTTGTTTTTTAATATTTCTTAAATATTTTTAATAATAATAAAATGGTATTTTATTAAAAAAAATATAAATTAATTTTTAACATATACGACAAATTTCGAAAATTTGCATTAAAAAATATGTTCTAAAATTAATTATTAATATTAAAAAAAAAAACTTTAAGTATAATTTTTTTTTTATTTTCTTTAAAATATATAAATGACATATTATATATTTCTATAAAACTTAATCTAAATCCAAGTCTGTATAAATCTAAGTGAAGTGTATCTCCCTATCCATCAGCCCTTTTGTTTGGTTAGCGCATTACCAATTCGCTTTGCAGTTGACAAAGTCAGCCCTACTTGTTAGCCTGGCTTCAATGTACAGCTTGGGCTTGGCCCAGCTTATGGCTAGCAATTGACAGCACGAGTTGGCCAGTCGACGGTCAGCGATCGGCTTGCGCACACGTACAAATCATAAACAAATTGACAAGCTCTGTTTGTCGCGTCAATTTTTTTGGACGGTTGTGAAATTGTTGGCCATAATAAACCAATTCGAAACTTGGCCGAAAGAAGCGGGACTAAAAAATGCCTTCGATGCGCTTTCAATGGCGTTGCGGCCATAAGCTGAAGTATGGCCAAAAACTTGTGGTAGGTAAATGGAGATGGAGTTGGAGGGAGGAAGAGTGAGAGAGCAAGCATTAGAGAGAGAGAGAGAGAGAGAGAGATTAAGTCGTATATTAAATCAAGCAAATTGTTCAAGCATTGATTTATTATTTAAGCGCGTGTAATCCTTTATACATGAAGCTTTAAGCTTTCGTTCTCTCTCGCTCTCTCTCTCTCTCTCTCTCTCTCGCTGGCTCTCTCTGGCAGCTAGCAGGATATTTTTTGTTGGCGCTCAGCAACAGTTTGTTTTGCGCCCTCGCGCCAGTCGGAAGGATTCGGTCGGAGTGCGCGTGGTTTTTTGATGACCTCTGAAGCTCACACCCCATCCCAACCCCTTGGCTGGATTGTGTGCGTGTGCGTGTGTGTGTGTGTGTGTGTGGCTTGTGCATATAATTTGTTGGCATCAGCATTCAGGCGTTAAACGGACGCCAAGTAGAGTCTGGTGAGCGCCAAATTCCCCAATTCCAATTGTCTGCTGCTCAGACAACTGGACGCCGCCTTCATGAGTTCATCACAAAAAAATAAAAAAAAACAGTAAAAACTTGGCCTACATTGCGCGCTAATACGAAGTTCAATGTTTTCAGCATTAGTGGCGTGCGTGATAAGCTTGACACGAGCTATTTCTGCTTAAGCAGCTGCCCTTGTCGTGCAGCACTATAGTTCTATATCTATTTACTAATCTAGTAATCCTTTCTATTTCCTTATTATGGCTCGTTTTCTGTACACGTTCTCATCTGTAATTAGTTTCTAAATTTAGCCCCTTCTTTTACTAATGGACAAACTTTGTCAACATTGTTTCTTGTCTAGTTAGAGTTCACTCATGACCCCCTGTGTGTCCTTACTGTATTTCGTTTCATCTATAAAGCAATCGTGTTTTTTGTATAAATTTAACACGCTCCCATCTCTAGTTTGTCTGCTCTGTTTGCTCACAGTATTTCGTGCCTTTCTCCATAGATCAAGCACACGCCCATCTCTAGTTGTTTCTTTATCCCCTGTACTTCGTAGTCGTGCTGAGGCTTCGTGCCTTTTTTCCTTAAGCTCAACCCACGCCCATCTCTTTCCCCACTGTATCTGGTGATCGAGTTCGTTTCACGTTTGTTAGCCTAAGCTTAATACGAGCTCATCTCTAGCTCGTCTTTCGTGTTGCTTCAGTTGTTCAGTTAGTCACGCGCCCATCTCTAGCTAGAATTCGCTTGTTTTTGTGCTTAATTGTCGGAGCTGCTTATGCGCACCTTAACTGAATAAAATTAAATTTGGCTAAAATATTTCCAATCTTCGAATAGTCATGCACGCGCCAGCCATAGACTTGGCTCTGGGCCTGTCCAGACGGCGGCCCTTTAGTATGCATGGCACATGGGGCTTTGGGGTATGCCGGCCAGCCTGGGTGCCTGGCATATGTTATGGTCATCTATTATGCTCAAGCAATTGCGCATGCCGGCGACACAGTCGGCTGTTGGGAATACGCTGGGAGACTCGGATTTAATTTATGCCCGTCACGATTCGCATTTCTTGCATTCAATTAATTAGAGCCGAGCCGAACCCCTTTGGTCGAACTTGACTTAGTAATATAGAGTTGACTATAGAGACTATTGACTATTTGCTTGGCAGGAGGGTCCACATTCCACATTGCCCGAGGATGAGTTCTTTGATGCCGTCGAGACGGGATTGGAGAAAATCGAAGAGGACATGCAGATGCGCTTCAAGCTGAGACTTCAATCGCAAATCTCACAGACGCTGGTCAATGTGCCGCACGAGGCCGTGGCCGAGGGCGAGGAGGCGCGCGAGGAGTTCGGCACTGGGGCCGAGGCCAAGTCCCATGCACTCTGGCCGGAGGTAAGCAGGAAATTGGGCGCAAATTGAAAACGATTCATTAATTGAAATTGGATCTGATTGGATTAGATTGATCGCGTGTGCAAGGAGCAGCTGCACTATGCGCGCGAGGGCGTCGGCCAGGATGGCAACGGCTGGCAAATCTTTGCCGACGAGGGCGAAATCAAAATGTACAAACGCGAGGAGGAGCTCAACGGCATGGTCATGGATCCGCTAAAAGCCTATCACTCAGTCAAGGGCGTGACAGCGCGCGAAATGTGCCATTATTTCTTTATGCCCGAGTTCCGCAACGACTGGGAGAGTGAGTACTTGAGAACTATATATATGGATAGATTTTTATTTATATTTATATATGACTTGCAGCTACGCTGGAGGACTGCACCATATTGGAGAAAATCTCGGCGGACACATTGCTCTTCTTGCAGACACACAAACGCATTTGGCCAGCCAGCCAGCGTGATGCACAATTCTGGTCGCATATGCGCAAAATCAACGATGGCCTCGAGCCGGGCACAGCCGACATGTGGGTGGTGTGCAACAACTCAACGGAATATGCCAAACAGGAGGTGGGCCTCCTACTCTCTCTCTCTCTCTCTCTCTTTAATCACAATAAATTAATATTGTATTTCTCTCTGTTAGTCGAAGAATGGCAAATGCGTTCGCATTTTTCTGACCGTCATACTCGCCTGCCAAACACATCTGCCCGATGATTATGTCAAGGGTCAGCCGCTGAATCGTGATGACTTAACCTGCAAAGTAACCTACTGTTCTGTGGGTGCGTATGTCTTGTGATATATATATATATGTATATATCTATACTTAAATATATTAACATATTTATACTTTATTCCTTTAGTTAATCCCGGCGGCTGGGCTCCAGCGAGCGCCTTACGCGCTGTTTATAAGCGTGAATATCCCAAGTTTCTGAAACGTTTTACCGGCTATGTGATAGACCAGTGCAAGGATAAGCCGATTATGTTCTGATATTTGCCATAAGCAACAAAGCAATCAAAACCAATCAAAAAAAAAAAAAAAAAAAAAAAATAGAAAATCCAAAAAAAGAAAACTGGTATAATGTTTAATGTATAATGTTTCTAATTTAGTTTAAAGTTTAGCGTTTAAGCAGCCGTTGAACTTACAAAGTGGCTACACCCTTAAAACGTTTTTTATACACACCTTTAACCGTTAATCATGGCGTGTTCTTAGCCATTGTGAGTGCCCGCCCCAGCAACCCCTTCTGCTAACCCAAAACTTGTAAATGTGCTTTAAGTCAAATGTTAGATTGTTCATTTTGTAAAGCCAATCGCTGTTTAGTTCTTAAGTTATTTGGTAAGCAACAACTAAATTTTAACATTTTGTAAAGTGAAAGGGAAACACAATCATTGTCTAGCTGTAGCCTGTATGTAGCTCAGCTGTCTGGAATTTCTATGATCGTTGCTTCAATGCAACTGAAAACCTTATGTCTAAATAACTATGAAATGCTTTAAGTGCAACAATTGCAAAGAATTTTGAATATGTTTTCGTGTATTGTAGCTAATGCGAAAGATTTTTATTACATCATTTCTATATGCCTGAATTTAAATGGAATTTCGTGTTTTTCTTTTTTGAATCTAAAACAGGTAAGAACGTTGCAGTCGGGTGCTACCGACTGCGAATTACTCATTCATTTCCCAGCACCCAGTTGCAAGATATAGATTTTCCGATCTGCCACCCCTTAACTAAAACTCCACTTGTTTGTCTTTATCATTATGTCATGCCATGTATTTAGACCACAATTAATGGAATTAGCACATTAACAAATGTACTTTAACTGTGCATATTTTTTCTTTCTTTTTCTTTTTTGGTTTTTTTAATCTCTTTTGTTATAGATATTTTAGCCATGTGAATTTTACAGTTTTTTCTCATATTTTTTCTTCAAATTTTTACAACCAAGTACACATATATAAGTATATTTTATATATTTATTTGATAATTATTTTCCAAAACTTTGAAATGCCTAAAAAGTGCAGTCTGAAAACGTTTTGCATTGCCAAAAATTTGTAATTCCATTTTGAGATTGTTTAGTAAAGTTAATAGTTAATATGACTAGAGATGTGAGTTTGGTTTTCTTTATATTTTATATTTTCTTGTGAACTACAACGTTGTGTGTTTTTAATGTTATGCTATATAATGTATGCCTGGTTGCTGTGATCATATTGTCATGTAAATTGGTTGGTTTTGCTCGCTGCTTGGCTATTGCAAAATATAATCAGAGTTGTCTATATATAGTACAGGTGTACAGGTGTGTGAAAGCTATATGGTCTAGAATTTTGGCAAACTGGAATCGGCGCTATATATGTCTTTATCTGGTATCTTGAGCTGCTTAAGTTTCGGGTTCGCTTTACTGTTTTCGGTTCTTTTAATGAAAATGCATGCTGGCTTACGACTTTGGCTACTAAATATTCCACTAGATATATATAAATATTTATATATATATATATACATATATATATATATATATATATATATATATATATGATTTGTATAATTAGGTATTGTAATGCTTAGCTATGTACAACAGTTTCATAAACTATTAGATGCGTGTTTATTCATTGTTAAATTAATTTAAGTAACTAGCTAACATTTTCCTTTTTTGTTTTTGGGAGCTCAAAAAACAAAGAATTTAACATAAACTTTTAATTTACTACATATGTATTTGTGTGTGTGTGTGTGTGTGTATATATATGTGTGTTAGGTTGGTGTGTATTATATGTATGTATATAGTTGTCATTCATATACTGTCATTTTAATGCTCTACATTTGCGCTTGCCTTTGGGCAGTTCTCTCAGCTATGCAAAACATTTTAAATACGGCCGGCCGCAATTTTTTTTAACACGTTAAATTCTTAAATTTAATTTTTGTGTATTTTCTTTAACATTTATTGCAATCATATTTTTTTTTTTAATACACATTAAATGCTTAGATTTTCGTCTTTTTTTAAATATTTATTCCTTTTATAATATAAGTAATTTTGTATTATTTTTTCCGCAGCTTTTGAAGTTCAACAAAGCATAATCAGTGTGTAAATAAGTCTTATGGTTTATCTATTTATTTCTTTCTTTTTTTTACGTAGTTTAAATTAAATTTTTCGTTGAAAAACAAAATTGCTCGAAAAGTTTTTATTATTTATTGTTTTTTGTTTTTTTTTGTAAATAGTTACACTTATATATTTTTTTATAAATTTAGTTTTACTTCTTTCTATATTTATTTTTTAATTAGTATGCGTTTTTTGTTTTTATTTTTTCTTTTTAACAATCTATAAATTGTTAATAAAATGCCTGTTAGTTGTTGAAGTGGAGTGTGTGTGTTAGCCAAGTCTATAAGGATTTTGCATCATATTTTGGATTTTACAACAGATTCTTGCCTTATATAGGATTTGCCATATTGGTATTATTTTTGTGGTTTAGATTACACATAACAAATATGTTTGCCTTTATCATATCGATTTTTGTTTTAAGATTTTACAACAGTTTGTGCATTAAGTGGAAACTTTGCTTTAGCTTCTGCTATAGGGGTATTCCCTAGGTTAGATTTTACAACAAATTTACTTGCCTTCTTCTATATGGCATGATGTCCATATTTAATTTTTAAATTTGAAATTTTACAATTTTCAATCAACTTTTTTTCAACACTTTTTTCAATATTTCTTCAATTTTTAAATGTATTTTTTGAGTATAGTTTATGCGTCTTTAGACATTGATTTGGAAAGCTTCGCGCTGTAGCTTCTGATTGGCACGCATTCGTGGCGACGTCTGTGTCTTCGCCTTGTCGTTGGCATCCGAGAAACGGGCCGGTGGATTTATGTGGTCCTGGTAGTTTGGTGGATAGTTGGATATGCTAAACGTACAGGGTTCTAATTATGCATATAGCGGGAACATATCATATCAATCGTTCAGCGTTGCCTCTCAGCTTACCTAAATGTAGTCTCTTCATTGTGGCTCGAATAGCCGCTGGAACTGCGCACGTGACGCTTGCCGCTGGTACCCGGCTTGCTCGACTTGCGGGCGGCAAATGGTGGCTTCGATTTGCGGGTCATGCTGGTGGGCGTGGTCTCCGACGAGGAGGACGTTTCATCTTGAGTGTCTGCAATGGGAAAATCCGAAAACTGT
Source organism: Drosophila fulvimacula (assembly GCA_035045555.1). Classification (NCBI taxonomy): domain Eukaryota; kingdom Metazoa; phylum Arthropoda; class Insecta; order Diptera; family Drosophilidae; genus Drosophila; species Drosophila fulvimacula. The sequence continues at coordinate 1,297,890 of JAWNOX010000203.1, read as the reverse complement.
TCCACACTGCGCATACGTATTATTTGAATGTCTACGGCTTACCGCGTTGAGCGCGATATTTGGCGGAGTTAAGAGCGCGTGCGGACACATCATTGTCGGACTCGGAGCCGAGTGTGTCATATTCTGTAATTGGTATGTGAAGCGTTAGGATTTTCCTAACTTCGGAATCTGTTGAACCTGGATTGTCCGATTCTAAAAAGTTTAATACAATGCGATGTTCGTTTTTTGCGAATGAAGTGAATGAATGCGTATGTTAGTATTGAAGTTGATTAGAGCGTGAAGAAAAAATATATTCATATATGACATAGAGAAATCAGAAGAATAGAAATATATATAGAAATCATAAAGGACTTGAGTGCAACATGACATGAGATAAAAATAAGGAAGTAATTTTGCTTAAAGCTACATTTGAGGCAACTTAAATGGAGAGGATAATACTAATGATATATATATATATTGGATATATTGGATATATCCGTATATACCTTGGCTCTCGGAGTGCGGATCGCGTAGGCGGCCAACTTTTCGGCGCACCTTTGTATACTCTGGCTCCTTGGACTGTGTGAGAGAGAGAAAGAAGAGAAGAAAGCGAGACAGAAAACCAGATAGATAATTACAGGGAGAGATATAGAGAAAAAGAGAGAAATATATCAGAGAGATAGATAGAGAGAGAATATTATTTTATTATATTGCATTATATTATCTATTAGTTTATATCTTCACCCCAACTTACATGATAGCTCTCTGGCTTGACATCGTGATAGACAAAGGAGCCGCGCACCGAGTGATATGGGCCGCTGTAGACGTTGCCGCTGTAGGAGCTCTCGCTGTAGGTTTGCTTATTCAATTGGAATGTGGCATAGGGACAGATGTCCTCGATGTACTCATTGCCCTCGGCCTTGCCAAAGCTGCCCGAGTCGTTGGAGTTGGAGCCACGTGGAGCCGAGCTCGAGGGATTGCAGCGCACAGCCAAATATTGTTGATCGCGATTCTGTTTGTTCTGCAGATTGGCCAAGGAGGGCGACTCCGACATGGAGGAGCTGGCCAGGCGCGCCTGGTTGCTCAGCTCTGCGGGCGAGTGAACTATTTAGACTAAATGAGCAGTTTTGTTGAGACACTTTACTCACTTCGCTTGCGCAGGAACAGGGCAGCAGCAATGAGCGCCAGCAGCATGAGAAGCGAGACGCAAATGGGCAGCAGCAGCTTGAAATTCGCATAGAAGGGCAGATCGCTGAGGTGCGAGACGGGCGTCGAATGATCATTGTTGTAGAGAACTAGGGAATAGAATAACAAGTGATTGAGGCTACTTTCTGCATAGGGTATCTGCTAGTCGCAACCGCCACACTTACCGCCCTGTGGAGAGAGCGTCGTAAAGTTGTAAACCGCCGTCGTGGAGCCCGCATTGTTGTGCGCTGTGACCTTGAGCTGGTACTTGGTGCCCGGCACCAGGTCGCTGACTGTGTAAATGCGCTCGGTGGGCGGTATGTGATTAGATACGACGTTCCAAGTGGAGCGGCCGTAGACCCTCGACTCAATCATGAAGTAGAGTATGCCGCAGCCGCCGTCGCCCCAGGAATCCAGCCAGCAGGTGACGCTCGTTGAGTTGTTCGTAATCATCTGCGAGTGCTTCGGCTGCACGGGCGAGTTGCCCTTGGTGTACGAGTTGACGATGTCGCAGGGCAGGCCGGTGCCTATCTTGTTGTAGGCCGTTATGTAGAGCTGGTAGCGTGTGCCGCACCACAGGTTGCTGAGCAGGTGCGAGTTGGTCTTGGCGTCCACCTGCAGCTCCTCCCAGTCGCCGTTGTCGCGCTTGTAGTTGATCACGTATCCGAGGATGGGACTGCCGCCGTGGCTGTTGTCGAACCACTCCAGGTGCAGGCTGTCCGTGTAGCTGTTCACCACAGTCAGGTTGGGCGCCTCCGGCGGCACCTTGACCACAATGTTGTAGACGATCTCGTCCTTGCCCCAGGTGTTCTCCACGCTGCACGTGTAGTTCCCGGCATCGCTGGCCTGGCACTCGTGCATGTAGAGCGTGCCGTTCTTGGCTATGGTCTTGCGGGCGCTCGTCTCCATGTTGTGACCGTCCTGCCGCCAAATGGTAACCGGAGCAGGTGCACCCACCTTCCTACACGGCAACTCCAGGTGCTCCTTCCAGGGCGTAACGATACGCTGACTGAAGGACACAATGCGGGCGGGCACCTTGTTGTTCGGCGGCACCGTCACCACCTGCGTCTTCTCGCCCTCGCCCATCTTGGTGGATGCAGTTAGCCAGAACTGATAGGTAGCCGACTCCTGGGTGCGCACTGTCTCGTGCATTTCCACGTAGGGTCCCAGCAGCCGCTTGTGGGTGCCCTCCTCGCGGCCGCCCTCCAGCATGGACATGTAGAACGTGTAGCCAGTCTGTGGAAGGGGAGAGAGGTTAATACTGCTCGTTAATTGTGGGCGTGGCTACTTACAATGTCTCCGTTGGGCAGATCGGGCGGCAGCCAGGATATGATGATTTTGGTGCTCGACGCGGGTATCGCCTTGATTGCCTGCGGCGCCGACGGCACTGCAAAAATCATATAAATAAAAGCAGGAAGAGGGAAGAAGGGAAAAATGTGAGGCGAACACTAGGCAAGTATTGGGTGTCTGGCTCATGTGTGTGGGAGGGAGCCATCCACTCCACTCCACTCCACTCCACTCCACACCACTCCACGCCTCGTTCAGTTCTGCGTTCATTGAACCGCCCGGCACTTACCATCCTCATGGGTGCGGCAATAAAATGGTTTGGTTTTCATCCCGTCGCCCACTTTGGTGTAAGCCAAAACCCAAACCGTGTAGTTCGTGTATTTGCGCAGATTCTCAATGGTGACGTATTGATTTGTTGACTTGACAACCTCCGGCTCCGCTTCTGGGTAAGAAAAATAACGACAATTAGCACTGATTGGAAATATGACGACAAACTGCAAGAGAGCGCCAGCTAATTAAATTCAATACATAGCCAAAGGGATGGGTTGAGCGAGGAAGGGAGAGGTGAAGATGAAGATGAACTGAAAATATTAAAGAAATCTAATTATATAAGTTTCGAATTACTCTTAATGGAACTCCAACTGTTGTAGCCTTAGCTAGAGCTTGATCCAACTAAGTTTTGAAACGTAGAACTTCTTTAGATACTATCAAAGCTAACTCAAAATTTAATAAAAACTATTTAAGTTTAAGAAGCACAAATCAAATATTGAGCTAGTCATTTTCTATAGATAAACATTTCCTATATATTATTAAAATTGTCTTAGGAAATTCGAGCTCGAGTTACGAAACATTTCTAAAATATTTAATTGAAAATTTTTAAATTATTTTTCTCTTTTTTTCAGCCAAATTTTAAATGTATAAATTTTCTATAGAACTGAATTTAAAAAATAAAATTAAAATATGATAGCAATACGCGAGAGCAATATTTGAATAATTTTCTTTTTTTTGGCCTTTTTTCCGCCAGTTTTCACTTTGTAATCGAGTTTTCGGCTAGTATTGGCGCTGTGCAGGTTAATGGGTTAATGGCATTGCATAATTGCTTCGAAATGCTCAATCCCAATGCCGCTGAAGTAATTTGCGAGCCAAACAATTCGCCAACGAGGGACAGACGTGCAGACCCATTCACACACGCAGACAGTTGGGTATTGTTTCTGAGGGGAGGTGGCGAGGAGGCGTGGTCTTACCGTAAAGCTCATCGACCGATATGTAAAACACTTTGTAGCCCTTGATTTTGCCATTTTGTCCGTCAATATCCGGCGGTGACCAGGTGATATAAATCGACGTGGAGCCAAGCACATCGCATTGCGGCGACTCTGGCGGGGATGAGGGCACTGCAGACAGGGAGGAAAAAAGAGAGAGAGAGTGAGTGTGTGAGAGAGAGAGAGAGAGAGCAAGTGTATTAAACGTTGGCCAGCAGACGGCGCCAGGTCCAGTTTTTGTGCACGGGCAATTAACAAATCCAATCAATGTGTGACCGACAGAGCTGAGGGGAAGAGGGCTGGTCCACTTACCATCCTCCATTGTTTGCACAGCAATTTCCTTGCTGGGCGGCCCGCTGCCCTGGCTGGTGTAGGCCTGGACAATCACGTGGTACTGGGTGAACTTGTTGAGGTTGCTGAGCACCGTCTCGCCACCGAAGTGGGAGCGCACCTCGACGGTCTTGAAGCTGAAGCCTTGGGTGGGATTCACCTCCTTGTCCTCGGGCGCCAGCGACATCTGATAGCCCACATAATAGCCAAGCAGTATGCCATTCCAATGGTCACGTTCCGGCGCATCCCATGTGACAGATATTTCTGTCGAGCTCTTGGCCTCGGCACGCACCTGCAGCGGCGGCCCCGACGGCACCTCCTCCAACGTCGTCACCTGCACCACCTCCGAGAACTCGGAGGCGCCCAGCTTATTCTCCGCCGACATGCGTATGTGATAGGCCTTCGCCGGACGCAGCTGCTGTATGTTGATCACGGTCTGAGCGCCGCTGATGTCCATGTGCTCCGCATTCTGCCAAATGTCTGTGGAAGGCAAGGCATAAACTGTTAGCAGCTGGCGACACCCACACCTGGGCTGCTCTCACCTGAGATCTGCTTATAGTAGATGTGGTACTGTTCGATGGGGCTGTTGCCGGCGAACGGCTGACTCCATGTCAGCTGCAGGCTGCGTGACTGCTGCGAGTTGATGCGCAAGTTCTTTGGCTGCTCCGGCACCTCCTGCACGATTAGCTGTATGGACATCTCGTCCTGTCGACCAGCAGTTTGTTGTTAGTTAAACACACACTCGGCGCTCAAGTCTGGCCGGCTCATTCAAATTGCCATAAATTAGGGTTAACAACTGTTGCCAGTTGGCCGGCATTGAGTCGACATGGGGATGTGGTGGGTGAGTGGGGCGTAGGGCGTGGGGCGTGGGGTGTGGGGCGTGTGCCGTGTTGCACAATACAGACGGACAACAAAGTCGTCTGGGCGAAAAGTTTTCGCACAGCTGTTGGCCATGTGTGTGTATGAGTGCGTGTATATGTGGCTAGGGCTGGCTCTTGTACATGATCAATCAGTGCCTTAGTTAGAGCAATTGCAACTGATTTCATGAAAGCTTTTAACTATCAATCATGAAAAGCTGTTAATGAGCTTTGAGTAGCTTTAAGAAACTTTAAGTTAGAATTTTAAATTTATTTTATATAGTATCTATATATATATATATATATACAACAAACAAAGGCTAGACCTACTGACTGTTGGCTTAACTGATTGATGCATCCGATGATTGATGCCTACTGTAAGCTTAGCTTTGAGGCAATGTGTATAGCTTTAAAACAGACTAAGAAATTGATTGATCATTAAAATCTTAAAAATGGCTAATATATTGACTGGTTGATTGGTACAGTGATTGATTGATTGCTTGACTGATTTATGTCTGTTAATTTAGCTAACTAAACTTGACAGGAATACATATATTCTATAAAATGGTTTATCAGTTTTCAATTATTTTTTATAGAAAATCCAGTGCCAAATGATTGATGGATTGATGGTGTAAATTATGAACTTCCATAAAATAAAATGATATTTTTTCAGTTTAGTGATTTTGATATTGAATTAAAGACTGATTCTTTCAGTTTATTAACAATCGTTGACTGATTCACTGCTTGATTGATCGATGACTAACTGATTGATGCGTACACTTAAGTTAAAGCTTAAGGAAATTATAAATTTGTAATGTTGAATCAACCGACCATTACAAGATTTGATTCATTTACTGACTTTTCTGACTGTTTTATCAAATATTTTTCAAAGCTAATCTTTTAATTTGCCTATGGCTGTTCAAATACAGTTAAATCACATATACAGTTACCAAAACACACACAAACCCATGGCAAAGCCAAGCTGTTTACGAGGTATTTAAATGACTAACAAATGTAATCAAATATTCTAAACGCAACATCAAGTGCAACAAAGTTTTGATTGCTTTTTGTAAGCGACCAGCCCTGGCTGTAGTTCATTGTGTATGTATGTATGTGTGTGTGTGTGTGTGGCACAAAAGTGTCACCATGCACTTACCTGTCCAAATGCATTGTTGGCCTGACAGATATAAATGCCTGTATCCTGGCGGTATGTGTGCGAAATGCCCAATTCGGAGACCATGCCATCGTCGAGCACTTGATCTCGTATTGTATAGCTGTGTGGGTGGTGTGCGTGTGTGTGTGTGTGTGTGTGTGTGTGATTTATATGCAAGTAAATGCATTTAAGAGATACAAGATACACACACGTCGGCATGCAAACGTTGCCGTTCGCCGAGTTACGGATACGTATACGTTTACGTTAACAGATACAGAGGCAGATGCACAGATACACAGATACAGATACAGATACAGATACACAGATACACAGATACAGATACAGATACAGATGCAGGTGGCGAGATACGGATACGTGTTTGCGCAACGTGAGCGACGCAATGCAATTTTATAACAATGTTTTTCACGTTGCAACAGTTGTGGTTGTTGTCGTTGCGTGTTGACAAAGACGAAGACGAACGAGGCCAACACACACACACGCAAACAGCAGTCACGTGTGTGTGTGTGTGTGTGTGTGTGTGTGTAAGCGTAAATAAATAAAACGCGTATTTGGTTTTCGGGCAGCAGTTCCAAAGTTGACAGCGTGGCAGGTGGGCAGGTGGGCAGGTGGGCCGCATAGAAGAGAAAGCCGGAAATACACATACATTAAAATACTTGCATAGGCACAAAAGTGGAAAATGCTTAAGCATTTAGTGGGCACTAAAATGGGCTAAAGCTTTTACAAGCTGTTCCAAAACCTTCAGCTGAAAAACTTGATTACTTTTCGGTCGTTTCGCCCCTCTCCAACTTTTTTTATCATCCCCTTCTTCTTCTTCTTCTTCGGCTTCTTTCTCTCAACATAACTGCTAAACTGCCAAACGCATTGGCTTCTGCGAAATTGAATTTGAAACACTGGAGAAAAGTCATCCAGCAACAGCCACAGCTACAGCTCCAGCTCCAGCTCCAGCTATAGCTACAGCTACAGATTTGTTGCGCCCGCCCACTAAGCCATTTGCACAGCTCGTTTAATTAAAAGCAATTTGCAGCTTTTGCCATCGACTTGCGAATTGATTTCCAAAACCTTTTTCAACACTGCGAGACAGGTGAATAGGTCGACTGAAATCTGAGCAAGAATATTTGCAGGCAAAAATGGGGTAGAAAATTAAATAAAAATTGCTAAATCTTTGGTTTATATTTATAAGCTTTAAATTCATTTTTACAATATTTATTCCTGAAAAAAATTTGTTTTCTAAAATAAATATATTAAAAACATTTTTTTCTAAAAATAAAATATAAATAAAAATATATATATAAATATTTTTTTTAATAATTAAAAGAAAAATAAAATATAAATTTAATTTAATTAACTCTTATTTTTAGCATATAATTTTTAATACATAAATATATTTATGAACAAGGAATTAAACAGAAAATAAAATACATGTTTTAAAAATTGAACAAAAAAAAAAAATAAAATGAAATATATATTAACTATTTAATTTATAGCAAATATTTTTCAAAGAATTTATACCAAATGAATTACATATATAGAGCAGCGTTTACATTTCCCCCAAACCTCCCACAAAAACCAACTATGCCTATTGAAATGGCCTTCAGTGTAAGCTGAGGCGAGACACAGAGACAGCGATAGGGATGGGCAGATAGTGAGCGAGACAGATAGACTTACCGTGAGTCGAGCGACTCGTCAAGATATTGTTGCGTTGTCTGGATTTTCCATTTGAAGTCAATTGGATTGTCGCCCTGCACGTTGCACTGCACATGCACCTGCTTGCCCTTGGCCACCGAGATTTGTTTCGTTTTCGTTGGAAAATGGGCGGGCACTAAGGGGGCGGAGTGGGGTTTAATAACTGCAGATGGAGGAGTGCATTTTGCGCATACGCACCATTGACTTTGAGGAAAATCACTTTGCTGACACCGGAGCCAATGTTGTTCTTGGCCTCGCAGAGAAAGTGTCCCTGCGACTCCTTGCTGATCTTCTTGAAGTAGATGGTGCCATTGGGAAAGAGCTGAACGCTGGGCTCGTAGAGGAAATCCTTGTACTCCCCCGGCGTCGGTCCAATCGCCTTCTTCCATGTTATCGTCGGCTTCGGATAGCCAGCTGACTGACAGTGCACGAGCACATCTGTGCCGGACTGTGCACTCGAGTCCTTCGGCTCCAGTATCCACTTGGGCGGCACATTCACTGTCAACGGCACTGTAAATCTCTCTGTGCCCGCCACATTGCTGGCGATGCACGTATAGTTGCCCGAATGATCCGAGGCAATGTGCTCGATGACCAGACTGGCCGAGTACTCGTCCAGGCGACGAAACACCTCATTGCTGCAGGTGGTTGCATTTTATGAGATGTGTTTAGTAAAGGCCTTGCGGCACTAACTACACTCAGAGAAAAGGTTAGGTGAGTTGAGCTGAGTGTGGAGAAACTTTATAGAGATCAAATTTGGTTTTGATAATAGAAATTCTCTGAGGGTAGTCGGGTTGACGTTCTAATACCCTTGCCAAAAAATTAAATATTTTCGTATGAGTATGGCAGACTCCAAAACATAGTTTGTAATACTCTTGGGAGGTAACAAATTTGATGCAAATTTTTATCTTTTTTTTTGCAATTTTCAATTAATTTTTTTTTAAATGAAGAAATTGAATCTTGACAGATTTGGCTATATTTTTCGCTCAGAAGAGTCAAGAAATGAGTCATTAAAATATATATAGATAGAAAATATAAAATATATATATATATATCTAAAAAAAATATGTAGGATATCTTGCAGTCGACTCCACTCCACATTGACTTAAATTTTCATTTTCATATTCAGCTTCAACTCTTCACCCATTTCGCTCAGTGTATGTAAACCTTATTATGCTTACCCGGTGCCTATGAGCGGCTTGCCATTGCGCTCCCACCGAAAGCTGACCGGCAAATCGCCCTCCAGTATCTGGCAGGATATGGCAGCCCGCATGCCCTCGCGCAGCATATTCGTCATGGCCTGAATGGGCATGATTTTCGGCGGCACTGCAAAAGTGGCAAGTGTGTGTGTGTGTGTGTGTGTGTGGCATAAACAGACATTGAGCATATCATTAAGCAAGCATCGAAAACAACAACAACAAAAACAACGACGAAAAACGTAGCTCATAACAATTGCCAAGTTGGCTTAAGCACAAAAGCCATGCTGATTATCAGGCCGAGAAACGTGCTGGTGGGCTGGTGGGCTGGTGGGCGTGGCAGGGACATCAATGCGGCTTAGCAACAGCTGCCGCACTGATAACAGCTGCACACAGTAAATTATGATGAAGAGCGAGAGATGCAGAGATAGCAAAGGGCCCAGGCAGAAACAGAGGCAGAGCCAGAGGCAGCAATAGTCGAGTCGAGTCGAGTCGAGGCATAGACAGAAGAGTCAATGACTTCATTGTGGCACGTACCCCCCACGCCCTCAACCATGCCCACATCCACGCTGCTCTGTGCATGTGCATTAAAAAGTGCTGGCAGCTGGAAATAGTTGCTGCGGCTGTCGCTGCATAGTTTTGCTGCCAGTCTAATTGGAATAGTTTCATTGTAGTTGCTGCCGCTGCCGCTGCCGCTGCTGCTGCCGCTGCTGCTGCCGCTGCCGCTGCTGTTGTTGTTTCAGCAACTTTCTAATTTGAATATTGGAACAGAACAGCAGCTGCAGCTTGGGTGCAAATAAAAATAGTAGTAGTATATTACGCATACGAGAGGGAACTCACCCAGCACTTGAATCTCCACGTTGCGCCTGGATGTCTGCTTCTGCTTGTTTTGGGCCATGCACGTGTACGTGCCCGCATCCTCCAGCCGCTGCAGCTGCTCGATAATTAAGGTGCCATTGTTATAGGCGCGCTGGCGTCGATTTATGGGCAGCGTTTGGCCGTCTTCACGGAGCAAATAGCAACATCAACATGAAAGAGAGAAAAGCGAAAAGCTTCCGGCTATTAATTTCACTCACAAAACGCAATTTATGTGTCGCTCTATTTATAATCTTTTATTATTTATTTGCATAAAACTGAATTTATGTGACGACAAATTAAAAAGAGTTCAATGTGGAGATGGGAAAAAAATACAAAGAGAATTCGGGTTTGATATTTATATATTTAGCTACAAATTATTTGAGAGGAGTTGGGCAAGACTAAGGCAAGTCTTGTTGGCAGCGAGTTCGAACTCAATTCTAATGTCTCTTGGGAGAAAAAATTATGAAAGTTTTATAAGATAAGACAAATTTAGTGAAGAGAGGGGACAAATTTGGAATGGACGTCTCTCTTCCAGTTGAGACGGTTTATACTGATTTCAAGACTTAACACGTTCAGCTACTCAGATGTAGAATTCAACATTTTGCAAAGCTAATGGAACCTTAAAAGAGAATTAAATTAAATTTGCAGAATAGATTCGATTTATTGTCTATGCATTTTATTATATAAAATTATCAAATGCCATAGTTTGGCAGACATTCCAGATCATTCCAAAGCAGGACCACTTCACAATAGATATTTTTAAATATAAATATTTACTACGAAAATAACAAATTTTAAGCTCTCCAAAAAATAGATGTGAAATATTTAAAGTCAAATTGGCCCTAGGACACAATTAACTAACTAAAACTATGTAAAACACAAAAATGCAGCAAAGTTATGAAAGTTGGCTATGCGTGTGGCCGCGTATGGTATATCCGGCAACATGCACGAAAATAATTGCAGCTTTTTTTTGCGCGGAAAAAACTGTAGTTTTAATGATAATATTCATTGATATGCGCAATAACAAACATGGAAACTTTTAATACCGAACACGGGCCGTAAGGCAGAGCAAACAAAGATGAACGAAAAACGGAAAAAAACACAAAAAACTATGGAGATATATGTATACAATAAAATTGGCCAAAAATGGTATTAAAGTATTGGATTTTATGGTGGTGGAGCGAGAGGGGGCGACGGCAGTCGGTCGACAATACAAATATGAAACGGGAGCAAAAAAAAAAATGGAAATAAATATATTGCTTACCGCGCTCCCAGTGTATTTTATCGATGGGATAACCAGCCACAGGACATTTAACAATCAAATCAGAGCCAGAGATTCCCGTTATTTTTGGCATTTCGCGTATGTAAGGCAAACCGTAGATGTTCACTTTGGCGCTATGCGAGACCCTGCGGCGATATAAAAAACATACACAAGTCATAACTAACATTTAAGAGGTGAACCAAAACAAAAACAAGAAAAAACAGTTCATGTGGGTATGTGTGTGTGTGTGTGTGTGTGTATGTGTGCCTGTGTGTGTGGGTTACACAGTTATACGGCTATACAACAATACAGCTATACAGTAACTGCAGCTAAAGAGCCTGACTCGGCAAATTGTTTGAATTTTATGTCGCTTTTGCCTGCAAACAATGCGCTTCCATTGTTCATATACCCTATGCCCCGCTAGAGCTGGATGCGCAGCATATGTCAGGCATTACATGGAAGAGGGGTAAGTTTAGGCAATGGGTATTGATAGCAGAACAAACCAAGCGAAGGTTAAGTTATATTGATACATGATCTCTCTATGTGATTCTCATGCATTAAAGTAGAGCTTCAAAATTCATATAGAAATGACACCTCTCTAAGTGATTCTCATGTAATAATGTGAGGCATGGGAAATGAGTCTAAACTAATATGTTCTTTCTATGCGAAGGAACGCTTACTTTTAATTGATTTAGAACCTCTCTATGTAATTCTCATGCGTTCAAATAAAAATTGGCATTTAATTACACTTGTCTGAAAATATATATATATCATCCTTTCAGCATTGTTTAGAAATTAACTCACCTTCGAATATGGCCTCTCTATGCGATTCTGTTGTCGTCGACTTGGACAGAGCTTACCGCACTTATATTCAAACTGTTTCTATTATATATTTTCTATGCTCTTAAGTCTTCTCTGCTTATACTCACATTTTCTCTGCTTTGCAGAGTATATGAAAGTCGTTCATATTGCTTTTTCTGTCGTTTATTTCTAGTTTTTACTATGGTATGCAACAATTAAATTTATGATTTAGCAGAGAAATGTTTTTTATGCTTCCATCAGAAGGCACAGAGCTCTGAGTGTATGTATGTGTGTGTGTGTGTGGGAGTATTTTATTTATGGAACTACAGCCACTCACTTGCCAATCGCATTCTGCGCCGTGCAGGTATACTCGCCGCCATCCTCCTCCTTGACATTTGAAATATTCACATGGCTGATGACATCGTCGTGGATGGTAACATATTGACCCACTAAAAAGCGAGAGCTGTCTGGTATCTGGTATGTCAGAGAGAAAATATTACATATAGTTAAGAGCAAATGGCAATTAGATAAAAATATATATAAAATATATAGAGATAACAGTGTGAGGAAGAAGCGAGAGAAAAGCTCTGAAGATACTTCATAAAAAATTCATGTAAATCGAATTGATTGAAATTGCATAAAATTTACACTGCGCTTAAGTGTCGATGGGAGAGAGAGAGAGAGAGAGAGAGAGAGAGAGAGAGGGATAGTGTTGCTAGTAGGAAACGCTCAGTGTAGCTGTAGCGAAAGAAAATGGAAATTTATGCAAATAAACGAAACAAATCCTTGAAAATGCGCCATGGAACATGCCAAGAACTACAGAGCTCAGCGCAGCGTAGCGAAAGGAAAAACGAAAGAAAAATGAAGCCAAAATCAAGTGTGGGCAAAGCAAAGCAAACCAAAAGCCATGGGGCATGCTAAGCATGGCCAAGCTACATTTTTAGGGTAGAACTTTACCAAAAAGTAGAAGAGGAAAGAAGCTGCAACGCTTTTCGTAAACATGTATGCATATTCTCGTATGTGTGTGTGTGAGTGTGTGAGGCATAAGCAACTCCATCTTCATCAGCGTGCATGTGACGATAGCTGCGGAAACGGAAACGCTGCCTGCATTTCCGCTGGCTGCTGTGACTGTGGCTGATGCTGCTAAGTAAGTGCTCAGCACGTGTGTGAACTTTAGATGTCTCCCTCTCTCACCCCCGCCCCCTCTACCATACCCTTTGAAGATACCAAACTGTGGGCCATACTTACCGGAAATCCGTCCAAAGACCATGTAAATTGCGGCAGTGGATTTCCGGTGGCAACGCATTTCAATGACACCGTCGGACCCGGCTGCAGTGTTTGCTCCGAAAACCAATAAAGCAGTTCCGGCGAAGCATCTGAAATTGTCAGAGATAAAGATTGAGATTCGGTTTAGGGCATAGTGCTTAAACCTAGCTTACACATGCCTGACATATGTGTGGGTGTGTGTGTGTGTTAGGTGGGCTAAGCTTAATCCTTATGTGTGGCTATGCGTATGGCTGCTTTCAGAGTACTTCATTAATTAGCGTGTACTCAGGGGTGCACAGGTGAGTGCGTATTAGAGAGCGCAAATGCCTGAATGGTTTGCGTATCTATTAACTGAACAGCAATCAGTTAATTGCAAATCATATTAACTTAGAGTAACTGCGAGGGCTGCTTTAAATCTTCCAACAGTTGATACATAGGTTGACCAAATAAGAGCTATAGTACAGGAAATTACTCCAAGGTGAAAATAGGTTAAGATATTTAGTTTATTTTAGCTTTATTTTGAAGTTTAACTTATGCCATTTTATATGTATATTATATACATAAATAAATATATAATAATAATATATAAATGACAGCCTTGGCTTGTCTGCTGCCAGTCAATTCATATAGTCTTAACTTAGATTAATTTTTAAAATTATTTTTATATATTTCACAAGTCAACAATATTTTTATAATAAAATGGCATATCTTGCTAAATATATTAATTTCTATTTTATACCAATAAGTTGAAGCATTACTTAAATATAATATAAGCAAATACTATCACTTTAGCTTGGTCAGTCAAAAAAAAAATCCTTTTACGCCACGAACCAAGTTGCAGTCACAAGCTGCGCATACAGCACTTCATCTGTCAATTCCATTTATATATTTCTTACAGTTATATTTTGAGATTTACCAGTAGCTGATTTCAAGTGCATCAATGCAGATACAATCTCTCGTATATATATATATATTCCATTTTCATTTCTATTTATTTGGATCTATGTTGCTGCTGCTGCTGCTGCTGCTGTTGCTGCTGCATATTTGCTAGCAATCAAAATCAGATTTGTAAAAATGCTTTTCGCAACATTCTTCTGTGCGCTTTGACCTTAGAGCGCGGCGGAAAATGCATTTGACAAGCGAGCAAATGTTATCCAGCTGATGAAAATTGTATCAATTTCCGCTCCGAAAGACGGCGACGACGGCGTTGCAAGAATATTTCGGGCGTTAGCGCTGACATTGCCAGTTATAAGCTGCCATATTTATTTGCAGTCAACCAACACCCACACACACACACACACACACACACACACACACTTGGAGTGTGGCACACTCAGTTGACACAATTGCTGCCATATCCGGCTGCTTAATGGCGCTTTGCTGGATGCTGGCGCAATTTTGTGGTGCGGCAACAGCAGCAGCTTTTAACACCACAGCGCTGTGTGTGTGTGTGTGCGGTGTGTGTGTAAGCATGCCAATAATATATCGAAATCAATTTCCGTTTGTGCCTAAAAGCAAATCACAAATGTTGCCAAAGCCGCCAAAAGCGACAAAGCGCGAATGTGAACTGCCTGCTCTATCTATTTCAGCTTGTTTGTGGGTGGGTGGATGGTCGTGGGTGGGTGTGGGTGTGTGTGTGTGTGTGTGGCTGTGTGAGCATTTTTAGTCCCTTGCCAGCTGAATCTAAGAGTGTGCTGGGCTCTAGGCGCAGCGTAGATTTGCGGTTAATAGAGATGCGCAACATTTTCGCTGTCACTGTGATAGGCTAAACTGTGACTTTCAAAATCAGTGACAAACTGGGAACTGTGGCTTTAATTAATAATGCTAATAGTAAAATTATTATGTGACTATCATTAGTTAATTTGTCATGCATTTGACTTTGATTATGACAGTCACTGGTTTATAGAAACTGTGACTTTTGTGAAAGCATCACTAATACTGTTTTAACTGCGAGTATTCTTAGTACTGCTGTGCTCCCATCACACTTCATATGCCCCCACTTTATGCTGTCACTGTGACACTGTGTGGGTTGGTGTGACTTACAAAAACAGTGACAAACTGTGAACAATAACTAAATAATGTGAAATAATTAACTAATTCTCGGTATTTCACTATTTACAAAGTGATTATCCAGTTTACTTTTTCCTCATTTTTATAGAAACTGTGACTTTTGTGAACAACTCATGACAAATATTGTTACTGTGACAGCTCTTGCTTCAAATATGCGCATACAGACATCACTCTTCCTATACAATCACAGCTAACACTGTCGCAACACTGGTGGCTAGAATATTAGTGCTGGTAATAAAATTAAGTTGTCAGGCTGCGTTTTATGGCTGCTCGCGCGCCATTGTTGTTGCTCTTTATTGTTGCTGTTGCTTTTGTTGTTGTTGTTGGTGCAAAATGCCAGCAATTTGCTAAATTAGAAATTAATGAAATGCAATTATGACAAACATTTATTTGTGCGGTTTTTGCGGTCATCAAGCGGCGGAAATTTCGCTTTTGATTTGCGCAAATTGGCGGCCAGGAGTGAGGCCTTCTGAGAGTGTGTGTGTGTTGTGCCCATTAATGGCCATCGGAGCGTTAATTTATGACAACCAAAATTGGAGCTATGTTTATAGCTATTAAATATATACTTCAATAGGCAGTAATATTAATAATACGCCCCGACTTACCGCCCAATTGCAGCTCAGCTGTTGATTGGATCTGCTCCCATTCGTTGGAGACGAAGCACTGATACATGCCAGGATCGTCCTTTTGCACCTTCTTAATGATCAGACGCGGAGGATCAGTGAGTATCTATAGGGATATGACATATATAAATATATGATAAATAGATAATAGATATATGGGAGTATCAGTACAGCTAACATATATATGATATATAATGTCATATAGTTATAGATATATGATATATAGAAGCATCAGTTATCAGTTACTTATAGTTGGACTCACCTCGACGCGATTGTCCCGCAGTATGGGCTTGCCGTCGTGCAGCCAGTTGACATCGTGCACTGGATGGCCAGAGACAATGCATTGAAATTGTGCATCCTTGTCGACGTCAACGGTCTGCACCTGCGGCTGCAGGTGTGCGGTCAAGGGAGCTGTGTGGGAGATATGAGATATACATATATATGTGGTATAGATAGCGCCTGGCACACACACACAGAGCCGCTTACCTGTCACAGTGAGCGACACTTGGATGGTCTCCTCGCCAGCTGTGTTATTGACCCAGCACAGATATTTGCCGCTGTCCTCGAGACGCGCCTGCAATGGCAATGCCATAAATCAATGGCAATCACAATATTTGATTTTCATTTCCCAAAGAGAGAGGCAGATAGACCTACCTTGGTGATTTTGAGCAGACCCGCGGATACAATCGTGATGCGTTCACTCAGCTGCAGCGGCAGCAGCTGCTCGTTCTCCTCCTTGAACCAGCTAGAAACAGATACAGAACAGAATACAACGTTAAGCGCACCATTCTCTTATTTGATTAAACTTTAACATTCCTTCATTCATTGTTCCTGCTTGTTGCTGTCTTCATCAGAGTTAATATGTTGATTGCATTAACAATAAACGACTTTTTGTACCACTGTACCACTGTGGCGCCACTGATTGCCGCTTGTTGAGCGAATAAAAAAATACAAAATGCAGCTCGAAAATGCATTCAACAATGCTCAATAGCATTGCAAAATGATTACCGCACTTCAGGCAGAGTGAGGGGTGGATGGCGATAAGGGCAGAGAAGGAGCTGGTGTAGGGGCTCAGAGGCAGAGGCAGACAGAGTCAGGGCCTGTTTCGCAGAGGAATGCGTATGGTTCGTTCGGGAATTGTTGCAGTCTGAATTGCATTTCGATTGCCTTATTTAACAAGCATTTATGCACAGCTCTTCTATTAGGGGTATGCCCAAAAGGTTAGCACAGCTGAAAAATCTCTCGTTCTATAGCAAAATATTTCAATGAGAAATTCTAAAATTTCTTTTTATTCCCTTTTCAGAACTTCTGCAAGGCAGCTTACTCTACAGTAAATTTCTAGGAAATGTCATAAAATATTTGCTAATTAGCTAGCTGCTTTTTGGCGACTGTTTTTCAATAACTTTTGCGCACCTGTCGCAGCTTACAAGGTGAGCAGAAGAAGAACTTTTGATGAAAGGTATCGAAGCAAAAGTTTTCCCAGAAGTGGAAGTTAATTTTACTTTTTTTCTATTAAATAATTTGATAGCGAATAAGAGAATTTAACGAAGGCCCAAATCAGTTATAACCAACTATAAATGGTGGCTTAAGACTCAGATCGAAATATGTGCCATAAACTATATGATCTATAGTGAGTGCTCTTAAAGTAAAAGTTGGCACATAAAAAAACATACAAAAAGAAAATCTAAAAAGAAATCTAAAAAAAAAACAATTCTTTATATATGTAAGAACATCTAATTTAAATATGTAAAAATAATGAAAGATAAATAAATAATTGCATAAAACATAGGGCTAGAGAGTATATAGAGCAGATATACCAAGTCCCAAGTCTCTAGCATATGAATTCATTCAATATACCCGCTTGACTTCATGAACGAGTATATAAAAAAAGTTCAATTTCCTTTTTTATTTAGCATTGATATTGAGTTTCACTTGATTATTTTCATTTACAAATTTACAAATTTACAATTGCTGCAGCTGCAGCTGAGTGGCCAAGGTCTGGCCTGGCCTGGCCTGGCCTGTCCTGGCCTTGCCGCAGTTGGCAATTAAAGAGCATTTCCTCTTCGTTGCATGTGGATGCATGTGGCAACATCAGCTCGAATTTATATTTTTCCAATGTATTTATCGATTTTTTTTCTTTTTTGTGTTTTTAATTTTAATATCAATTGCGCAAATCAACAGTGCAGCGCGCGTGCCATAATCTGTTTGATGTTGCAAGGACGCATGACTCATGCTCATGCCGCACGCCGTTGCAGCCATGCAAATGCTGTTGCATTTTTAATCAAGTTATTGATTTTAATTTGGCTTTAATTGCACTTGAGTGCGCAACGCATCTTATGGCATGTTTAAAGTGGCGCGCAGCGCGTTGCACGTTGCAAATTGCCGCCTTACGCATATGTCTGCCCGCCTCTGCTTAATTAAAAATCATGGCAAAAGCTCGTCAGAGCAAACGAATGTTGCAATATCAAATTATATTCCGCATTTCTATGCAGCAATAGTTGAGGACGCGAACCGCAACGGCTGCTTGCCACATGCCAAATGATTTAACATTTATGAGCAGCGTCAAGCACCGGGACACCGGGACACAGGATGCGGACGTTGCAGCAAAACAATGCAACGACAGCAGCTGCAGCAGCAGCACCAACGACCGCAGAGCACAAAACAAAAGTTGACGCTGTTGTCGCCTCGTTGGCTACCAAATTGTTGTTGCCGTCGTCTTGGTCTTGGTCGTTGCTCAGCGGGCGACATCAAACAGCAAACAAAGCGGCAGCCACAAAGGCTTTCAATGACAGGACGAACATTTTATACACTTTGGGCTGTAAGCAACGTGTATAAAATTCAATTTTCATTTTAACTTTTGATGTGAGCGATAAACTTTATATACAGCAGCTGCAGAGTAACCTCAAGACTTGGATGAGAAGGCTATAGTTGCTATAGCTATAGTAGCTGACTTAAAATGCATTATTTCAGATAAAATAGCAATTTCTATTGCATACTTTAGCAATAAAATATTTTAGATACAATTAAATAACTATTAATTGGTAGTTATTAAAAATGGTATCACTCTTGCTGGGTCACAGCTTAGCAGTTTGCTATTGAGTGAACATGTGGGTTAACTTTACTTTAGTCTTAAAAGAAAAATTAATTTACATTTTAAATGGATTCAGTGCATAAAAAAAAACAAAAAAAAAAAAAATATATATATATATATATACATATATATATTACTTCATCAAACTTTTTGCTGCAGTGGCAAAAGTTTCTGTTTGCTTAAAGCTACAAAATCTTAGTCGCCCAACTTTTCCTGTTTTCAGTTTTAGTTTTTGCTTCTTAGCGCTCTACTTGGAGTATTCTGTGCAGGTATGTCTCTGTAGACTTTTTCAAGAGTTGCTGAGAAGTGAGTGTTCTGAGTGTACAGCATAGCAGAGACTTTGCTGAAGACTCTCTCTCTCTCTCTGATAGTATACATGCACCTCAGAGACTGCCTATGCCTGAGATATACTCCTCCAAGCACTCTATCTCTCTCTTTATAAATAAATATCTCTCTATCTATACTAAAGCTTCTCATCTTTGCTCTCAGTTAAGCCACAGCCACAGCTCAGCTGCCTGCTGGGTAAACATCTCTACATCTCCACAGCACACGGGCTTCAGGAATAGTGCTGATGAAAAGTATAAGACATCTCTATAGACACTACAATTCCTATGCCTGCCAAACTGAATGACAAACTTGAGCAACCCACAGCTAGGCTATGCATCACAGTTCACAGAGTGCAGCGGCAGCGGCAGCAGCGCATAGCGTGGCGTTGCTTGTCGCCATCCTTTATTCATGCAGCTGTACGAAGGACAAGCGCAGCTACAATGACCCATTATCCTGGTACATTGCATCCTTGCGGCCAGCCGTAAAAAGCAATGCATGTTTTAGCAGCCAACAGCATTGCCATGATGATGATGATGAGCCAAGTGGCCGAGTGGCAAGTGCTGTCCTCGGTGTGTCCTGTGTGTATCCTGTGCGGCTCGGTGATTACCTTTGACGAGCGATGTTCTTCAACTTGAGCGACGGCCGTTCAGCAAGCAATTTGCCATTTCGGCCCATAAACGCTGCTCATTTGATTGATTTGTGCTTGACACGAAAAAATAATAAAAACTTGGAATTTGCCCCGGGGAAATCTCCATAACGCGACAGTCCTGGAGTCCTGGCGTCCAGGAAGATGAACGAGCGCTGCTTGAGCCTTGTTTTTGTGCCAAGACTTTCAAGTGCCTCAATAAACAATATTTGATGAATTGTGTCAAAAGTCAAGCGAGACAAGTGCCAGCAGCTGGGCATGGAGGCAGGTAAGAGCAGCTTGGAGCTGTTTGTTTGGCAGCTAAATTTTACTTGGAATTCAATAAAGAACAGAATGCTTAAGCTGTAGAGGCTGCTGTTAACTAAAGCTAAATCAATTGATTTTCAGCTTGATTTAATAACAAATTTATTGAATAAAAAATATTATGTTGCATGCTGAGATATTGCAAGATTATATATTGATCAAATTTATATATAGATCAGGCACAGCCCAATATAGTTCAAGGTAAAATACATTGAGCTTTCAGCTGTGTGAATAAGTTAAGGAGAGAATGGTGCTTCATTCC
The DNA here is from genome assembly GCA_035045555.1 of Drosophila fulvimacula. Lineage (NCBI taxonomy): Eukaryota > Metazoa > Arthropoda > Insecta > Diptera > Drosophilidae > Drosophila > Drosophila fulvimacula. The sequence continues at coordinate 1,277,435 of JAWNOX010000203.1, read as the reverse complement.
ATGGAATCTGAAGTGTTTAGTAATTTATCTTCATTTTTTTTATTATATATTTTATAATATATATTTTATATTACATATTTTATATTATATATTTTATATTATATATTTTATAATATATATTTTATATTATATATTTTATATTATATATTTATATTATGTTTATCCATCAAGTCATCATGGCTCGCTCAAGTTTTAGTTAATTTCTCATATAGTAACCATCAAGATATCTTGATATATTTATTATTTTAATTTAATTTAAATTATTTATTTTATAATTACCAGCTTGATATAAATATCTTTACCTCTAACAATATATAAATAATCAGTCTATAATTTTTAACGTACATTTTATACTCTATATATATGTATATATATCGCGAATGCCATTCAATCTATGACCTGTTGGAACAAATATCCGCTGCTGTTCTCCACTATCCATAACCAGCTTCTTCCACCCAGGCTGCCGCATATTTGACAATTTGCTCGACATTTTTATATCTCCATTTTTTGTCAAGCTAAATATTTCACATTGTCATAAAATGCGCGAGTCGCGAACTCGCGTGACCCTGCTGCCCCTGCAGCGGTGACACAACAGCCGAAAAAATATGGCATTGTATGTGGGTGGGTTGTACTCACCGATATGTTGGCACTGGATGTCCTTGAGCAATGCACGGCAACGTTGTTTGGCCATTAAGGACGACATGCCGCATCGAATGCTTCTCGACGTTAATGCGCGGCTGTACCATGCCCTTGGGCTCGGTTACAATAATGCGGCCGGGATATGTCGAAATTTGTATTTCACCTGCGAAAGCAACGAGAAGAAAACGTGGGTAAAACATATGTGGCAACCACCTACACCAGCTACAACAACAATTTACACAAGTGCCAACTGGCTGGCAGCTGCCAACTGGCCTGGTGAGTGGCAGCGCGACACGCGCTTTGGTTAGATTTAAGTGCGCGGCTTCTTGCGAAAATTGATGAGCGCACATAAATTTATATACATATGTCTGAGTGTGTGTATGAGTGTATATATATCAAATGTATGTTTTTAATTAATTAAAAGTAAATGAAAGTAATCAAGTTGATGGCATGCGCCACAGGAGGTCAGCTGCAAGGCCGGAAGCTGTGCGTCGGCAGCAGCAGGAAACACCTCAACTGCTTTATTATGCATGCGCATTATAATACTCTCTCCCTGAGGGCAACTATGCGAAAGAGGTGTTCGCTGATAGAAAGAGGTGTTTTGCTTATATGTATGACAACAATTTATAGATTTAAAATGATTTTTTTTTATGTAAAATGTGATTTAAGTGGGAGAATTTTATTGTGGAGATAAATAAAGCGATATTTCGTGGGAAGTGGATGAACAGCTCCTATCCTTCTTGTTCAAAATTAGATTACAATTACTTATCGATTAACTGAACTTATCGATAGACACATTACTATATAACTATGTTTTTGCCTCGTTCTTAACGTCTCATAACGCCTCGTTCCACAAATTCATCTCTTCTGCTAGCCTAAAACCCTATCAAAACTTAGCTGTGTCTCGTTTTTCAAAATCGATAACAATCGACATCGATAGCCTATATCTTCCATTATAATGTATATTCAGTATAGCTTAACTGCTAGTCCTGCCTTATCTAAACACCCATCCACTGCATACACTCCATCTCAAGCTAATTACAGGGTATTTGACTGTCACTCCTACCACTATCTCACTGCTTTTATATTAGCTTTATTTTATTGTCAACTGTTTTTTTTTTTTATAGTCCTCGCTCTCTGACCTTCGCGGCCTTTATTTGTGGCCTTTAATGGCAGCTGCTTTAAATCATGTTGGCGCATTCGTTTCTATTTGTGTGTAAAGCCAATATGACATCTAATCCAGCAGCTCGTTCAGTGGGCCATTTGGTCGGACAAAGTGTGTTCCGTATAGACATTGCATTGTTCGCGCTATCTCGCTCACTCCATCTATCCCTATCCCTTTCTGTACTTATATCTATAGCTATTTCATTGACTCTCATACTCTCCCTCTCCCACTCTCTCTCTATCTCTCTCTCTCTCTCTCTTGTTAGCCAATTTAATTTATAATTTCGCTCGAACATCATCATCATCAGCATCAGGTATAACCCTTTGGCCTTCCTCTATGCCCTCCTCTTCGACTCCATCGCTCGCTATTGTGCATTAGCAGTTGTATTATTGTTAGCCGCCATTGTTGTGCCCGTTATTGTGCAAAATAAATGGATTTTTGGTTTAAATTGTAATTATGCGCTGCCAGCGCGCAGGCAGACACGCCCACGGGCCAAACAAAAACTGTTGCCTACTTTTGTGCGCGTCAGGTAAAGCCAGCGCTTAAACTGCACACGTGTGAGTGTGTGTGTGTTTTGTTATCTCTCTCTGTATGTGTATGTATGTGTGCTTGTTAAATGAATTAGTTATGACCAACTCTGCTGACCAGCAGCCAGAACTGTTTCATTTTACACTTTTAATGAGTGCACTCTAAGCAGTTTTTAATGTCCGACTGCTAGCATGTGTGTGTGTGTGTGTGTATATGTGTGTGTGCTCTGCACTTATGCGAGCATTGTTTAGCCTTGATTATGTGTAATGCACTAGTAATTAATATGCGCTTATACACACACACACGCAGACATTGGCAACGGCTGGAGCCTGGTTACGGCTTTTGCGGTTTTTCAATCAAAACTTAAAGCCAATTTGAGCTGCTATAGCGAATTCCAAATTAATTACATAAATTTGTAATTAGAATGCTTAAGAAATCTAAAGAGCATTTAGAGAGAGGGCGAGAAAGAGCCTTGGCATAAAAAGGAAACAAATTTCAACTTGAGCAACTTTTTGCCCTGGCGAACACAAAAGGCAGCCAGCCAGAGTGGGGCGGAGCGGGCGGCATAAACTTTTATCGTATTGATTGATGATGTGTAATATGCGCACAAAGGCTAATAGAAATTCAGCTTAAGCGCATTTTCACACACAATAAACTTCAAATAAGCAGCACAAGATATTTGCCAAGCAAAGCACAGAAAAAAGGGGATCTACGACTCTCTCTCTCTCTCTCTCTCTTTTTCTCACTTCCCTCTATTTGTGAGCCCCTTACGATTGAATGTCACACGTCATAAATTATGCACAACAAAACTGAAATTGACTCGGACAACAGCCATTAAATACAAAACTCCAGATTTTCACACACCCATCACACCTCACACATAAATGATAACAAATTGCTTTTGCTTACTAGTAAAACAGGCGTAGACGATTCAACTGCTGCGCTAACAAAGGTATTTCATAAATATTTGATCAATGCGGTGTGCATTGGTGCTGAGCTGAAAAGATGCTCTCATAAGACCTAGAAATTTATCTGGGCTTAGATATGCGCAAGGAGCTGAAGGGATGCACATAATAGATATAGCTGAGTGGTATTATAGACTAAGACAAAGAAGCTTAAATATATATATTATATATATGTATATAGTGTCATATGCATTAGCACACCCACAACAGAACACAGAACAGAGCACAGAAGGATAATAGGGATAATAGAAAAAGAAGAGTGTTTCCTTTTATATAATAATAAACATATACAAAAAAACAAGACAATTATCAAAACGAAGTTCAGTGTGCCTCCTAGTAAGACTAAATAAAAATAAATAAAAAATTATAAAAAAAATAAATCAAAAAAATATTTAAAAATAAAAAAAAAATTATGCATTTAAAATAAAGTATTCGAATTAAGACAAACCTTTATCATTATCATTATATAGAGAATTTATATGACATAGCACAGAGAGCTGAAAGGATACACAGATCGGAGACTATAAATTCCAATTTGTTGCCATATTGCATTGGATGAATAACTCAGCTCAATATGAGAGCTGCTATGGCCGACAATGGTCGCTAGCAACTAGAGTTATTAACTGAATATAACTCAAATTACATATTCCTTTAAGCCTCAGCCTTGGCTAGAGCCGAAATAATTATTGCGAGGCAATTATGGCTTATCTCTGTTTAATCAAATCTCGTCGCCCTTTGTTCATTGTGTAAATGTTGACGGAGCTCAGGAAGCCCGTTTACAGCTAGACAATAGAACATGCTCGACTAGCTTAGATAATATATGTACCGTACGAGCCAAAACAATGCCTGGCCTGCTCTGATTATTAACAATATCCCAAGCTGAAAGATATTTTCTGGCTATAATTGAAATTTGGTCAGTACGGGCAATGGCCTTGCCTTGGCGCAAGCGAAAACTTTACTTTGCGGAATTTCGCATTTTCGAAAAATATTCAACTGGCTTTGGCATTCAATTTTAATACTCTGCGCTGGCCATAAGCCCAGGTATAAGTTTCACAAGCCATGCCCCAAGCTGCTAATTAATTCAACTTAATTATGTGGCAACAGGACTTGCCAGCGGCAGGCAAAGAGAGAGAGAGGGAGGGAGAGGGAGAGGGAGAACCTGGTCATGTTGGGCATGCAGTGAAGCATTGCTGACTGGACGATTAAGCTGCAAAATGTGATTATCACGTACCTGTCAGTCTATTTACAGTGCGGCATGTGTAGCTTTTGTACGCATCATTGGGCCCCGCATTATTTATGTACAATTCGCCGTTGGACAGGACCGTGTACTTGCCGCCGATGTCCGTGTTTGGATACAGATGCATGCCGGTGTCCTGCACCCAGGCGGTGACTAGCACAAACTCCGACATATAGCTGGGCACCTGCACAGGTAAGCGACAGAGACAGAGGTAGATAGAGAGAGAGAGAGAGAGAGAGAGAGAGGTAAGTAAACTTGTTTAAGTTAAGCAAATTTGATCAGTTCGAGTTGAATTTAATTTGCGTGCTTAATGCATTTTGTGGCCTTTCGCTTTCAGCGCCAGCCATAGCCGCCGGCTTTGCGCAACTCACCTGACATTTCAGCACAGCCGTGTTGCCCGTCATCACGTACTCGTCGTGCACCTGCACCGTATACTTCTGGTTGACGACTGCAAAAACAAATGTTCAAGAATATTTCGGTTAGCTTTAAAAATTGTGTGCGGTTTTCATATAAATCACGCATACGCCGCGTGCATACAACATAAAACATAAGCTAACAATTATGTTTCGGTTTTTATTAGCCCGGCCAACGTTCTTTTGTTTTAAGTTTTATGGCCAAAGGGCTTAGCCTCGTCATTATGCATCTGCAAAAAAGGTTCCCGGGCTTGACACTTGAAATATGTCGCAAATTAAACAGGCGCCGACAAGCACATCGAGACCTCTGTCAACTCGCACCACATGTCCAGCAAAAGTGTGACCGTTTGTCAGGTCTTGGACCCCAGCATAGCTGCTCTTCAAAATTGGCCGTGCCAAAATTTCAGCTGAAGTTTTTTTCTTTTTTGTTTTTTCGTGTACCTTCTGTCAGGCCACAGCGCAAAATTAAGAGTGAAAAGGATTCTAAAAGCGGAGCGGGGCTGTGGCACAGTGGTGCCAAAATTAATGAGATTTGCATGGAGAAATTATCAAATTTGTTAGAATTAAGTTGAATTGAAAGTTTTTGGCATTTATACTATTAAAGTTAAGTCTCAAAAATTATCGATTATTATCGATTTATATATTATATTTAAAAGGATAATCATCTACTGCGTACACAGTCGGAGTATAGCCATTTTAGGATATTTATATATCCGTTTCTGAGTCATACAAACTATATTAAATGATCGATTATTTTCGATATCAAGCAAATGGTGCAATCTATGGAAAATAAAGGATAGACTTCTATTGTTTATCGATTTTGATCGATATCAACTAAATAGCTATCGAAAAAAGGAGGAAAAGCTTCTTCTCTCAATACAACTTAGGAATTGAAATATATTTATATATATATATATCAGATATATATATATATATATATATATATTGCAGAGCATTATTATAATATTATACCGAATTTTCGCTTTCAATCAGCTTAAGCTTTTTCTTTTTAAAACTCTCAACAATCCCCAGAACCAATTTTCGCCTTAATCACCACTGTGCACAGCTGCTGACACATGTTAACCACGAACTGCTCCACAACTCCGGCCCTCGCCTCGCCTCGCCCTCGTCACACAGGCGTTGGCATTTTGTAAATTAATTAAGATGGACAAAGGCAATTTTGTGCACGCGTCACTTGAAAAGTGTTTGGAAAATGCTTTTCGCGCCGCAAATAAAGCGAATAAGCAGCTTAAAGCAGAGCCTAAAAACTAACTGTATATAGTCAAGTGTGTGTGTGGGTATAAGCCCTGACTGTATGTCTGTGTATGTGTGTGTGTGTGTAAACTCTTTTTAAATGCCGCTCACGAATTGTTTTTCTTTGTTTTTTTTTTTTTTTTTTTTTTTTTTTTTTTGCGTAACTTTAATATGCTAAAATTGGATAAAGTTTAATTTGAAAAGTTGTTATTTTGGCAGTTTATTTTACTTTTTACTTTTCGCTTTTTACTTATTTATTTTCTATTTTTATACTTTTATGTTCTGCTTTGTTTTGCATTCTATGGGCATGAAAAACTGGGAAAACTTTGTGACAACATTCCATTATAATTCCTCTGACCAGCGCGACGACAGTGGTCGCTGCTGTTTGCAGTTGAGTTTCTGCAATTTTTGTATTCCTATTGCGGGTTTGCGCTGTGTGTGTGCAAAAGGGGTATATTGGCTTTTTTGCATAGGTCATTAAAAGTGGGAATTTATATATGATTTTTTTTATAACTAAATATAATGCAATCTACGACTACTGAGCTACTCGTGTCTACAGGGAACTACCTTGGTTAAAGTAGTGTTAATTATTTTCCAATGGGAAAACATATGGTTCCAATTAGATTAGGTTAATTTTGTGTTATCTATTATGATTTAACATATAAGCTGACTACATCTATCCACGAAATTCCTGTAGCTAATCGCTTTCGTATATCTAATATCTCCAATTGATATTGAATTGATATTCCAATTATTCCAATTCTCCAGTTGCACATCTCTTAAGCAACTTAGGCTTGCTCCTAGTTATCTAACGAGCATTAGGCCGTCGGCTAAGCACAACTCTCAAGCTTTTTGACTTGGCTGAGATCTTCATTATTTGTATTGCTGGGGAGGGAGGCGGCCATGGGTCAGGGATCCCAGTTCAGGACAGCTTTGCGCTTGAGCTGATGCAGCTTGAGTTTCCATTTTGTGCTTCTTCCCTGCCCCTTTGGTGCAGATATATTTTTGTTTTCTGTTGCATAGTTTTGGTAATTTAAGCAAAAGGCAAAGTTTTGTAAAAATGTTTGTAGCTGTTCAAGTTGCAGTCGCACGGGGGGCGTGGCATGTGACAACATTGTGTGGCAAAGGAGCAGAACAGCTGGCTGGGAATAGTAAGCTAAGTTTATAGAGGCTAGCCAAAGAGTGTTGAAGAGAGAGAAGCTGGAGAGGGGAGGGGGGGGGGGGGAGACTGCAGGCTGCCAGGCGGAAATTCATTTCCGCTTTGTTTTGTGGCAATGAAGCTCGCTCTCCCGCTCTCCAGCTCTCTCTCTCTCTCTCTCTCTCTCTGTGTTTGTGGCAAACTTTTTGTTGCACAAATTTATGTTTATGATGTGCGCCGGCGGAAAGATGCTTTCGGTTGGCCGCTGCCAGTCTTTGCCTGATTTGCAGTTATTGTGCCGAGCGAACTATTAAATTGTCGTCTAGCCAAGCGCGCTCCACACACAATGCTTGCCACACAGGTGAGGGGCGGCGGGCGGCGGGCGGCAGGTCTGCTGGCATGCTCAACGATGTGCATTCAACTAATTACGAACAAATTACGCAGGTTTCATACACAAGCGCTGCGACAAGGGCAGGCGGGCGGCAACTGCTGCGCCCAGAGCAACTTTGTAGCTCAATCAAAAAACTTTGATAACACACAGACAGGGAGACAATGTGGCTGTGCGAGTGTGTGTGCGACTGTGTGTGTGTGTGTGTGTGTGTTTAGAAATGCAAAAGTGCAAGCCAAGTCGCAACTTTGTGGGGCAACATTCATCAGTCTCGCTGTCCTCGCCCTATGGCCTCTGACTGAGGCATCAAAAAGTTTTGCGTTTTGTTGCCAGCATTTGTCAAGCTACCCTCGTTGTTGTTTTTATGCTTTTTTTTTGTCTCTTGCTGAACTAATTACGCGCACTTAAGTCAAACGAACTTGAAGGCCACGCACGCTGGCCGCTAAGCGCTGGCAATTAAATAACGTAACTGCTGAGCTGGGCCAGGAGACAGCGAGACGCCGATAGACAAAAAGTCAACTGCACACATTAGCTGAGAAATTAGTGGAGTTCCCCTCGCTGCGGGCCTGGCCGGACTGGAGCCCTTGGGCAACTTTTGCAAATTAGGCAAAACGTTTTTCGCCAAAATCTACGCGCTGTCAAATTGTTCAAGCGTAAAGCGTTGCGGGCTACTCGCCTAGAAAAAAGCACGCAGGAGAACAACCAGCAAGAAAAACAACATTTTATCACAGAGACAGAGAGGGGGAGGGGGAGTGAGAGACAAGGAGACAAGGAGACAAGATACAAACAAAGCGACCGCAAATAAAACAAAGTTGTAGAAGACAAGGCGACTGGGAGATACCCTACAAAAGAGCATGGACTGCATTCAAATTGTTTTCTAATTCAGCTTTTGAGTAGTATTAAACATGAGTTAAAAATCGATAATAATCGATACTTATCGATCATTATTGATGTCGCTTTATGAGTGGTTATTGCGCATAAATGAAATTTATATGTATTGCTAGCAGTCATTATAGATTTAGTCGACTATGCTGATTAATCGATTATTATCGATAGTACTGCAAACCTGATGGACATCTTAGGAAATTATCTTTATACATGTATGTAAGTGTTTTAAATTAAGTTGGTATAGGCTAAAATATATATATAAACCCACTTCAATTGTTACTATGAAATATATAAACTAGTTATCGATAACAGCGATGACAACAACTCCCTGTCACGTATAAAATCTCAGCTGGTTCACACATCTCTCTAGCCCAGCTGCTATTTTTACAGGGCATAATAAACACGCCACATGGCGTATACGGAACGTTGTGCTGACTTGCTGAAAAATGACCGGCGGACGTTGAAACTTTGCATGTAACAAGAGCTACGTATCTAAATACACATTTATAAGAATGTGTGTGTGTGTGTGTGTGTGTGTGTGTGTGTGTATGTGTGTGTATGTGTGTGTGTGTGTGTGTGTGGGGAACCCTAACATATCTTAGATCTTTGCGGTGGCGACTTTTCTATTTGTTTTTGCTTTCAACTGTTTTCTTTCTCTGCCTCGCTCTCTCTCTCACACCCTCTCACTCCCTCTCTCTTTCTCTGTGTGTGCGACTGTTAATTAAACGGAGCAGCCGCCGCAGCAGCCCCAAAAGTCAAGAGTCACGAGCTTTCCCTTTGAGAATTTTATCTACGCAACTGGGCATTTTATATGGCATTCATAGGTTTTATGGCCAGTGCTAATTGTTGTTTTTGTCTGTGGCAGCATTCACTGTAGTTAGCTGAAGTTGGACCAGTTGGAGCTGTTGGCGGCCAATGAGCCAGAAAATCTATGCGACATGCGATGCCAATCAAAGTGATTGGCTCTGGCTATGGCTCTGGCGCTGGCGCTGGCGACTCCACGGCTGCTGCCTCATTAATGCACTTTAATAAAGCCCTCGCCAAGTGCCTAATGAATGACAAAGTTTTGCCACTACTCGAAACTGGACAAAAATTAAAAGAAACCAAAAAAATAAGTAGTTGAAGAAACTTTTCTTTTTTTTTTTTTTGGTAAAGAGTTACGGAAGTTGCGAGTTGAAAAGTTTTTTTTTTTTTATTTATAGAAAATTCAACAGCCAAAAAATTGTACTTTGAGCTACGCCAAATGCGTATTTTTTATGGACTTTTAATGCTTGAGCAAATTAAGAGGCACTTCTATGCGATTCTCAGTAATTTGAGTGTGGCATAAAAAAGAAGGCAGCGGAAAAAGGGAGAGGAATAAAATGCAAAAGGAAATTCAAAATTAAAAGAAAAGGAAAAGGAGACATCGAAAGAAGTTCTGAGTGCTTCCTAATAATATTTTTGAAAAATTAAGAAAAAGAACCAGCGGGAGAAGAAAATTATATTAAAAATATCAAAATTAGATATTCATTTGAAAAATAAAATGATTTGTCGAAATGGAAGCGAAACGTGTTCATGGAGTGGCTAAAGCACTTTTGGCTTTCTGTCTGCGCCAACGCAGTTGCCCAGTAATAAAACTCACAGCGTGGTTGGGGCAACCAGCCATAGGAGCCAGAGTCAATTCTCGCGCTTGGGCGCCAAATTAGCGCCGAGCTTAGGGTGGATTGTTGGCGGTTGGCTGTAATCCTGGCGGGCACACAGCTCACGCTCCTGCTCGCTGCCGCCAACATTTTTGGCAGTAGTAATTAAAACTTGCGTTGGCTGCTTTTAGGCGCTGCGTTTCGAAAACTTTCCAATTAAAGCGAAAGTTTTTTCAGCCACGCCAAGCTGAGTTAGCGCAAATCAACTGCCGCAGCGGCAATAGAATTATACGTAAATTAATTAAAAAATTTGTTAAATACACTCGAAGAACTTACCGCCGCGCACGTGCACCTCCCGGCTGAGCACGGTGCCGACCAGATTGCGTAGTTTGCATCTGTGAACGAGCAGGAAAACAAATATTAAGTATACGCAGCGCTGCACTCCACACACACTGAAGCTCACCTGTAGACGGTGGCGTGCACCTCGTGCCGATACTTCTCGGCCGTAAACGGATAGAACATCATGCTGCCATTGGACAGCTGGAACACCATGTCCTGTTGCGGCGGTATGGGCGTCCATTCCACCTAGCAAGAGCCCAGCGACAAGGGGGCGTATTAGTTATATATTTTTTATCTCTGCTCGTTCGGGCAGTCAATTAACTTGGAAATGAGCGCCAGACTAAAAGCGGCATGCATAATTAAGCAGGCGAAAACAAAACGGAAAGCAAAAGCCACGCCCATTTTATACACTTTATATACGAACCTCTGGTGGGGGGCTGCCGTGGCCGGAGCATTCTATCAGGCCGCCCGAATTGTTGGAGAACTCAACGCGATGCGGCGGCTCATGCAGAAATATCGGTCCCTGCAGATCCAAGCCATGCACTATATAGCTGCTCTCAGCTGGAACGAGAGAAAGAGAGAGATGCAGTGAGTGAGGGGGAAAGAAATGTATTTAGTTTGGCAGGAACTCTGTCAGCCTGGAGCGTGCAATGCACGAGCGGCCAAAGTTAATTTCAATTTCATTTAAGCCGCAAACTTTTTTGGCCAAAATTAAGTGGCAGTGACGTCGACGTTGCCACTGCTGTTGTTGTTGTTGTTGTTGGCTGCCTGACTGACTGGCTGACTGACTATGGGCCAGGCCCGGCGGCTTGGCCTAAATTTTAATGAGCTGCGCTCGTGGACCACAACAAAGGCACGCACAAAGCGAAAAGACAATTGCTTTTTACCTGTGGCCATCGTTTTGTGGCTTGCTGGGCAGGTGTGGCATCATCTCGGCCAACTTGCGTCTCTCCTAATTGCTCTGCCGCCGCCGCTGGCCGAAAGCATTGCATAATTTTTGGGGTGTGTTTTAAAGGCGCTTTCGATGCGGCTTTTATGCCATATTTATTATTCACTTGGTAGTCAAGGCAGCCACGCCTGCCGCCCCCTGTGTGTGTGTGTGGGGGGGTGTGTGGGCGTGTGTATGTCAAGCTATATTTGCATTGCGGCTCCCTGACAACTTGAGGCGTTGCCTCAGCAGTGCAGTGACCCGTTTTTATGCCACACAGCAACTCGTGTAGATAACACATAAATTTCTCATTTTTCTTTTCTTTTTTTTATGCCCAGCCACTGCATGAATAATTTAATTATTTTTAAAAAAACTTCAAAAAAGGAGAAGAGGCACTACATGAGCTGGGAGTCAGAGAAAAGGCGACATTTATGAGCTTGTAAAATAATTTCACTAAAATTTTGCCTTTTTTCTATGGAAAAGGCTGAATTAAGTTGGGAGATGCGGGTTTTTTATGTAGCGAAACTATCGAAACTATTAAATAATATATAAATAAATGATTTATATATATAGATAAATAAAAATAATATATGATATATATATATAATATAATGATAATAGAGGAGAGCCATTCAGAGCTTTTGCTTCCTAATACTAAACAAAGAAATTAATAAATAAAAATAGTAATAAAAAATTCTTGGCAATTCTACAGAGATATTATTGCTAAATAATATATACATAATGTATATACAATATGTAGATCTATAATAGTTAGCAAAAAATGCATATTTTTTTCAAATTTGGCAAAGAAATCAAAGTTGTTAACAGCTTTCAGGCAGAAGCTAAGACAACATATGAATTTTCGATATAAGAAATCAAATTGAAAAAGGCAAACTTTTGCCAGCTATTCGCAGAGGAATCACAGCGGAATGGTAACTGAGAATGCGGCGTGGAAGTGGAGCATTTTTGACAGCAGCCGCAAAGTATGCAGCACTAAATTTGTAAGCAATTTTCAGCCGCAGCAATAAAATGAAAAATTGTTTTGTCAAAAAAGCCATTGGCCAAGAGATAACGATAGAGCGTTGGAGAGTGGCCCATACTCCAGCCAAGTTGCTCCCAAAAGCCCAAACCGAAAGTGTTGCAAACTTTGTGCCACTTTCGTTGCGGTACTCAGAGCGAGCGAGTATGTGTGTGTGTGTGTGTGTGTGTGTGTAGAGCTTGCTGTCAACTGCAATGCCCAAAGGAAATGCGGCGAGCAAGGCAAAAATTGTTAGTGAAAAGTATAAAGTGTTTGCCACAAGTTGATGCCACAACGGGCCGGCACATTAAATTTCCAGTTTCAGTTTTTTAAGTCACTTAAGATAAAGTTTTTCGCTGCTGTTGCAACCAGAGATTTGGTGTCGCAGCCTAATGAAAATTAAATTTGTCAGCTTAGGCGAGGCGAGAGCGAGGGCGAGGGCGAGGGCGAAGGCGAGGCCTGAGCGCAGCTGTCAGCTAATTGAAGACGCACGAAACAAACGCCAGTTAAATTGCGAGCCAAAGTCAGGTTATTTATGCGGCAAACAAAGGGCGTGCTGGCAACAAAGCCAGGGCTCGGATGCGATCAAAATGTGACATGAAAACGTGCCCTATATAACGACTCCCCTGCGTGTGTGTGAGGATGGTAATGTAGCTGTGGCTGTAGCTGACTGTCTATGGCTTTGTGGCACGTCTGGCTGTGTGGCACTGACAATGCGGCATAAACGCAACACAATGACCGTCTGATAAACTCGATAAGGTTTTGCCCGCTCGTGTTGCATGTTGCCTTTGTCGCTGCCACTTTGCACATAATTGAATACACGCCGCACCATTTGTCAGCGTTGTCAATCAAAATGGCCAAAGGACTTTAGAGCGGCAGTGGCAGCTGCCACGCCCGCAACTCAACTAAAATCAATTATATGAGAGAGGGCGAATGAGATGCTATAAAAGTGCGAGCCATGCCAGCGGCAGGCAGCGCTCATCATTATCACGGTTCATTAAAAGCTGCTGGACGGAAATGACTGGCAGCAGCTGAAGAAGATGAAGAAGAGGAAGAGACGGCGGCAGCAGTGCCAGTGGCAGTGGCAGTGGCAGCAATGTAACGACAGGCATCAGTTGCCTGCTGCCTGCTGGCAGACAAAATGCAAATGAGCAAATCGCAACCTGCCGCACTTCGGCTCCGCTGCCGCCCAGCAGCTGCCCCATTTGCAAGATGCCCATTTAGATTTCTATTCAGGAATGCAGCCATTCTAAATGGCAGCGCTGCCGCTGAAAGAAAGTCGTTTCGTAATTAAGAAGAAAATCCCGGCGAGTGAAAACAAATGAAAGAAAAGAAAACGAAGCGAAGACCGCTATGTTTGGGGGTGTCAAATATGAACTACTCGAGCTGCATGGGCGTGGCAGGAGTTTTGTGAAGAGGGGGCATATGCTATATGCGATTGATGCTATATATATATATATATATAGCATATTAGAGTCAAAGTCAAGACAGACTTGAAAGAGTTCAAGTTACTTAAGTTGCTGCCTGCAGAGTTGACTTAATATCAGGAGACAAATATATAACTTCAGATTCATGCCTTCATCATCCCTTGTCAACTTGAATCAAGATTTGATTCTTCACTTTTCGAATGCTACATTTTGTGCCGCTTGAAAAATGAAAAACAAAACCTCAAAATCAAGTCCGAATCATAGCGAATTTCGGATGAATTTCGTCATATATATTTAATCATATGAAGTCACAGATGCAGAATGAACTGGAAAAGCTTTAGCTTTTCAAGAGCAAGCATTTATTTAATCAACTCACAGCTACACCGGATGGAAGTATACCAGACTTTTGGAATTACGGAGTGTAAACTCCGAAATACTTGTTAGAAACTCGAAAACTAAAAATTTAAGTATTTTAGAGTTTCGGAATTACACAGAAAATAATCATAATCCTAAGAATTGCCGAAATACTTCAATTTGATTAAAACTTTTATCAGAGTTTCGGAATTACGAAGTTACAACTCCGAAATAGTTCAATCTGTAGTTTCGGAATGAATGCTCAACTCCGAAACTCTTAAATATTTAGAGAGTTTTCCAATGTCAACGATGTGAGTTCATTAGGCGAACTGCAGTCATGAATAACGTTAATAGCATTGTCAAAGATTTGTTTGGGTTACGTATTTGGCTGTTAAGAGTAACTACATAATATATTCAGCTTGAATAAATTGGACTTTTCTTTCGCTTAGTATAATTCCCGCTGTAAGCGTATTTTAACGAGCCAACGGGCACATCTTTAATTTCAAAGCAGAAGTCAAGGAAAACTGTAAATAATGAGAAGCGTTGGCTTCAAAGCTCAACTAAATCAAAAACGCTTAGGAGGCACCCAACTGGCGCCCAACAGCCACCCCTAGCCAGCAGCCCCTAAATCTTAGAGAAGTGCCTTATTCAGCAGCGCCAGCGCGCAATAAAAACCAGCGACAAGTTCGCAGCGTCAAAGTTTTTCCGTGCAGCATTTAAATGAAAACGCAATTTCCAGAGTCGAAAAAGTAACAGAAAAAGAAGAAGAAGAAGCAGCAACTGAGAAGAAGCAGAAGCAGCAGCAGCAGAGGCACCAGCAAGACACGTTAAAGCTGATTTGCATAAGGTACGTGAGTGAAAGATGTTCCCTGGCTTTTGTCTGCTGTCAAGGGGCCCAATAGAAAAGGCAGTGTAGGGAAACGGGAAAATGGGAAAATGGCTTGACAAATATAAACAGCATTCGAGGCGCAACGTTGCCATTTGATTGAGGCACTGGGCAACGGCACCAGCACCAGTAGGCAGCGCTTTACATTTAAAGCAGGCAACTGGCTAAGGCAGCTGCTAAGCAGCTAAAGCCGAAGCCTGCGGCCCCCAGAGCCAGCCCCACGCCCCCCAGCCACGCTCAGTTCAAGTGCACGCATTTTTCTGCTTAAAAGCCTCGACTAATGCGAGGCGTCTGCTTCAGTCGAGCGTTCCACAGCCTAAAACCCCCAGCCCCATGTCTCTGTCTCGACGCAACAGAGCGTAACGGTATTTGTATATATCTATGTATGGGTGTGTGTGTGTGTGTGTGTGTGTGTGTATGGGTGTGTGTATGGGTGTGTGTGTGTGTTGGCAAAGTGTATTTGCTTAGGTCATATCACGCACTGCGCTGCCAGCTCCTTGACTTTATTCAGCTGTTGCCGCTTCGACGCAAACATGGCCAAAGAAAATAACTGCAAAGCTGAACGACTAGCAAATACCCAGTAAATTAAGTCACAAATATGCTTCAGATGTCATCACTTAGTGCGATTTAAGCTTTGCTCTTGACTTTCCCTTTAAGTCCAGCATGCCCTGTTGCTGTTGCCTATTTGTACAGGGTATGCGGTTCGCATAGCGCTGAAGCGCCTGCCTATTGTTGCGATTGAACTAAAACATTTTAATGCTACAGCTGAATTTTCGTTATTGACTAAGCGCAGCTGTTGTTGCTGCCGTGTATGTTGCCGCCAGTTGTTGTTGTTGTTGTTGTTGCTGCTTTGCGCACAAAAGTATGCAATTAAATTGCAGCTGCTAAAAGTGAAAAGCATTTCAATTAATGTTGCAGACATTGCTGTTGCAGCAGTTGTTGCTGTTGCAGTTGCAATTGCAGTTGTTGCTGTTGCTGTTGCTGTTGCTGTTGCTGTTGCTTCGCTAATGAGCGCCAACTTTAAAAGTCACAACGGCAACTGCAGACAAAGAGGCACGTCACGTTGAGTTGTGTCGAGTTCTGTGCCATAAAACTGAATTATTGAAAAGCACACGTTTCACTTTTGTTTGTGTTGTTGCTGTTGCTGTTGTGTTGCAGCTCAAAGAAACGAAGTCAACAGCAGCAACAGCAGCAGCAACAACAATGGCTAAAGTTTGTATGCCTCGCGGCAACTCGAGGCGGCAGCATCATTTACAAGCCAACTCGTAGCCAACTTTCTGCCGCTGGCGTGCACCAACACTTCAGGGCACAAAGCAACAGCAGCAACAGCAGCAGCAGCGACAGCAGCAGCAGCAACAGCAACAACTGGGCTCAGATGTTAATTGCAGTTTTTAAGCAGACGCTAGACATAATTAGAGCTGCTCATTGTCTAATGTATCAGGGCATTTAGCAACCGAATATGCAGCACGCCAACACACAGCAGCAACACCAAGTTCAACAACTCGCCCTCGAAATGTGAATGACCTCGAATGTCACATTGCGGCACATACACAGAGCGTGTGGCTGGCTGAGGGCCAGTCGGTGGGCGTGGCATTTCGTCAGGAGCTCAACGGGCGGCGGCCAAGATTATGCAGCCTGCCTGGCTGGCTGACTGGTTTGATGAAACAAAAAGCGAACAGCAATGGCAAAGCCAAGTAAACAGCCAGCAGCAGCAGCAGCAGTAGCAAGAGCGCCTTTTGTGGCATTGTCCAAGGCAGCGACAGCATGCAGCGCATAATCAGCAACAAGCAACAGCAGCAGAAAAGCCTAGACTGTCACAGTCAGAGACCAGCAACATCAGCCCGCCTTTTGCCAAAGTATAGGAAATAAAGCGCCTGCGGCTGCCAGGCGAAGGACGTGCGCTGGGGCGGGGCGCACGCTGTCGTTGATCTTTTGCTGATAACTTTGGTTTTTTGAGTTGAGCGCACAAAAAGCAAGAAGAAAAAACAAAAAAAAAAAACAACACACAAACAACGTGAAATAAAATGCCAACATGGATATCAAGTAAAGGGCCTGCACAGAGTGAGAGAGAGAGAGAGAGAGGGAGAGGGAGAGAGGGAGGCCATTGCCGTATGCCACACGCCTGGCTTGTTAGCCAAAGTGGACAAAGTGGCTGTGGAAATGTTGCAGGCGACAGCGCACAAAAGACAAGCCAAAGAAGCGACAGTAACAGAAACAGCAACAGCAACAGCAACTGGCTACGCAGCTTAATTATTTTTAACCCAGCGCCAGCAAAAAAAAAGTATTGCATACTGCAAGGCGCTAGCCTGAGCTCTAGGATCAGTCGAACGTAAATTGAAAAGAAGCGAGTGAAGATGAGAGACAAGCAGTTACTCTGTATACTACAGGCAGTACGAAGTGTGTCTAAGTGTTCTAAAGGAATAGAATACGGTAAGATGCAAAAATACTAATTTATTTTAATTCAATATGCCAACAAATTATATTTTGTTATAAGCAAAAATAATTTTTAATCAAAAATATAACTTAATATAATATATAAATATATAACGCTTATCTCTATAATATTAAGTATTAATAGTCAGCTATTTCGTTTTAGCTAATCAAATATATATGCACTTAGCTGCTCTGTCTGCCTTCCCCTGCTCTCTTTCAATAGCTTCAGAGTATACTGTGCGTATACGTAATATATGTATTTAGAGTTTTTCGCTAGAGAGATAATAGTAAAATATAATTTATGTTGGAATAAGCTGTTTCAAAATCATTATTAATAAAATATGCTCTAAATATATTTTCAAAAATAAAATAAAACTTTAATTTTTTTCCTAAAATCTGCTCGCCTACTCAGAGACTTGATCACTGACCTGCTTTAAGATGGGCTTAAAAAATAATTCAATTATTAACAGCAAAGCATTTTTATAGCTGCTCGTATATTTTATTTATGTCTACGAAATATTTATTCACATATTTTCCTAGTATTTTTAATTCAACATTTCGAGCAAACAAATGGGTTGGCAAATATTAAATTGACAATGGCCTTAGCATAGCTGAAATAAATAATGAATTTATCTGTTGCATAATAAAATATAAAAATGAATATTATATGTATCAAATATATTTTTTATATTTATTTTATATTTGTTTTTCTACTATTGCATAACTGAAGCAATTGCTGTCAGAGAGGCCGAGAGATAGATTCGGGTCAGGGGGCTGTGGCAATCGGTACTCACCTCGTATGATGTACAGGATCAGGACAGCCTTAAAAAGGCTGTGTAAATCCATTTTTTATGAGCACTAATGCTTTCCATTACATTTTTTATGTGTGAATTTTAAACGCCGAATTTCGCTGAAATTTTTGTTTTTCTTTTTGTTTATTTTTTATTTGCTTCTTTTTATTTTTGCGTCGTTTTGCCTTTTTGTGTGTTTTCCTTTTGCCGCTTGTTTGTTTGTTTATTTAATTTCTTTCTGTTTTGTTTGGCGCACACATGAACAGATTTGCGCTGTGATTGAAGCGTTTTAATGTTTCCGCCTCTGATATCGCTCGCTTTTCTCTCTCTTTTTGTTTTCTGTTTTTGTTTCTGTTTATTCACGTTTTACGCGCTGCGAAATTCATTAAAATCTTTAATGCGAGTGTTAGAAAATTCATTATTTATTTATGTGCTTGGAACAGCTCGCGCAGTTCGCTGAACTTTGAACCCAACCGAGAGCTGCCATTGGTCTTATGCAAATTTATTTTAAAGCTGCGCAGTTCAAGCTGAAGTTGAGTTTTATTTTCTTTTTTTTTTGTGATTTCACTTGACGACAGTCAGTCAACTGTCAGCGCGGCTATTAATCATGTCACGCACACACACACACACACACACACACACAGAGGGAAGAGTAGATAGAACGAGTTGCTTTCCCAGTGAATATAAACCAAAGTTAATAGACGTGTGCTAGCTGTAGGGGCAGTAAAAGAATTTCTAAAGTGCATTCTCCATATACATAACAGGATATGAAGCAGGAATCATGTGAAGGATTCTCTGGAAGGAGAAAGTGATTCGATTCTGGCGAAACATGGAAATCAATTAAAGGACGATCAGACTCCAAGCAGAGTAGCATTAAAGCAGTGCAGAGTACTATGAAAGCAGTGCAGAGTAGTATTAAAGCAGTCCAATTAAATGCAATTTGTTTTTGTTACACACACACAGATACCCTCACACTCACACACACACTCTCACGCACTCGAGTCCATTGCAAAGATAAACGAGCCAAAGGTAGGCTCGTTCCCCTTGTCACGCATTCATATAGAAGTTTTGCGCTTCACTTTATCCCCAATGCTTTTGCCTAGTTTTTGCTTCATGGGCTTTTCCTGGTTGGCTGTTGCGGCCCCCTTTGAGCGCATTTTTATGCGCGCCGGCAAAAATTATGCATCAGCGCGAAATTGGAGCGCCATAAGTTGAGCTCAAGTGAACAGATATCAAGCTTCTAAGCCGCCCTATATGACTTGCCTGCCCCACCTGCATACCTGCCTACCTGCCTAACTGCCTGCCTCCTGCTCTGGAACTCCACTCAACACGTCTGTCGCTTGACGTGACATTAACTTGCCCCGTGACCAGTCCAAAAAAAATCCTGCGACTGCTCCCCAAGGTAAGACCCTGTATGCTGCGCAAAACTGAAAGAAATATTCGTTGCGAAAAACTATGCAAAGGGGACAGGCAGCTTGATAAGGAAGGAGCAAGAGCAAGACAATGAGGAAGCTGGAGCGTGGTAGTCGGCTGTAGGCGACTGTGCCATACTCAGCCATAGTAAGGCACTAATAGAGAGTGAACTCTTAAACGTGACTCGAAAGCGGTGACTTGCTGAAGCGTGACTAGCCATCTGTGACTATGAACTACAAACTGTGATTTGCTGGCTGTGACATGTGAACTGCCCCTTAAAAGCCAATATACCCCGTTTTCACCTAACAAACAGTGTATAAAATAAGAGAAACAACACAGTAAAGCTGTCAATAACGATAAAGTGAACTCAACGACTGGCAATGGGACCCAAAGCAACAACAACAAAGGCAACATTAACAACAGCACGAAGAAGAAGAAGAGCAACAGCATCAGGAACAAAAGTGCCGTTTAAGCAACATGGAAATTATGCCCAGTGCGAATATCAACAGCAAACACTGTGCAAATCTTTTTCTTTTCTCTCTCCACATTTTTTTCTCTCTCTTTTTTATTTTTCTATATATATTTTTTTTCATTTTTGTCTCCTTGTTTTTCAGTTTTTCGTGTGTAAAAAATCATGACTTGGCAATTATGCGGCAAATGTGCGCACTGGGCATGCACAGCGGCAAACAAAAGTCAGCCATAGATAGTAGGAGGAGGGGCGAGTGGGAGGGTGAGTGCGGTAGCGAGAGAGGGGCAGAGGGAGGCTGCATAAATATTACGCATACGCTGCAGTGCACGGACAACGTTTGCTAAATTGCTGGCAATTAGTTTAAAAGTGCGAGAGCACAACACAACCAAGAAGAAACAATGCAGAGAAAAAAGCGGAGCAAGAAGAAACGAACAAAAAAAATGGAAAAATTATAGAAAATTGCAAGCCTAAGCAGATTTGCCTACGCAAATTCCAGTTCAGTTAGGCGTGAAACGAGCGAGCGAGATGGGCCAAAGAGAGAGATGAAGAGGATGTAAAACTAAACAATTTTATGATGTTCCAGAAAGCAGAAACAACGGCAACTGAATTCTGAATTTTGGGAAGATCAAAGATAGAAAAAAGAAGGAAGCAAATATATAATAAAAGTTCAAAATAAATAATTTAAATATGTGTGTATAAAAAAATAAAGTATTTTATTAAATAAATATAAAATATAATATTGCCCAAAAACAATTTGAATGTATTTTAAAAATATATTACAATATTATATTAAATTAAACATATATTATTATTTTTAAAGCAAAATTAATTTTTAGTTTTTAAAAATCATAAAAATATTTTAAATATATTTTCAAACCTAATTATAATATTATATTAATTTAGTAATATATCATTTTAAAAAATTAAATTAATATATTTTCATATTATTTAATTTTTAAAAATTATAAAAAATTTTTAAATATATTTTTAAAATGTTAGAGAGAAAATTAACTGAATTTTTCTTTTTTTCCAAGTCTTAATGTCTCAAAATGCTTAATAAACGCTGTTCACCTCAATTTCGCCAACTTTCAGGCTTTGCAAAAACTCGGAATTTCCTACGAACAAAGACCTATCCGCTGTCCAGAGTCCCTGGTAAGCAGAGGCAACATTCCTCTACCAGTGAACATTCCTTTCTCTCCTCTAACTGACCAGCCTTTTCCTTTGCTCAAATTTCAGCAATTTGAAAGCTTAAATCAAACTCGGAACGACCAATGCCTGTAATACGAGCCTAAGCAGTAGTTCGCATAGATTGATTGGAAGTGTTTGTAGGCTGCCTTTCGGCTGCTTGGCCGCACAAGTGTTCAGCCTGTTCAGTTTCTTTTTTATCGCCTGCCTTTGTAAGCGCTTCTTATGTCCATTTCACTTAGCTGGGCGCATAGCTCGCCCGCTTTTGGCCAAAGGCTTAAGCACTTTACAGTCAAGTTGGATATATTTATGTTACACTTAACGTTGTCTCCGCGGCCTGCGCTGTCTGACGGCCTGTCAGCGGCAATTTGTGCGCGCTGCCAAAGCGAAAGCCTGCGCTCGACTAGACAGGATACACACAACACAACACACACACACAGACAGAGAGCACACACAGCACACAGACATTGGCAATTTATAGACTTCGACACTTTGGGGAAAAATTGCTCAAGTTGGCGTCGCCTGTTGCCAAATACGTGATTTATTTTAATAGATAATCATTACGCCATCGATTCCGATCATGTCCGAAGCTCCATTTGCTCAGCTTGTGCCACACACACACAGCTTGTTGCATGCCACATGTAGTACGTGCGTCAATAAATCAAAAGCAAATGGCTTTCAGTTTATTGTTTTGCGCTGGAGCTTGAGCAAAAAACTTTAGAAATTGCTACGGCACATTGCGCATACGCCGCGTGGGCTGCAGGCCTTAAAGGCTTGGCTGCCTGCTGCCTGCTGCATGCTGCATTCCGTTGCACGGTTCATTCACATGGCAGTCGCCACGCTGCACACGTATTTAAATTGTGCCATTATGCACTCGAAGCCACGGCCCAGCCCACACAGAGTCCTCTCTCACTAATGACTTTTTATGGCAGTAGCAGCAGCAGCAGCAGCAACAGCCGGCGCTGCCAGCCCAAAGGGTTGCCCGCAAAAAATCAATACAATGCATGGGCCAGCGTGTCCTGGACCAGGATGAAAACAATGGCCGCCGCCGCCGCCGCTGCCACCGTGATGCAGCTTCAGCTGCCTGTCTGTTCCATTGTAACACTGGCCGACCGAGACCAGACCGGACAGTCCGTCTCGACGTCCGTCTGACTGGCCGCAAGCAAATGCAGCCAACGAGACAAAACATTACAACAACAACAAGAAATGAGTAAAAATAAAAATAAAAATAAACAGAGAAAACAAGGCAAAAGAAAATCAATAGACCAAATGAGTGCAAAGCGAGAAATCTGCCAAAAACCGAGCCGAGCGGACTGCAGCCAGAGCAAAAGCCAAAACAACAACAAAATGCTCAGAAAAAATATTATATGCATATACTATAACTATATAAAGGGCATGCGAGAAGAGAGAGAGCAGGGCAGAGAAGGGTAGACTACCTGAATACCCTGCTTTTATAGCAATACTTGGAATAGTCTGCATTCCATCCGTCTGTTTTTCGCTCGCTCTTTCTCTCTCCCTCTCTCTCTTTCTCTCTCTCTCTCTCTCTCTCTATCTCTCCCACTCTCTTTTTGCCTGTCTTTCTCTTTACCTATTTCTTTTTCTATCCTTCTTCTGTATTTCTGCATTTTCCTGCTCTCCTAGAGACATGTTTCTCCCTCTCCCTCTTCTTCAACTCTACAAAAAGGTATCTCTGCCTTGCTCTCTCTGTATTTCTTCTCCATCTCTATCTCTCTTTACGACTCCCTCTTTTTCTCTTTCACACTCTTTGCCTTCATCTAAATCTGCCTTTTTCTTTCGTCTTCCTTCTCCTTTTCATTCTTATTTTCTCTTTCACAGAAAGGTCTCTTTTCACTCACTGTACTCTCTCTATCTTTGTGTCTCTCTTCTTTGTTCCTCTATATATATCTCTATTCCTAGGCATATCTTCAGGTTTGGCAAGGCTTCAGCTATGGCAAGGCTACGATAAAAACAACCTACCCCTTGTAGTCATATTTATATTTACAGGGTATATGAGTATGCAAAATAAAAAACCAGCCAGAAACTTGGCTGCTGCTGCTGATGTTTCTGATGTTGTTGTTGCTGTTGTTTTGGCTGCCTGAAGTGCACATAAAAATCATTTAAAAACAGCAGCGACGCCAGCTTCGCAGTCAGATAGAAGAAGGTTGGGCAACAGCAACAGCAGCAGCAGCAGCAGGTGCAGCAGCGGCAGCCCCAAAAGGTAAGCCCAAATCGAGCTGCTGCCCCAAAAGGGGTTCGCTGTGATTCAGTGCAAAAAAATTGAGTTCAGCGTCGCCGTCGCCGTCGCCACACAAAATGGGTCTAAAGTCATAAACTTTTTGCACAGAGCAGCTGATGCCAGCGTTGAGTAGTTGTTGTTGTTTCTGCTGCTGCTCAGTGATTTTTCCTTGCCTTTGGCTTTTACTACGCCACACTCTGCTGGGCTTTTGTTTTTTTCCCTTCGTTCATGACTAACGAGCAAAATATTGGGTTAAGTAAAAATGAGCAGGGGATGGGGGCGTGGCAAAAGCTATTGCCAAACATGCGAGCGGCTGGGGAAGGGCACTGGCAAATGGGCAGAAACAATAGAGTTGTTGACATAATAAGTGGCTACCTGCTATATACGACTATATTACTATATGGAAATATGGAGGCTGAAGTCCTCTAAGAATATGCCTGGGATTGAACTGCTTGAACTGCTTGGGAATTATAAGAGTTTTACAATAGGGAAATTTTTCCTAGTTATACTAAATTGCCTTAACTGCATGCCACTTCATAGAGCTATTCATAGAGCAGATAGCGGTGGGGCGTTACCCACTGCATAATACTCGTTCACAGTACAAAAACTTTTCATTCTTTTGTGGGAAATCACGGAAGTAGCTCAGCTAGAGCTGAACAGACAAATAAGTCAAATATTACACAAAACCAATATACTCTCCTTCACTTCATGAGCCAGCATAAATGTTATTTGAAATGTTAAACTTCTCGCGCCGCAATGTCTGGCAGTAAACGCCCCTTGCTTGAAGCCCTGTTTGACACCGCAGCTCAAATCTTGACACGCGTACCCCAGCCTCAGCCCCAGCGCCAGCCCCCTGCTTTTACCACTCTCGCCCTCCTACGTTGCGCACATCAATCAAATGCTCATAGACAGGCATAAACAGAAATGCGAATATATTTTAAATACCCGGCCGGCAGCTTGTGAGCTTTTGCGTTGAAAATGTCACACGCCAATCACAAAAATTTGCTTGCCAGGCCGTCGTTACCAGCCGACAGATATGCCTCTGTCTGCTATATATATTTACAGTTACAGTTACAAATGTACACAATTGGAGTAGATATAATATGCAGGTGGAGGCGGTGGCAGTGGCGGAGGTAGAAGCGCCCATTCATATATCATATTTAGATGGCGTCGACCTTTTTGCCATTTGTTTTGTGCAACACTTTTTGGGGTCGCGTCTGTTTTTAGGCTGTCGCTTCTGACTGGCAATGCAGGCAGCGTTACGGGCTGGGGCTGGGCTTGAAAAAGAGTTATTAAAAGGGCTGATGTGCTAGGAAATACCCGCACTGATAGCAATGCAAGAAGTGTTACGTGCTGGGACTAGGCGTGGCAGAAAGCTTAAAGGCCTGATGTGCTAGCAAACATCCGTACTGAAAGGAAATTGATAAAGTATTGAAATGCAGAGCACAGTTGATCTAGCAGTTATATGGCTACAGTAGTCCAACTTAGAGACGATTCCTGAGCACATCTTATAGCTACAATCCTCAGAAAATCGAGTTTACTTTGGAACAGACTTCTACTTAGGATCTTATTTCTAGAAATACATTAAAACTGACTCTAATCTATAAGTACATCCACATCCATATCTCTTCAATTCCAAGCCCTTCTCCTTCACTTGTTTATAGTTCACTAATATGCCCGCTGCCTTCATTCAGTTAGGGTATGCGCACAGCTGCAGCTGCCCGCTTGCAGCATATATTGCTGGCGGCGCGAAAGTGATTTCTTAATTTGTTACAACAAACTTGGCAGTTATAAGAACTCACACACACACACACACACACACACTAACTACCCTTACTCTATATGTGTGTGTGCGTGTTAGAGTTACATGAACTTTCTTCCGAGTGGAAGTTTCCTTTTCAAGCTCAGGCTGCCAGCGCTGTACGTGACTTTTGTGGTAAGTGATGGATTAGGGTCGCCGCCCAACAGCAACAACAACGACGACAGCAAAAAAGTGAAACTTGCCGCACAACTAATTAATGACAGCAACAGTAGCAGCAGCAGCAGCAGCAGCAGCAGCAGCAGCGGCAGCGGCAGCGGCAACTACGTCGCATTCGCTGTTTTTGTTTGTGTGTTTACTACGAAAACGTTTTACATTGCGCATACGCACGTTGCGTATACGCAATGTGAGCCATTGCAGCTGTTTTCCCCCCAAAAAATTGGGCTAGTAACTGGTTAAGCTGCGTACGATGCTCCAGCCCGAGCACGTAAAATTTAAATAAACCAATCCATTTATCGTTTCGTTGCCGGCTGCAACAATTACTACGACAACTACTACGACGAGGACGACGCACATGGGCAGGCGGCCATTTTGTGAGTGCATGCGTGCGTATGTATACGTGTGCATGTGTTGTGTGTGCATGTGTGTGTGTGGTCACTTCCGCATGAAATACGAGCGATTTTTACTACACATCAGCAACAGCAGCAGCAGCAGCAGCAGACGACACACACTCTGCTCTGTTGTCCAGTGTGTGTATGCGGCAATCGATAAATTTCATGTGTGTGCGTGTGTGTGTGTGCGTGTGTGCAGCCTCGTGTGTTATATAGTAGTATATAGTGCATGCATGCCGGCACAGACAGATTTATAGTTTGTCTCATGGCGGCAACATTCAAAATAGTTGCAGCTGCTGCAACAGCAACTCGTTCATAAAATCAATAGGCTTCCGGTCTGACTCGCTCTCGCTCTCTCTCTGGTTTGCCGGCCGGTTTAAGGATTATTTATGTGCAGCATAGGCCGACCAAAAAACTTTACTCTAATTGCAGTAAATAAGTCACTTGGCAGCTGCCAGCTGCCAGCTGCCAGCGTCTAATTGCACGGAAAACCAGCAGCTAGACATAATGAAAGAAAATTTCAAATTCTATGCACACACAGCAGCAGCAGCAACGGCAGCATATAAAATATATAAATTATATATATATATATATATATATATATATATATATATATATATATATATATATATATAACGAAACGATGTCAAACAATTAAATGGCAATTACGGCAAAGGTGGAACGTCTGCTAAGGATACGCTTCACCTCGCCTCACCTCACCTCACCTCACCTCACCCCGCCTCGCCTCGCTAAACGTGTCTCACCATTTGCCAGCGCTCGAAAAGGATTCGAGGATTCGAGGCACTTAATGAGCGGCACACGCGCGCGCCAGAAGAACTCTTGGATTACATATGCTTCACAGGCTTCGAGAGGGCTGAGTGAAGCTATCTTAAATAAAGCAGCCTTTCAAAGACCTCCAATTAGAGCGCTGAGCTTAATCCAATTCAAGTTCTTAGCAAATATGAATATTTTTTCTGCTGCTAGCACACTCTTTCCAGCTAGACAATGCTTGGAGCGAATTGTTTTACGACCAGCTAAAGATATTCTAATGAAACATTAAAGAACTTCGGGGAACTCTAGGATTTTGGTGTTTGCTAAGTTGCCTTAGCTCAATTCAAATAAATAGAAATTTATGCAAGTTCATAGGACTCAATTAACTTTACTTTCTATTAATAAAAAAAAATCAGAATAATTCATATATCTTTATACTATGTATATATCACTTAAAATAAACAAAATTTATAATTTTTAAATAATAATAAAATAAAAATAAATTATGAATAAATTTGTAAATAATAAATAAATATAATTGTGTATATTATATACTCAAAGGGTCAATTTATGACTTTTTGAATAGGCAATACTTAAAACATATAATAAAGCCGACGGAAAAAAATATTATATAAATGTTATAGAGCCATCATAGAGTCTAAAAGGCTGAACGAATAAAGCCGAAATATGTTCACTCGTAAAGATTTCACTGTACTTAAGTAAACGAAATACATAAATAGTATAGCCACATAAAATTCCTATAATATTATTATCTTATCATAAATATATATACGACAGATTTTCCTTTTAAATAAAGCGACATTGCAAAAGAATATTTGTATTTGATAGGAGAAAAATATTTTTAGAAATATAAAAAAATATCGAAAAAATTAACTTCATTCCCAACAAAACGACTTCCAGAATTTACAGAAATTTCTAGCGCCAATCTTAGCCTCACTCACACGAGCCGCAAACATTCAACTAGTGGAAAACGTTAACAAAAACCCGAATTCAAACTGCGAGCTGAGCAGCCCAAGGCACTCTATAAATCACACAATTTAGCGTCTGTTCATAAAAAATGCATTATTTACACACTCCGCAACTTGCAACGTGCCACATGCGGCAATAATAAAAGTTAGCTGCAAACTTGAAAATAAAATCCATTAGAAGCGATTTTCTATTATTTTTTTCTCTCGCTTCAGTCTTTGAGTTGCGAACTAAACGAATTTGCATGCAATTTGGTCCAAAAAACACTTTGCACTTTAGCGCGTTTACCAACACCGGCGCAAAAAATTCAACAAACTTCAGCCAATTTTTCTTCTTGTTGCTGTTGTTGTTATTGCAATTCAATTTATTTTCAATTTACGGCTGGAGCAGAGGCAGGAGCGTGCAAAAGTCTGGCCAAGCACCTTTCATTAGGCAGCAACTTTATCAGCGAAATTTTGCGCGTGAAGCTTTTCCCGTTACTTGCCCTATGCTGCTGCTGCTCGAAGTTGTTGTTTTTATTGTTGTTCTGTTGCCGGGCGCTTGTTGTTTTACACTGCAGTTTCGCGTAGTATCTACACCAATGCACTCACTCACACACACACACACACACACACACACACACACACACACACACACACACACACACATGCACACACACACACACACACACACACATGCACACGCACGCAATGTTCATGCTGCTGTTATTTACACAGCGCGCACGTTGCTTTTGTTGTTACAGTTATAGTTGTTATTGTTGTTGTTGTTGCTGCTGCTATTGCAGTTCGGCTGCCTATTGCACTTTGCCAGCTTACATGCTCTTTCGTACACAAACGTTGACAGCGACAGCGACTGCGACAGCGCCGGCGCGCTCACTACATAACGGCTTTAATTCAAACGTTCTCGCTCTCTCCCTCTCTCTCTCGCTCGCTTACTCTGGCGTATGTCTTTGGCTGCAGTGCGAAAGGGAGACAACCAACAGACGCCGCTCTATGTAAATGAATGCGCTGGGTCCAGGCACAACCGCACGCGAGGAACGTCGAACAGCAACTGAATTCACATTGTGGCTGGCCGAAAGGCTCGAGATGTTGGACGTTGACTGCGTCCACGTGGATGCTGGATGCCAGTGCGCAGATGCGTCGTAGTAAAGCGCGTAGTAATTGGATGCTATTCAAATTTCATTCATGCACACACACACACACACACACATGGACACTCACACACACAGTCGAATGACTGTGACTCACTCCACACAGGCGAGCCGATCGCAGTGATCTGGCAACGCCACAACTTGAGAGCTGTGCAACACTGAGCAATCGTTTGTTTTCATTGCTGGCACCGACGAAATGTCAAAGGATTATGGCAATGCTCAATTTTGTGGACACGTTTGAGTTGATGGCACTCAACTTCCATGGAGACGAGGAGCAGCACCACCGCTTCGTGCACGACGCCAAGCTGTTGATCGACGCGATCGTCAGCCAGCTGCACAAAAACGATTCCATCTTCAAGAACTATATGGGTGAGCTGCGCAAAACGGGTAAGCCAAGTGCCATTCGCTCCGCAGCTAAATCAGTTCTCTCCTCCTCTTCACTGCTGCAGCCTCAATCGTTAGCCAAATAAACATGGATATGCCGCTCGGCTTTGAGGTCTTCCTGACCATACGACTGCCCGTCTCGTTCTCGGCCAACTTCAACGAGGAGCGGCACAGCGTCCAGCTCTACAGGTCCAACTACACGCATCCGTTCTTCTTCGGGGATGCGGCGAATCCCAAGTGCATGAATCTGCGCCTGCAGCAGGATCTGCAGCGTGCCATTGGCCAGGTGCCCTCCATAGCCGGCTATTGGGGCGCCATCTACGACATCAAGTACACGGCGCTCAGCTACAACCGTGTGCCCTTCGCCCACCAGGTGTACGCCGCGGAAAGAGGCGCCTTCAATCGCGGCATCTGCTTCGACTTCATTCTGGCACTGGAGTTCGACGGCGCCGAGCTGCCGTTGCCCGTGTACTTCAAGGCGCCCATTTGCTACAAGTGGATCGCCTACGGATTGGTGGACGTCAATCGGAATCACGACTCCGCCGACTGGGGCGTCCTGGTGCCGCGCTGGCAGTCGGCCAATGTGGGCCTGCGCCTGCGCACCCACAACATGCTGCTACTGCTGCATCGCCTGCTCTACGCCCAGCGTTGCTTCAGCCTGGCCGTGCCCTTCCTGGTCAAGTTCTGCTTCTTCATGACCACCGTGGACTGTGGCGAGCGATACAAGCGCATGGGCGTGGCACACCTGATGATAACTGTAAGTGTTGATCAGCTTTCTATACCCTGTTTACCAAGTGAGTGGGGTATATTGGCTTTGGGTATGATTACACCAGAAAATAGAGCTTTCTTTTTCGGATTCTTAGTTTAAATTTGAAAGCTATTGCTTAGGCTTGAAAATCAAAAAAATCAAAATCAAAAATATACCAGGTCGAGCTTTTCCCTAGAGTGCTTTGCGCAGTCGACTAGAGCTAACTACTATCAGCTCTCAAGCTTCTATAGACTCCACTTCCAGAGCGCAAGAATTATTTCTACTTTTTACTTTTTACCTCATACGAAACAGAGTATTACAAAGTCGGCTATAGCCGTTAATTTTATACCCTCTCTTATTGCCCTCCCTCTAGACACTCGGGCATCAGGTGTTTCGGAACTACTGTGAGCTGATTGTCAAGTCGACTGTGGGTGATCATGCGACCAACGTGGCCGCCACGAAGGAGCTGCGCGAGCAGCAGGCGCGCGGCAAGGGCCTGTTTGCAATGCTGGCCAAGGGCCTTAGACTGAACTTGGTTAGCAGCCAGTTCATATCGGAGTATTTTCAAATCAAATACGTGCAATTGGGAGCGCCACCTCCGAGGACGCCTCCGCCTCCAGCGACGGCCCCAACGATGGCAGCGGCGCCCGAAGCACCCGAAGCACCCGCAACATCCGAAGCAGCAGCAGCGAGGCCGTCAACGTCGCTGCAGCAAGGCAAAGCAACACCATCGCCACCACCGCCGCTATCGCCGGCGGCGCAACAGCGAACCGCACCAAAAATAATTCCTCGAACTATGCAGCCGAGCCGCAAGCAGCATCGCAGCATTTAGTGAAATCCACACCAAATACAGAACGACAAAAGTTAAATTGTGCATAAAGTGGTGCTCCGACGGAGGGCTGCACCGCACCACTCAAGCAGCCAGCCGCCCGCCCCAAAGGGTGGCTATATGGCCTAGGCCGTATTCAAGTTAACTGTAAATTGGCTAGTCGTTTGTGAGGGACAGCAACGTCTCAAATCTCGGTAATAGCGCAACTTTTATGCCCAAAATAAGTGGAACTGTCTGAACGCACACACACCCTTACACACATACACCCATACACCCAAACACCCATACACACACCCGCGCAGACAAAAGTTAATAAAAGCCAACTAAAAACTAAAGCTCTTTGGGGCTACGTGTCCTTGTTTTACCATGCCCATCCTTTGGCTACAGCTGTGTCTGTCTCTGTTTGGCAAAAAGTTAAATTGCAAATAGCTTGGGTGGGTCCAACCCTCAACCCCTTGCGGCAAGGGGCGCGGCACGCGGGGCAACCCAGGCGACATGAAATTTTAGAAAAATTTGCTTTTATTGTTGGGCAAAACAAAAAAGCAACGAGCAAAAAAAAGGGAAGAAGGTAGACGTAGCAGCTATGTAGGTGTGGGCGCATTAAATGCAAAATTACAAAATTAGGCATTAAGTGACAGACTGGCAGATACCCTGTAAGGCAGATACCCTGTAAGAGCTGACAGAGAATAAGTAGAAAGAACTTACATCTACATCTGATTAGCAAAAATAACTACAAAAATACTACTTATGCTCTAGGTAAGGAGCATTAAAATCGATATTTATCGATTATTCATTAGCTATAAACAGCTCTTTAATATAATTATAAACTACAGCTACATATTACTATATGGCATATACCTTTTATAGTTACTAAGCGCTATTCCGCTTACATTTGAATCAGTTTTTAATTTCGATATTTATCGATTTTTAAGGGCATGTTAGATTTGAGCTCAGAATGGTTATTTTACTCATATTATTAACTTAACTAGTTTTAGATAGAACCAAATAACAAATGAGTTGGAGTTATATATTATATAAAGACGGAGAATGACATCAAGAGATCAGAGCAAGCCAGGCACACACAAAGAGAGATATAGAGAGAGAAAGAGAGTAATATATGTATACTTTATATGCTGTCAGTTCACACCCTCTTGCACTATGTGAAGAACAACTCCATTTGCATTCACAATGGGTGCAGAGTATAAAAAGGGTTTAGAGTTTCAACATCTATATGTAGCTATATACACTCATACATATATATATATATATATATATATATATATATATATATATATATATATATATATATATATATATATATATATATATATACATATATATATATACATATCTTTATCTGTATTGTTGTTTTTGTTGAGTCACGGTTTGAAAGTTTTTCGCTTCAAGCTTTTTGACGTTTCATTGTTGTCAACTTTTAACTAGTTTTTTTATTTTGGTTTTTTTTTTAATGTTGTTATAATTTTGCAAATGCGAATGCAAATGCGACGACATCGTTCACTGCAAGCGAAAAGTCAGTTCAGTTCGGGAGAGAATTCGAGTGGAAAAAAGAAATAATAGAAGCCAAATACAATTTGTTTCATATAGTTAAATTATTACGAAAACTCTGTACATATTCGATTGCCCGCTCAGGAAGTGGGCAAGCGGGTATATTGGTTTTGGGTAATGATTAACAAACATGACAGTTAAGCAACTGTAAACTCCTCACTCTATTGTTTAATAAAACTATTTGAAATATTTTTGAACCTAACGAGTATGAGACAGTCAGTCACGCCCGACCATAACACTTCAGAAGGCCATAAATATATTTTAATAAATCCGGTGCATTGTTATAAATTCAATTAAAGTTGCATTTCCTGAGCCTCAATAAAATATTGAAAGCGCCTAACGTTGTGAAGAGGTTAATTTGGAGTTCGGGCTCGAACTCGATTGGCAAATTGAGGAAATGAAATGATTATTGAGTTTCGGCATTTTAATTGCATTTCGTGCTATATGTTGGACAAATACTCAAGGCTTTGAGGCTTATAAATGACAACGAGACTTATTTATTTATGACAGCACGTCGAGAGCTGCCAGCATTTATGCAAATTCATTTGCAGCAACTCAAACTCAATCTGCAACTGCAACTGCAGCTGCAGCAACCGCATCCAAGTTCAATAAATAAAAATAATCAAGAGCAAAATGAAAAGCCATAAACGCCCCAAAGGCTCCCATTGAGTAAGTCCCAAATCAAAAATGCAAAAATGATGAGTTCAACTGCTTAAGCACCGCTCAAAGTTCAGTTATTTGGGATGGAGTAATAGCATTTTATGGCCAAAACTTAATTAACTTATTCTGACTCAAAGTCAAAAGCCGCAGCGCAAATAAAGTTCATTTGCTCTAGGCAAAGCAATTTTCCATGCAGCTGAACTTAAGTTGACAAATGAAACTTAGTCCATGTGTCTGCTTAAGGAATGATTATTTGGGCTTTATTAAAACTAATTGAATTTCTGGGCGATTCTTATGGGAATAAGTCTATATCTATATATCTCTCCCTCATTCGGTCTACCGATATATGTATCAACTCTCAACGCTTAAAATAACGGACGTCGCCTTTCTATGCAATTCTCAAGGTCGAAATTAGCGGAAAATCCAAAGTTTTCTTAATCTTCCTTAAGATCTCTCGACTTTCCATCATAACTGAAGTATTTATTTAACTGATCTGAGCCCAACTTATATTTTTTATCTACACAGCAAAAACACTAAAAATCTCCCTGATGAAAGCATAAAATTTTCACGCGGAATGCAAAAAACTCTCAATCGAGCACAAGGGCACACTCTGTTTACCCATTTTATCGGCAGTTATGCGAGATACTTTGGGTTGGGGCAGGAAAAAACAGTTCCCAAATGGCTGGATGACGGGCTGTCGGACTGTCGGACTGTCGAGCTGCCAAGCTGACGGACAACAGGAGCATCTTTAATCAAAAAATAATTATGAGTGTCGGGGGAGCTGATGGTGGCAATGAAATTACATTTGAATTATGACCAAAGAAGAGAGAGAGAGAGAGAGAGAGAGAGAGAGAGAGAGAGAGAGAGGGGAGGGAGAGGCTGTCTCTCTTGATGGCAAATGGAAACCCAAAAAGCTATAACAAGTTCTGCAGTAAATGAGCTAAGCGAAAGCCAAGTGAAATTTGAGTGAGACGAGCGACGAGGCGGCAGACGAGCAAAGATAGCGCAAATAACAGCAGAGAAGAGACAGGAGACAACAGACAGGAGACAACAGCAGGAACAGCAACAGAAATGGCCGCAATTTACGCAACAAACAGAGCGCTGAAAATTGCGACAGGAACGAACAGGGACGACCGCAAGGACACGCCGGCAAAACTTTATGTGAAAAAGAAAACAACGACAGACAATTAATTTGTTTTGCAACGGGAGGCACAGGACACACGACACAGGACATCGGGCACATCGGGGGCAAACAATTTTGTGCTTGTTGGCAAAGAATATTTACGTGGCCAAAAGACAAGTCGCTGCACAAACAAACAGCTGGAGCCAGACCAGCTCCCCACCAGCCTCCCTCCACAACGAATGGTCAAACATTTTACGCTTTTTGTTTAATTAAAATAGCAACAGGATGAGCGATGCTTAAAGGTCCTGCGACCCACTCCTCGGCTGGCTGCCTGGGCTGCCTGCGCCTTTTTCAATTACACTTGCATTTAATAATATACGCAACAACAACAACAACAGCAACATTAGTTTGCTGCGCTTATCTGAGCTGAGGCCAAAGCCGGAAGCGGAAGCTGTTGCTGCTGCTGCTGCTGCTGCTGCTGTTGCTGTTGCAGCTTCCGGGCATGCAGTTAACTTTTATTTGCCTTGCTTTGGCTTGTCCTTTGACATCGGCTTTAAAGCGCATAGCTACAGTGCAGACTCGCTGCAGCGAGCTGCCGAGCTGGAAGCCCAAGTTGCATATCAAATAACTTTACATTGAATAAAGGCACAGTAAAGAGGCGCTACAGCGGCTAGTGAACGAAAGCCCGAGTCTTATGGTATTTCAATTTAATATAAGTGAAGTCCTATCACAGCTTATTTAATTTTTAATCTGATTTCATAAAGCTGCTTCTCTAGATACAGTGAAGACTCGCTGTAGTAAACGAGTCTTGAATCTTATATTTATCTTTCGTTAAAAACAATTTCTCCTGACAAATAAAATCCTATCAAAATCCTATCCTCACACAATCAAGGGAAACTCTCAGGCGAGCTCAAAGGTCGCTCGACTGTCCGTCAGGCACATTCTTCACTGTATTCCGCTTGGCAGCAGCATTAAACAAAAGACAGCAATAAGTGCAGGTATGTCCTGCATGTCCTTTCCAGCTGCACAGGTGCGCATATCAATGCGCATTGCCATTTGGCATCAAAGTGCAGGCATTCTTCGGCCTGGCCCCAAGGAATTTCTCACTCGATATTAAAACATGCAGGCAGCACTAGTCAAGGCGACGTGTTGGCGACTGCCGTCAAAGCATACGTCAGGATACGTGAGTGTGTTTGGCTGTGGCTAGTGTATCACGTTCATGTCATTTGGCAAATGCCACTTCATAATTCAATAAAACAATAAAGGACCAAATCCTAACAAATTACAACAATCACATTATATACGCATTACTTACGCCATATACGTATCCGTATGGGAGCCACGCAGGAGCCCCACACACAGCCCCTGCCCTTTTTAGCATATTTTCATAAATTGCACACAATTTGCTATGCATGGCGTAAACACAAAAGACCAAGCGTAACTGACACGCCCACATGGCAGAGTGAGTCGACAGGGAGGGCGGGGCTGGAGGGAAGAACACGACACGACAGCAAAAATAGCCAAAATTATGGCAGAAAGGATAATCGCCATAAAGCGAGTGAGCGCGCGAGCGAGCTAGCGAGCGACTGGAGAGCCCAGAAGGAGCGAACGTGGCGCTAGGCAACCGTGTGTCCTGGCTAAGAACAACGCGTGGCTACGTGCCGGATTTGATGACATAGAAAAAATAAAACCAGAAAGCAACTGGAGTCGGCTAGAAGCAGAAAAACAGAAGAGAAAACGGAATCTGGGCGAGCTACAGAGGGAGAATTCCTAAAGCTGTTGTATGTAGTCAACTAGACTACCATATGAGGATAAATAGAAAGATATTGGGTATATAGATACGTAGATCTATATATATATATATATATATATATATATATATAGAAACAGAGATAGAGATACTGATACCCATTAGACACATATCGAAAGACATATAGAGAGATCCATGAATAAATATCGACTCATGGATACATTTAATTTGCAATGGATTGCAATTCGCTTTATTCGTTATTTATGGGTACATACAGTACAGTAAAGTATCACATGTGCATATAACATACATAGTGCATGTATGTAGATACATATACATACATATACATATATATATGCATATACGTATTTATATATTTATATATTTATATGTGTATGGGTGGCCTGTCTGTGTCTGTGTCTGTGTCTGTATGCATTAGTGTAGTAGTGAATGGTGCATGTTTCGTTATTTGGTTGGAAAGAAATTGGGAAATTGTCCGATCGTGCAACTGCCCAAGTTCTAGCCAAGAGTTGATCATTTGACGATGGGCTGTTGTGAGTACTTAAACTAAGTAAACGCTTCCGTTGAAAGCCAGTTTTGTAGCACTTGCTTTGCTTGGCATTTACAATTTGTAGATAGCATTCACATTCGGCCCGGCCTGCACCATGGCGTCCTTATGCACCTGGTACTGCAGCTCTACCTCGCGCAGCTGCAACAGCTGCTTCATCTTGCGTCCAATGGCCAGAATGGCCTCCTGGTTGTGCGAGTCCTTGGTCCATAGAGCTAAATGAATATGATATTATGAAGGAATATAGGCTACAGGCTTTATCCCTGCTGTGGTACTCACATATCTTGCTTGCCTTGTTGCGCACATTAATGACCACACCACAGATCTGATCAGAATATTCAAAGCATTCGCCAATGGTGCACAAAAGCTGTAGAAGATAAAATATGATTAAAATGTTGAAGACTTAATAGAGTTAGTTACCAAATCATGCCACAACTTGTCTACCAGTTCCTTCGAATCCTTGTCCAAAAACATGACCCAACGACCGCCGTCCTTGTTGACATCATCTTCCCACATGGGACTGCAGTGAAGGAACAAGGAATAAAAAAAAACAAAATAAATACAATTTTTAAAAATTATAAAATCAAATAATAAAAAAAGATATATTTTAATATATATGATTTAAAAAAAATTAAATTATAAATAATATATACATAATAATAATAGTTTATATAAAAAAAAACAAAGTTTGTTTTTCATTTGCTGAAATATTAAAAATAATAAAATATTTAAAAAACAAAATAAATATATATTTAAAAACTATATAAATAAAAATAACTAACCGTATACCAT
The DNA here is from genome assembly GCA_035045555.1 of Drosophila fulvimacula. NCBI lineage: Eukaryota > Metazoa > Arthropoda > Insecta > Diptera > Drosophilidae > Drosophila > Drosophila fulvimacula. The sequence continues at coordinate 1,240,024 of JAWNOX010000203.1, read as the reverse complement.
GCTTAAACACCATATAATCATTGAATACCTTGAGATCTGACGGTGGCTTAATAAAGTAATAGACACTGGAAAAAGGCGGAGGATAATGATATTATAATATAGAGAAACATCTAACAAGAATGATTGGAATCTACCTGAAGAAATCCTCGACAGTATTGAAGCTGGTCACATCGCTCAGCATATCTGACCAGGACTTGGTGCGGTCGTTCTCCCAATGCCACAGCGTCCATGTGTGCTCCAGGGGATGCTTGAAGCACAGATCATAGTCAATCGAGCTGAGCACTCGATTCAACGATGGCTGCAGCTCAACCGCGGCGGCGGCGAATTGCTCATCGGCCACCACGTTGTTCCCATTGCCGCCGGCGTAGATAGCCTGGCCAGACTCGGCCACTTCGGTGCCGTTGTAGTTGTCGTAGCCCATGGTTTGAGTTACTTTAAAGTATTTTTGCAATATAGCGCCTATTTCGTAAATATTTTGCTCAAAACTTGGTTGTGCCACACGTTAACAGTTATTTATTTCGTTATTTTTTTATTTTTATTTATTTTTTCTTTTCTGAGTGAGTTTGAGGTTTTTTTTTTTGGTTTGTACTTGGGGGTGGAGGCGTTTCTTACTTTCAAATACGTTTTTTTTTTTTTTTTTGGTAAAAACATACGAAAAAAAAGCCGTATGGGTATAATGAATATGAGACTTTTCTTGTGTTGCTCGGACGAGTTTTATATAATTATGAGAAAACTAGAGAACTGCAAATCATTCAATCTCTGACAGCTGACTTCTAATAGGCGCCTGCTAAGTGTATATAAAAGTTAGAAAATGGATTTTAAGTTGACTTACTAAACACAGTTGCCAGATCTACAAGTTTGATTAGTGTTAGAAAGTCCGAAGTTCTTATAGATAGTGTTAGAAAGACAAAAGTTTTATAGCAGAGTTGCCAGATCAATCGGATTGATATCTGAGGCAGAGTTTTAAGATTTACAAAATGGTGTTGCCAGCTCAAGCAGTTTCATAAGTGTTAGACAGAGAGAAATGTTAATAAAACGTGCTAGAAAGAGTTTTAAATTTTTCACAACAGAGCTGCCAGATTATTCAGTTTCTAAGTGTAGCCAGATCAGAGGTAAGTTATTAAAAGCCAAGTTTCGCAGAGTTGCCAGATCAACAAGTATTAAAAGTATATGACAACAGTTTCACAAAACAGAGTTGCCTGATCAATCGGGTCTTAAAGGCTTTGCCAACTGCACTGGCACTGGGTGCTTTATGTCACTGCTTCGCGCGATCAATTGAAATGTCACGCTAATAAAATAAAATGGCATCGCGCATACGATAAATGCGCCGAAAATAATAAAATGTGACTCAAATGAGCGAATGCGACAGGCAAAGCCAAAGGCAGGCAGCAGGCAGCAGCCAGCAGAAGTTCGCTTGGCTGGGTGACTGGCTGGCTGGCTGGCTGGATGCCATCCTTTATGTAACTGTCTCACTCTAGCACCCTTTCTCCCTCTCTCCCTCTCCTTCTGTGCAACAGTTTGCTTGCAGTCAATAATCGAAATCGACTTGGGCTTGTGGCAATAAAAATTTGTCTTCGCCGCTTAAGTTTTGCGCCTTGTTGCACAGACAGACAGACGCCCGCCTGCCGCCCGCTTCGACCCAGCTCCTGCTGATAATAAAATATGTGAGTCCTTGCCACGCCGGCTGCCTGGGTAAGTAGCTTTGGGCCCTTGTAATGTGCACCATTTGTGCCAGCCAAGCCACTGTGTGGCTTTTGCCACAAGTTGTGGCTCTTTGGACATGTCTACCACGCTCTCACTCAACCCCTCTCCCTCTCTCTCTGTATATCTCTCTCTCTATTTTCGCCCCTTTTGGCTTGCGTGTGAATTATGTTGGCCAAGTTAGCGTACAACTGGGCGACGACTAAGTTGAGCGCTGCAAATAAGTTTCCTGCTTCAATTTACTTAAAAATTCTATTTATTTTAGGTCTTAAGCAGCTGCCACGCCCCAGACCCAACCGCCCCTTTGTCCAGCTAAGCTAGCGAAACGATTTTGTCTCTAGCTTTTCCTTTGGCTTGTTAAAGTTTTGGCGTAAATCGCATAAATTTTAAGGCAACTGCGAGTGAGCATATTTGCAGTTGATTAGCACAGTTGAAGGGGAATTGAAATATATAGATATACAAATGTTTGACTAGATATATAGTTCAATGTATCTATCTAGGGAAATATAGCTTAGGAGTGTGGCAAAAGACTTGATTTTTAATAGACGCCAAGCTTAGTAGAGAATAGAACTCATATATAAAATATTATATATTTATAAACACATAAAAATGTTTAAAAATTAATACTCCTTTGCGAGTCTGTTTATCTGATCGATAAACTCTACATTTCGAATTTAGCTGTCAAAATATGAGTAAAACTATTCTCCGTAGGCAACTATTGAAATAATGTGACATTCCATATAGGCAACCAGCTACAAAATGATCTGATCTTCCATATAAAATGGCATATATGTAGCTTCAGAGAAGGCCCAAAAACTGCTCAATATCTAAGATCAATTTAGACCTACTACAATTTCTTTTACTATTGCTCTTAGTGAGTCAGTCTTTATGCACGTCTAAGCCCGTATAGCATTATAATATTTAGCAAGATATGATGTCTATCTAAGCTAAATATTGATCTATATCTATATATATATATACAATATAACTTAATTTTCATATAGAACTTTCACATATCCAGCTGAAATGTAGCTAATATATAACTTACCTAACTTACAGATAATGCATCTTACATCTTTCAGATAACTCCTGATTTTAGACTAAATATTTGACACGCATATTTTAGCTGTCCGCACGAACTGTAACGTTTGTTAAATCCAAACAAATGCTCAACTCGGCGTTACAAATCCGAAACTTTTTCCAGGTGCCTGGCGCTGCGTATACGCAATATTTTACAGCGCTTTGCACTTTGGCGCGCTGCGAATACAGCTGTAGCTGTATGGGTCAGTAAATCTTTTAAAATATTGTAATGTTACATAGTGCAAAAAGCAACATAAAAGGAAAAGCGAGAAAAAAGACAAAGAGCAGCTACGGCAAAGCTGAGCAGCAGCTTAAGCGAGCTTCGAGTGGCAAGCAGTAAAAATAAGAGACGAGCAGGAGCAGGCGCAGGAGCAGGAGCAGGCGGAGGTGCAGGAGCAGGCGGAGGTGCATGTCTTGAGAGCAGCAAGAAATGAAAATGATTTGAGGCATTAGGTAGGAGCAGCTCCCCCTCGCTATAAACCCACCTGTCTACCGTCAGCCTGCGTTGCCCGTGTTTTTGGCCTCGGCGTCGGATGCTGATTGCTGGAGATTTCCGGAACGATGAAAGCGCCAAGCACGCGATGATGTACGATATGAAGGCGAGCTCGTTTATTTCGCACCTGAATGGCAGATCAAGAGCGGATGGATGGGCGAGCCACATGAAACAATAAAAGTACAAGGTGCCAGCCAGGAAGTGGCATAAACGTGTGGGCGGACACCATATGTGTGCCTCGTGCCTTGAGGCGCCCAAAAAGTGGCAAAGAGGCAAAGGCAAAGGCAAAGGCAAAGCTGCAATGGCAAAGTTGCCTCTGTCGCGCACCTTGTGCTAAATGCTGCAAAGATGAAGTCGCTGCCAAGTCGCATCTGTCTGGCCCCATGCCCAGCCAGCCAGCCAAGCCGGGCTGAGCAGAAGCAAAAGGCCAGGTGAAAGTCATTTCACGCTGTTGTAGCGCAAAAGATTAAAATAATAGCAGCGCGTAAATTAAACAGCCAGAAAGACTGAGCAGCAGCAGCAGCAGCAGCAGCAGCGACAGCGACAGCGTCTTCCTGCCTGCCACCAACGCAGCCAGTCGAGTGGCAACCGCAGCGATTCTTTTGTCTCTGCCTGTCTCTAGGTCTGGGTGTGTGTGTGTGTGCGGTCTGGCGCTAAAACCGTAAGACGCTTAGCAGCTAACGGGCATGGGCAATGCTTGCCCGCCATTCGCACCATCTGATGTGCCACCAGCAACAGCAACGACAGCAGCAACAACGCGTTGTCAGCACTTCATTTTGAGCCAACATGCCGCGTGCTTCACTTAATGCGTCAGCCAAGGAGGTGGGCGGCAGGTGCATCGCAGCACCCAAACCCTTGTAACATTATCCTGTAAACACACAAACGCAGTTGCATTACTTTATGGGTATTATAACCGACAGGCGACAAAATTCAAGAGAGTGATATGTTGGCAGAGAATGAAAATATGAAACAATATATATATATATATATATATATATATATATATATATATATATATATATATATATATATATATGAATATATTTTATATATTAATATAATATAATGTACAGGTGACAAAATGTAGTAAAGTAATATTTTATTGGAGCAGACGTATTATTCACAAAATAATAAAGATTTATATATAATAATAATATATATATATTTATATACATATATACTTAAATTGCAATATAATCTATAATTAATGATATTTTTATGTAAATCTTACCTGTAACTAAACTAAATGATATCAGATATTTATCAATTTACAATATATTAGTACACATCGCTTATTACATTATGTTTAATATTCTTAATAGTTACATACTATTTAAATTCATCTGATATCTAAATACTTTACTTATTCTTCACGCTGCCGTACTCTTTCCTTTACCCAAAACGATTTCGTTACATTTGTCGCCTGTGCCACTGCACACAATGTATTATTCCGTGCAGTACCGTTGCATGCAAAAGGAATGAGTGTGAGCGCTTTTCGGTATGCGCTGATTCGTTAAGCTGCCCCCTCCACTACACTGCCTCTCTCATTCTACTCTTTACTTCTGCTTCACTCTACTGTCATGACTTTGAGTGCTTGTGGCTTGTCTTTTTCTACTTGTTACTCCGTTGCTGCTGCTTCGCCTTCTTCGCTTTTGCGCTTCTCCGTAAGCTTAATACTTTATGTTTGCCAGCTTTCAGCTCCATTGTTGTTGCCTTTGCTGTTGTTGTTGCTGCCTTTGCTGGTGCTGTTGCGGTGTTGCTATTGCAAGGTACTTTGCTTTTGTTCGATGAAACGTAAAAATAGCAACAAGCAACGAAAACTCATTTTTAGACAATGCCGCATAATTCCAACGGATACGGATGAGGGATACAGCGCACGTCCTTTTTGCTGTAATGAGGTGCATGCTGTACCTGTTGTTGTTGCTGCTGCTGCTACTGCTGATGTTGTTATTGTTGTTGTTGTTGTTGTGGTTGTTAGCTGTTGTCTGCTTGGGTAAAGTTTCTCTACTTATGTTTACATTTCAATGCGTCTTTTTTGCTACCTGCTTGCTTCAAAGTAACCGCAAGAAGTTTTCCTACGCGCTGTCAGTTTTTATAATGAAAGCGGAGGGTTGCCAGACCCCGCACAAAAAATATACATATAAAGGAGCAGCGAGCGCTGCCAGCAGCAGCAGCAGCAAAAATTTGCTTATGCATGGCAACTCAGCAGAGAAGGTCACTTTAACTTTTGAACCCTTTCACACACTCGAACACACACACACACACATATGCCAGCCTGTTGCTGCTTAAGGCTGCGTTCTCGTTGTTGTTGTTGCTGGTCATTTACGCCCATTTAGCCACATTTAACAAAGTCAACAATAAAGTCAAAAAGTTTTCTTGAAGTTGTTGTTGTTGTTGTTTCTGCTGCTGCCGCTGCCGCTGCCGCTTTTGCTGTTGCTGTTGCTGTTGCTGCTAAAGTTCACTCGAAACGATAATTGCCAAAAGTTTTGGCCAGCAGCCTACCCAGTCTTGGATTGGTCAACACTTATCAGTTTATCGAGCTGCTTTTCCGTTCCACTCAAATTGAATAAACATCTAATTTCTATGCTTGGCCTCTGCAGCCAAGAGACACTGCTCCGCACTCCATTAAATCATCATCATTTCGCATTTTGGATTACGAAGTTGTTGACGTATTTAGGTTTCAGGCCTCATTAGCGACGACAGCAGCGGCAGCAGGACGACCGAGAGGAGCAACAGCAACAGCAACAGCAACAGCAGGTGTCAATATTAATTTACTACCTACTCAAGGATATTCTGCTTCTGGCTGGATTTTAGCTTTTCATGCCTGGTAACCAGATACATTCGTATGGGCCGTAGGCATGTAGAGAGCTGCTTCAATATTTTATGGAATTTGCGGTCTCTGCGGTAATTACGGCGAAGCTAGAGCTGAGATAATTTGTAGTAACAAAGTATATAGCAAGAGTATATATGTATATATAAATATTTATATATATTTGAATATGAGCTATGTGCAGGTAGAGCTATGGGCGTGATGAGAGAGCAGCTAGAGAAGCTGTAGTTGGCATAGTTAGGGGAATATATAGGTATGGATGGGTACTATATATGATGGAAAAACTAAGTATATATACTATGTATAGTATTCTATATTGTTTATATAGGAAATCTATAAAAATTTATTACTTTTAAACTCTGTCTGACTATAACATTTTATAAGCGTATTTATTCGGAGTATCGATGCGTGGCTTAGGAACTGAATTTAAAAACAGATTTCTCAGTTTAGTGTGTGCAGAGTAGATTCGATTCTATAGTCATATATCAAAGTCGAATCAGAGTGAAGATTAAACATCAGTATGTTCTTGAAGAGTTGAGATATAGCCAAATACCTTCGAGTAGACAATAACATTAATCTAGACAAGCAGAGAGGCGGACCTTCCTCAAGAGGCGGACATGGCTAGCCTTGGTAAGATCTATAGATAGATCCAGCTGGCAACACATAACTCTCACCATTAATATGCAGAGCGGCAGTTGGCTTCGTCTCGAAGGCTGCCTAGTTGATCGGCCCATTAAAGCGGCTAATGAAGCGGCTGAATTATTCGTGCAGCCAAACGTTGCGCATGTTTAAACAAGGCCAAGACAAATGAAGGAAAAAGAATAAATTAACAGCCAAAAATATTTCAATGGAACTTAAACTTTTATTTTATGTCGTAAACAAAATCACAAGCAGTTGGTGGAGGTATGCGATGTACAAATACATATATATAGTGGGATATATATATCTATTGGACTATGCACACTCTACTTCTTCAGCAGCAGAGGGGCGGCGGCGGCGGCATAGGGACGGGCCACATAAGGAGCGGCGAACGGAGCGCTGTAGGCCAGAGGAGCAGCAGCGGCGTAGCGGGTGTAGGCGGCGGTCAGAGGAGCGGAGTAGGCAGCGGCCAGGGGAGCGGAGTAAGCAGCAGCAACTGGAGCAGTGTAGGCAGCGGCCAGAGGAGCGGTGTACGCGGCGGCCAGAGGAGCGATGGGTGCAGTGTAGGCAGCTGGGAAGGCAGCGCTGTGGGCCACCTGATGGGCGGTGTAGCTGGAGGCATAGGGAGCCACGTAGGCGGCGCTGCCGACCACAGCTGGTGCGGTGTAGGCCAGAGGAGCGACAAGGCCGGGCTTGGCAGAGGCCACAGCCACAACAGCGAAGAAGCAGACGGCGAACTGGAAAGATGAACAATTAGAGCTGGAACTGGAACTGGAGCAGGAACAAGAACAGGAACAGGAGATACTTACGTATTTGAACATGTTGATTGCTTGGGGTTTTGGATAGTTGTCAGCTAGTGAATGACCAGTTGATTTGTGATGCCAATTTGAAGACAACGCTGCGCTTTTATAGCCAAATGCCAAAGCGTCAACACTTACACTTTTCATTTTTTTTTTTCGGGTCTACCTGGTTGGCTGCTTGGCTATGCGGGGCACGCGCAACGGTTGCCAAGTCAACGACTGGCAACTGACGAAGACAATGCTGTCCATGTTGCGCATGCGCAATTCTTGGCCAGCAAACAGTGTCGCTGGCTCGGACTTAATGTGTCTGCGTGCTTGGCGTCCGTTACATTTGACTCGGCCATGACCTTCAGCTGCAGCTAAATGGCTCGCCGGCTGGGTAATACCGCTCGCTCCGAAACGGTAGCACGCCAAATGTCGCTACTAAATGCTGTGATTAACGATATCACAATATACGAATTGCATTTTAATTTAATGTTAATGAATGGCTCAACGGCGTTAGAGATGGGTTTACATGTGCACAGTGCTGCCAGGCTGGTATTATTAGTGTGTATTGCAGAAAGGATCGTCTACACATGGAGAGTGATGCCAGATAGTTTTTAAGGAATTCATTTCTGTGAATACATTTCTGTGCCTTAAACAGTAGATTATACCAACAAATTCTCTGCATTTGCTGGGTGTGAGAAGAGAGGTTAGAATAAAAAAAATAAATTAATAAAATAAAAAAAAAAAGAATTTCTGTAATTTATATTTACAGATAATTCAAGTCGATTTAATTAGAGCTCGGCATTGGCATATGCTGTCAATTTCATGCAACGTTACAATACAATTATTTGAACAATTTGCCAGCGCATATTTCCCATTATTACGTATACGCCATTTCAATGAATTTTGCGCTCAGCTTGATTAACTGTTTGTGCGGCACATGCACATAATCTGCCCCCCGACCGTACGCACCAATTACCATAACTAGTGCCCCGCCAAAGACCCTATCAATCCGGCCAAAGTACCTAAGAGCTTATGTATACATATACATAATATTATATAGGGATAAACTCCGCTCACGCCAGCTGCAATTCAATGGAAAATTAATTAACAAATGTCATAAATTGCAAAAGGGGGAGAATAAAAATGTGCGCGCCATGCGAACTCTTGACAAACTGTGCGCCGGGGGTTGAGTCAAATGCAGCGCTTAAAAACTCACTAATTAGACGTATCGAGAGGGTGTGTAGGTGTGTAGGTGTGCTGCTGTCAAGGTGTTTACAACACACGCACACACACACGCATTCGCACACACACTCGAAAAAGTGTTGAAGCGTGAATTTTGCTTAAAAATGCCAATTACGCGATTTCGCAAGAATCGAGCGCGGGCTGTGCGGCATGTGGCATGTGGCATGTGGCATGTGGCAGGGGACAGCTGCGGCAGCAAGGGTTGGTCTGTAGTGGGTGTCTGTAACATGCCAAACAAAGTTGTGCTGCAAATGTTCCAGCTGATGATGATGTTGCCAATGTCGCTGAAGCATTTGTTTGGCTTCCCATTGCTGTGAGGCTTGCCTCAAGTGTGTTTGCCTTGTGACTCTGCATATGCAACGGAGTAGAATTTGTCGTGGGCGTGGGCATGGGCGTGGGCGTGGGCCGACGCCCACTAAATGCACAATCGTGATGCAGCAGCAACTGAAATTAAGCCGCCTCTACATCTGTGGCCATCACTTGACTTGGGCGCGGCATGCCACACACTGTGGCAAGGCTTTCATTGTCAACTAAATGGCGCATATTGGTTAATCCGCCTAAAAGCTTTGATCGCACAAAAACCAAAACGCCATTTCAAGTGCGACGCGACAATTCTCAAGTGACCCAACAGCGCTGGCAACATATCAAAGGAGTTGCGCCACGCCCCCGCCTCCCTATATTCCCGCTGCTGCCTGGCTAAGTGGCAGCGAGTAATTAAAAGAGAAATGCGCACAAAAAAGGAGCAAAGCAGCGACAGCAGAAAAAAAAATACGAAAAGAAAACCGCCCCGACACAAAGCTCGTCCTTTAACAAGGACTTGGCATATTCGCTTCCTCTACACGCTCTACAGTCGCCTCCGCCTCCGCCTCCGCCCCCTACCCAGCCTATTGAACCCTGCCTTATGTACTCGCTTTATTGCCCCTAATAAAGGCGTCTAGCAGCTGGGCGTGGCAGCAGCTGTGCGCGCGCGTTAATGCGTCGCTCAAGTGCCGTAAAACGTGAGTGACACACACACACACACACACACGCACACGCACACAGAGAGCAAGTCTATTATAAATTTTGTTTTGAATTTGTCTAGAAATGCGTGCGACATTTGATGGCGGCGGCTGCTGCCTTTAAGTGGTTTCACCAAATTATTCATGATAAAGTGCCAACAACAACAACAATGGCCACGCGGCAGGATTGAGGATTGAGCAATTGCCAAAAGCTATGCAAAGGCCATAAAAAACCAGGGCTCCAGCACGGAATCCACATAAAGGTTGATTGATTTACTCTTTTACACAAATATATCTTATGTGACACATATAAAATATATTCTTATATCTGTCTATATAAATTCTGAGCTAGTTTCTAGCAGGTTGAGCCGGGACATCGAATATAAGTAACTAGTTTGACTATCTATTTATTTAATTATTTTTAGACATAAATAGCGGCTAAAACTTTTAATTTTAAAATTGTTTTCATAATAAAAAAATTCATTTATATGAATATAAAACTTAAAAATATTTACAGAAAAATTCGCTTAATTTTTTTAAATTTACTACTACTGAAAAAGTGAATATATGAAGCAAATACGATTTTTTTAAATAAATATCTAAATATATCAATATATTTAATTAACAGAAATATATAATCTTTATTTCTTAAAAATAAATTGTTGTAGTTGAAAATTCATATTTCAATTAAAATATTTGTATTTACATAGATGTATACATATATTATTATTATTATTTTTATATTTATTTTTATATTATTTATTATCTATAAAATATTAATGTTAATATTAAAGCAATATTATTCTATATATAATAGTTATATTCATAATATATATATTCTTCAAGTTTCCTTTTACTCCATCCCATCACATTGCACACATCTCATTTATTTACTCAAATTCTCATTCAAGTGATTATCTCAAAACTCAGCTTAACTTAAATAAATGTTTTTACGCTCAATTTGTGCCCAGCACACATTAAAAACTTTTTGCCCTGGTACAACTCCTTTGTGCTGGCACTCCCCCACTCCTGCTAGTGCTCCTGCTCCTGACGCCGCCGCTGCCTGAGGCTGCTGCTGCGTGCTAAATATTTCCAAAGTTTTTTTTTTTTGTATTTTATAATTGGTTTATGGCTTTTGTGGAGCTAGCGAGGAAGCCGCATTTCAATTGCTTTTCTCTTCTTTTTTTATTTGCGCAAAACCTAATCAAATTACCAAAAGGCCGACGCGCACGTGCCAAATGCGATTTACATGCGACAACAACAACAACAACAACATAACAACAGAAACAACAACATCCAAATATTTGGCCCAATAAGCTCAGTTGCCAAGTCGCTGTCAGCTATGCCCGTTGCATTTGTAAGTGCAACCTTCGGTCGAGGGCCCCGCTGGATGCGTCACTCGCCGCGGAGGGCCGAAACCAGCTATAAAAGCTCCTCAGTTGGTCAAAATCAGTATCAAACAACGTTCACAACTTCTACAGTTAACAACCCAAAAAAACCAAAAAACTCAACATGAAATTCGTAAGTAGCTCCAGCTCCTGGTGACCAGCACCTGCTCCAGTTCCAGCTCCAGTTCCAGCTCCAGTTCCAGTTAAAGTTCCAGCTCTAATCTCTGTTCATCTTTCCAGTTCGCCGTCTGCTTCTTCGCTGTTGTGGCTGTCGCTGCTGCCAAACCCGGCCTTGTCGCTCCTCTGGCCTACACCGCGCCAGCTGTGGTCGGCAGCGCCGCCTACGTGGCTCCCTATGCCTCCAGCTACTCCGCCCATCAGGTGGCCCACAGCGCTGCCTTCCCAGCTGCCTACACTGCACCCATCGCTGCCGCCGCCTACACTGCTCCTCTGACTGCCGCCTATACTGCCCCAGTTGCCGCCGCCTACACTGCCCCAGTTGCCGCCGCCTACTCCGCTCCCCTGGCCGCTGCCTACGCCAGCCCCTCGCTGCTGCTGAAGAAGTAAGGCGCTGACTAAAACCCGACCATGTCTTGACATCCGGAAGTGCAAATAAACAATTTCGTATTTACCCAAAAGCCAACTGCAGTAAATTAGTTGATCGAAAAGGACTTTGGGCTGGGCGCTTGGGTTTGGGTTTGGGTTTCGGTTTGCTTTTGAGTTAAGCTAATGCTTGGCTGGCACGAAGCACGGCGCATGGCGCACGGCTTTGGCATGGCAACAACTCTTTTGATACCCTGCAAAGACAGACTGCCAGCGGGGCATATAGTTAAAGTTGTGCCTCTTAGCTTCCGCCGCTGCACCAGCTCCTTCCAGGATAGTCTCCGAGTCATTAGCTTATGACATCTGACGTTGCTATCGGAATTTAAGGATCTGGACAGCGCAGCTGGCGCACTTTGCACTATTTAAAAAGGGATTTCTTTTATATGAAATATGCTTCCTTTCAGCGCTTCCTGCCCCAGCGGCAGTTGAGTTTTCTGCTTGACTTCATCTTCCCTCCAGCTGCGCGCTGAAAGCTTGAGAGGCGCCCAGGGCAGCGCAGCTGGAGACTGATGAAGGCGACAGCGTTGGAGCTGCTGCTGCTTATCATAACTTTGGCATCTTTAACTCTCCCCCTCATCCTGCTCTGGCTCTTAGCTCTGCTCATCCTGCGCGCAGGTAGTAAATGCCAAGTAGTTGTAAAGTTTTGTGCAGCGTAAGCGGAAGAGTCTTGTAAAAAGAAATGCCAAGGGCGTGCCGGAGAGAGAGGGAGGAAGAGTAGAGTAGGGTAGGGTAGGGTAGGGTTGGGGCTGGGTAGAACTGCATGCAGGGCAGTGACTGCAGCATTTTCACAACTTCACGGCAACAGATAGCGTCCAAATTTAATGACCTTTTATTCAATAAAACAGCGCCAAGCTGGCAAAGTTTGCTGCCTTAATATTGCCATGTTTCCCGGATTCACTAATGCATTGTGCCCCGTGGACAACAGGCACTTGGGCATGATTGATGACAAGGGCAGTGGCTCTTAGACTTAGTCAATTCTTAGTCTACTCTAACTTATTCTTAGCTTAATTTATGCTAAATTTACTGTTTTAATATGGTATGACAACTTGATCAGTTAGATCTACCTTGAACTATAAAGTATGAAGGTTGTCTTCAGGATATCTAAGAGACAGAAGCAGGCATGGCAGAGCCCATAAGTACATAAATTCTTGATTGGGCTCAGTTAAATCAATCTAGTTTAATATGCTCATTAGTCTGTTTATCTGTTAGGAATAGTAGTAGCTTTGGTCAAAGTATATAAAAGTCAAGCATTCCCGACTAAAGCAACCTAATTTATTTTTGACTAAAAAGTTTTAAATTTTGTTTAACTTGTTTTCTGCTACATTTTACTTAACCTAGTTTTACTTTATTTTTGATAGATAAATATTATATGGTATTTAATTACCATATCAATTTATATATGCAAAACAAAAATGTTTCCCAAAGTAAAAATTTTATTTTCAGTTTTCACAGCAAAATCAAAAATTTGTAATTTAAATGAAAATAATGTAATATATTTTTTGTTGAATAATTTTTAATAAAATAAAATTCAACGCTTGTGCGAGTGGTTAAATTATTTGATTTAATATTTTACAAATTTTTTTGGCAGTATAAAATATCAGTTATGCTGTAAGTTGGCTGAAAATAAAAATGGAAAATGGAAAACCCGAAATCAGAGTGGAAAACTATTTGGAAAAAAAAACTCGCTGCATAATGAGAAATGCGAAATGCGAAATGCGAAATGCGAGCAAATGTTTTGCTTTCTTTGCTTTTGTTTGTTTGTTTTTTAACCCAACTGGCAGAGCAATAAAAATTGAGTAAATAAAATTTGTATTCACTTTATATAATTTTGACGATTTTTCAAATCAGACAAACAGAAGCACACACACACCTGGCAAACAGACACACACCTGGCACAATCTGCTGGGACTGATGCCGTTTCGAAATAAACACAATCATGTGCAAACGTGTTTTCAAATGGATTACATGAATAAAAGATTTATACACGTAAGGTAAATCAGTAGCGGGTTACCAAGACACACACACACACACACACACAGAGAGAGAGAGAGAGAGAGGGAGGGAGGGAGATGGGAGAGGGGAAGGAAAGACACATTCTAAGGCAGCCAAAGGTAAGACGTGCAGGTGAAAATATGCGCACATGTAAGCAAATTTCAAAGGACCAAATGAAAATCCCACAGCCAATGCCAGCAGCTGCGGCAACAAGCTACAACCTACACTCTTACACATACATCTACATATACAGAGGCGGAGACACATACAGCTACAGATACAAAGGAAAACACGTGTATATACGGCTGCCTTTTTATTGATTTGCTTATTATATATATATATATATATATATATATATATATATATATATATATATATATATATTATTTGTGTGTGTGTGTGTGCCTTTGTGCCTGTGTTGATTTCATAAATGTTTTTTATTTTATTTACAGCAGCCGCCAAATCGAATCAAGGCAAAAAACAGCGTAAAATATGAGATTTTCACGCGCTCACACCAGACACACGCACACACACACGCACACACACACAATTTAATCAATTTTGTCATACACCTCTGCTCATTTCTATATATCAAGTACATATATACAGTAGCAACAGGCTCAGCGTCTAAAGTAGGGATAGTAGGCGGGATACGCGGCGTATGAGCCGTAGTAAACGGGCGTGTACGTATACGACGCATACGCCGGATAGTAGGCGGCGGCGGGCACTGCAGCTGGCCAGCTGCCCACAGGCGTTGCATAGCCAATAGGCGTGGCAGCCAGCAAATGTGGCTTAGCCGCGCAGCCACTCAAGCAGAGCAGCAAGGAGAGCTGAGAGAGAGAGAGATAGAGAGAGAGGTTAGAAAGAATAACTGAGAGAGAGAGAGAGCTGATCACACTCACCAGCAGCACTTTGAACAGCATTCTATCCCAGCCAAGTGTTGCACGTCTGATATCCAAAATTTGATTGACAAACTGAGCAGCCATGTCAATCATATTTATAGCCTTCGCCCAGCCGGGCTGCCCAGCTGACGTCAGTCAGTCAGGGGAGAGCGTGAGAGAGTCATTAATATGTCGCTGCTGGCTGTTACCGAGCGCAATAAAGCGCATAAATTATATTGTAATGCTATATCAAATTGTTAAAGAAAAGAATCGCCAATAAGAGCTACAATTTTAACTGTATGCTAATGCATAGATACCCTGGCTAATATTCTGGCCACTACTAAATGTGGGAATACTCTTTCGAGTTGATCAGTCTTGTTTTTAATAGAAAAACACACTAACTTCCTTAGGAACTTTGTCTACTCGTTTATAAAATCCTGATTTATAGATTTATATATATATAGATTTATAGAAATAAATCTGCAATTTTCTAACTTTCATATTAATAATAACAGATTTATCAAGTCAATCGACGCTGGTTCCTATATTTTCATTAGAGAAATTATCATTATATTATAATATCACACGCACAAATCGTTTTCCAACACTGCTTCAATGCTGCATACACATCCTGTTCAACTATCCCAACAATGCTTGATACCCCACGACAAATATACTCTTAGTAGAATTTGCAAATATATCGGATGCCTTCTTTGGACTGTCATTCATTACAAATAGCCTCAGTTCGCGCTGAGCAGCTCCACTCAGCGCCTCCCGCCTCAAAGCCCGCTCGAGCCCTAGCAGTGGGCCCCAATGTCTGAGTTGCCTTTATGCATAAGATATTTGCGTTTATTTAGACGTTGTAAAAATTATAATTATGTGTGCGTGCCATGCATGAAAATGAGAAGACAACAGAGAGAGAGAGAGAGAGAGAGAGAGAGAGAGAGAGAGGGAGAGGGAGAGAAAAAGAATATAAAAGAAAACTGAAAAACAAGACCATATTTTGCGATCAATTCTATTAGATAAGCCCTGTGGGCGTTGCCTCCAATCAACACGGCTCTAGGCCACAAAATTCGCAAACTGAACAAACAAACGTTGATGATGATGTTGATGATGATGCTTGTTGCTGTTGTTGCTGTTGCTGTTGCTGTTGCTGTTGTTGTTGTGTCAGCTTTAACTATGGAGCAGCATTGGCAGGGGCTGGACGCTTGTGACAAAGTTAAGCAACATGTTTCACAAGCCATAAATAATTAATTTATGCAGCCGCAGACGGAACGCTGCGAACGCTGTGTGCAAAATGCCTAAATATAGACCACATAAATTTGCATAGTCAGAAGCTGATGAAGCCATTTGCAATATATATGCACATACGAGTATATATATATATATATATATATACTATATCTTATTTACTGCCAATACAAGTATATATCCCCACACAGTGTGTGCTGCATATGCTAACTAGTTTACAACTTTCGGGTTCTCATGAGATTAAGAAACTTGGATTTATCGAGTGGAGTCAATATGAACTTATAAACTCATAAGGCAATTGTCGCTAATTAACACTTTTCAACACTGGCTTGCAGTAGCGTGCATACAAAATACTAAAAATACAGAATTTGTTTAGTGTTTAATTATTTGGTATTTTTATATCAATTTATTTTTATATAATTTTTAAATGTTAGTATATATTGTTTGTTAGTATATTTTAAAAATAGTATTTAAAATATACTGAAATTCTCTTTTCCTCTACACAATTCACACAGCTGCTTTGCTGCACTCTAGCATCACTCCACTGTGGCTGTGGCAAGTAAATTTGCGTCGCTGTTACTTCAGCAATGCGGCAAGTTCATTGACCATTTACAATTGCCGCTTGACCACGCCTACGTCCACTCCCAGGCCCACGTCCACAAGCAGCGGCAACAACAATTGGAACTACACAACTGCCTGCAACTGCTTTTGGCGACATTTCCATTTTATTTCTCGCTTTGCTTGTTTCCGTTCGCTTCTTTTATGCGTTTGCTAATTTCAGCTGCTTGCAAAATGGCGGCGGCGGCGACGGCGGCGACGGCAGCGGGCAGCCATTTTGTTGTTGCTGCTGTTGTTCTGTGTGCAGTGTTGCATAATTAAAAAATATTAGTCGCTGTTTGCGAGCTGATTTTCAACTGCCAGCTCCCGCGGCCATTGTTGCCGACCAGCAAGATTACTAATTAAAGAATAATAGAAATTTGAGTTAATTAACAGCTGGCAGCTGGCTGGATAAGTAAACAATGCTTTTATTAATTATAGTTTACAATAAATTGCGAATTTTTCAATTTACTTTTATTTTATTTCGCTTTTATTTATTTTATTTTAACTTTTTTTTTAAATTATTTTTATTTATTTTTGAAGTTCGCTTATTTTATTTTTATTTTATTATTTTTGAGTTATAAAAATTATTCCTTTCATTTCTTATACATATTTTTTACTTTAATTTTTAATGAAAATTAATTATAGCAAATAATTTGGTTTATTTTAAATCTGCGCTTTATTTAAATAACTGAAATTTTCACTTTCTGATTTCACATTTATAAAAATTAATTTAAGTTCAATTTTTAATTTAATTTCATTTAATTTAATTTAAAATTTAAAATAATTTATTGAACGGTTTTTGAAGGATTACATTGCAAATGACTTGCCAATGCTACATTTTGAGTCCAGAGGCAGTGCATCTCGTGGCCATGTGTGATCCGGCTAGAGCCTAGCTGTGTGTAAGTATTTTTGAGTTGAACTATGTGCGACATGCGCAGGAGCATGCGCGGACGCGAACGCGGACACGGACGTCCAGAGTCTTCTGTCCGCCGAAGGACAGTGCGTGGCACTGCGCTGGCCATCAGAATCCGGCGATAGGTGCGCCAGCCATTCCTACGATTGTACTCCTGATGAAAGAACCGCTGCTGCCTGTTCTGTGGCTCCCAGCGTGCGAAGTGGTAGTGGGCTTGGTAGGCAGTCAGTAGAAACCCCACAGCCTGCCGCTTGCTCTTCGGATACTTGGGGTGGTTGCGTAGATCTCCATTCTTGTGGTAGTAGATGAGGCATTCGCGACGCAGCTGCCTGTTGCGGCGACGCAGGTACATCAGCTCGGCATCGCCGTCACTTTCACACTCGCTACCCTCACGTCTGGTCGTCTCCCCAGGCGATTCCCAACTGCAGTCGTGCTCCACCGACCGCCTCGTAGTTGGCTCTATGCGAACTGTCTCCCTACGCGTAGTTGAAGCAACTATCGGAAGCTTTTCCGACTCATCGGTCGTATCACTCGAAGCTCGACAGGAATTACTTTCATACGGCTCATAGTCCATTTTGTTGGCTCTGAAAATTTCCCTGACCAACCTCGCATAGCTGTGCTCCGATACAGGGTCCGTCGAAGTGTCGCTCTCTTCTGGTATGGCAGCTAATGAGGGTCTGTTGAGCCTCTGCATCGATTTAATGACGGCCTCCACCGCCAGCATGCGCTTGCTCTCTGCCGCACACAGCTCAGACTCAGCTTGGTTAGTGTAGCACGCGTGCGAGTCGAAGGTATCGTAGAGCACCTGTTCCGTGCTGGCTCGTGATGAGACAGAGCTGCTCGTAAAATTATCGTTGTCCTCTGGCTCGAGCGTTTGCTCGTGGTTGCTCGTCTGAGCTCGGAATAGTTGCATGAGAAGCGGACTTTTAGCATCGCTGTCACCTTGGACTGTCGTCGAATCCTCAGTTTCTGGCTGAGGCGATTCCTCTTCCTCCTCCCCCGCCTCGGTTATAGGCTTAAGAGCTTGCGTGAACTGGTCCCTATTGGCAACTGGCAGCCCCGCATACCCGTCCAGTATATCGTTGAGATCCTTGCCCAAGTTGCGCAAGTCAGTGAAGGGCAGCTGCAGATAGCCTACCTCCTTCAGGTGGCCGTACATCAACAGCATCAAACTGTTCCTAGCCCACTTCTGCGTCTTGGGCACTGTGTGGAAGATCTGCAGCCAATATGAGATGATCTGGCGATCCGATTCGCAGGCCACCTGCTGGAATATCGTCTCGTACTCCTCCAGTTGTTGACTGAAATGGCGGTCCAACCACTTCTCATTGGGTTCATTCATCATTGCTTGTATTCGAATAATGATTTTATTTATTCAAGAGTGAGTTTGAAAAATGTATATAAACTGCTGGGCATCCAAATATAGATTGAGAGAGGTCTCTAGGCTGAGTTGCTTAGGTGAGCGAGTGGCTTCAACAGTTTGTCAAGGGCGCTCTAGCAGGCCATGATAGGATTATGATGGCTGCCGCCAGGCGAACTGCGACCGCGCATAACTTTCCCAACCGCAGGCGAAGGCGAAGGCGTCAAGTGGAGCACCAAGTGGCGCTGCATGCACCTTGAAGTGCCAGAAGCCAACGCCATGTCATTTACAATAAGCACTAAGGCACAGGCTGGCTGAGATGGCTGCGCCACCAACAAAGCGTGTGGTTTTCCTTGTTACGCAAATTTTCATTAGCGTTGCGCGCGTATAAATTAGGAAAATGAAGCAGCCGCCGCAGCCGCTACAGCCAGCAGCAGGCACTTGAGTGCAGCGGAACGGCTCCTACTCTCGGCTAGAGCTTAAGCTTGCCAGCTGCGTGTGGCCTAACCACAGCCGCAGCAACAACAGCTAGCAAAGTGTAGGTGCTGTGGCTAGTAAAGCAGGTGTGTGTGGCCTGCATTAATTTATATTGTTAGGCGTGAGCTAGAAAAAAAGCACGCACCACCTGTCCAAAACAATGCCAAGACACGAGCAACAGCAGCAACAGCAGCAGCTCGGCCATTAGCCCTTGAAACGCTCTAACAAAATTCAGAGGGAGGGAGGGAGATGGGAGAGGGGAAGGAAAGACACATTCTAAGGCAGCCAAAGGTAAGACGTGCAGGTGAAAATATGCGCACATGTAAGCAAATTTCAAAGGACCAAATGAAAATCCCACAGCCAATGCCAGCAGCTGCGGCAACAAGCTACAAGCTACACTCCTACACATACATCTACATATACAGAGGCGGAGACACATACAGCTACAGATACAAAGGAAAACACGTGTATATACGGCTGCCTTTTTATTGATTTGCTTATTATGTATATATATATATATATATATATATATATATATATTTGTGTGTGTGTGTGTGTGTGTGTGCCTTTGTGCCTGTGTTGATTTCATAAATGTTTTTTATTTTATTTACAGCAGCCGCCAAATCGAATCAAGGCAAAAAACAGCGTAAAATATGAGATTTTCACGCGCTCACACCAGACACACGCACACACACACGCACACACACACAATTTAATCAATTTTGTCATACACCTCTGCTCATTTCTATATATCAAGTACATATATACAGTAGCAACAGGCTCAGCGTCTAAAGTAGGGATAGTAGGCGGGATACGCGGCGTATGAGCCGTAGTAAACGGGCGTGTACGTATACGACGCATACGCCGGATAGTAGGCGGCGGCGGGCACTGCAGCTGGCCAGCTGCCCACAGGCGTTGCATAGCCAATAGGCGTGGCAGCCAGCAAATGTGGCTTAGCCGCGCAGCCACTCAAGCAGAGCAGCAAGGAGAGCTGAGAGAGAGAGAGATAGAGAGAGAGGTTAGAAAGAATAACTGAGAGAGAGAGAGCTGATCACACTCACCAGCAGCACTTTGAACAGCATTCTATCCCAGTCAAGTGTTGCACGTCTGATATCCAAAATTTGATTGACAAACTGAGCAGCCATGTCAATCATATTTATAGCCTTCGCCCAGCCGGGCTGCCCAGCTGACGTCAGTCAGTCAGGGGAGAGCGTGAGAGAGTCATTAATATGTCGCTGCTGGCTGATGCTATATCAAATTGTTAAAGAAAAGAATCGCCAATAAGAGCTACAATTTTAACTGTATGCTAATGCATAGATACCCTGGCTAATATTCTGGCCACTACTAAATGTGGGAATACTCTTTCGAGTTGATCAGTCTTGTTTTTAATAGAAAAACACACTAACTTCCTTAGGAACTTTGTCTACTCGTTTATAAAATCCTGATTTATAGATTTATGATTTATGATGAGACAGAGCTGCTCGTAAAATTATCGTTGTCCTCTGGCTCGAGCGTTTGCTCGTGGTTGCTCGTCTGAGCTCGGAATAGTTGCATGAGAAGCGGACTTTTAGCATCGCTGTCACCTTGGACTGTCGTCGAATCCTCAGTTTCTGGCTGAGGCGATTCCTCTTCCTCCTCCCCCGCCTCGGTTATAGGCTTAAGAGCTTGCGTGAACTGGTCCCTATTGGCAACTGGCAGCCCCGCATACCCGTCCAGTATATCGTTGAGATCCTCGCTCAAGTTGCGCAAGTCAGTGAAGGGCAGCTGCAGATAGCCTACCTCCTTCAGGTGGCCGTACATCAACAGCATCAAACTGTTCCTAGCCCACTTCTGCGTCTTGGGCACTGCGTGGAAGATCTGCAGCCAATATGAGATGATCTGGCGATCCGATTCGCAGGCCACCTGCTGGAATATCGTCTCGTACTCCTCCAGTTGTTGACTGAAATGGCGGTCCAACCACTTCTCATTGGGTTCATTCATCATTGCTTGTATTCGAATAATGATTTTATTTATTCAAGAGTGAGTTTGAAAAATGTATATAAACTGCTGGGCATCCAAATATAGATTGAGAGAGGTCTCTAGGCTGAGTTGCTTAGGTGAGCGAGTGGCTTCAACAGTTTGTCAAGGGCGCTCTAGCAGGCCATGATAGGATTATGATGGCTGCCGCCAGGCGAACTGCGACCGCGCATAACTTTCCCAACCGCAGGCGAAGGCGAAGGCGTCAAGTGGAGCACCAAGTGGCGCTGCATGCACCTTGAAGTGCCAGAAGCCAACGCCATGTCATTTACAATAAGCACTAAGGCACAGGCTGGCTGAGATGGCTGCGCCACCAACAAAGCGTGTGGTTTTCCTTGTTACGCAAATTTTCATTAGCGTTGCGCGCGTATAAATTAGGAAAATGAAGCAGCCGCCGCAGCCGCTACAGCCAGCAGCAGGCACTTGAGTGCAGCGGAACGGCTCCTACTCTCGGCTAGAGCTTAAGCTTGCCAGCTGCGTGTGGCCTAACCACAGCCGCAGCAACAACAGCTAGCAAAGTGTAGGTGCTGTGGCTAGTAAAGCAGGTGTGTGTGGCCTGCATTAATTTATATTGTTAGGCGTGAGCTAGAAAAAAAGCACGCACCACCTGTCCAAAACAATGCCAAGACACGAGCAACAGCAGCAACAGCAGCAGCTCGGCCATTAGCCCTTGAAACGCTCTAACAAAATTCAAATTGTTAAGCTTTTTGGCATGTTTTAGTGTTTTATTTAAAATTAAAATGGCCGCGCTGATATGGCAACTCTGTCCCATGGCAAGCTTGAGGCTGCGCAACTGATCACCAAATTTATTTGACTCACTATTAACAGTTACTATTATTGCCAATGCAACTTATCTTATCTTAGTATATATTTTAAAATTTATAAATATATTTAATTATCACTCATTATGGTCATCGATATACACATCTGCTTATCGAACGAAAGCTCTCATCACTATGATCGACTGCCATCTCTATAATATTGCATTTGCCAGTCCAACAAGAACATCTGAAAAGCAGTTGGCAACGCCGCGGCGCTCACATCTCTAAGACTGCAGCCGGTAACGCCGCGCACGCGTTTTGCAATTTATTGATATGGATTTCCATTTGTTGCACCAATACCGCAAAACTCAATTGAATGGCACCATATATGTGACCAGCTGCGTGCATCCAAGTGCCAAAAGGCTCAACCAGCTGGAAGCGGGCGCCGATGAGGTGAAATTCATATATATTCGAAAATATATAATAAATCAAGTTTACTCCTGTAGCTGTTTCTCACGCGCATCCATAAGCACTGTACGGCGGATCACATAATGCAGGTGGCTGTCGAGCTGGGCGACGTCTTCATGCTGCGCTTCAAGATTGACTTCTCCGGCTCCAGTCGCGGCTACGCCTACCTGCAGTACATAGACGAGAACTGCAAGAGGCTGGCAATGGAAGTGTAAGTCCCTTCAGACTGCTCTTAGAGACCAGCTACATTTCTAACTCTGTTTGATCCTTAGCTTGCAGCGTCGCTTTCGCCACGACAGACTGAAAATCCAGGTGCGCGAATCGCACAATCGCAAGACCCTCTTCCTCAACAATGTGAACCACCTGACACCGCTGCAGGTGCACCAGGAGCTGCGCTTGGTCGGCCCCTATGTGAAGCTCTGCGTCTACGAATATCAGCCCAAGCGCTACATCTACATCATAGTCTATCGCAACAACGATGACGCGGCCAAGGCTCATCATAAGCTGCGCAACAAAGTGGGCAATCTCGGCGCCAGCTTGTCTATCGATTGGCTGCAGCAGGGTCATCAGATAACGAGCCTAGATAAGCACCCCAGCTGCTGTGTCCACCTATCGCGCGACTCGAACCAGCTGCACGCCAACATCAACGGCTGCCGTTGCTACATTATTTAAGTGCAATCCTTCCATATGGATATACAAGTGAGAGAAACCATCTTTAATTATACATTTCCTGCTTTTGTGATTATAAATGCGAAGCTTCTGCTCAGTTTTATTTTATTTCTTTTCTCCTCCTTGTTTTGCGCCCTCTCAAGAGCAGCCGCATCTGCTTGACTTCATTAAAGTCAAGGAGTGAAAACATTGTAAGGATATGAAGAAGTTGTTTTCTCGCATGCAAATTAATGCAGTGTTTATATTATATAGCCTACCATAGGGTATTTTCGCTATGTTATGCATTGTTTGTTGTTTTGGACGGGTATATGAAGAGTCGAGTTTCGCTTGGAGATATAAAGCAATAACGTGATCGATATATCGGCAGTGGTAAAAACGTGAATCGATAACAATTTCAATAAATAAATTAACTAAAGAGTAAACGCAAATCGATAACAATTTCGATATGTGAACATTTCAAATTATCGTAATTTATCGATATATCTACTCAGTGTTGATAGTCATTTAAATGTTAATCATTATAATATTCTTAATAGAGAGCTTATTTAGCTAAAAATCGATTATATTTATCGATAAAAATATTCTCCTAACCTAACCACGTTCAGCGTATCTCCGAAGTCGTAGACTCCCAGCTGAAGCACTCTGCTTATTGTTATTGTTGAGAACGACAACTGGCTGGTGACAGTGAGCAGCAGCAGCTGCCACATGCTACATGCTACTTGCCACCTGCCATCGGCCCAGCCGCACTCTGGGGCAATGCAAGGACCTGCGGCATAATGCAATTAAATGAGTGCATTAAGCAAGAGCAGAGGCAGCAGCAGCTGCGGCAGCGCTCGTCCACCTTTACAGGTTGTCATAGATTGACAAACTTCAGCCGGCAGGGGCGTGGCTGAAGTGAAGCTCATCCATCAAAGCGGCGCATAGTAATGCGATTGTCAGCAGCTGGCGGATGTTGTGCCTTGGCGGAAGGGGAAGCGGATGGGGATGCGGATGCGGATGCGGATGCGGATGCTGTTGTCCTTGGTGCTGCAATTAAATTAGAGCTTGAAAATCGAAATGCAGCTTAACGAAAAAAAAATATAGAAACACAAACGGACGAAGGATAGGAGGAGGTGGGCTATGCGGCAAAGGAGAGTCGCGAGTCGAGAGGCTAAGCAAAAAGTTAATAAATATTCATTACTTGCTCTCAGCGGCAGCCGCAACTTCTAGTTGATTTGCATTAATTTGTTAATTCAAGCGCAAAGTGCCACGCCCACATACACACACACACACACACACGCCCACCCCATTGAAGGCCATTAAAGCTCCATGTTTTTGTGGTATTTGCAATGGAATGGCTCAGATTTTTGCTCTCGCTATTTGCTGCAGGCAAATGTGAGGCTTAGCCTTAGCCGGCATAGCTGCGGCTTGTGACCCATTTCGGCCATGTCGGGACTTAGCCTCAGCCGGGTTTATTGAAGCAAGTGCCAATATTTGCTTAGCATAACTACCCTCAGGTAAGTGTGACCCCGTTTGCTTATGTCTTTAAGGCGTCGCCTCGCTCGGAGGCGGAGGCGTAGGCGCGTATCCAGGGATTTGGGTCAGAGATTATATGCCTGGCATTTGCTCTGTGTGCTCAGTGTGTTGTGTAGCGACTTTCAAACGGAAAGCGAAAGTTATGCACATATTGTGCTGGCCTGGCCTGGGCTAGCCCGGCCGGGTCTGGCTTTAAGCCAACATTCAGCCTAAGCCCTCGCTGGCAGTGTTCTTCCTCTCTCTCTCTCTGGTGCAACCGCAGCGAGTTAAAGAGGCAAAGAGCATTCCAGATGCGATTGTGGCAACAGCTACAGAATACAGCACTTAGCTTCATTTTTTGGTGATGACTCTTCCCTTTAGCTTTGGCTTTAGCTTTAGCTTCAGCTCTACTTTTTTTCCGAGTAAGCAAGTTTTCTTTTGGCCAGTTTTCCATTCGGAAATGCCATTAACAACATGCGTCATGCATATGCATGGCTTTGGCTTTGGCTTTGGCTCTGCTCTCCATGCACTCGCCTGGTTAGAGCCAAAGAATGCGCTGTCGCAGCTGCGGTTACATGAGCTTTGAAGCGGGCAAATGCACCAAAATTGTTACAAAAAAACCTTTTAGTTAGCATTAAATCAGCAGTCCGCTCAGAGCGTTGGCTTAAAGTCTTAGTTACGGACTTTAAGCTGGGGATCTATGCTAGAAACTGCCTAAGAATGCCTCAAATACAACAAAACCTTGTTCATGCTCAATTTCCAATGGCTTAAGACATGAATGAACTTCTTATTCAATTGTTTATTTTTATATTGTTTACAGCAAAAGAGGCACAAAAATGTTTTTCAAACTCAAATGCGCATTGCATACCAAAAATCGTAAATCAAACTAAATTTCAAAACAAAAATACCAAAACTAAAAATACCTCAGGCACACTTACACACACATGCACACGTGTCGCAGAGTTGCCAGATCAAATTCCTTTGCTCATTGCAAATATTTGGTATTTCTGGCGGCGGGTTTAGTCCAAAGACGAGCTTAGGGCCTTGGAGCGTGTTATATTTTATTAAACAATTCAATTTTGGCACCAGCTACAAATTGTGGCCTAGTCCCAGCCGGCGGCAAACCTTTTGGGCCATAAATTGATAATGACTGCTGGCAATATTTTCAGCCGGCGTAGGCAGTGCTTAATCGCCATGGCTAATGCGCCAGAAGTCGGCACTCTCTCTCTCTGCGTTTTTACTAAAATTAATGAAAAAAGTTGCGGGCACAGTTGTGGGTTAGCTGTGACTCTGACATAAAGCACACACAACAACAACAAGCGGCACATTTATGTATATTTCATGCTTTTCTTACACTGTGAAATCCTTGAGGTATTATTAAAAAATTCTTTGCTGTGCCGCTAAAAAATTAAGTGAGAATGCGACACCGACTGCATAATACTCGCTCACGGTAGGAAAGTAGTTAAATCAATGCTCAAAGGGTCAGGGTCAGCAGGAACTTAACTCTAGCTCAAAAATTTATGGAATATGTAGTCTATAGCTATAAAACCTATATACTCTTTTTCCACCTCTTGCAGGAGCACAACAAGCCAGTTGTTCTTGTAGCAGCGCCCCCAAATGAGTTTATGAGCGTGTCATGGTGTTGTCCCAGTGTCGCTGTGTCCTTGTTGCTCCGCGCCATTGCTCTCTGTGTTTATATTGCATATTAAATATATTTTGGCAGCTACCCTTCCCCTACCTTTTCGTCCCTTTGTAACTTTGCTTGTTGACAATAAAAATAACATTTTGCACTCACTTATCCAGCTGGTACTTCAGCTTCGAGAGTTTTAATGAAAAAAGTTTCATTTAACAAAAACATATTTATATAGACATACATATATATATATATATATATATATATATATATATATATAATAGACTTGTTTGTATGCCGATTGTTAGGCAGCCCTAGGCTCTGGAGCTTGCTTCTTAGCCAGCCCGCAGCTCTTTTCCGTTTGGGTGTTTGCTTCATTAAAAACGCATGCCAATAAACACAATAAAAACACTTCATCATTGCTTGAATTTCTTGTGCAAACTTTTTCGCCGACAACAGTTCAGCTAACCATCTACGTGGCCATCATCTCAATATATATTGAGCATACGCAGCGTGTGCCCAAGCCAAAGCCAAAGCCAAAGCCTGCCTGACTTGGCTGACTGCTAGCAGCTGCAGCTGGTTGGCTTTCTCAGAGCTGTGGCTGATTGTCTGTTGGTCTGGCGCTCACTTTTCGCTATGGCCATTGAAAATCAATCAATAAAACTCCGTAGCAAAGTCAATTGTGAGGAATTTTAATACTTTGTACATGTTTAGCAAGGGGTATGCATAGCTTACCATGCAACGTTGGTAACAGTCATAATGTACTACAGAAATAACTGTAAAATAATTAAATTTAATGAAATATATGAAGGAAGATGCACCTAACTAGCTAACAACCTATTTGAACTCAGCAACTACTTAAGATAAAAGCATAAAATTTGATATACAACTGCTATAATAAAGAAGATTAAATTTAAGCAAAGGCACTCTTATCTACCATAACTAAAATTAATAACAAACTATTTTCACTCAGAGACTATTAGAGCTATACATACTGAATTTCGTATAAGGATGACTTTGAGCATATTGAAGAGATATTTAATAAGCTCAAAACAAATATGAATATATAAGATATTAAAATTATTAATATAATATATAAGATATTAAAATTATTAATATAATATATAATAATTTAATAATTAATATAATATTTAATAATTGAGAAATTCGTTTTTTTTTATTTTAAATGATCCTAGAGTAATCTGCAGATAATTTCTGCTTTTACCAACCTTTTTATAGGGTATCTTGTATTCTTCTACTCTAGTCTAGTGCTCTACCGACATGTGCACTCTATATGGTTATAGCGTCATGTCTGTAGCCCTGTGCTATGTGAAGTTTTTGAAATGCTATGCGCAATATTCAAGCAGCTGCTCATACTTTGGCCAACATTCCAGCAAAGTCAAACAGGCAGACGAACGAACGAATGGACAAATCAACGCAGCGACAGTTCGCCTGGCAAATCGATTATTTGCAAAGCATAAAATAAAGCATTAAACGAAATCAAATATAAAATCAAATCAAATGAAATAAAATAAAATATGGTTATGCCAAAGACTCTAGCTCTACCTGCCTCCCGCTCTCGCCCTCGCTCTCACTCTCTCTTTCTATTTCTCTCTTTCGCTCGCTTTTGCTGTAAATGTTGGCAAATTCCATGAACGTTTCTTTAGCAGAAGTTTAATTTCATTTCGGATTCGCCTTTGCCGTTGCCGTTGCCGTTGCCAGGCAGCTGTTGCTCCACGCCCCCTCGGCAGTGCGCGCTGCTATTTCATCTACTTATTTCGCATTATTTATTGTGCAATAAAATACAAAAAAAAAAAAAAAAGAAATGAGAAAAACTTTGCATTTGCATAACAACAAAATATATAGTATATTCAGCTCTTTGTCCGAGCCACACTTTCGTCTGCAATTTTGTGCCAGAATTTCATTATCAACGAATGTCGCTTAAGTGCACATTGAATTCAATTAAGCGCCAACACATGCAGAGCAGAGAATAGAGAAAAACGAGAAAGCGTCGCAAAAAAGTAAAACTATATTTTCATAGTTGGCAATTGAAAATTGCATTATACAACATGCATTTTCCATATTGAGAGCTCGCACACACACACACACACACGCACACACGGCTGGCATCTATTGCTTTGAGCAAGGCAAAAGCCGCAGTTCAACCCCACACGAGGTTAGGCTGCAGAATCATATCAAATTTGGTTTCAGTTGCGCTACATTAGGTTCTGCTTGGCTCTCTGTTGCTGCTAGCCAGGCATTTGTGAAGAGCTTAGCTGGCCATTTTCTTCTTAAAAATTAATTGTATAAAGCAAACGCGAGTTGGCTCACCCAATGCTTAACTGATGTCCGTGAATAACTTTTATTCTTTTAATGAAATCACTGCATACTAGGATTTCCAATCTAACGCCTTTTAATTTAACTTTTAGTCACTGGTCACACTCGACTATAGTCAACTAAGATCCCGTCTTAATCCTAACTGGTCACACTTAAAAATATTTGACTATGATCTTAATTTTTACTTCATATGCTCCCTCAGTTTATTCAGCTAATCGCTAAGCTGCCAAAGTCAACTGTTATACTTAGCTGGTCACACTTAAAAGTGCAATCAAAGATCTTCCTTGCTCTCCCTCTCTCAGTCACTCTCCTTAGCCATTACACGACAGTTCCAACTGCTGGCAACGCCTCCAAGGTTAAGCATATTGCAATTATGCTTAGCTGGTCACACTTAAGCAACGGCTTATTGGACACTTAGCTGAATTGCTTTTATTGCAGCGTCTCCCAAGTTTGCTCGTGCTGAACTTTGTTTGGTGCTCGCCTCAAAATTGTTATGCTGCATTGGACACTTGGGCCTGGCTGGAAGATGCTGTGAACGCTTCCTGTGTTCGCTCGTTTCCGGTGAGGCAACCACGCCCCCCAGACAGCCATGCGGGCAGCTGCTACTGCTGCTACTGTTGCTACTGTTGCTACTACTGCTGCGGTAGCCATTATTTCCTGCATTTAATTGCACCACTCTCAGCTGCGGTTTTCTGCTACATTTGTTGCAGCTTGCCTCACGCCCGGCCAACGATAATGTACTTTAGCCAAGACCACACTCCCACTCACCTATAGCTTTTTTTTGGCTGCTTTTCGTTAGTATTTTTGTTGTTTTAGTATTTTTGTTGTTGCACTTTTTGACGCGGATTGTTGCTCAGTTGGTTGAAGCGGATCGCAGGGTACGGCCATCAAATGATTTATACTTTAATAAGCGTGCACAGGACATGCTGAGAAATTAGATGTGCTCGGACCGCACAGTCCTCTGAGGAAGTGGCAGCGCCCACTCGCTCAGCCATTTCATCTAGATGCGCACAAAAGGAATTTGCGCAATTTATGAGTGCAAAAAGTGAAAAAAAAACCAGCTAAAAATGCCAAAGCAACGGCAAAGGAATTAAACAGCATGGCCAAGGATATTGCCAGCTTATCGGCGGCAGGATGTGCGCCTGCTATTGTATATACGCCCACACACATTCTCTCTCTCTCTCTCTCTCTCTATCTCTATCTGGCTCCCTCCTGCAAGTATTTGCGGCATTTTTGTGCCTTTATCTTGGCTAGAAAGGTGCGAAAACTTTGTGGAGCAACGCATTCCATTGACCTCGGCCAACAGCCGAGCAGCTAGTGAAAACTGAAAACTGAAAACTGAAAACTGACACAGAACTCCTTTTTGTCGGCTGTACGCAACCGACATCAACAAAAGCCAGCTGAATTTTAAATGAGTTTCTGCTTTAAGCTTGTGTTTAAGAAATTTGAATAATTATCAAAAGGCGACCCAAGCGACGCTCAGCGCATTCAGAGGCCCAACAAAAAAACGGACCAGCAAATTAAATTAACAAACAATTTAATGGCTGAATCCTTGTTAAGTGCTATCCTTAGAGTTTCTAAGTCGAATCTAAACGGGTCTGTAAACTAATTAATCTCCCAGTTCAAGAATTTTACGGTTCTTGTCTGTAAGTCCTCTTTCCCTACCTTTCAGTCTTTCCCTATTACAGCCTCTCCCACATTTTGATTTCCTTGCATTCTATTCTTTTCAGTAGCTTTCTTTTTGTTTTCTTTTATCTCTCTCCCTCTTATGCTCTGATTCTTATTATCTGTCTCTCCGCCCTCCCACCCTCACCCTCTCTCTCTCTCTCTCTTCGTCTTCCTCTTAATCTTACACTTTCTCTATCTTTCTCTCTCCCTGCCTCCTCCTCTTACATTTTCGCTCTCTCTCTTTCCCTTTCCCTCTCTCTCTCTCTCTCTCTCTCTCACACACACAACCTCTCCCTTTTCCCACTCATTAAATTTTGAATAAAAATTTTCGAACTTTCCCGTCTGATCCAAATATTATTTTCTTGTCATATGGAAAACAGAAAAATCAAAAAAAAAAAACAGAAAATGAAAATTGAACAAATTCAAACAATTGCCCAAACATAGAAACAAAAAAACAATACAACAACAAAGCTGTAGATCAATCTCTGATCTATGAATCTGGGGAAAATGAATGAACTGAATGAGAACACGCTGGACCGGCACTTCGTGTCGCAGCTGCGGAAGATGTGCGACGTCTACTCGATCGAAATCAGCAAGTCGGACTTCGTGATTAGCCAGCGCTGGCTGCAGATCTTCCACAAGGCGACCCGGCAGGAGAAATATGCCAGGAACTGTCTGATGCTCCTCATGTACGGACAGCTGCGTGAGATGGGCAAACTGGGCATGCCCTTTATCAGGAAGGAGAATACGAATCGTCCGCTCGAGGATGTGCTCAGCGACTATCAAGGCAATATGGAGGACTCTGATGAGGAAGAGCAGCAGGAACAGGCACAGGAACAGGAGCAGATGGAGAAACCACTGGAAATGAAGCAGCCAAAGGAGGAGCAGCAGCAACAGCTGCAGCAACAGCAGCAGCAGCAAGAGCAGAATGAAGAGAAACACCAACCAAGAGATACCAGGCTGGAGACGATTCCAGAGGAATTTGACTTACCGGAGCTACAAATTGAGGTGCATGAGGATGTGGCTTCCTTGACGACCACCAACAGATCCAGTTACAACGGCTGCTCGACTGAGCAGGAGCGTCTCGGAGGCGGCAGCCAGACCATCGAATATGCCGACTCCAGCTTCGAGCTGCTCACACGGCAGAACCAGCAGCTCATCCAGGAGATCAATCAGATGCACGCCCGGACAGTGGCGAACGAGCAGCGCTATAGGCAGGCCGACTGCATTTGGCAGCAGCGCATACTGGAGGGTCAACAGCCGCTGGCCCGGTCACGGATGCAGTGGCTGCTGCGGCGCATCGATCGCGGCACTCAAGTGGCCCTGCGCAAGCTGAAGAGCTGGTCAACCAACAGCGGCCCCTTGAACTTCCTGTACATTAGCCTGCAGCACCTGCTGGACGACGAGCCGGAGGCGCTGAAAGTGATCGGCGAGTTGGATCGCAAGCTGGAGGAGGTGCTGGACATCATGTTGGAGCAGGCGGGCGAGCGCCGTGAGAAGAACGTGCGCATCCTCTACGACCAGTTGTTCCAGCAGCAGCAGGAGGCGCTGAACAGCAAGCAGCAGCTGCTCCACCACGAGCAACGGGCGCTGCTGCAGGCGCGCCAGCAGCTGCAGGTGCACGTGCAGGATCTGAAGCAACGCGAGGAGATCTTCTGGGAGCAGACGAGCTCCTCGCCCTACTACTCGAATCACTCCAGAGCGAACGGCTCCGCGAAGGAGTCGTCGCCCTTTGAAACGCTGCGCAGCACCAAAACCCAAACCAATCGTGAGATATTCGATGCCGGCAGCAACAGCGGCAGGGAAATCTGTGGCTGCTCCGACTGCCAGCCCGAGCTGGAGGAGCTGAGCAACCGGTCCAAGCCAATGGAGACTTGCAAGAAGCCCAACTGTCAGTACTGCAACCAACAGCGGCCAAAGGACTGCCAGTCCAGCAGCAAGTGCTGAATCTCCCTGAAATGACTTGACTTGACTTTCATGTGTGTATATTTTCTATTCCTGCTAAAACTTGGCAAATTTCTTTATTTATGACTAAAATCAATACTCTCTATGTGTCTGTGGCTGTCAATTGCCAGGAACTGGACTCGCCAAAGTTTTAATGTAGTTTTAATTTGCTCCTAAGCAGTGCAAACTTGGCCGGAATAACTCAAAAACAAGGAAAGAGTAGAAAGCAAGTGCAAAACTTGCCTGACAACAACAACAACAGCAGCAGCAGCAACAACAACAACAGCAACGGCAACAGCTTTGCTCGTAATTAGTTTTTAAGCGCTGTGTGTGGCATTAGATATGACAGCATGCAGTTAAGCACTTCTTAACGACGACAATGCTGCTAGCTGCCTGGCTGCCAATAATGGCGCAACTATAATAAGTGCAATTGATTTTCTTGCCAAGTTTCCACAAGTTGCGGCAGTTGGTGCAGGGCAAGTGCAACCAGATTGTAGTTTACGGCTGCATAGCGTCTTCATTACAGAGCAATACAGTGGTGTCCTCCTTACAAGTCATAGCTGACGTGGAGACTAAATAGGTGGCGCTCGTAAGTATACATAGTATATAGTCAACAACTGCTGCTCTTGGTTCAGATTAGTCAGCTACTGTCGCAGGTCCACCAAATAGACCAAATAGGAGCATACACTTTAACTTCCATTAAATATAAATTACACAAATTATACAACAACTTGCGCTTCTGCTTATTTTCCAACAATATCCACTCTTACAGCTAAGCTGACTTAAATAGGCGCCGTCATTTTGTATTAAATAACGTTGTTTCCTTCCGGATGCGCTTAAAAGAATGCTACAAAAAAGCATTGAAGCAGCCATTGTTTGATTTTAGTTGCTGCGCTGTAAAGCATGCTACGAAAATGGCAAAAGACGCAATTGTTGGCTGCGCTCAAAAGCATGCTACATTATTTTTGCACATAAGCAGCTTTTGTGTTAAATTCATATTATTAAAAGTAAACTGATGTTTATATTCTAACTACTTTGTGCTTTCAAATGTGGCTGCCTTCTATTTTAATATCTTCTGCGAAGCATATAAAATGCCAAGAAATACAACAAGGAGGACAACTAATATAGATATAGACAAAGCAAACAGCACGCCCAAGTTCATCCGCTGTCAGTTTTCTAACATTTGTTGGCAAAGTGTAGCGAGCATTTTATGAAATTTGATAAAGCAAAGCATTTGGCAATAAGTACATGATGGTTGACTGAACTCCAAGCGACCCAGTCATACAAATTTGCAACGAAAACAAAAAAATAAAGTTGTGGCAGCAAAAAAGTTGCAAGGCAACTGCAGGAGCCAGGACTTCGTTGAATGACAATAGCTCAAAATATGTAAGAGCAACTGTCGAAGCGCGGCGAAGAGAACGAATAAAGAATGCAGCGAAAACAGGAAGACAAAAAAGTGTGTGTGAAAAGTTTTCGCTCTTGGCTTTAATGATGCGCACAGACAACGAAAACTTCCCTCAGAGGCTTACGGGCAGGACTCCCTGAGCCATAAACATAAAATTTGAGATGCGGGTGGCAGGCATTAGCGACATAAAATTAATGACAAATTTGTGAGCTTATGCGAATGCATTGTTCCCAAAACAATTTCTGACTATTAAGCGCAGAGTGCAGCGAAAGCAGGCCATCGCATGGCAGCCAGAGGCAGGGTAGCGAAATATGACAAAAGTGAAAAGTCGCCAAGGCAGCGTGAAGGCAAAATTTATGTGCGCAGCAAACCCCAAGCAATTACGCCAAAGACTTAGTTGCCTTTTTTGTGTGTGACAAAAGGCAAAGCGGGGTGAGCGGGCAGAGCAGCAGCTGTGACCAGCAAGGACCGCAACTTTCATTTTACTGTTAAAATGCTCAACAAAAGTTGCATTTTCGCTTTGCTCCTGCCAAAAAGCGAAGAAGCAAAGTACACTACATAGCCATTATAACGGAACAGCAGTTGCTGGAGTTTCAGCTAGAGAAGAGTATCATTTTTCTAACACAGTACGATGTGGCACGACTCGCATGGCCCAACCGATGAATTTCTATTCTCAGTAGTTAGAACTTCGTGTCGATCTTCGTGTAAAGCGTAGGACGAGCTCACCTCTATGAAATTGTAATAGCACCTAGAGATGAGTAGATCTTTATCCGATACTATTCTACACGGCATGATACATACTATGAGCAGATTAGCCAATTAGTCACGACACTCGCTCATCGCTACTCAAGGCATAACCGTTGGAGTTGAAAATGGGCTGCTTGTTGCATTTATCACATTTTGCACATCTCCGCACAGACGCAACAACGCTTAATGGCTTTCTGCTGGCATTGCAGAAGCTGCGGCTGACAACTTTCCTTGGCTAGTTTCCTTAGTGCCCACACCCAGTTGCTTATTGTGGCTCAAAAGTGGCTGTTAGGAGGCGGCCACCAGAAAATTACACTACTTTCTATGGAACACATTCACTTTATTTACTTTCTATATACATATATATACTCTATTACAATGTGGCCTCTTTCTGGCTAAAGTGTCGCTTGGCAAAGGTCTCGCCCACAATGAGGGGAAACACCAAAGTGGCCTCGGCATACACCTTGACGGGCGTTGCGTCTTTGCGTATCTTGCCCCAGGATACTGCCTCGTCTGGTCGAGCGCCACTGTCACTGCCATCGAACTCGGAGGCTGTGTTTATGAATACAGAATAGTCGGCGCCGTTGCGCATGAGGTTCGCATTGCAGATGTGATGCTTTATGATGCCGCCACCCACAATGATCATGCCACTGTTGACAGCTTTGACGGCCATCGTGTTGAGCCTTCGCAGATCCGACAGTATGTCCACAACCAAACCCGGGTGCCGGAACGAATGGAAATACATCATGTCGCCCAGGCTGCCATCGGTTAGCGCTGGACAAAACACGGGTATCTGGTTCTTGGCAGCCCAGTAGTAGATGGAGCTGGTATCTGCGATGCGCTCGCCCAGCCTGTAGATGATGCGTGAGGGTGACCAGACCGTGCCCTTACTCTGCTGCTCCTCCAGCATTTCATCGAGCAGTGGCATCAGCCATTCCTCGAACTTGCAGTAGTTGTCATTGGGCACCAGCAGATTGCCGATGCGATTGATGCCACGCTCTCGCAGCTGGCTTCCACTCAACTCGAACGAGCCCATAAATGTGGGCGCCAGGCATTTGATGAAATCCTCCTCCACACCTCCAGCCGTCGTCACAATGCAATCGATCATGCGATGCTCGGCCAGGAAGCGCAACGTCTCCCGCATGCCCGATGACACCAGGTTTGAGGTGTAGCCGAGGAATACGGTGCACTTGGTGCGACGTTTGATGAACTCGTCTGTTTCGTGCACATCTTGCTGCTCCGCATCCAGCGGCTGAGCCCTGCAATCCAACTGTCCTTCTTTAGCATAATGTGCTGTCCAATAAATAGCATTACTTACCATTTTATTGATTTCCTTTATGGCCAGGCCCAAATTCGTGGCCTGGAAGCCGGTGTTCACATAGGACTCGAACAGCTTGCTGTAGTTGACGCCCAGGTTGAAATCATACCCGTGGACTTGTGGCGTGTCTTTCGCAAGGCCTTCGCTGCGCTTGAGCACAGCATCCTTTGCAATATCTGGCTCTGTTGACATTACAAATTAAATGTTTCCGTTTTTGCGCGTTGTTTGTAACATGTGCAAGCCCCAATCTTATCGATAGTTAACTATCGATATCAGAGATTTGTTGTAGTTTAATTTTTAGCTTTCATTTTAATTGTTTTTGTCGGTTTTATCAGAAACTGTGGAAATATAAACTGTAGCAAAATTAATGTTTTTAAATATAGGAATTTATAAAAATCAACTGAGCTGACAACTCTTGTAACATATATCGACGTTGGCAATGAGTGTATCGGACAAAGATTGTGACATCGATAGTTTTTGCTGCGCTACCTTGAATGACAGGCAGAGAAATTGAGAGCTACAAAATAAGAAGAAGCAAGCACTTGAAACAACCAACAACCAAAATTTTAAGGTACGATAAAACAATTTTAAATGATTTCAAAAGAATTTCAAATATGATCACAATTTGATACACACAAAAACAGAAACAACAAGCCAAAAAGCCCACAATCGACTGCGAAGCGAAACGCTCAACACACACTGAAGTGGAAGCTGTAGACGAACGACGCGAGCAAGCGGCCAAGCAGGCAAACAAATACATATAGAAAAAGAAAAATGATTAAACTTTTCTCGCTGAAACAACAAAAAAAGGATGGTGATCAAACGGCACGCGGTGGCCAGCAGAAAAAGGCATCAGCTGCTCAGCTGCGCATACAAAAAGGTAAAAGTCGCCAACTATTTGGCGCCCACGACTTTTGGTTCGCCTTTATTATTGTATATATATAAATATATATACTATATATATGTATATGCATTATGAATGGTTTATGCAAATGAATCGTATTTTTAGATATTAACGAACTGAACCTGCCAAAAACTTGTGCAACGGAGTTTCCAGACAGCGATGACTTGCTAAACTTCAAATTGATTATATCCCCCGACGAGGGCTTCTATCGGGACGGACGCTTTGTATTCAATTTTCGCGTCGGCTCCAATTATCCGCACGAGCCGCCAAAGGTGAAGTGTGCCACGCAGGTGTATCATCCGAACATCGATCTAGAGGGCAACGTCTGCCTGAACATTTTACGCGAGGACTGGAATCCAGTGCTGACCATCAATTCCATTGTCTATGGCTTGCAGTTTCTGTTCTTGGTAACGAGATTCGCTGGCCTTCGAAGTGAGATTCGACTACAATCTGTTCTCCTTCTTGTTTTAGGAACCCAATCCCGAGGATCCATTAAATAAGGAAGCCGCCGATGTTCTGCAAAGCAATCGACGTCAATTCGAGTATAATGTTAAGAAGGCCATGCGCGGCGGCTGCGTAGGCGAGACTTTCTTCGAATGTTGTCTCAAGTGATATATAGGAAATGAAAACTTTCTAGATTAAGTAACGGCATCTGCCTGCCTGCCAGCCTTTGCTGTTGCTCCTGCCGTTGCCCCTCTCCACTGTTTCAATGATAATGATCAATGCGCTTTTATTAGTTCTACACAAGTAACACACGTACGAGGAGCGGGCAACTGACAGGCAACAGCAACAGCAACGACAACAATATTAAAAACGACGACAACAACAGCAACAAGAACAGGCAGAGTTTCGCCGCAACGACAACCAACAACAACAAACAACAGCAACAACAAATTATCGTAATAAAAGAAACATGAACCACTGCGAACCGAGAAAAACAAAATGCGAGTCGAGTCAACAATTTGTTTTTAGCCTAAAGCCAACATTATTATAATTATAAAATTTGTCATCATGTTTGTAATTGCATTCAGGGGAGATACAAAGCAAAGATGAAAGCAGATATAAAAATGAAACAACAAATTAACTTTGCCACGAATTCATACAATCGATTGATGAGTCATATATAGACTATATATTTTGTTATTGTTAACTAAAGTTTCAATAGGGCAGGAGTCGACAACTCTTTGATTTATCTTATGACAGCTGTCCGAGGTTTTCCACAATATATCCAACTTCCAATATCACTCCCTAAACGAAGACACGGATGTGATTGATATTTTATACATATATATTTAATTTAGGTTCATTATAGTATTTAACGTTCTGCCCGCTCTACTGACACCTGCTCACAGGTGTATGCTGTTTCGTGCCAGCTGCATGTTGCGCCACAGACAGAGATCGGCAACGGCCGCCTGTCGGCCGGACTGCAGACGTAGGTCGTAGAGGCGACTGATGAGCCCGACGCGTATATCGTCAGTGGCCATCACCTTGAGCAGC
Source organism: Drosophila fulvimacula (assembly GCA_035045555.1). Taxonomy (NCBI): domain Eukaryota; kingdom Metazoa; phylum Arthropoda; class Insecta; order Diptera; family Drosophilidae; genus Drosophila; species Drosophila fulvimacula. Next base: position 1,201,930 of record JAWNOX010000203.1, on the reverse strand, counting down.
TGTTGCATCAGATTTGGCGGCAGCAGGCGCAGCACAGGTGCCACTCGCTCGCCGCCACATTCCACCAGCAGCGAGATGAACTGATAGACAAAGACGGCCTTGGGCGACAGCTCATCGCCGCTAACGAACTGCACGAAGACACGGAAAATGTGTTTAATGCTCGCCTGCAGCGGCTCCTTGAGATTGAGTGGGGTGGCGCGCAGCTCGGCGCTGGGCGTGCTCAGCAATGCGGCAACGTTCGCACCGCTGCCGTCGGCAAAGTCATTTGAGTTGTCGCTGCCGTCGCCGATGACCTTGCGCACTTTGGCCGCATTGGCTACGGCCGTCAACTCGTCGTCGTCGTGGGAGCGCGAGCGTTTCTTAAGCGCAGCTGCAGCGGCGCTGGCTGAGCTGCGCGTCTCCAGGCAGGAAATAATGCAATAGACGCTCAAGCGCGCCAGCACCAGAGACTGCGGCTCGTTGAGGTCATCGCTGCAGGGGCGAGGGAACATATAAAATGGATTAGTTATGCCAACAATAGTTAACTACATATGCAAGAGACCCACCCTTGACGTCTTAGAATCAATGGAGCTACGACGTACTGCAGCAGTGCCTCGGTGCTGCGCTCTATGTCCAGATGCATCACAGCAAACACAATGTCCATGCACTTGGCCATGTCCCGCAAGTATTTGCAGCTGAGCAACTGCTCCACCAGCTGGGTGACCAGCCACGAGGCGCCGCCGGCCAGCAGCAGGGACTCCAGCGTCTGGGCTGCGCGCACCGGCAGGTGTCCAGCATCCGACACGATGCGCCAGCACTCGCGGAACTGTTCAATGAGCGGCGTATGGGAGATGAGACGCGATTTGGTGTTTGGCGCTGGGTGGACATCGTGCTGCATTTTGCGTATGATTTGATAGGAGAGCGCCAGGCGCTCCTTTGAGTTCTCCTGGCTGGACAGCTCCTCGGTGGTGAGAGGAGCCAAAAACTGCTGTATCATATTCAGGGGCTTCAGCAGCTCCGTTTCGCGCACTGAGTACATGTAGGCGCACAGATAGGAGGTGGCACACACAGAGAAGCTAAAGAGGCGGCGCTTCATGTTATCCAAAATGCTCTTCACGTCCGCTGAGGAGAGCGTCTCCTGCTCCCAGGCAATCAGCACGTGATGCAGCACGCCTGGCAGATTCAGGCATATGTCCTGCCAGGTCAGGTTGTTTGGCTTCAGTTGAGCTGCTTCCGGCTTGCTCAAGCTCAGGAGCAGCTCGTCCACTATGCTGTCGTCGCAGAGGGCCAAGATCTGGCGAGGATTCTTCAGCTTATTACGCTCCATCATGCACTCGCTCACCCACTTCTCGAAGAACGAATCGCCGCGCTCGGAGAGGACCACCTGAAAAACGATTCAGTTAAATCTATGTGAACATAGAAGCTATAAGTACTGTTTACATCTGATCCATAGGTCTGCACGATGCTGCTGAGCATCAGAAAGGAAACGTCGAACAGCGTGGAGCGGGTGATGCACTGTTTGCCCAGTTCGCCGGGCACCTGCTTCGAGTTCTCATTGCACTGTATCAAACGCGAGACGAAGGTCTTCAGGCGACCCTCCACTGTGGCCACCGACAGGATTAGCTCGAAGCTGTTGCCGACTGGCACCTGGCAGAGCACATTCACCATGTCCTGCATCTTGTTGGTGCACAACGTTTTGAGCACCCCCGACAGTGGCACCTCGGCTCGCTTGATGAAATTGATATTCGAAGGCGTCTGCTGGCCATTGTCGCACTTCTTGAGCAGCTGCGAGACGGCCTCCCTGCAAGAGAAATTTAATATTAATAGGATATTTATTCCGAGCCATAATGCTGACTTACCGCTGGCTGGCAAACTTCTTGAGGTGCACATCATTGACCAGCTGCTGTTTGGTCCAGTCGTTGAGCAGGAACTCGATGATGTTACACGAGCACTTCGTGTCCATAAAATCCAATAACAAATTGTCCTCGATCAGCAGCTCCAATGCCTCCACCAGCTCGGGTATGTAGTCTGTGGCGGCCAGCTGCTGTTCGCCTGGCACCCGCTGCAGTGCGTGCAGCTGCTTGATAATGTGTGGCATCTTGAAGAACATGAAGGCGCCCCACACGGTGTCCGGACTGGTGTCGGCCACATTGCTGAGCGTGAGGAATCCCGCGCGCACAATCTCATAGAATAGACGCGTAGTCGTGTAGCCCTTCAGGCGCTGCAGCATTTGCAGCTCGGCCACATAGTACGAAGTGTCCTTGCAGGGATTGAGGAGCACCTCCACAGCGAGCAGTGGCTGCACACAGCACGAAATCTTCTCCAAGCTAGGACTGGGATTCAGCATGTGCAGGTCCAAGTGCTTGGCATCAATGTAAGCCAACTGCTTGAGCTGCTGTTCGGCTGTGGCAGCGCTCAGCGTAAAGTTGGAGTTGGTGAGCGACGCCTTGATGCTGGCATAGAGATCGTGTAGCCTGTCTAGCGACTCCAGCTCCTCCTGGCAGCCGACATTCAGCATGGCCAGCACGAACTGCTGCTGCGTGAGATGTTCAATGAGCTGACAGCCCTGATCCAACATGTACGACAGCTCCGAGCTCAGCTCGCCGCGCATCTCGTGCTGCTGCAGAGTGTGTGCGAAGATCTGCATGATCCAGACCACCAGCTGGACCACAGCCGCAGGCAGCAGCGCCTCCTCAGACTTGATGCTGGAATGGGAACAGCGGAATATATAAAGGGGCCAACAATAGACTTACAACCAAGACCAACCGACAGGTGATGCCATCTATAATGCTGACCAGAAACTCCAGCAATGCAGTCACACAGTAGACGCGACTCAGCTTATCGTATTTGGCTATGCAGCGCAGCACCGCCGCATGGGAGACAAGATGAGCGCACAGCGAATGCTTCAGATAGTTCAAGACCAGCTGCAAGAGAAAAATATTAGATATTGGGGATTAGATTAGACAGATCTTCACTCTACTTACCGAATTCGCTGTGGACCCAATGACTGCCTGCTGGAGTAGGCAATCAGCCAGATTGTAGACATCGCCACTGACGCCGCGCGGTAGGACCTGTAAGTAGATTGTAAGCCGATTCGATTAGAGGCAAACTCAAGTTTCGAAATTCGGGCGAGGCAAGGCAAGCCAGGCGCTAGTTGAGCCCTGAGTCATTACAGTTTCAGACGCGTTGAAAGTAAATTTTAAAAATTTAGGGTACCTTAACGCACTACAGACAAAAAGAAACGAAAAGCTTTAAAATACATACAATACTAAATAGTTATTTATAAGTGATACTAGCAATTTCCACAATTTCCGCGTTGTTGCATCATGTTTCGCTTGAATTTGCAACGCTTTCAGGTATATTTTGTGAATGAGCTAAAGGTGTCCTTTAGGCGGGGATCAATGCAATTGCTGAGCGTCGGCTGTGCTCCTCATGGGCAGGCAGATTTGGTGTGCGCAAATACGCTATGGAGGCGTCTCATCAGCCAATATCAGTTTCGCATCAAGAAGAATTCCTACTATCCGGATCGTAAGTCAGAGATGCAGCGTACAGCTGTTAAGGCGGCCAAACAGATGCTGGCCATCAACCCGCAGCATCAGCAGCGAGGCCTGCCCAAGGACTACTACTACAGGGTGCTGGGCGTGAACAGACATGCGACTATACAGCAAATTCGTAGTGCGTTCTATGCGCTGGCCAAACGTTATCATCCGGACTCCATGCACTCCGAAGAGAAGCTGAGGCACTTTCAGGAACTCTCCAATGCTTACAATATATTAACGGACGAGACAAAACGTTTGGAATACGATCAGCTGGGTGGCATCAAGGACGAGAAGGCTTTCCTGGCGCAGGCTGGCAATCCCATGAACATTGACCTGAACAGCAAGAAATTTGAAGCAATTTGCCACAGTCCGGAGGGTGCGTTAGTCCAATAGGCAAGCCACTAAACAGGCGACTAATCTAATTCGATTTGACTTTAATGCAGATATCAAAAAATTAACATGTGGCGAGTATGATTTACCATTGAGTTTTCTGGAGGCCACTGTCGGCTGCAAGAAGCGCCTGGCGCTGCGCTACTTGAGGAAATGCGAGAGCTGCAAGGGTAAATCGCAGCTAATGGCCAATCGTGATCTGGGCAAGGAGCCGTGCCGGCGTTGCAATGGCACTGGTCAGGTGACCACGAAGACCGTGACCTTCAGCTCAGTGAATACGTGTAGTCAGTGTAAAGGCAAGCGTTATATTAATCGCAATGATTGCGATGTGTGTGACAACCGTGGCTTTGTAACGGGGAATGTCGAGGTTTTAATCACAGTGCCGTCCGGCTCAAAGACTGGAGATATTATAACCATCGACAATCCCAATACAAAGCAGCGGGTCAAATATACCCTACAGGTGCCCACGAGTGATTACTTTCGCCGCATTGGCAACGACATACACACAGATAAATTTCTAAACATCTCCGAAGCCATTTTGGGTGGCAATTTCTTGGTGCGTGGACTCTACGAGAACGTCGACCTGCGCGTCGAGCCCGGAACACAGTCGCATACACAGGTGGTGCTGCACAACAAGGGAGTGCGGACGCATGATGGCGTTGGCAATCATATCATCACGCTGAAGGTGCGCATTCCATGCAAACTATCGATGAAGCAGCGACAGCTTATCTTGGCACTGGCCCAGGCGGAGGAACCGGTGTTTGAATTGCACAAAGGTAGCAAGAAGTGAAGGATTAAATGGCGTGTTTTCCTGTATACACAAACCGTGTTCAAAAATTCTCAATGTAATAACGCTTTTATCACTCTCAAAGTAAAGTTAAAATTTTAAAAATAACAATTTTAATAATTCAAATCACCTTTTTTATGTTGATGCCCCACTGTGAGTCGGTCCAGCGTTCACGCCATGCCACGTTAATTAGCTGAAGGATCTTGTTGTCCTTCATGGCGCTCGAAGCGTTTGAACCAAATATTTACGTTATTTCTAAGTAGAAACTGTTTATTTCATTATATTTAGGACACCAGTCCAACAAACAATTATAGTGAAACTATCTCAAGAAGAAGCACTGTTTATACTTTTCACCGAAGCTGCGTGCAATTTTACGCTAGGGATGGTGAGCCATGTCGATAGATGTATCGATAAGCATCTGATGCACAACTTTAATAATTCAATGTTCACATCTAAAATTAAATTTATTTTTATTAACACATTTTTGTATTACAATGTTTTAAAATTAACTGTACTGCAGTTAGAAGTTTATCTAGGTAATTATCGTGTGAATGGTACAATATTAATAATTTTTGGTACACTAAAATATAGCAATCGATAGTTCTTTCGATGTTGCAGTGACAAAAATAAAAATTGCACAGCACTTAAATTACTTTCTAAAAGGCCCGCTAAATTTAAAAGAGTCAGCAGCTGTAGTAAATCAAATATGTAATTTATTGAATACAATAAAGTAGCGCATGATTTTTGTAAACTGCTTTAAATATTATGTTCTAAAATGTTTGACTTTGTACAAAATATATGTATATATTATATATTTACTATATATGCCGAAAATTGTTCCTCCATTGCGCACACACACTTCGAATTTGATGCTTTCACTCATTTTCTTGTTACTTGATTATATTGATATAACTGTAATATTAGTTTAATTGGCAATAGAACAAACAATAAATGTGCTAATGCTGAGTATTGCAAAGTTACTAAAGCAAAATTATAACAACAAATGTGAGCTTTCGGTGGATTGTCAAGGGTACAAATAATGAAATTTATGTGCACATAAATTTACAAAGGCAATTTATTTAGTAAGAAATTTCAATTGAAAGCAAGTGTATATTAAAAAAATATTGAAAAATATAACAGCTAACTTAAGATTGTATGACAAAAGCATTTCTTTTCCTATCAATGGCATCCATAGCGCCACGAACAGTGAACTTAAAAACTAACAAAAATTGCTTTGAGAAATGGGGCGTCACTCAATTAAACTTGTTTGCTTATTAACCGAGGAAGAATCGTCAATTGATTACATTTAAAAGCTAAGTCTAAGACCTATTCATTTATTTACTTATTTATGTTTGACGTCATGGAGCGAGCTACCGTCTCCCACATGCCGTCGCCAGCTGCATGACCCAAATCCAATCACTTTATCATCGTCGTCCTTAGTACTTTGAGGAGTGAGTTCTTAATTTTTGTTTGTTTTTCTTCTGTTTTGTTTTTATCAATTTCTGTTATCAGTTGCGGTTCTTGTTGTTGCGTGAGTTCGATTGCACCTAAGTGGAGGAGGATGAGCTGCCAGCCGGTTCATCGCCCTTAACAGCCGAGGCATAGCTGGTACCTGCGTTGCCCCCGCCGCCGCTCGACGAACTGCCCGGCTTCTCATTAGCCTTGCCATCCCCACCAGCAGCAGCAGCCGCAGCAGCAGCAACGGCAGCAGCACTTGGAACACCGGCCGCACCGCCAATGCTAACATTACTGTTAAGACCTGAAGCATGATGTGAATCAACTATATAAATTGTTTTGATATTGCAGTGGTGTGTGTGTGTGGCTGTTGGTGTGTGTGTGTGATTTGAAATGGAATTATAAAGCACCTTTAACATCCATGGCATAGCTGTCATCCAAGCGCAAGTCGTGCCGCTTCAGCAGCTGGCACTCGGCGCCCTCAACCGAGGGTATGGAATAGACATACAAATAGCCATCCTGCGAGGCAATCAAAAGTCTGCAAAGCAAGCCAATAATAATTATAGTTGAAATTGGATATTAAATGCTGTGGAGAGACCCACCTTAGCTGCTTCTGTATCGTGGTTATGGCGCACATGCGTCGCACACCCGCCTCTGACAGCGTGACCGACGCAAAAGCTCGGCCCTGGCTGAACACGTCGGTCACCTGCGTGGGCAAGTAGCTGGTCACCGTTTTGCTCAAGAATCTAAAAAACGAGTAACTTTGCATGAGAGAATAGATTTGATGAGTGGTAGTTGTGGTGGTGGTGGTGGTAGTTGTGGTGATTGTGGTTTGTGGGTGGTTGATTGAAGAAATGAAAGAAAAGAAAAATAGATAAATGTCAAGTGCCACACAGAAAGGAACAAAAAAAAAAACCAGAACAATCTAAGGATTGAAACAGTGAAAGCGTCAAGATGTCAAGGATTTAACTAACGCGACAAAATGATATTCTCAACCGATTTCAATAAGTTAATAATGATAAATAATACAAATTGATAATGATATGTAAGCTGTTCCCTGGCCAAGTTCTGAATGAGTGAAAGATAGTGAGATCTGTGTATATATAGCGTATATATGTTGTGTGTTCATGCCGACTATATACACCGTCACCAAGCATAGCAAACAGACAACAAAAGCTGACACTCTCGATGCCCCACAGTCCCACAGTCCCACTGCCTGACTGCCTCCAAATCTGCTCAACTTACCCCATCCAGTCGTCGCTCGACTGCTTGCCATGATCGTTGTTTTCGGCAGCGCTGCGATCGAGGCGAAAGATGTGGACCGTCTCTGTGTTCGAGCTGGAGACCAAGTACTCGGCACAAGTGCTGAATGAGAGCGAGACGATCGAGACACAGCGCTTGAGGCCGCGTCGCAGCTCGAACAGGCGACTGCCATCCTGGGAGCTGAACACACGAATCACAGTGCCGCGCTCGCTGGCCGTGGCAATCTCAGTGCCCGACGGGCTAAAAGCAATGGCCGCCAATGGTGTGTCATGGGCGGGTATCATAGTCTTGGCGTGCAAGTTGATGGCATCGAAGATCTGCACCTCGCCTGCGGTCACGCTGCCCGGATAGGCCAGGTAGCAGTGCTCCGACGAGGAGGAGAGTGCACACAGGCCCAGCTGATTGCAGGGCGTGTCGCGTATGGTGTGCACCACCTTCATGTCCTGTATGTTGTGTATGTAGAGCGACTCCTCCAAGCACACAATCAAGCGCTCCCGATTCAGCTTCACAGCCAAAATTGTGTTCGAGTAAGAGTAATTGCAAATTTCGCTCTGCTTCTTGAAGTGGCAAACTTTCAGTTTGCGCGGGGCACGCTGCGACACTATGGCAACCAGTGAGCTCTCAAAGAGTCGCTCGATCAGGAATAGATCATCGCATTTTGTGTTATAGATTTTGTCCAGCGTGGAGTCGACCGAGCTGAGGCTATACAGGCTGTAGCTGCCGCTGGTGGCCACTGCCAGCGAACTAAGCGAAAGCAAATATTCAAATAGCTTAACTAGAATACATATTCGTATATATACTTACGTTATGTTTTGATTAAAGTTGACAAACACCTCACCCGCATCCACATCGGGTCGCCCTAGCAGGCTCATCATTGTGTCTGTTTCTCTGTTCTTCGGGCTGCAATGGTAAAAATTCTTTAGAGAAGTACACGACTACCAGATACCCTGTTAATTTTCTATGAATAAAAAAACACACATATTGCCGTGGGAAATAACTGACTACCACATACCCTGTTCACAGTGGATTATTTTCGATTGTTAATTTTCGAAAATCCACTCGTGTTTTTTACTGCCTTACCAAATTCCTATTTTTATTCTATTTACCATTACAAACATAGGCACAAACTAGTTATACCCTATTTTTCATTGCCTTCAGGGTATGTTGAGGCAAAACAAAGGCAATCGTAGCTCGGGATTTAGGTATTACATTTGAGACGTGAAATAACTTTAAAATATGCAACAGCTCAGGGCAGGGGCTGGGCAAGCATACTTTGATTGCGTATTAGACGAACGCGAACTAACAAAGCAAATATACATATGGAATGATGTATTTTGGGTTGAGCTCTGATAAAACCCCAAACCAACAACAACAAACGAAATGAACACGTATGGCCTAAGCATTTACTTACTTTGCAGCAAAAACACCTTTTATACGCGGGCAAAACTTTGAGCAACGTCTGCGATAACACAATACAATGGTTCTATTGTTAAAACTGGCTATTTACTTGTATTTCTAAAATAATTTCTATCGCGCAATTGTTTTTGCTATGTTTTGCACTAGGGATGGGTCTAATATGCGTGAGATATTTGGAAATACCATATATCGTTATATGGCTATCGATATGTGGCACGAGATGTTGCGATAATTGTCGTGCGATATTTGCGTTATCGCTTCTTATCGATAGTGACATTGGATTTCACATATATTTATGTACATATATTTATTTTACTGTGTTAAAGTTCTGTAAATATTTAGCGTAAACAGATATAAATGATAAACCAATAGCCACAGTGTTCGCCTAATTCACATTGTGCTTGGATGATGATAACAAGTCTTCGCTTTTATACCGATGCGAAAACACCAGCTGCCAGTTAATATAGTTGAAAAAGAAAAAAAAATGCAATATGCATAATAGTTATAAATGTAAAGCAGGAAATACAGGATATTTAATAACAAAATCAACGACCATTGCCAAACACAAATATTGCTGAAAGGACCAACCACAAAAAGATGCAGACGCACGCAGACAACAAAAGCCATAACAAAGTGCTCGAACCAAAATAAATGCATATGCACGAGTGTATGTATGTATGTATGTATGTGCGCATGTATATATGTATGTTATGTATCAAAATGTGTTGACTGGATTCTGATTGGATCATTGGAATACAATTAAACTGTGCGAAGCAAGCACGCTCGCTGATTACATTTACAATCAAGATCTTCAACAAATCTTTATGTAAGTATATAGACAGGCAGTGGCCACACACCTATTATCAACAGCAACACACACCCACCTGGTTTGTGATAAGAAATGAAATGAGAACGCGCACTAAAAACGTGCATCGTTCCGCCTATAGCTTCACAGCCTGAGAGGCTTTGGCCATTTTGTATTTTATTTTTAATCAGGCCGTCCAGTCGTGATTTACAGAGTAGCGTAACCGTTAATTATTTGCCAAGTGTAAACACTCATACGCATAGTACCGTTATCGCGACATTGTACTTTTCCACCGCGCAAAGCGTCGCCGTCGCCGTGGCCGTCATCATCGTCCAATTGGACGCTCTACAGAGGAGCGCATAGGCTAGCAGGCTATATGTGTGAGTGCGAGCAGGCAAGGCTTACACACACACACACGCACGCATAGAGAGGGTAATTCTAACTGCATTCAGAGTGGATTCCACAGTTCCAATTGCATTTGTTAGTCGTGTCTGTGAGTGTCTGTGAGTGTGTATGTGTTTTATTTTGCTGTTTCATGTCGCTCTTATTTACGTTCATTAATAATTAGCCGCGCTGTCGTTTTTTTTTTTTTTTTTATCATGCAGCGACGTCGCCCATGTACTTTTGACATTTAAAATCCAATCAGCAAAAATTGTATACGCCAATTGGAATCTCCCCTGATAGTTAAACGCTCACACTGTCTGTTTGCAGCTCAACTTTCGCGCTCGAATATGTCCGACGGGGTCAGTGTGCTGCATATTAAACAGGAGGTGGACACATCATCGGCTGGCGGCGCCAGCAATTCGTGCTGCAGTCCCAGCTCCAAGGCAACCACGGGCCACAACAATTCCAGCAACAGCAACAGCGGCATGAAGTCCTCACCGTCCGTTTCGCCAGAGCGCCAGCTCTGCAGCTCGACCACATCCCTGTCCTGCGACCTGCACAATGTCTCACTGAGCAACGATGGGGACAGCAACAAGGGCAGCGGCCCCAACAGCGGCAGCAGCGGGGCCCAAAACTCAGCCGCGAATGCGGGCAGCGGCTCGGTGCGCGACGAGATGCGACGCCTGTGCCTGGTCTGCGGCGATGTTGCCTCCGGCTACCACTACGGCGTGGCCAGCTGCGAGGCCTGCAAGGCCTTCTTCAAGCGCACCATTCAGGGCAACATCGAGTACACCTGCCCGGCGAACAACGAATGCGAAATCAACAAGCGAAGGCGCAAGGCCTGCCAGGCGTGTCGCTTCCAGAAGTGCCTGCTCATGGGCATGCTGAAGGTGAGTTGCCGCTCTTCACCTCTCTCTCTCCCGTTTCTGTTTCTGTATTAATCTCTGCGTTTGGTCCACTCCAGGAGGGCGTTCGCTTGGACCGCGTGCGCGGCGGCCGTCAGAAATACAGACGCAATCCGGTGTCCAATTCGTACCAGACCATGCAACTGCTTTACCAGTCCAACACCACATCGCTGTGCGACGTCAAGATCCTGGACGTGCTCAACAGCTACGAGCCCGATGCGCTCAGCGTGCAGGCACAGCAGCAGACGCAGGCGCAGACGCAGACGCAGACGCAGCAGCAGCCCCACACGACCAGCCTGAATGATGAGGCCTCGTCTTCGTCGGGCAGCGTGAAACTGGAGGGCAGCAATGGCACCTCCAATGGCACTTGCATTTTTCAGAACAACAACAACGATCCGAACGAGATACTTGGTGTACTTAGCGATCTCTACGACAAGGAGCTGGTCAGCGTCATTGGCTGGGCCAAGCAGATACCAGGCTTCATAGATCTGCCGCTGAACGACCAGATGAAGCTGCTGCAGGTCTCGTGGGCAGAGATTCTGACGCTGCAAACAACCTTTCGTTCGCTGCCCTTCAACGGCAAACTGTGCTTTGCCACCGACGTCTGGATGGACGAGCTGCTGGCCAAGGAGTGCGGCTACACGGAGTTCTACTACCACTGCGTGCAGATAGCGCAGCGCATGGAGCGCATTTCGCCGCGGCGCGAGGAGTACTACCTGCTGAAGGCGCTGCTGCTGTCCAACTGTGATATACTGCTGGACGACCAGAGCGCGCTGCGCGCCTTCCGCGACACCATTCTCAACTCGCTCAACGACGTGGTCTACCTGCTGCGCCACTCCTCGGCCGTGTCGCACCAGCAGCAGCTGCTTCTGCTGCTGCCCTCGCTGCGGCAGGCGGACGATATACTGCGTCGCTTCTGGCGGGGCGTGGCACGCGACGAGCACATCAACATGAAGAAGCTGTTCCTCGAGATGCTCGAGCCGCTGGCCAGGTGAAAGTCAAAGTCAGTTCGAGCAGCAGCAACAGCAGCAGCAAATTGCCAGTCGATTTAGCTTTTAAGTTCAGGTGCAAATATCGGTTTAAGCTAATCTAGTTACTAACTCCAGTTTGTAAGCATTCGAAAAGGTGTAGCTCCTAGCTTAGTTAGTGTATATAGTTTGTCTGTGTACGTGGATCATGCGTAGAGTAAAGAGCAATTCGTATTCGAAAACTTAAAGACCGCGTTTAATCAACTACCAACTACTCGACTAATGTACAACAGATAAGTGTCAGCTACGGCGTGGGCCGAAGATCAAGTGCCCTTGCAGGTGGCTAAGATGGATGATGGATAGGATAAGTTCAATATGCTATAGTTACAGCTGGAATTGCAGTTGGCTCATACGATGATCATATGAAGTGGTCCAGAGAACAGAGAGAGAGACAGAGTTGTAGATCAGCTCGGACAGAGGGTACTTAGTCGGATTAGATTAACAGATCTAAGCTTAGCCAGCAGCAAGGGCAGGGCGAAGGCAGACTTAACACACAAATGTCAACTTAGTTTAGGCAAAGACAATATATAGAAACTGTAAGATATTGTCTTTAGTACGTAGGGTATTCAGGCTGCACAGCCAGAGAGAGCGGGAGAGAGGGAGAAACTAGCTGGAAGCTATCAATGGGTTGATAGCTGGCACCTGAGCTGGCGGCAGGTCGAATACCCTTATCATTACTTAAATATAGTTGGAGCCTTAACGAGATAAGCGGGGGGCGATTGGGTTTAGGAAGCCATAAGATTAGCGCTATCGTTGGTCATCTTTACATTTGTTGCAGACTAGAGACGTGTGTTGTGTTCCCATTACAATGATTGAGAGAGGCACATATTATTGATATTGGCTATATATATAGACTCCGCTCTAGGGCCGACTGCGCTGCAGGTCGGGCGAGTCGAAGTACTTGCGCGAGCTCTCCTGGAAGCGGTCGCTGCGCGCGAGCTCGTTGCGGAAGTATGATATGGTCTGGAGCAGGCCCGTCTCCAGCGGCACCTTGGGCTCCCAGTTAAGGCGTTGCTTGGCGCGTGTGATGTCCGGCTTGCGGCGCTGCGGATCGTCCTCCATGGCCTTGATCTGCTTCACCTCGCTCTGACCGCCAACCAGATGCTTGATGATCTTGGCAAACTCGCCAATCGTCTGCTCCACGGGATTGCCCAGGTTCACGGGCTGCGTGTAGTTGGAGGCCATCAATGCTATCAGCCCATCGACCAGATCCGAAACGTACTGGAACGAGCGCGTCTGCTTGCCGTTGCCGTAAACCGTGATCGTCTCATTGCGCAGCGCCTGCAGTATGAAGTTCGAGACGACGCGCCCATCGTTCATGTGCATCCGCGGTCCGTACGTGTTGAAGATGCGCGCCACGCGCACTTGCACCTTCTCCTAAAAGCAAATGGAGGAGGCAAATGTTACTCCAATCGCATAAAGCACTATCCTATCGGTGCCGCTAACTGGGAATTGTCGCCAACCTTTCAGACTGCCCTCGTAGCAAACTGATACATACATATATATGCCATATAAGATAACGCTCACTCAAACCAGTAGTCGCTGGATATGCTTGATTTGTTTATCTTCAACTCAAACAAATTCATTTAATGCATCGCTGCAGCGCACATTCTAAGCATTCCAATTAGACTGATACCAATCAGATAACATAACGACGCCGGCTGCCAATTAGCCATAGCTATAGCTATTAGCTACATACATATGGAAACAGCAGATACGTTTGGCAGTGTGTTCTCTTCTTCTTCTTCTATCGGTTATCCACGCTAACTAATTTCATGCTATTTAGACTATGCGACATGGATTTTATCCTCAAATGCATTTTCCAGCTGGCTTCATTATGCCTGTCTTATAAGAGACCTTCCAACTGGACTCTTTTATGACTCACCTGCTTGGCATACGCATAGCTGAGCGTCTCGGAGACGCGTTTGCCCTCGTCGTAGCAGGCGCGCGGACCTATGGGATTCACATGACCCCAATAGGTCTCCGGCTGTGGATGCACCGTGGGATCGCCGTAGACCTCCGAGGTGCTGGCTATCAAAACCTTGGCCATGACCCGCTTGGCCAAGCCCAGCACATTGATGGTGCCCATTGTATTTGTCTTTATCGTCTTCACCGGATTGTACATGTAGTGGGGCGGAGATGCGGGCGACGCCAGGTGGTAGATCTCATCGATCTCGATGAACAGCGGATTCACAATGTCATGGTGAATGAGCTCAAAGTTCTCGTGACCCAGCCAGTGCTCTACGTTGCGCTTGCGCCCCGTAAAGAAGTTGTCCACCACAATCACCTCGTGTCCTTGGATCATCAAATCATCGACCAGATGGGAGCCTACGAAGCCGGCGCCGCCCGTGATCAAAATGCGCTTCCGATTCTTATAGTTGAGATATTTGACTTTCGGATATTTGCGTGGAGTGCTGGCCTGCAGCGACCGCACCTGCTCCTCCAGCTGGGCCAGTTGCTCCTTGGTGTGCAGCAGCTCCTGCCGCTGCTGATGCAGCAGCGCATTTTGCGCTTCGTAGGCTATTTGCAGATTACGCTGCACAGCATCCTCGGTGGGTGGCCACTGTCGCTGCTCCTCGACGCCATGGGCTAGAGGACTCGAGCCGGGCAAGCTGGCTGCGGGCGCAATCGCCACTTTATACAAATAGATGAGGGCCAGACCAATTATGGAGCTGCCCGATACAATTTTAATGCGTTTCTTTGTCAGACTCATTCTGCGTGCAGCAACTGTCGCTGACGTTGCAAGAATTGAGACGCGGTCGCTGTTCGCGTGCGCTATTTGCTCTTATCAGCAAGTGTGCATGTTTATTTATGTTCTTTCTACTTTTGTTTACCCACCATCCAGCGATGTAATTTTCGTTCGCACCGAGTTGCGATCAGCTGTTTTCGAGCAGCTCGGAACAGCTGGTTTATTGCTGGTATCAAATAACTAATCAATTGCCTAGCATCGGATGTTTTTTCTATTCTCGTGTAATTGCTAGTATAATGTGAATTTCATAGGATTGTCTACAATAATATTGTCTAATAATTAAAGCTGAAATTTGAAACGTTAACGTTTCATGTCAGAGACGTCACTATCGTCACAACTATCGATAGGCAGCATAGTCGGCTGTTTACCCCATTTTATATTTCAAAAATTGGATTTAACTGGTAAGTAAATGAGTAAAATTGTAATTTGTATATACAATTGGTAATTTTTCTTTATTATATGTAACACATGTATACAAACTAGAATGAATTGTTAGTGGGAAAGCTGAATATTAGATTGACCATTGAAGACTTTTCACCGTTTGTCCATTTTATGTGCGAGGTCTGGTAGCTGCGTCAGTGAGTCAGCTGCTTATAGTTTTGCGATTTCATTGCAATTATTTTTTTGCTAGCGCATATTTATAAACTTGTTAAAAACCGTCAAGCGCGACAGAAATGCCGAAAGATAATGCGCCCGCAGCCAATCCAGATGATAACAGTGATCATGAACTAAAGCAGAAGACTAAAGACTTGGCAGACGCATCGGCAGAAATGCTGGCAAACGCCGTTGCCGGCTTTAAATTACAGGAGCCAGTGGCAGAAGCAGCAGCAACAGACTCATTGCTGGCCAAAAATGGCGCCAATATAACGGCAGAGTCTAGTAAGTAAAAAAAAAAAATTGCAAGAAAAATCTAGTGGAATGAGCGGCACGCAGAATGAGGTTAAGTCAGACCAGGAATATACTACGATTCTGCGTTTCTGTATTTGCGTGTGTGTGTGTGTGTTTGCATGTGCGGTTTGCACCACGCTGCAAATTAAGACAAACATGCAGAGCTTTTAATAATATCTTCCTTTTAGGCAAACAAGCATTGCTGCAAGCAGTCAACGATGCAGTGAACCTCACACGGCAACAGTCGAAGAAATTTACATTCTGGTCAACTCAGCCGGTGCCAAAGCTGAACGAACTGGTGACCACAAACGAGTGCATCGAGCCAAACAAAGAGATTGCCGAGATACGCGCCGAGCCGTACACCTTGCCCAGCGGCTTCATATGGGTGACAATCGATGTGAACGATCCCAACGACAATAAAGAGCTCTATACGCTACTCAACGAGAACTATGTGGAGGACGACGATGCCATGTTCCGTTTCGACTATCAGCCAGAGTTCTTGAAGTGGTCTCTGCAGCCACCTGGCTGGAAGCGTGACTGGCATGTAGGCGTACGGGTCGAGAAGTCCGGCAAACTAGTCGGCTTCATTTCGGCCATACCAAGCAAGCTGCGTTCGTACGAGAAGGTGCTGAAGGTGGTGGATATCAATTTCCTCTGTGTGCACAAGAAGCTGCGCAGCAAGCGCGTCGCCCCCGTGTTGATACGCGAGATAACACGTCGCGTCAATCTGACCGGGATCTTTCAGGCTGCCTACACCGCGGGCGTGGTGTTGCCAACGCCCGTGTCCACCTGTCGCTATTGGCACCGTTCGCTGAATCCTAAGAAGCTGGTGGATGTGCGTTTCTCCCATTTGGCTCGCAACATGACCATGCAGCGCACTGTGAAGCTATACAAACTGCCTGACCAGCCCAAGACAAAGGGTTACCGTCGCATCACGTCCAAGGATATGGACAAGGCGCACAAACTGCTGGAGGATTACCTAAAGCGCTTCTCCCTGTGTCCAGTGTTCAGCAAGGAGGAGTTCCGTCACTGGTTCACGCCCAAGGAGGGCATCGTCGATTGCTTTGTTGTGGCCGATGAGAAGGGCAACATTACCGATTTGACCAGCTACTATTGTCTGCCGTCGTCCGTGATGCATCATGCCGTGCACAAGACTGTGCGCGCCGCCTACTCATTCTATAACGTGTCCACAAAGACACCTTGGCTGGATCTGATGAACGACGCCCTGATCTCAGCGCGCAATGTCCAAATGGATGTCTACAATGCTCTTGATCTGATGGAGAACAAGCAGTTCTTTGTCCCACTCAAGTTTGGCGCCGGCGATGGCAACTTGCAGTACTATTTGTACAATTGGCGCTGCCCGGCCATGCAGCCCGAGGACATTGCATTGATACTCATGTAGGGACCAGACGAAGAACCCGCAACAAAAACTGCACGCTAACAAAAAATTTAAATTAAAATGAAAATGAAAACAAAAGAAAAACAAAAAGAAAACGAAACAAAACTTGTTGACATTCTCGCCAAATTCACGATTATTTACGCGCCAGCCTATATTGTCCCCATCCCCGCCCCACAGTCTTGAAGGTTTAACTTAATTGAATTAAGTACGTACGCAAAAATGAAGTGCACTAAACGCTCTGATATTTTGTATCTTGTAATTCCTCGTTTAACGAATTTTTGTTTTATTTCCAAAACTTTTCCAAGTGTCACATGGAATGCATTTTTCTACTGCAATTGCTAAGCTTGAATACTATAAAAAAAAAAAACAAATAAAATGAATAAAAAACCAAAAAACGTATACAACTCATTATTCCTAAATAATGTATGTACAACATTATTCCAAAATGTATGTATGTAATGTAAGTATAATGTATATTTACCGTAGATATGATTATAGCAAAATTCAAATTTGGCGCGGGTTCACTAAATCATTGCCATTTCAACAGTCTGGCAGCACCTGGAAAGAAAAAGCGCGCGCTCAGCAGAAAAACAGGTGTGTTATGCTTGTGTGCATTGCTTTGCCTTTGGTTTTGGGCATTTCTGCATAGCTGTGTTTAGATGTAGGCACAAATTTAAGCCAATGGACGAATCAATTTATAAAGATAAATATCAAAAGTACAAGCTACGTGTCAAAGTATGGGAAAAGGACTTCAAGAAGAAGCACGGTCGTGTGCCCTCGAAGGTGAGAGAGATTCAATTTGAGTGCTCTGGGAAATGGAATTTGTAAATCTAATTATTAATAATATAACTGCAGTACGACATACGGGAGGCCAGCCAGGAGATACGGGACTCTTACAAGATGTACTACAAGCTGAAGACCTCGTTTCTTGAGGAGACGTTGAACGATGTGCTCTGCGAGGATGGATTCGACGTGCTGGAAATGACGCAGTCGGAGGATCTGGGCGTAGCTTCGCTGAGCCAGAGCCCCGAAACGGAGAGTGTCAATGGCGGACCACAGCTGCCGTTGGACATTTCAGCGCTGATGCAGCAAAGCACAGACAACTCCTTCTCCAACATCAAGGAGCTGCCCACGCCGCAGTCTCTAACGAATCTCATCAATCGGGACGAGAATCATGTGATACGCAAATTCGAGGCCGTCGAAGAGCTGGCCCAGAACAAGAGCGCCTGGGGCGAGAATGTGAGCAAGCGCCAACCCGCTGTGGCGCCAGTGGCGACGTCGCCAACCGAGTCCGCCAAACCGAGAACGCCCAGCGTGAAGGCGAGTGTCAGCAGCAAACTGTTCCAATCGACGCGCAGCTTTGCCAAGCGCAATCCGCGCAAGCCGCTCTCCCGCGGCGCTTTCAATGTGAGTGCGACTGGCTCAAAGACTGGCGCGGTTGGCGACCAAGAAGAGCAGCTGCCCGATCTGGAAACCATTCTCATACGCAAGGCCCAGGAGCACAAGGCAGAGGCGCTGATTGCAGCCAATGCTCTTCTGATAGCCGACCACAATGGACCATCGAAGGAGCCCATCAAGACGCAAGTAGACGAGGGTTGGCTGCAGCGCAACACAGCCCAGAACTCACTGGAGCAGCCAAGGAAGCTGCCCAGCAAGGAGCCCAACAACAACTCGACCCCAGCTAGAAGAACCAACTACGGCTTGTCCAATTTAGACTTGAGCAAGCTAAGGGCAACAGACGCCCCATTGCCAACGCCTTTGGACAAGCCAAAGCCAGCAGATCCGGTGGAAAGCACACAGGAATTACCCACAGCTACAGCTCCAGCCTCAGTTCAAGCTCCACTGGAGGCAGACATCGATTCCAATTCCGATTCGGTTGTGGCCGACAGCGAAGAGGAAACAGAACAGCCGGAGTACAGGCACATAGCTAAGCGCCGCCGGATTATGCCCACCAGCGAGTCCCCAGCAACGGTGCCTGAAGAGCAGCCCCATCCGGAGGAACCGGAAGCAACTGAGGGCAAAGATTTCTCAGCGGATGAAGATGGCGATGCCAACTACGAACCGGAACCGACCAAGAAGCTCAAGCGCAAGCAGGCGACAGGCAAAAGGCAGAAGCCGAAGGCCGAAAAGAAACCTAAAGTGGAGAAGGCAGCCAAGCCCAAAGGGACGAAGGCGATCAAACAGAGAGCCGAAAAGGCGACGAACCCAAAGGGTCAGAAGGCAAAAGGCAAGCCTAAGTCGACTGAGCAGGAGGAGGAGGAGCCGCAGGAGCAGCCCTTAGATCCCAAGGATCTCAAGTATGTGCTGGCACTCGAGTCGGGCGACATAACCTGCGTGCCGCGCATCCAGCTCAATGAGCTGGAGCAGGCAGACGAGACAGCTCAGCGATACATTAGCAACTTTACCTCAGGCTTGGCAGCTCCAGCTGCCCCCTCCGCCTCCGCCTCCGCCGGCCCTTTGAATGAGAAGCGCACGGCTGCACGCATGAAGATGGAGGCGAAGATCGCAGCGGGCAAGCTGAACGAGAACTTTGTGACCATCAACATACAGAAAAAGAAATTCGCACGCGGCAAGAAGACCGTCAACTTCAGCAAATACAAGAAACAGCAGTGGCGGCACAAGAAGCGAGTGGCTGCCCTGACCGGTCCCGACATGGACATGGGTGGCTGCGACGGCGGTGTGCTCACCTGCTTCAACTGCGGCCAGGTGGGCCACTTTGCACAGCAGTGCAAGATCAAGGGCGACACGCTGTTGCCTCTGAGCGCGCAGTTGGAGGAGGATCCGTCGCCGTTTCCCACGCTAGCCGAGGCCGAGATGATGGCCACGCAGGGAGCCCTGGCGGCGCACAGTCGCAACATTGAACGCCTCCCACAGGCAGCCAACACAAGGGCTATCTATCAGGAGGAGGACTCCAGCAGCAGCAGCATTGATGAGGCGGAGGAACAGGCAGAGCCTGGCGACCACTCCCCCGCCGAGCTCAACATGTCCAGTGATGAGGGGGACATTGATTTCGAGGCCTTGGATGCAGCAGTGGACGCGGCACAAGCAACAAAAGTTGAATCACCCATTAAGAGCTATGTGGGCCACAAGATACCCGAGGAGTTCCTCAAGCAAGCTGGCCTGGATGCCAACACATCGAATGGAGGAGGCGGCGGCCCAGGAGGAGCTGCGCGCACCCAGCATGGAGGCGTGCAGCCACTCTACGAGCTCAAACCGGACGGCAGCTTGCAGGACCTGACGGCCGAGGTCAACGAGGCCCTCCACATGTTTGGCCACACCAACTTCCGCAAGGGTAAGCTATGCGCCAGGCCAGTAATCCCCAACAGCTCCTCCAGATCACGTATTTTCTGTTGCAGGCCAGGATCGAGCTGTGATGCGCATCCTCAGTGGCATGTCCACGTTGGTCACCCTCAGCACGGGCAGTGGCAAGTCCCTGTGCTACCAGCTGCCCGCCTACCTGTACAGTCGCCGCCTGGGAGCCATTACGCTGGTTATCTCGCCGCTGGTCTCGCTCATGGAGGACCAAGTGACAGGCGTGCCGCATTTCCTGCGTGCCCATTGCCTGCACACGAACCAAACGCCGCAGCAGCGGCTCAAGATTCAGCAGCTCATCGCCAATGGCGAGATTGATATTCTCCTCGTCTCGCCCGAGGCTGTGGTCTCGGGGGAACGCGCCACGGGCTTCGGCGCCATACTGCGCCAGTTGCCGCCCATCGCGTTTGCCTGCATCGACGAGGCGCATTGTGTCTCCCAGTGGAGTCACAATTTCCGCCCCAGCTATCTAATGATCTGCAAAGTGCTCAAGAAGAACCTGGGCGTGCAGACGGTGCTCGGGCTGACGGCCACGGCGACGTTGCCTACGCGCATCAGCATCATCAACCACCTGGGCATTACGGACGGGGAAGACGGCATTATAAGCGACATACCCTTGCCGGATAATCTCATACTCTCCGTGTCCAAGGATGAGAACCGTGATGCGGCACTGCTACAGCTGCTCAACAGTCAGAGGTGGGTGACTGCGTCAATGCCCTGCTTATCATAGAGACTGCAAACTTCCTTCTCTTCCCTTGGCAGGTTTGAGAGCTGCCAATCGATCATTATCTACTGTACGCGCCGGGACGAATGCGAGCGGATCGCTGGGTTCATACGGACCTGTCTGCAGGAGAAGCAGTCGAATCTGGCGCCAGAGCAGACAAAGAAGAAGCGGAAGCGGGTCAACTGGCAGGCGGAGCCCTACCATGCGGGCATGCCCGCCTCGAGACGGCGCACCGTGCAGAACGCCTTTATGGGCAATGAGCTGCGCATCGTGGTGGCCACCATTGCCTTTGGCATGGGCATCAACAAGCCCGACATTCGCGCCGTTATCCACTATAATATGCCGCGGAACTTCGAGAGCTATGTGCAGGAGATTGGACGCGCTGGCCGTGACGGTCTGCTGTCGCATTGCCATCTCTTCTTGGATGCCAAGGGTGGAGATCAGAACGAGCTGCGTCGACATGTGTACGCCAACTCCATCGATCGCCATGTCATCCGCAAACTCTTGCAGCGCATATTTGTGCCCTGCTGCTGCGACAAGCAGCTGGAGAAGAGCTCCATGGAGATTAGGACTGCAGATGAGGCAGGCAGGCGCGTACACGTCTGTCCCGGACACGAGATTGGCTTCTCGGTGGAGCAGACAGTCGAAGCTCTGGACATACCCGCCGAGAATATATCGACGCTGCTCTGCTACATGGAGCTGGAGCCACGCTGGTGCATGAATGTGCTCAGCTCGGCGTATATCATGGCCAAGGTCATATCCTACGGCGGACCCAAGTACCTGAAGTAAGTCAATATAATATATATCCATATATATATAAATTTATATATTTGCACTTATCTCTTTGCTGCGCTGCGCAGACACGCCGCCAAGGAGTGTCCTCCGCTGGCCATGGCCATTGCGCTGCAGATTAAGAACAAAACGTTCCGGGAGGATGCCAACATAATAGAATTCTCCGTCGTAGACATAGCGGCCGGCATTGGCTGGAACAGCGGCGTGGTCAAGTATCAGCTAAAGAATCTCGAGTGGATGCAGGGTATGCACTAAGTCGTACTCTTTCTTATTTCTATTGGTATAATATATATATTGTATGCTTGCTAGTCAATGGCTATCCCAAGCGCTCGCCCATCTCGGTCAACTTCTTTGATCTGGGCTTTCGCATCAAGATGCCGGGTGACTTCACCGAAGCGGAAATAGATGATGCCCTCGACACATTGTACACTAGATCCGTTAAGCAGGAGCGCACTCAGCTTATCCAATTGCAGTATGTGGCACATGGTTTGTCTGCCGTGGCCTACAGCTCGTGTGGACAATGCTGCACTGTGGATTTTCCCCAGGATCGCTGCACCCAATTGAAGGGGATTGTCCGCAACTACTTCCGCAACGATTATCCACAAGACTTGGAGCTGGAAATTGAGGTGAGTCAGTCCTCAAGCAAAAGTTTCCCCAAGCAGAATGTTCATTGAAAATCATGTTAATCCTTACAGCCAAGCAATGTCCCGGATGATTATATAATCGCCGATGTCCATGCTTTGATCAACATGTATCCTGACAATACGTTCAGTGGGCGCAATATAGCGCGTCTGTTCCATGGCATATCTAGTCCAAACTATCCAGCTGTCATGTGGGGCCGGTGCAAGTATTGGCGTGCACACACCAAGGTTGACTTCAATCGTATACTCAAGTTAGCCAACATGGAAATTGTTAAGCGACGCACGTGATAAATTTCTATTCGAGACTGCGGTTTATTTAAATGTTTATATGTTAGTTAAGTGTAGCCTTCCTAGATGATTAATAAAAATGATCTGTGTTGGCATATAATAATAATTAACATAACTTGGTTATTTTATTTGAATAGGCCAGGCCGTGCATGATTTTTTCAAATGCCAATTTAAGAAGACCGCGCACCCACTCGTTCATTCCGATTGGTTCATATGAACTATTTGTATGGAAACTAACTCATTGAACTGCGCGATATTCTTTAATCGACACATCTCTAACCGGCGAATTGTTGCTCGTGCGCTTTGTTTGCCAAATCAACAACAACTCAAGCTAAAGTTATTTGTATTTTATATACATATATAAGGTAACATCTGTGCAAACTATCGGCGCATATCAAAAAGATCGAACACGGAAACAAAATATATTTATAATCGCAGCACATACGCATAGCTTTCACTCTTGATTTTAGTTACATTTCAATTTTAAATTTCGATAAACAAACTACATAATATATTGTACCTCTCAATCACATTGATAGCGCTTATCACTGCTGAGCTGCTACCCCCTTTCAATTGCACAATTGATAATCATTTAGTTGTGGTTGCTTCTTGCGGAGCCACAAAATTTGACTGCGTGGCTGTGAAGTGCGTTTCTGTGTACGTGTTTGTTTCTTGCTCTGTGTGTGTGTGTGTGTGTGCGTGTGCGTGTGCGTGTCTGTAAGTGGGTGTAGCTAAAGCCGCAGGCTTTGCGTATCAAATTTGCCTAAATTGAATTAGTTTCATGTGTAAATACCTCCTTTCAGTTAAGCAACAGTATTCAGTGGCATTATGTTTACTTACGGCTGTTTGGCTCTCCTGCTGCTGACGGCATCAACAGTTGCCAAGGCCGACGATAACGAGTCCTGTTACTCATTCGCTGGCGGCTCGGTTTACCCCGCCGGCGAGTCCAAGGGTGACCATCAACTGCAGTACACAAAGGCCGTCAGTAAGTGACCAGATCTCGGACCTTCCATTCCCCATCAGATTAAATGCCTTATTTTTGTTGAACAGTTTCCAAGCCTGCGCCACAGTTCGAGGCCACCGCCGTGGTGAACAAGGAGATTGTGCAGCTCTCGCTCTCGCAATATCTGGGAAAATATGTCGTGCTACTCTTCTACCCATTGGACTTGTAAGTAGCATATATATATCTTTATTTGCACATATAAATCCCGCTTATACTCTTTAACCGTATGCAGCACGTTCGTGTGTCCCACGGAAATAATTGCCTTTTCTGATCGCATCGCTGAGTTCCGCAAAATCAATACGGAAGTGATTGCTGCCAGCGTGGACTCGCACTTCACACACCTGGCGTGGATAAATACGCCTCGCAAGGAGGGCGGCCTGGGCAATGTGAAGATTCCCCTGCTCTCTGACTTGACACATAAGATAAGCAAGGACTATGGCGTGTATCTGGAAGAGGTTGGGCATACCCTGCGTGGCCTCTTTATCATCGATCAGCGTGGCGTCTTGCGCCAGATCACAATGAATGACCTGCCCGTTGGTCGATCTGTGGATGAGACGATACGGCTCGTACAGGCCTTCCAGTACACCGACACACACGGCGAGGTCTGCCCAGCCGGCTGGAAGCCAGGCGCTGATACGGTAATCAATTGCTTATAACACAAATTCTGCCTTACCTCGTGTCATTGATGTGTGCTTTCAGATTGTGCCCAACCCGGAGGAGAAAACCAAGTACTTTGCCAAGAACAATTAATATTATTCAATTCCGAATGACTGACAAAAATTCCAAATGCTTGTTCACATTTCCTTACGCATGTTTATATTACAAATTTACTGTACATAAATTACAAATGAACAAAAGGTTTTCTTGATGGAGCGCGGCCGCAGATCACATTCCAGAGTTGCACTGCCCAACAAAATACAGATGTAGATTGGGCCAAGCGCTTGCACAAGATCAACTTACCACCAGGAAGACCCCGCCAAGGATTAAAGCCTTCTGTTGCACACTCATGCCTGATATGTACGTGGCGGTGAAATATGAAGATTCCGTGATGATAGAGTGCTCTCTTATAATTTTGCCGACCGGATGTTCGTCCTTGTCCCATATCTATAAGGCAGATCGCGATTATATATACAATATGATGTGCATGTGGTTGATATACGCATAGGTACAGACCTTCATTGTGACCTCGCCCCAATCTTCGAACATGTTGGGACCATCAATGTAGAATATATCTTCGTTATTGGGGCCTTGAACAACATATTCGGAGTATTTATATGAAACCACTTTTAAGACTTTGCCAATGTAAGTCCCAGGTGGGGCATAAACTTTGATGTTCTTATCGCAGAAATTGAAGCAGGGGCATATCGTAGCTGAAAAAGGGTGGACAAGGGTCATTACTATTTTCCCCATTTTATCCAAAATATCTATTGTAAATGGATAACTTTCTGATATAACATATTTAAGAAAGCTCGGTTTCTCGATGGCCTCGAACACATTCTCGCCGTTTGTATTTTTGACCTCAAACCTAAAGTATTTTTTCGAATATTCTTCAAATGGCGTCAATCTCTGGGACACATATATCTTGTCCAGCTGGGACAATATCTCAAGACCACGCGAACGGCCATCCAATGCGGCGGCCATCCACACATCGTCGGCTTAAGATTACAAAAATTGTTGTTAATCATGGCACGTATACCGTTACCTTTATACTTACGCTTTTTCCGATCGTCTCCTTTCTTACCGCTATCGAGCTTTTTGCCGCTTTCTTTGCCTCTATCTCTCTTGCTGGATGATGCCATCTCTCCGAAAGCTTTCGGCACGTTTTTCGTATCCATACTGGCAATATACACGAATAATGGATTTTGTATGCAGAATGATCAGAAGAATCGATCGATATTTACTGAAAATTTTAAAAATGTTCAGCTCACAATTTGTCAGTACAGACTTTAGATCAAGTAAATAATGACATACATATGTCATGACAAAAGTTAAACTCGAAATATATATTTGTATTTTCGTTGCTTATTATTCTGTCGTTTTGATTTGCAATTTGTTATTGATGTTATCGTGTAAAGGATTGTGTAACCTTTTCACAGAAAATTATTTAATAAATTCTGTGACATTTGAAAAAGTCCGTAAACCGCGCACAATTTAAAAGATGCATATCCGAAGATCAAGCTGTAAGTAAGATAAGGCATATCGAAAAGACGCGCTCTCTCGATTGTCTCTTGTAAAGAGATGCAAATGACAAAAAGCTCGGATGTACGCTGTCGTGATGTAATTCGATAGCTGGTCACTCTAATATTCGAAGTGCTGACACTCCGAACAGCCGCTCGATAATTTCGATAGTTTTCTTTTAATTGGAATCATAGGAAGGAGTACGTTTATCTAGAAACATACATACACACACGCACATGCATATATATATTTATTTATTTATATATACATGTAAATAGTGAATACTATAAGACAGCCTACGAAGCGACGACATAACAACGCCCTTTCTTTATTCTTACCCTCTACAGATACGAGGCAAAAGTAGAATCAAATATATGCATACATATGTACATACATACATACATATGTATGTGTCAATTATGAGATTTTAAAGATTTTGCATATATTTCATATTTAATAATTGAAGATCAATTTTAGTTGCTTTTTCTCTTTAATTTATTATTTTGTAAAGAAGTTTGTAGCATATTTAACGAATTTGTTTGTATAATTGATTTTGTTTTTTATTGTAATCATTCAGTTAATGTAATTTATTGCAATGCTTGATTTTCTTTTAGGTCTTGTGGATTGCATATTTATTACATAAATTGTATTTTGTTTTGGCGCGCTAAACGTAAAGCTTAAAATGTAAACATATTTTGTTTGCTGGTGTGTGTTTTGTTTTGTTTTGTTTTTCTTTTTTGTTTGTTTTGCATAAACAATGAAAACTTAAATGAAATACTTAATAAAAAAGATCGCATGAAACAATGTGTGTGTGTGTGTGAGTGTTGGTTGCATGCTCCAACTCCAGTGCGCATCCAGAGTTAAGCTAAACAAATCCAACTGCAACTCAACGGCAGCCAAATTAGGAAACGTAAAATAAACTGCAATTCAGTAGATCAAATGTAAATAAATATGTTAGTTACATAGTTTGCAGGGGGAGGGGTTGCCACTTGATCCACTTATGTCCGAACAAATCAGTTGTGAAATAAATTCGGAATGGGTGGCAACTCAGTTTGTTGATGTATCTCACTTACCCATCGCAATTTGAGCCTGGCTTTCTTCTATTTGTTGTTGATGGACAGACGTTCGACGCTGGCGAGCAGCTCGTCCGCTGTCTGGGATACGACCTGCTCCTGATCATCGCTGGTGCTCAGATTTTGGAGGCGCTTCTCGAGCGCCGACAGATCCTCGAGCTCCTGCTGCTGCTTGACCATGTAGCGCAATATGAGCGTGGTCAGCATGCACATATCCTCCAGAATCGTTGCTGTCTCGGGTGTGGGATGATCGTAGCGATTGCGCAGCAGCCGCAACTTAGCCTCCGCCAGCTCCAGCGGCGACTTGCCGCTCCGATCATACATATGAACGCTAGCGCCGCCCTGCAGCAGGACACGCACAACCACATTGAAGTTATTTGAACTGGCCGAAATGACGGCCAAGTGGAGTGGCGTATTACCCAGCGAATCGACCACATTCGGATTAGCCCCATATTTCAAGAGCTGTTGCACAATGGGTATATAGCCCCGGCAGGCAGCCAAATGCAGAGGACTACGATTAAATTCATCGGCGGCATTCGGGTTGCCGCCCGACTCCAGAATCCGATTGAGCAGCTCAATATTGCAGGTGGAGGCGGCGGTGCGCAGCTTGCGATTGTTTGACTCGGTCAATATGTTGTTGTAGCTGCAGTACATTAAGCGCTTCATGCGGGGGCGCATCTTAAAGCTCTTGCTGCTCGAAGGCAGCGTGCTCGGATGTATCAAGCTCGGCAGATAGTCTACGTTCAGCGGCAATGGCGGCAGATGGGGTAGAGCAAAGTGCTCTCGCTCCCCTCCTACGCCTACCCCCACACCTCCTCCTCCACCTCCACCTCCACCAATACCTCTGCTATCTCTGGTCAGCTGGAATGTGTTCGCATTTGGATTCAGATTTGGCCATTCGCCGTGTGTGTTGGGCGACGATGTCGGCGTTGGTGGCATCACTGGTGGCGGCGGTGTTATCATAATCCCCTTCGATACAGGCATCGTGGGCATGGACATTATGCTGGGCAGTTCTGAATCTTGGTCGATTGGTACTGCCGCTGGCACGGGCACTGGCACTGGGGCTGGCATTTCTTTGCCCGTGTCCACACGGTCATTGGACATGGCCGTCGTCTGTGCGTGCGTGCGTTTCTATTTACAAATTTATTGCGTAGCTTTTTCGTCTGCACACATAAACTTTTTTTATCTTTTTCTTCACGCGCTTCTTACTTTTGTCTGTATTGTTTGTATTTTTCTCGATTTTTTTCCTGTTTACATTTTGTGCGAGGCGCTGCCAACTTATTGCGATTGGTGCTGTCAGCGCTTGCGCATCAGGTGGCAACGCTGCACCATTCTGTGAATATCGCAAAAACCAAAGAGCTTTTCATTTTGTCAGTTATCCGATTAAAGACGTATAAAATATTTCAATTTGTAATATTTATTAGAGGTAGTAAGCAAACTAAATGTGTGAATATTAATTTAATTGATTTTATAAATAAATGTAAATAATATAAAATAAATTATTTTCAATGCTTTTTAAATTTTATTTTTAAAATCCCGATTAATCTACTTACAGCCCAGTAAGTAAATCCAACATAGAGGAGAAAAACTTCAATATTACATCAAAGACATTTATTCAAAATTCGTGCTGATGTCTTCCAACTAGCTATCAAAGCGGCACGGAATGTTTAAATATACAATATATAATTCAATTAGCAAAAACAAATACATACATACAATAAATACGCGTATTAATACAGATTTTGGACAAAAGGTTCAACATCTCTACATTTCTTAAACAATAACACAATATTCTCAAACTGTTTAAATGATGCCTCATATAAAATCCTATTTTAGGATTTTATTTGTTTATAAATTTCTGGCAATTGATTGCCGACTGGGTCAGTGTGTTAAAAGAGAGGTGTGCGTAGTAAGTGTGGGTGTGAGTGTGAGTGTGATTTAGACCGCGGGAAAAGGTGCTGGGAAATGTTTTTCAAAACATATAAAGTAGATACATAGTTGTGGTAAAATGTACTTTTTTTTTTTTAGCTAAAAGCCAATTGAAGCGGTCTAAATCCGTCTTACTCGCTATTTCAAGAAATTGATCATCTCAATGATTTTGTTGCGATTGGTATGCATGTAGGCCTTGGTGTGCCACAACATGTTGATAAGCTTCTGATCGTTCTTCTCGTCCATGGCAATGTCCTCGCTTAGCTGCGGATTGAACCTAAAGTAAGGTATGCCAATGGTGCTGCACCAGGCGCGGGCGCGGTCAACGACGCGTCCATCCGAGCAAGTGGCTTGGTCCACAAGTAGATTACCTGCAATTCGTAGGTAGCCAATTAATAAACTGTTATGAGCTATGAATTAGCCGTGCTATTACCAATGGTAGATATGCCGTAGGCCAATTTAGCCGTATCCCAGATACTTTCCGGCCGGAATACATCAATATCCTTCAGTTCCGTAACGGGTATGTGACCCGTGCCAAGCGAAACAACCACCGAGACCGGCACAGCTTCTGCTTCGCGTCCAGCACTACGCAGCGCCATGTTATATTCATGGATTTCAGTCATGGCGTCCAGAGTTGGATTATTAGCGATAAGTCCGCCGTCCAGGAAACGTCCAAATGCACGGAAATAGGATGGAGCTGCTCCTGTTGCACGAGCGGCACGCCACACCAGCTGCTCTTCGGGCTGTGGCGGCGGTATGCGTCGATTACCTTCAAAGTTCGAAAAGTGAATTAGTTCCGAGATGAGGGAATATATTCATTGCTGCACTTACTTATGGAAGTCACAATGCCTAGTATATCACTGGCGCTGGTATAGTTGCGGAACAGATGAAGATCGACGGGCTTGCGATCTGCCATAACACCAGTCACCATAATCTTGGGATGCTTGATGTCTGTCATGACATTAAACTCGCCCAGATTATCCTTAAGTATTGCCTCGAAGTAGTCGCTATTGTAGGGACGGGAGCCTACAAAGCATTGTTCCTTCATGCGTAGATAGAGACCCATGCACTGGCGCATGTTTTTGCCGCAGCCGAGACCCAAAGCGAGGATGCCGCCAGTGCTGGTACCGGCGATCCAATCGAACATATGTATGATGGGCGTCCGCGAAAGTTTCTCGACCTCGAGCAGCATTTGAACGAGCACCAGGCCGCGGATGCCACCGCCATCCAAGCATAGCAGACGACCACGTCCGTATGGCTTATCGCCCACTTCTGGAGCAATGGGCGATGTAGGCGACGGCAACTGTTCCGGACTAGCTATGCCCGATGGCGGCGTAGCCGCGGCACTTGCTATGCTGCTCGATGAGTTCTCCTTCTTCATCTCATCTGCATTCACTTTGGTGGTAAACATGCCCAAGAGGGCATCCATGATGCTCTGACCCTTTTGCTCCTTCTCCGTATCAACGACAACGGGCATTCTGTACGGAAGGCATAAGTGATTAGCTAAGCTACATAATACAACGCGAATGTTTTGATTACTCACTGGGGGGGCTGCTGTTTCTCGATGATTCCATTTGCTGCCGCGCCCAGAAAGCCACTGACCATTTGACGGCTGGTGGTTGCCAGCATATTTTCGATGTGCTCTCTCTGCTCCACCGATTCCGGTGCCTCTGGCGGTATACCATTATAGGAGCCCTTGGCATTGCAGCCGGGCGGACACTTTGAGCTCGAATCGGAGCAACGTTTGGCACCCACCGAATGCAATATGTACAATATTTCATCCTCCTTGTTGCCGGTGGTATCGTTACCGACCATATGACGCGGCGTCTTGCCTAACGTATTCTTCAGATTGATGTCACAGCCAAAGACCACCAGACACTGGACAATGGGTACTAGCTTTTTCTCGATAGCTATATGCAGAGCAGCATTGCCCTCGTTGTCCAGCACATCGATGTCTGCGTCGTGTGCCAGAAGCGTGACCACGCACTCGAAACGATTCCGAGCGACCATAACATGCAATGCGGTGCGTCCGTCGAAGTTGATGGCATTTACATCACAGCCCTCCATGATGAGAGCGTGCAGAGTTTCCCGAGAGGAGCACCAGTGCAATGGTGTTCCACCATATTTCATATCCTGTGTGTATAGCTTGCTCGCGTTAGTGCGTAAGAACGAGGCTACCGATGTCGGTGTCGATGTCTTATATAGTTTGCTTATATTCTTGGCATTCAGGTTGACATCGGCGCCTGCGAGCAGCAAAGCCTTCACATTGTCCGGCTTGTCCGTCAAGCAGGCCAAATGCAACGGCGTGCAGCCGTCCGAATTGAGGTGGTTCAGATTCACAGTGCTGTTCTCGGTCAGCAGCTACAATGACAGACGAGTAGTTGAGAAGAGAGCTAAACTAGTCTTGGACCACAACTCACATTGATGATTTCTTTAGTGGTGCTGGCGGCATAGTGAAACACCGAATTGCTGTTTATGTCCAAGTGCTCGACTTTGCTCAGAGGCAACAGCAGTTTTACCATTTCCATGTGGCCCTGTTTAATGGCCAGCTGAAACGGTGACATGAGCGTTGTATGATCAGCCACATCGATGCACTGCAGCACCTGGGGATTGCTAATATATTCAATCAGATTGAAGTAGGCAACCAAATGGGCCAGCGTCCACGATGGATTCTCCGACAAGACATCGCAGACCTTCTGCAATCCATTCACGTTGTAATACTGCAAGCACAAACTGATTAATATGATGTCATTTGACATTGGCGATGGTGACTCACTTCCTTGACAATGCTCACAAAGACTGGCAGGCGCTGCATAAAGGTGTTGAACTTCTCTTCCGCCTCCTGCTGTGCGGGCGAACGGAAGAGGCTGAAGGAGCTGGTGTTCGTATCGGAGGTGAGCCGCTGCAACACAATCTCGTAGACAGCGCGCTTATCGTTACTGTTGAAGGGCGGCGCAAACAGAACCATTGCATCATCCCGCGCTATAACTTGTAAGCTGCCCAAGGATTCGCTCTTGATTTCCATGATTTTGTTCGGCGGAGTGTCTCCGCCCAGCAGGCGCTGCAGCACTGTAGGTTCAAGAGGCGAATAGATATTCAGTTAAACACAGTGAGACTTCTATTGAAAGGACAACGAAGGAGCAACAACAACAACAATTAAGAACAACAAACATAGAACATTAAGAAGCAAATACCAAAGCCAGAGGCGAGTGCTCCAAAGGCCATCCAAGCCATGGCTTCCGTATATATCAGCTGGTATTATGATGCGTATTTGAACTTTGGAATCTTTCTTGATTATGATGTTATATAGATGGAGGGCAAAAATGTCAGTGCGATTTGAGATTTGAGTGTCTAAGCGATGAATCTACAGAAAGTAAATGTATTAGCAATGTCAGTTGTTGGCTGTGTGGTATGTGAGCTTAATACGTAGAAGATTTCTAACAGAACAGAGAAGGAGAAGCGAAGAGTGCACGAAGGAGACAGGGCAAAACAATGCAATGTTGCCAACAAATCAATAACAACATCCGATGCTCTACACAAATGATGGCAATTAGTTGCATAAATCCATTAGCTCAGCTGTAATACCCCATTTAATTGTGTTGACCTAAGCTTATATATTAGCCAGTGCGCTAGAGCAGGTGGCGTGACACGAACAGCGCGGGAACAATAATATTCGCTGCCAACGGATTAGTTTCTAACTACGCGCGATTCGGAACAGTGGTTTGGTTCATGTTCATGTTCTAGCAATAACAAAAATGAATTGCGCTCTGCCGATCTCATCTCTAACAAGAACATTTAACTACCGCAATTATATGCATATTCGTGTATGTCACAATCGTCGTGTTGAAACCGTTATGACACATGCCTCGGATAGAGTATAGAATGCGGCGGCCGTTCCTGTTCGCCCTCATCAGTTTTTTGCAGCGATTCAACCGTGACTCAACTAGATAAACTGATAATATGCTTTGTGCTCTGAATGCTTTCTATGCATATAATATACACATACAAGGGCAACAGTTGTTGGCCAACATGCATGCTGTACCCTTCCGTTTTGCTAGCCTTGCACTTTTTACGCCACATTTTTCGTTCTTTCCCCGTTTCATTTTTGCGTGCCAGTCAATCAATATGGCATGCTTTTCAATTATCTTTCATTTGATTGCGTCTCTGTTTGTGCGTAGTCGTCGAATGTTATTTTCGCTGTCCAAGAGGAATTTCGCAAATGTAAATTTATAGTATAACTAACCGTTAAACATTTCGCTGCCGCTTATTCAACACCAAATTCCGTTTTTTTTGCACTCTTTTTCAAATTCACTGCTGATTCGTATTTGCTTCTTGCTGATTGTAGTAACTATAGCCCGTCCGACAGAAAGAATCGCTCTTGACAACAAGTTCGTTCCTCTAAGTTTTGTTCTTTTGAATCGTTTACTTTATTCAACAAGTTTCATAGCAGCGAGCAACACACACATATTTTTAGTTATTTTAATTATTATACATAGAAATGAATGAATTAATTAATAATCTAAATAAGCCAACTAAATGTGAAATAAATTCTGACAATCAAAATTAGTTACCATGATGGGCAGCATACCGATATGCATCACCATATTGCTAATCGAGTAGTTAGCTTATCGCATATCGAACCCACACATATCGATATCGTTAAATTGAGCACCATGACCCTAAAACTGTAATTTATGGCGGTAAACTCAAATAAGCAAAAACTTGAGATTTAATGAAATGATATAAAGACGCAATCAATTTTTATTAAATATATTGTATTATTAATTGCAATCGTAGGGAACGATGATAACCCAGCACTCTACTGGGGGCCGTATCATTCATTATCCATTTCGTAGATAGGGTCTACTTGGAGATATTCACTGACTATAAAAGCTGAAAGGAAAGGGTTCGACATCAGTTTCGGAAAATTGTAATCATGAAGTTCTTCGTCGTTCTCCTTGCTCTGTCTTTCGCCGCCCCCGCTTTGGCTCGCACCATGAAACGATTCCGCTTGGTTTTATCTACTAATTTATTTATTGTAGGTAATATAAATATGATTTTATTATTATAATTCAGGCATAAGGAGCGACTTAAGATTTAGGGACCCGATTGAAGCTGCCACCGATCTATGCTACGAAATACGAAAATCTATGTCACCTAACCTATAGCAATAAATGGGAAGGGAATTAAAAAAATATGACTTATATGTAGGGAGTAGTATATATCGTAAGCCTAGGGGAGATTTGTTTGTATTGCACGGGAGCACAGGAGTAGCTGGACGAGGTCGTGGGGCTTCAGTACAAGCCCGAGGGTAGGTCCGTCACCTTGGAGCCCTGCGTGTAGGAGCGCGTGCGGGCTGAGATTTGGCCAGACAGCTGGCCGGAGCCCGGATAGTCGAGCAGCGAGCAGCGCATGGCCGGATTGCTGCTGAAATAGATCTGTTGATTGCTGCGCGACTTCTCGCGCACATTGCTGGCTGAGTGCTCGTTGCTGTCGGCAAAGGCCGCCTCCAGGCGCTCGACGTTCTTGGTCACTCGGCGTGCTTGCAGAGCGGCGGTGAGATCGGGCTTCGGATACTTCTGGGGCGTATTCATGCCGGTCATGAAGAAGACGCCATTGAAGTGTTGGGCAGGCGGCGTGGGCGCCGGCGCCGGTGCCGGCGCCTTGCTCGAGTGGTGTCGCTCGTGCTGCACTGGCTCCTGGCTGCTGTTCCTCAATGCCAATATGGTCGGATCGTTCTCGTCGTGCCGCGCATTCATTATGACGTCCAACAGCTCCCGATTGGTGCTCGCATTATAGGCCGTTGCGGCGGCACTCGGCTCCGCCTCGGGCATATCGCTGGAGGGCGTGTCCAGCGCGTAGGCTCTCTCCAGCTCAAGTTCTCTGTGCGTACCGCTGTAGTCCACCTCGTCGAAGAAGGTCTGCATGGCAACCAGGCGCTCGACCGCCGTCGCATCAGCTGGCACCAGCATGCCGTACTGCGAGTCCTCTGGCTCGGAGCAGTCCGTGCGCGGCACAAGGTGGGCCAGTGAACGGGACTTGCGTGGCGGCTGTGGCACTATGTTAACCGGCACAATGTCCTGCTCCTGCTGCTGCTGCTGCTGTTGTTGCTGGCGTGTGGCTGCAGCCTGGCCCGCCTTGGCTGTTGTAGTCTGGCTGGAAATCTGCTTCTCTGCCTCGCTGACTATGTTGTCCAGCTCCTCGATGACATCCTCTATGGTGGCCGCGTCCTCGTCGTCGTCGTCGTCCTGGCGCGTCGCAGCCTTGCGCAGCTGCTTGTGATGCTTGGACTTGGAGGGCAGCACCAGTATGGGCACAGGGCTTAGGGAGGCGCCAGTCTCGCTGCTGCTGATGCCCTCGTCCTCGTGCTCCGAGCAACTCTGCTTGCTGCCCGCTGCTGTCTTCGAGGTGGGCGGCACCTGGCGTGGCAGTGCGACTGGCTGGTGCGCCTCCACCGGCTTGAAGTTTGACTCCTGTGCGCCCTGCAGCCGGAAGATCTCCCGCTGCAGCTCCGCGCAACGCTCCTGCAGGCGCCGCTCCATGGACGTGAGCACGGTCTTCTCCTCGTGCAGTATCTGGACACGACGCTCCAGGATGACCATCTGGCTGCGCACCCGGTCGGCATCGCGCGCCTGCGCCATCATCTTGTCCACGTCGATGTGGAGCTCGTTGAACCGCTTAATCTCCGCGCGCAGTGCATCCAGCCAGGGCGAGGAGGAGGATATGGTCCTGGCCAACGTGCTGGTCTCGAGTCCAGCCTGGCAGAGCTCCGCTTGGATGTACAAGCGCTGCTGCAGGCTGACGGCGCTCTCGATGAATGTGTTAAGGAATCTGTAAACAAGTGTCTCAATGGCTGCTGACTCGAGTCTGAGGCAGTTACTCACTTGATGCCGGCGCATTGGAGTTCTCCGGAGCCGCCACCGCTGTTCAGGATGCCGACGAGCAGGCGGAAGCGCACGGGCTCACTGCAGCGCAGTCGCAGAGTGGACATCGCCTCTGAGACGGCGGTGTGGCCAGCGGCGATGATCTTCTGCCCGCCATTGCCCTGGCCAAAAGGCTGCCGATCGCAAGCGCCGGCGAGCAGCTGCAGAGCCAGGATGCGTCCACGTATGCCCTGTCCCGTGGCCGACGAGGCCAGTGGCATAAGACCCACGGGTGTGTTGCCTAAACGGGTGATGGCATCCAAAGAGCGCTGACAACAAATGCTCAGGCATTGTCTGGCGAGGATCGGAAGAGAGAGAGACAGATGAGGGGTGAGTGGGTGCTCGGACCAGACTAAATCTATGCTACTCACAGGCAGGAGAGCTCATCGAGCAACGCGCGCCGTTGATAGTTCTGCGGACTGCGCGACATGGCCAGCGAGTTGGTGCCAGCTGACAGCGGAGCGGGCGCATTGCTCGCCTGCGCCATCTGTATGGCACGCAGCACCTCCAGCAGGTGGCTGATGCCATCCGAGGGTGTGGCCACAAACTCCTGCACGAAGCTGCAAAGGGAATTCAGAAATGAGAAAAACAGTTCCAGCAGATCCATCCCCTTCTGGCTCCCAGCCCATTCCACACTGCGTCACTCTGCTCCTCACTCAGCTCACTTTATCTCTCTGCCCACTTGAAAAATACAATTTTTCTATAATTGACTGGCAAATACAGATTTCGAATCGAATATATAATAATATTATATATTATTATCAGTTCAGCTATTTAGTGCAATTGTTTAAAAAGTTGATTAGGGGGCGCTCTTCTTGGGGCCGTATCATTATCCATATCGTAGATAGGCCCTACTCAGAGATATTCGCTGGCTATAAAAGCTAAAGTTTTGGGAGGGTTCGACATCAGTTTCTGAAAATTGTAATCATGAAGTTCTTCGTCGTTCTCCTTGCTCTGGCTTTTGCCGCGCCCGCTTTGGGTCGCACCATGGACCGTTGCTCCCTGGCCCGCGAGATGTCCGACTTGGGCGTTCCTCGTGACGAGCTGGCCCGTTGGACCTGCATTGCCGAGCACGAGAGCTCCTACCGCACCGGCGTTGTTGGCCCCGAGAACTACAACGGCTCCAACGACTACGGCATCTTCCAGATCAACAACTACTACTGGTGCCAGCCTGCCAACGGTCGCTTCTCCTACAACGAGTGCTCCCTCAGCTGCAACGCCCTGTTGACCGATGACATCACCAACTCCGTCCGTTGCGCCCAGAAGATCCTCCGCCAGCAGGGCTGGTCCGCCTGGTCCACCTGGCACTTCTGCGATGGCTATCTGCCCTCCATCGACGACTGCTTCTAAGCTACTCTCCTCATAATCCTTCTTGAATATATTAAATAATTGCAAAAAACCCAAAATACTTTTGCATTTTACTTTTCTCCTGTTTTCCCTATCTTCTTCCCTGGGATCTTAGGCTTAGACTCATCGCGGATGTCTTACCTGGGAAAGGAGACTCTGAGGTCGGCTCGCAGCTTGGTCAGCAGATCGGTTATGGAGCCGAACTGGCGCAGGGACATTTCGCTGTCGCTCTCAGGCGGCGCCGGAATGGGGCTTCTGCGGATAATAAGAGTCAGATTATATACCCTGGCATGGAGGCAAAGGCTCACTTGTAGCCGGAGTGTTTGGCTGGCAGCGTAGCGGATTTGTAGGCATCTTCCTTGCCGCTGGCCTGGAGCTGACCATTGATGTTCACGTCGTAGATGGATTGCACCTTGCCCGAACCAGACGAGCTGCCCTTGGTGTATTTGCGCAAGGAGAGTACGTAATCCTCGGGATTGTAGACGGGCGGACGTTGGTTCTCCTTGCTGTAGATGGGTGCCTGCGGCCAGCTCTGCTCCGAGCCGGCCATCTTGTAGGAGGCCAACGAACCATTCACGCTGTTGGCTCCGAATTGATGTGTGCCCGACCCGCTGGACGAGGCCGGTATTGAGGATTGAGCCTGGCTAGCAGCGACACCTGGCACTGCGGCATTATGAGGCGGCAACTTGGGCGACTTATCGCATACGCTGGGCGCCATCTGTGAATGGGGCGTGGAGCTGTCACTGCAAGCCAAATAAAAAGAGAAAAAGTCGTTAAAACTAATTTGCGCATTTCTCATGCAGAACTCGAATTGGCATTCAAAGACTGGTCGTGGCAGGAGCTGAGCTGGGGCTGGGGCTGGGGCTGGGCGACTAGGAAACTGTGCGGCACGTAACGCACCGGAAAAACAAGCCATTCAGTTTGTTTAGCATTTTCTTGGCACTGTCAACGACTCATTGAGTGACAAGCATGTGGGCAACGGGCTTCCATCGGCGACTGTCAACAACTGATTAAAGCGTCAGATGGAAACATCGCATCAGCTTCAGCTCAGCTCAGCTCAGTTCGCCGATTCGCCGTTGTTACTCAATGCTCTTTTTATTTTCGTGCGTAAGCGAAAATATTATCAAAAAATTAACATGTCAATAAGCGAAACAGAAAACAGAAATAAAAGCGCGCACTTTCACTAAGTCAGCTACTCAGCAGCAGAGATAAAAGGCCATATGCACCGTTAGCTGACAATGCGCTCTAACGGTAACTGCGCGCGTCTGCATATGCAAATGAGATTCAAGTTGAAATTATGACGTGCCTCAATGCAGAGCTAAGAAATTTAACAATTATACACATACATACACATATACATATACATATATACCTATTATATGAACATATGTATTTATAGTTTATATTGCTATCAATTGAACGCATCAGTCACGTTGCTGCATACTTAAGCATGTCTTCTCTGCTACGGCATCTACCTGGTTCTTTTGGACAGGTGTGTCATGGCTCAAGGCAGCGCGCGCACACCTTGGCATGCGAGGGAGGTGGGTAATTGATATCGATGATTAAGCCAGCAAAAACGTTAACGACGTGTGTTTGGCAATTTGCCAAGCATTTCCCACAGACTCTGCCACCACCCCTCACACTTTTAACCAAAGAAAAGTGATGAAAGATCAAAACACAAACAAAAAGCCAAAGGCAAGTGGCCTGCGAAGTGAACACGATTCAGCGGATGGAAGCTGCATTCAATTTGCATAAATCAATTTGGAAAAAAAAAGAAAAAGAAATTGAGATCAATGGCGTGGCAGTGTGCGGCGCGCTGATAAAAGCGCCTAATGGAAACGCATTTGGCTGCCAGTGTGTACATATCAAATTTGCATTTAGGAACTATGACCACGATGACGTAGACTGATAGAAATATTGTGAAGCAATTCGTGCTGCCAGATCGCATCGAAAGTTCGTTAAATTCAAATTCGAAGTGCATTTAACTAAAATCTCGCTTTGTTCATATTTCTGCTGCGATAAATATTGTTGAGCTACATTAATCAAAGCCTTGGCCTTGTCTTATCTGCATAAACAATGTTAGTGCAAAAATAAATAAACAAATTGAAAATTTAAACTTCTAGTTTTTGCTTCTGATAATAAACACAACAAAATTCATAATGAAAGCAAAACAAAATATGGAAAAAAAATAACCAAATCAAAACAAATATATATATTTAATTAATCAAAATATAAAAGGGCATGAGTGAGAGTGTGAGCGACTGTGGAATACAACAGCAGCAATACTTTTTAATTTTAATGGTCCACACATTGATGGTTTGTTGTGTATATACGATAAATATACGAAATTTGCCTTTTAGAAACACCGAGTCTAATTAATAGCAGCAACTGGTTGTAGGGTATTCAAGTTCTTTAATCAATTTTGATTAACTGCGTCGAGCCTTAGTCAATCATGTCCACTTATAACTATGATCAATGTTTTCCTATTTATTTATCAATGATAACTAAACGCTGAACTCATATACTTAAGAGGAAGTGTGACGTAAATACGAAAGAGTGAGATTTTATCGATGGCACTAATCGAATAATCGTGTTATATATTCATTTTCGTAATTGTCGTTAGATATTGATATTAACGCGGTTTAAGATCATTTAAGCAGGAGACATTGTATTCGATATGATAACCGAATCCTTTAGTCATAATGCTAATAATGTACAATGAAAATATCGCAAATAACTGTTGTTTCTCTTAATCTCTTTCTTTCATTCGATGTCATAAAGCAAGTTATCGATATCCTCTGACACATTGCAGTCTATAAATAAACTGATAACAATAATTCCCATTTATAGATTGTCGCAAAAAATTTTCTTTCATTTGCACTTGTGCAACCCACGCTGAAAACAACGAATCAATTGCTTTAGCTCTTGGTGAAGCTGTATTTCTAGAGAAGATGAAGTCCTTCGTTCTCGTCCTTTTGGTGGCCCTGGCATGCGTTGCGGGCACTGCTCAGGCTCGCACCATGGACCGCTGCTCTTTGGCCCGGGAGATGGCCAACATGGGCGTTCCATATGAGCAGCTTGCCAGGTGGACCTGCATTGCCCACCACGAGAGCGACTACCGTACTGGCGTAGTGGGTCCACCCAACTCGGATGGCTCCAATGACTACGGCATCTTCCAGATCAACGATCGCTACTGGTGCCAAGCACCCAACAAGAAGTCCCACAATGGCTGCAGCGTGAGCTGCAATTCTCTGCTCTCTGACGACATCACCCAGTCGGTGCGATGTGCCCAGGAGGTGCTCAATCAACAGGGCTGGAAGGCCTGGTCCACCTGGAAGTTCTGCAATGGCAATTTGCCCAGCATTGATGATTGTTTCAGGTAAGATAAAATAAATTGCGTTGCCTTGCTGAGCAATAAATCACAGAGTGCCTACAGTCGGCACTCGATAAGTGTATCCATTAAGCGAACCACCCCTGTTCGTCTGAGTAATTTCGCACAAATTGTCCCCGCAGCCTTTTCGGACGCGTGGCGAAAAGTGAAATTTTATATAATGGCCCACACATAACCGAGTCATTATGACAGTTTACCTGGCCAAAAGCAATGCCATGCTCGTATCTATGAGAAATGATTGCAAAATGAATCAAACGATCAGCTACAGCAGCTACATTGGGCATAGCACCGACTCGGAGTCGGACTCGGAATCGATGTCGAAGTAGGCCTATAGCTGGTAATAGCTGTTGGTTAATTTAATTTCCAATTGTAAAAGAAATGACGTATAAAAGCATGGCGTTATTGTTGCACTTATCTAGACAGATAGAAAGAGAGAGTGGGAGAGAGACAGAGAGTCACAAGAGCTGGAATTGCTGTACAAAGACTTTACCTACAGTCTACCTACAGAGCTATCGACTTAGATACCAATTGATTCACAAAATGAAGAGAGTAGAATGCTCTAGTCAGTAGGGACCCACCAGGGAATACCCTAACTTTCAAGTTTGTCAAACCGCACGTTACTCATGCTCGGCTGTAGTTGATACTGTTCGATATCAATATAATTCGATAAGTTATCAACGATTTGAAGCCAATATTGACTCTGATATACTATATTTTTAATATTCTTTTAATACAATCTCTTCTTTTAATATCTCACACAGTCACTGTTCGGCTCGGGGTGGACGCAGCTTATATAATTAATACTGAGAGTCGATTCCAATTGTGTGCTTAAAGCAAGCAATACCTCCTGTATTACTTAATGCATTCTAATAAAATGTTTCGCAAGCGAAGAATTCGTGGTCTTTTATTTAAATCGTATATAAATGCAATATTTGTTTAACTTCAGCTCATACAGATGTGCAGATCGATAACATTTGCAATCGGTTTTAAGCGATCGATTATATAAAAGTTGACTTCCAGGCAAGATCGCATATGTCTAGATGATTGATATATTGATCAAGAGTAGATATATGAAAGATAATGTGCAGGGTATTCGAATTCGGTAATCCATTTTGATTAAACGCGTCGCACCTTAGTCAATCATGTCGATTTATAACTATGATCGATGTTTTCCTATTTATTTATCAATGAAAGATTATAGGCTATACTGAAAGGCATATATATATATATATATATATATATATATATATATATATATATATATATATATATATATATAGATATTTCAAGTGGAATCACCTCTTGCACTGTAGAGGCAAATATGACGCAAGCATTAACAAAAATGAGTTTCAATAAATTTGATTAGAAAATCGTTGGCATTAATCTAATAACTCCATGAAATCATGTGTAAATGGCTTGTCTTCTTCTTTTGATTACGGTTATTAACAAGAGATCTTGCAACATTGTTTGCAAAGGTTCATTGAATTGAATTCCATGGAGAAAGGGAGCTCAGAGCGCAGAGCTCGTTGGCTCTTATTAGCATAATTGTTGGATTGTCTACAATGGGCCAAGGGCTTTAGCTGTGCTAAGGCATATAAATATTTGTTACTCTTCCAGTGGGCTACTTAGAAAGGGCGCATTGTGTGCGGGGTTTCAATAGGTCTAATGGGCCTTGTCCATGAGACTGACACCTGTTGGGAGTTGGCTGGGGGTCACTTTGACGCCTTGGCTGTTTGAATGCAGTCAAGTGAAGTCAAGTGAATTGAAAGCGATATCAAAGCCTAACCTGCGATCGGACGTTAAACTTGCTGCGCTCAAAAAGAGCTGGGAATTTGGCCTACGAGCTGCACGTGAATGAAAAATCAAGTGCAATTTCAGACTGAAATAACTCGAATGCCGCACAATGAATAAATAACTGCAACAAAACATGCAACCTCACAGATTGCGTGAACAGCAGAGCCAGCCCAGCCCAAGCCTAGACAAATTCGAGTCAAGACAATGCCAGCTGGCTAAATATTTGGAATTAGTTACGTTATGGAGCTCGGAGCGATAATTGCGACTGGGCTAACATGCGTGCGAGGTTATGATTCAGGCAAATGAATATGAATATGAATATGATTGTGAATGTGAATGTGAATGTGAATGTGAATCTGAATGTGAATACGAATAAAGTCTCAGTTCATTCAATGCGCAACTGGGCTAAGGCTTCCGCCTTTCGGTCTTTGATAAGATATTGAAAGGAAAGACTGGGAATTGCTATGAGATGATCGGAGAAGTGCGCGTGCAGCTGCAGATTAGATAAGGTCGAACAAAGCATTCAATATGCTCACGCCATATGCTAACTCAGTTCTGATAGGCCACTGCAAAATAAGTTGTAGTTGGGCAATATCTATATAAGCGTTATGTATAGTTATATATATATATATTGTAGAGCAGTGTGAATGCAACATAAATTTAGTGTCGCTAAGAGCAGTAGAGCATGCCCATGACATCCAGAAGTAGTCACTGCTTGAAATAGGTTCTTAACTCTCTGGCATAGTTTAGCAGACTTCTGCAAAGGCAAGCCAAGAGCTTAGAGCACAATCGCAAAACATTAATCAGCTGATGTCTGATATCTGATGTCGGCAAATTGTAACTATTAATAAGATATCTGGGCCCCATGAACTAGGGGCTCAGTATTACATAGGGCAACGCGTTTCATGTAGGGTAAGCGAGGCCTGGCTGTGAGTAACACTGCATTGTGCGTCAGCTTGTGGTATAAACAGTCCTTATCGCCCTTATTTACATTAACTTTGCTTGCAATAATCATAATTACTCTCCTAGCACCCACATCTTGGCCGGCAATGCCCGATTACTTTCCCAACTGCACTGAATCCACAGCAGGGACTCAGCTATAAATACTGCAGGTCGCACAGCCACAGGTCAACAGTCGCTTCAGCTTTAGCTTGCCCTGCAGTAGTATTTTGAGAGTAGATGAAGTCCTTCATTGTCGTCCTTCTGATGGCCCTGGCATGGGCTGCTGCACCCGCTTACGGTCGCACCATGGACCGTTGCTCGCTGGCCAGGGAGATGGCCAAGCTAGGCGTTCCGCGTGATCAGCTGGACAAATGGACCTGCATTGCCCAACGCGAGAGCGCCTACCGTACTGGCGTGGTGGGTCCACCCAACTCGGATGGCTCCAATGACTACGGCATCTTCCAGATCAACGATCGCTACTGGTGCCAAGCACCCAACAAGAAGTCCCACAATGGCTGCAGAGTGAGCTGCAAGTCTCTGCTCTCTGACGACATCACCAAATCGGTGCGATGTGCCCAGAAGGTGCTCAAGCAACAGGGCTGGAAGGCCTGGTCCACCTGGAAGTTCTGCAATGGCAAGTTGCCCAGCATTGATGACTGCTTCAAGTAAGCCCTGAACGCACAAATAAAGCATGATTGTGTAATCTGTCACAGATAAAAACTTTCTCACTTGCTTCATTGACCAACATTTGACTGACAAACTACGGACAGACTACAGTCGGCACTCGATAAGTGTACCCATTAAGCGAACAACCCCTGTTCGTCTGAGTAATTTCGCACAAATTGTCCCCGCAGCCTTTTCGGACGCG
Organism: Drosophila fulvimacula; assembly: GCA_035045555.1. Classification (NCBI taxonomy): domain Eukaryota; kingdom Metazoa; phylum Arthropoda; class Insecta; order Diptera; family Drosophilidae; genus Drosophila; species Drosophila fulvimacula. The sequence continues at coordinate 1,157,738 of JAWNOX010000203.1, read as the reverse complement.
TGGCGAAAAGTGAAATTTTATATAATGGCCCACACATAACCGAGTCATTATGACAGTTTACCTGGCCAAAAGCAATGCCATGCTCGTATCTATGAGAAATGATTGCAAAATGAATCAAACGATCAGCTACAGCAGCTACATTGGGCATGGCACCGACTCGGACTTCGACTCCGACTCGAAGTCGAAGTCGAAGTCGAAGTCGAAGTTGGCCTATAGCTGGTAATAGCTGCTGGTAAACAAGTTAATTTAATTTCCAATCGTAAAAGAAATTACGTATGAAAGTATGCCGTTATCGTTGCATTTATATAGAGCGGCACACAGAGGGAGAGAGGGAGAAAGAGAGACAGGGAGACAGGGAGGCAAGCGTTGTCAGAGAAGGCAACGACTTATCCAACTTAGATTTCATCTGACTCGCAAAAAAAAAAAACAATAAAAATGCATAAAGCAATTTCAATGCAATTACGTGTTAGGCTTCTCTGCCCCAATGTAGATCCATTCGATTTGTTCGCATGGCCATTTCTGTCTCATTGCCATATTCAGTTGGCAGAGCCTTGTCATAGCTGCTGCTGTTCGATCCGCAAAAGCAGTGAAAATGGTAAGCAAGTCGACTGGACGGGCGTAGAGACTGATTGACAACCATATTGTAACAATTTGTATCAAATTCTCAAGGGTTTGCCATTGAGTTGAATGACTCTTTATAAGACAAACGCTACCCAGGCACGCCTCGCCTCGACTGAACTGAGTATATTGGCTTTTGAGTGTGGTAATATAGTATATAGTGCATATCATATACATATGTATGTATCGACATGTTTGGGAGTTTCTATATATTTAGAGTGACCATATTTGGAATGAAGTAAACAGAGTATAGGCCGTTTAGATTCGATCCAGTCAGTAATAATTTTAGTTGTATTTACAGATCCTCTATATTTTTAGAGGGACCATATTTCGATTAAAGTAAACCATATAGTCTGCTCATTGGAAGCATTGCGACCTATTATCTTAACAATCCAAAGAAATCATTTCTGATCTTAGTTCTTTTAGGAAAAACAATGAATGAATTCCATTTCCATTTAGCTGCCTGCTTTATAAGCTCTTCAACCATGAACGAGTAGTTCATGCAGTCAGGTAAGCTCAACTACAAAGACTTTTTTTGGGTAACTCTATAAGCTACGTTTTTATATTTTAGCCGGTTTTAGCTTGGATTACCAAATAGAGCCACAAGAACTTCAGTCGCTGTTTTGTCGGAGCATATTTATTTCAAGATGATATTACATATTTCACACCCTACAAAGTCTGGCGGATCTTTTTCGACACTTCACTTCACTTCACACTTCATGGAAGAAGAAGTTTTTGGAAATGCCACTTAGCGACTTCGAACAATGTCTTCCATATAGAGTTTTCTCATCTCTTGACAGTTAAATAGATATTATAAAAATATATCTAAAAAGGAATGCGACTTGGCACACTTCAGCTAACAGCTGCTGGCTTAAATTCACAGGTGATAAATCACCTGTTCTCTTCCGCCAACTTTCGCGCATGCGTAATCCGCTTTTAATCATGCTGCCATAAGAGCGGGTTCTCCCTGGCCACAAGAAATTTATCACAGCATAATTTTTGTACGTTTCGTTTTTTTTTTCTCTCGGACAGCTATAGCTCATAATAGCCGTCGTCGTAGTAAGAAGTATAGTTTCTCCCCGCGTTAAGCCGACACCTTGCCAAATTGTCTTTAGCTGTTACACAAAAAGGAAACAAATGGGAATAGAGCACCAACTGCCTAATACTCGCTCACGTTCCAAAAATAAATACATCATTTTTGTTTCGATTTGATATGCTTCCTCTGTTATACCAGCCAAAGTATTTCCCAATTAGCCATTCCCTTACTGGGCATAATCTCTTTACTGTCTCTAGTTTCACACGGACCCATATACTCCTTTTCACTGCGTGAACGAGTATAAAAAGTCCATTTGAACTGGCTGTTGGGCAACAATGGCCTCTTTTTAAGTGTCTTTTTGATGCTGATGCCGAGATATACGCAGTCGAATGTTCTCATGGCAGCAGTTCCATTTCTTTAGCCCATTTGCATTTGCGTTGTAAATTTTACTCACACAGACGAAGAGATACGAGCGCTGTCTGACAAACGAGATAAAACTATTAACAGAATTTAGCAACAACAATGATAGAGAAATGTGCCCACTTTTCAGCTGTCAAGAGTCGTAGAAAGATTTGCTGATTTTCCCAAGAGTTGTCGGCGCCCTGTTGTTGTTGTTGTTGTTGTTCGCATCTTGAATTGTGTGTGTTTCGGATCCCTATGCAGACTTTTGTCAGCCTTTTGATAGCTGGCTGTCATGCTTGACAGCATTGGTGCTTGACTTTAAATTAAATCCCAGCTGGAAGGTAGACAGCTAGATAGCTAGACGAGAGTCTAATACTCTTACTTTGTATCTGTTTATATCTGTTTCTTTTACTCTGTACTACTATCTCTCTATATCTCTCTAATTCTATTCTATAATTCTCTCTTTCTATCTGGTTTGCTATATCTCTCTTTATATTTAACTATTTCTCTTCAAGCAATAAGCTTTCTTATACTCAAGTATTATACAAATACTTCAGCACTATCTATATAGAAACTCAAGAAGTCAATTAAGAAATATTTTAGAAATGTTCATATATATAAATTCTTGAATATATATTAAGTACCTCTGACTAGCTAGAGATTTAGCTATAGGTAGAATCCTGAATCTTTCAAGAGTTCAGTTAAAGTATCTATCTTTTTGAGTTCCTAGAAAGTTCCATATAAATTCTGAATGAAGTCTTAAATGTTGTCCAGGTTCTACAAAAGGTTTCTTTATTCCGGTTTTAGTCTTAGTTTTCCTTATGTAAATATATCAAAGTTTTCCTTTTTCCTACTCCTATAGCTTTCCATAAAACCCTTCTCATGCACTTCCTACAGTGTATCTCAAGTTTGTGCTGGGAAAAACATAAAGTTTTCTAACGCTCATTATGATTTTCACCGCGATTTGTTAACTACAGATTGCGCCTGCCTGCTGTGGGGCCCCTCCGGGTAATATATCAACAGAGCTGTCTCTCAACTAATATAATTAGGGTTTATTGTCGAAATAATAACGCAGCAGCAGGAGGGTTCGAGTGGTTGGTGCCTCTGCGCTTGACACAGTTGCGTTTCCATCTCCATCTCCATCTCCGTTTTGGGGGTCGGCCAGGTGAAATGCTTATAATTTGTGACTCCAATTTTGTGATGTGACAGGTAATTGATGCCAAAAAGTAGCGCAAAGCTTGTCAGCTCTGGCTGGGGCAGCGTTTCAGCTCGGTTACCATTGACAATGACAAGTCAAGATCATGTTTACTTAACCAACTGGAAACACACACAAAACAGCGTCTGTCACCGTAATGTAATCTCTTGACATTGTCTGAGTTTAAGCAGCGCTTAGGCTTACGTACATTCAGTCAACCATCTAGGTAAGCATATATCATCTCCGATCTCATCTGGGTGTATGGCATATTGAAAGTCTAGTCTAAGCCAACCCAATTTCCTTTCTCTTCCGCTGCTATTTGACTGGCTCTGATAAGCAGTGTCTGTAACATTAATGGACTTTGCTTTGATTGGCTGCTCGCCATTTTTATTCAGATAAGAGTGAATCCCCCGAGCGCCTTATCTATCGAACCATCCATTAATTTGCCTGCGGCTCTGCGCCGTCGAGTTTTGCGTATTAAAATCTTGTTTGCCATTGCCGAGTGGGAAAACACTTGAAAGCCTTTTCACTAAGTGGTTAAACTGAAATCTTCAGATAATAATAATATAAGTGAGCTCTCTATCAAAAAGTGGGCGATGTCTGAGATGTCGAGATAGCTCAACTTGTTTGATAATAAATCATAAATTGAATACACCTAGGCAAATGGGTTCCATTGGGTGCGTTTCTAAGAGTTTGACAGCTTCATGGTTATTCTAGCAAATCGATATATATCAGAGATTATAAATTTTGAATATTATATATTTTATTGTAAAGCTAAAAGCTTTACCTCCGGCTGCAGCTTTGGCTTTTAGTAAGTTTACTTTCAGAAGATCGAGTTTTGTTTAGCTTAAGGCTGTCTCCGAGCCTTAAATAGTTTTGGGTGGTGTTTTGGCTTATATTTCAATTAGTTAGTTCAACTTTCAATATATTCAGGTGATAGCTGCCCAGATCTTCAATCTTAATTTTAATTTCCGGCAGCAAAAGAAGGAAGTTTTCCTTAAGCTTAACTTCCTTTGACTTTCCTTTCATAGCAACATATTTCTACTGGTTTTCTAGTTATAATTTCTCTGTCTGGCTCTTATGCCTTATGCATCGCTTTCTTATTTCTCCGTAGTCTTCTGTGTTTTCCCTGAGTTCTACATCTTTCACACTTTTACGCACACACACACACTCTTTCCTGGGGCGCAACCAATTAAATCAGCCACAAACCCTGACGTGCGTACAAATCAAGTTGTCTGCAGATCTGAGATGGCCCCATGCTCGATGCCATTGCGTCTACGTCTACCTGGTATCGGTTAGCTGTGTTAGCTGCTTGCTTGTTATCTACAGACCGCCATAACTTTACGCTAGACTGATTTCATGTGGCAGCAAACCGCAGCAATTGTTTTTCGAGTGAGTTAAGTACTTAGTTGACCCATACCATGTCGTCTTCCCAAGGGGCGCCGAACTTCGGCCTAGGGGCAATTACTTAGGAACCGGCGACCGACGACCGACGACCGACGACTGTTGACTAGGGCGCTAGTTGTGCTAATGTGCACAAATTACAAGGAAAGAGAAAGAGGGAGAGAGGGAGAGAGTCTAGAGGCATGTACTTTGCACTTGGGAGTAGGAAGAGGTCTGCTGACATTTTACCCCACGTTTTCCCCATCTTCTTGCACTTGGTATAATTTTCCAGTCTTTAGTTTCCTGCTTTGTTTTCCAGCCTGTTCGAAGCGGGCTTTTAGTGTCTCTGTTAATGCATTGGCACTTCCTTAGCCCGGTTCTAAGCTGCCCATTTACAGCCGGTCTGAGCGACGGCTACCTGTATAAATTATTGCCCACCGACTCCAGTTGCCCCCCTCCACCCATTCACATTAACAATTCACTGACCGCTCCAAGTCAACGGCCTATTACGACTGCCAGCCGCGTCGAATGGAAGGGAAAAAAAGTCTAGCCATGGCTTTTACTCTTCTCTGTCTCTCGGCCAAGTCTGTGCCTGTGTGTGTGAAGACAAATTGATTCTTGCTTTCGTTATTCTGTATTGATCTTTCTTCGGCTCTCTGTGGCTTTAGAAAGCAAACGAACATGTCGAGAAACAGCCAATTACGTACGACTTGCAACTGTTGATCCTCAGAATGGACAGCAGACCAAAATTTGACTTTAAGATTTCTTTTCTATCCAGGGACTGGAGAAAGTCGAAGATTATATACCCTACTTCAAAGTCAATTCAATATTCTTTCAATAGAGTTTATTTTTTATCAGAGTCGTAATCATTTAGAAGCAGTCGTCGATGGAGGGCAGATAGCCATCGCAGAAGTGCCAGGTGGACCAGGCGGACCAGCCCTGCTGGCGGAGGATCTTCTGGGCGCAACGGACGGAGTTGGTGATGTCATCGGTCAACAGGGCGTTGCAGCTGAGGGAGCACTCGTTGTAGGAGAAGCGACCGTTGGCAGGCTGGCACCAGTAGTAGTTGTTGATCTGGAAGATGCCGTAGTCGTTGGAGCCGTTGTAGTTCTCGGGGCCAACAACGCCGGTGCGGTAGGAGCTCTCGTGCTCGGCAATGCAGGTCCAACGGGCCAGCTCGTCACGGGGAACGCCCAAGTTGGACATCTCGCGGGCCAGGGAGCAACGGTCCATGGTGCGAGCGAAAGCGGGGGCGGCCAAAGCCAAAGCAACCAAAACGATGAATGCCTTCATATTTCCAATTTACAATGCAGAAACTGATGAAGAAAAGGCTAAAAGCCTGGCGCTTTTATAGCTGAAAATTATCTATGCTAAACTGCTATCTGAAGTGTGCGCGTGTTTCGCCGTGATTTGGCGTCTAATCAATCGACTTCAAGTACCATCTTATCGAAAGGCTTCAGAAAGTAAACAACCAAAGTAAAGATTCGAGTATATTCTAAGAGATTATCTCTCTGCTTAGCTGGCAGCAGATGCTAGAAGAATTAAATATGATCGCAGCAGCTTTAATTAGTCTGCTTTTCTGCCTCTTTCGGACATTCGACTGTAGCTGTTAAATGTTAACCATTAACCTTGTTCGGCTCCTCGCTCAACAATTACCATGCTTTAAGTGTTGGCTATTGATATTTAAAGCAGGCTTTGAGCGTTGTAAACAACATTCAGAGCTCGAAAATAGAAGGTAGCTGCTGCTCAGTGCTGGCAGTTGAGCTGTTTTAATGCCAAATTTAGTTGGATTTGTAGAGGATAGGATTTGAAAGAAATTGTGAATCCTTAAAGTATTTTCCTTTAATAGATCTATCCTTTCCTTCATAGCACATGAGCTAAATAGCAATGCCTTGAGCTTAGCTTCTTTAGCTTTATTTTTAGCCGGAAAGAACTGTGCCTTTTAGCTACCTTTTTTATTTCTTTTTGAGGTGTGAAAAGCGTGCTCCATGGCCTGAAACTCTTTCTAAAAAACAAAAAGAGAACTCAACAACTGTGTGTACTTATGGTTACATTTCATAACGGTCACAAGTTGAATCGTTAAAGCTACTGACTCGGCACAGACCCCAAGGCTGCGCACACAGTCATACACAGAGATGGATCAACGTGAAAATTAACGCCAACTCAGATGCACATATGGCTTTCTCGACGTATGGAGGCTGACAGTAGATAGAGCGCGGGCTCTAAAGACCCAACCGCAACTATGCAAAACCCGTCATTGTTGACGCTACGCGCTGTTATATTAACCCCATTCAAGCGCGGTGCATGGAGCGCTGAGTGCACTGAGAGGAAGCTATAGCAATATTAAGAATTTAAATTAATGTCTTGACTAATCTTTAGCTTCAGTTTCTCCCAGTGTACATGCATTACAAGTCATGTTGTGCGGCAGAGGCACCCGCCGCCTTCCACTGAGGCTCTTTGCATCTGTTAGCGGTATTCCTTATTGTCCCCCGCTCGAGGCTGGAGGCACTTGTTGATCCGTAGGCGACCACAGATTTCTACACATATTTCCACACGCATTTCTCAGAAAGCTGTTAACCTTACCGACGTTGGGTTAATAGCGAAAATAAATGACAAAAGGCTACTGTAAAAGTCATTTGGCTCGGCCAAATGACTGACAAAAGTGGCTTCGAGCCATGCCAAGCCAAGCTGAGCTCTATGACCCGCTTAGATGTCCATGAATTATCGATTTTCTGGTCGGCGCTGACTTGTGAGTTCTTTGTTAAAGTCCACATAATCAACATATTCACTTTTACTTTTTCTTTTCTACATACGTAAAAGAACGAAGTCTTCTAACTAACTGCTAAGAGCTTGGCTTAGCATACGTATATGGGTCAGCTAACAGTTCAGTAATCGGAGTAGAAGAATTTCTCGAAATAAAAGCTCATCGCATATGCATGAGCTGGGCCTTTCAGCATGCGGACCAATAGCTGGCCAATTATGCATCATTTATACAAAAGCGTTGACGCTAATTGTCTAATTATGGCAAAGCAAAGTACAGTTACGTTAATAGAAGGGCTTAAGAACAGTTTCCCAAAATTGAGCCAAGTATTCGCTCTAAATGGGTCAAATGAAAAATGACTAAAGGCCTCTGTAATGGGTACAGTCTATAAAATTTGTTTAATATAACTAATAGTACAACTAGAACTAAAGTTAGGGTGACCAAATTGAATTATGACGAGAATAAAGTGCCCAAAGGAATTGAACTACAAACTGAGAGTGAATAAACTGAATAAATGCATACGGAAATAAAGGTGACCAAAGTGAATGCTGCAGAAATGCTATTGAAATTTAGAGTGACCAAATAAATACCTTTCAAATCAAATCAATAAAAAATACAACAAAAAAAACCAGAAGAAATTGATTCGAATATCTTAAAATGAGTTTCTCGAGAGTTTCTAGTTTTTTAAGGTTTATCAAGTTGAAATAGACGCTAATCTAATTCAATGTGTGTCGTCCATAAATAAAAACCATAAAATTAGAAACTTTTGCCAAACGAAAAACAAACAAACAAATTTGCTGCGTGCCCATAAAAACAAAAATAAAACTTTTTTGTTTTATTTTTTTTTATTGCAGATTTTCTCTCATAGAAAGTAAAGTTGAACGAAGCTCAGCTCCAAATGACAGCGCGGGTCAGACACGGATTATAAACATAGCCCAACATATTCATTATGATATCAGAGCGAGACATGAAACCAGACAAACAGACGAATCTCTAGCTAACTGCCAAGCAGAATCCACCCGGAAATAAAAATAAAATTTAAGAAATAATTGAAAATAATTGAGAATTTTAGTGCCACTCTTGAGCTTAGGATTTGCCTTTATATTTAGCTGTCTATCTATCTGTCTGACTTTATATCTTTGTATATGTCTATCAATCTCTCCAACTATCAGGAGAATGAAAATCTGAATTGGAAATATGAATTAAATTGCACGCCCCATTCTCTAGAATATCTCTAGGCTTTACAAATGTGAAACATCTGATAAGATAGTACAGTCCACTTTCTGCTATCAGCATTGGACTGGTGGAGGCTCTTGAATTGGAGTTCTTTCAGCGATAATATTGGCCTATAAAAGGCGAAGGTTTTCTACTATTCCTCATCAGTTTACTGAAGAAGAATCATGAAGGCTTTCATCGTTTTGGTTGCTTTGGCTTTGGCCGCCCCCGCTTTCGCTCGCACCATGGACCGTTGCTCCCTGGCCCGCGAGATGTCCAACTTGGGCGTTCCCCGTGACGAGCTGGCCCGTTGGACCTGCATTGCCGAGCACGAGAGCTCCTACCGCACCGGCGTTGTTGGCCCCGAGAACTACAACGGCTCCAACGACTACGGCATCTTCCAGATCAACAACTACTACTGGTGCCAGCCTGCCAACGGTCGCTTCTCCTACAACGAGTGCTCCCTCAGCTGCAACGCCCTGTTGACCGATGACATCACCAACTCCGTCCGTTGCGCCCAGAAGATCCTCCGCCAGCAGGGCTGGTCCGCCTGGTCCACCTGGCACTTCTGCGATGGCTATCTGCCCTCCATCGACGACTGCTTCTAAACTGATCACTGACTGGATTCTTGGTTTTGTTTTGTTTAACAAAAATAAATTAAAGGTTCACTAAATTTTGAAAACTGTTCTGACACTTTCTTCTTTTAATTCTTATAACTTTCTACTGAATTTTTGTGGGCTTATCATATTGGAAATTTCAGTTAAATTAAAAATTAAAAATCAATTTATTTGACCCGTGAATCTTTTTGCACAGTTTTCCGGTGCCCCCGGTTACCCTCTCGCTGATGTCTTATAGAAAGTAAAGTTGAAGCCTTGGTAGGTGTTCGAGCCGAAACGACGGCGGCTCAACACCAATTTATGGGCCAACCCAAAACATATTAATTATGATCGCCCGGGGCATTAATAAGTCCGAAAACCAGTTGAACAGGTGTCTATATTTGTAGCTTTTGTGGTTTTGTTTGTGGAGATAAAGCGACAACGTTTTTAATTCATAGTAAAATATTAAATAAATAATCCAAAGTTTGTGTTTTGGCAGTAGCAGTTCCGCGTGTTCCGCCAATCAATGAATGGATATATGTGCATATATAGACAGAGATATGTAGATATGCATATGCCGAAGGTAACCCCAATACTCTGCTGGCTCTAACAATGTCGTATTCATTAGATGAATCGCGGATAGCGTGATGTTGACTGACAATCGCCCTGGGTTGGAGCACGACATGCGCACAATTATAAGATGTTTGGGAATTATAATTCCCATTGGCGCCTCTGGTCAAAGATTGGCTGAATCGTAAATTGTGGAGAAAGTGACCAAAAGCAACACCAAATGCAATTTTCGTGTCTGTCGCAATCAAATTCGCTTGCCAATCAATGCCTAGAAGAAAATTCAGCTCAACTAGAAGTTTTCAATGACCCAAACTGAGCTCTAGAGAGATGACATACATGAGATATATTATAGAAGATATACGAAAAGGAAATATGCATTTTCCTCATATTTCCCATATCCCCGTTCAAGATTCCCTGCTCTCCCTACCTTCCTTCTGATCTATATTCCTTTAGTAGAATCCATGCATACAAGGATTTTATTCTATCTTAAAATTATCCCTCATCCCTATAATCACCGTTACTTTTTTATTATCAAATCCCAAATTCTTCGTCTGCAAATTTAAAAATCACTCTCTCCTTCAACACTATCAACTTCACATCCTAATGCACAATTTGCTTGTATAATTTAGCTCAGCTCAGTTCAGACACTTTTGATAGCCTCAGAAAGGCCCCAAGCTGTGCACATCTTACCAAATATAACTCAACTTGGTTTACTTAATGCAAATTGTTAGTCTTCGTTTTGTTGTCTGTTTTGTGTGTGGACAGCTGGCCTTTAAGCCCAATTAACCGGCGATGGGGCTGCTGCTCCTGCTGCTGTTGCTGTGAACACCTTAACTATACCAAATGCTTTTGCACCAGTTCCATTTAGTTCAATTAGTTTAGTGGCTAAGTGAGAGGCATACGCTGAGGGCAGATACTCTGTAATCAGATTCGAACTGCTTAAGTCATTCCTCAAGTAATACACACTTTTTGAGTGAGGAGTCACTCTATATAGTCTACTATATATCCATTTACTTAACCTAAAGATCACATAAAATCTTTATATATGTGTTATATAATAATGCACTTTCGTATCCCTAATTCTCCCGATATATACCCGATCAGTATACCCACTCAGCTTAGGTCTAGAGGGCATGCAGAGCCCATTGCTTAAGCCGCACAAAGAGCAACTTAAAGCGAATTGCGGTTACTCAATCAACAATTGCCTCATTTGTCAGGTGTCCAACAACTGTCTATTGTCTATGATTGAGCTACAGTTTCCTAGCCGACTAGGGCAGATACACTAACTTTAAAAAGAATTTTCGTCTAACCACAACAGAAATTTCTTTTTCGTTTTCGGGTCTTAACCGAAAGTCTTTGTGTGGCGGCTCGTATGTTTGGGCCGTTTGATTGCGTGTGACGCCCAACTGTCCAGCTGGAGCGTGTCCAATGCATAAGCCATTTATTATTAACAATTGTTAAATCAGACCGGAACACTTTTCGTCCAACTTGCCGTGTACTGCAGACCTGTATGAGTGGTATGAGTTGTGCTTGGGCCTGTTGCTGCCCACTGATATTTCTTTCATTGTTTGTCTTACACTTGGCGCTGTCTGTGTGGCAAGTGGCATTGTTAGCGACTATAACTGGGGCTACCTAGCAGATGGGGCTCTCAGGGGGGCTGAGAGGGGGGCATCTTGTGTGTGACTTGGCTCGAAGCGTGCCGTCGCCAATTCAATTTTTCATCAAATGGAATTACGCTTTTTGCCGCTTTCCAGTACGGTTAAATGTAATTTGTCTTATATATGTGTATATATATAGATATATGTTTGTGTTTAGTATACCCTGTTGTAATTGGGATAGGGTATGCTGTACTGGTGTGTATGTAGGTAACAAGTGGAGAGAGAGAGAGAGACAGGCTAATTTAAATTTTATGGTAAGAAGAGGTCGAGTTGAATAAACAGATTGTGTAAAGTATAGGGTATGCTGCAATTGTGAGTATGAATGTAACTCCTTCAAGAGTAGAAATATATACTTATTAGTAGAGGGCAGGAAAGTAAAGTAGGTAAGTAAAGTAAAGTAAAGGATAGTGAAGCATAGCAAGCACTCTTACAGAACTTTATAGGGTATGTATGACAGATGTGGCATATATGAGGGAGATTCGATTACAGGGTATATCGCAAGCATGCCTTATTATTGCTTTCCTTTTTGGCACACACGCAGCAATTTATATGGCCACAATATTTTTATAGCATCGACTGTCAGCCTAACGAGCCGTCGTTGGCTCTCAAGTGGTTCTATCAAACGCAACCAAAATAAAAGAGAGAAAAACTGTAAGAAAAAAAACCGTTGGCAGCTCAATGCCAGGGCTGCCCACACGAAGCCAAGTTCGAGAGGATTTGCCGTGAGTGAGCTGTGATGAGAAAGTCGAGCCCTATTAGCATATATGCATAAGATGTAGATTAAGCAGTGGGCGTATCAGCCAGGCAGAACCACAGAGCAGCTAGAGAACAATGCTGGTTCATGGGCAACTAAGCTGCAAGGCAGAGTTGACCAATGCCTGTGTAGGGGCAATGGGAAGGGGCAAGGCGGTCAGGGGCCAGGGGTATTGTTCTCTTACCTCGTTTAGCTTTATTTCGTTCACACTTCTAGGCCAAAAACGAAATCCAATTTGGAGCAAATGCGAGCAAAATGACACGAATCCAAATTGGGCCAATTCACAATGTGCTCAAAATGTCTACACACACACACACACACACATACACTCACATGCACATACGCTTTTCATGTATTTATTTTGTGATTGGAAAAGTTGGCTTTCGTGCACTTTGCAGCGTCATCGAAGAACAAGAAACATAAATTGAGAAGATTAGCACAAAGCGAACGCGCAAAACTTCTTATGCTACTTAGTTACGGTTGCAATTGTTGTTGTTGTTGTTTTGGTGTTGTTGTAGATGCTGCAATAGGCCATAAGAACAACAACAACATAGCACAGCACAGCACAGCACAGCACAGGCCAAGCCGGGGCCAGTTGTCAGAGTCGTACTCGTTTTACCGTTAGAATGCAATCAGCTCGCGCGCTCGAAATGCCGAAGGAGTGAGTGAGTGAGAGAAAGAGAGTGGGGGAAGAGAGCGTATGGAGACGGCACTTTTCTAACCAATATAAACTTGTTTCTCACGAGAACGCACAACTGTCCATAAATAAACACACACACGTTCATGTAAATCTATATGTGTGTTGATGGGTATAAGTAAATATATCTCGCGTAATCGCCTCTGCGACACGTAACAAGGCTCGAGTGAAGGTGGAGGCAGCCGTTGCTGTTGTCAAATTAACAACATTCGCAGCCAATCAGAACCTTCGCCCAAACATTCAACTGTATTTGACGAATGCACTTTGTTAGACCTGAGGCTCGGCTAGCAAAGCCATCGTTCGTTTATTTTTAGCTAAGCTAAACACAGTTATTCGTTGACGCCGCTCGATCGCTGCGTCGCACAAACACGTCTGTTTCGCTGTGAAGTCACGCACCGACTGAGGTAGCAGAGACGAGTCCGAGCAACCGTAAACTGAGCTTCGATGACAGTTACTTCGGCTCTCAGCTCTCGGCTCTCGGCTGGCTTAACTTTCTCAACTCGTTTCAAGTGCGCAAGTGCCGCAGTATAAGACTCTCTGCTCGAGTATAAGAGTGGCTTAAAACTCATTAAATTCAGCTTTACATTTTTTTCTCGTTTTATTCAAATATCAATGGTGATCGGCTTAGAAGCAGTCGTCGATGGACGCCAGGTAGCCATCACAGAAGTGCCAGGTGGACCAGGCGGACCAGCCCTGCTGGCGGAGGATCTTCTGGGCGCAACGGACGGAGTTGGTGATGTCATCGGTCAACAGGGCGTTGCAACTGAGGGAGCACTCGTTGTAGGAGAAGCGACCGTTGGCAGGCTGGCACCAGTAGTAGTTGTTGATCTGGAAGATGCCGTAGTCGTTGGAGCCGTTGTAGTTCTCGGGGCCAACAACGCCGGTGCGGTAGGAGCTCTCGTGCTCGGCAATGCAGGTCCAACGGGCCAGCTCGTCACGGGGAACGCCCAAGTCGGACATCTCGCGGGCCAGGGAGCAACGGTCCAGAGTGCGACCGAAAGCGGGGGCGGCCAAAGCCAAAGCAACCAAAACGATGAAAGCCTTCATGATTCTTCTTCAGTAAACTGATGTCGAACTGCTCAATTGCTTTCCCTTTTATAGGAAATATATTATCTCTCTGGAGTTGCTATCTAGAGCAGTTGCGTACTTGGGGGGGATTGTGATAGGAAAATTGAAACTTTTGAATTAATCTAACTTTAATCAGCCAGACGTGTTTACGTATTTACTGGGCAGACGCGATAATATATCTGCAGTGTCATAAGCATATGCAAGCACTTTGATTTTGATTGAGCGATTCCTACGCTAGACTCTACGTCGCTGCCAACCTTTTGACTAGCCACTTGATGGTGCCCTTGAAAGTATGCAACACTTTTTGAGATATGCTAAATCTTGAGATCTTGCACTTAAGTCAAACTGGACCCATGCCCAGACAAGGCACTTAGCTGTAGCCCATTATAGCTAATACTTTCTATCTAAACATAGACTTCTAGAAAATTCTAGTTGAACTACTTAAAATACAAATTCATTTTCTAGATTGGAGCTTGAAAGATACGCTAAGCACCTTAGCATCGCGATTATATTATTTCAAGTGCACTCAATTTGGCATATTCAAATTTGGGGGGATTTACAATTTGCTTATCAATGTATAGTTCAGACGGAAAGTAAATAAAACTTGCATGTCATTAATTAGAGGTATCTAAGGCGCACTTTCAGATAACGATAATTGGCCAGACTAAGATAACTCTTCGACTATAAAAAGGAAAGCATTCGAGCAGTTAGACATCAGTTTACTGAAGAAGAATCATGAAGGCTTTCATCGTTTTGGTTGCTTTGGCTTTGGCCGCCCCAGCTTTCGGTCGCACCCTGGACCGTTGCTCCCTGGCCCGCGAGATGTCCGACTTGGGCGTTCCCCGTGACGAGCTGGCCCGTTGGACCTGCATTGCCGAGCACGAGAGCTCCTACCGCACCGGCGTTGTTGGCCCCGAGAACTACAACGGCTCCAACGACTACGGCATCTTCCAGATCAACAACTACTACTGGTGCCAGCCTGCCAACGGTCGCTTCTCCTACAACGAGTGCTCCCTCAGCTGCAACGCCCTGTTGACCGATGACATCACCAACTCCGTCCGTTGCGCCCAGAAGATCCTCCGCCAGCAGGGCTGGTCCGCCTGGTCCACCTGGCACTTCTGCGATGGCTATCTGGCGTCCATCGACGACTGCTTCTAAACTTGACGAACTAAAACTTGAATAAATGATTGTATAAAAGATGTGCAATATGTTTCGAAGCAGTTCAGTTTTGCTCGTGCAAGCAGTGCACTTATTTATAGCACCCGCCTGAAAGTAGGCAACACTTATTTTCAACTGCAAGCTGACACAAGCTGCTTACTATGACGATAGGCGGGAAACTCGAATGTGATTTGTGTGTTTGCCTTACCTGTAGTGCATGGCTTTGCCGTTGCCGTAAATGGAGTCCAGCGAATAGTCATCTGCGTTGGAGCTATCCGCTTGTCCGCTGGTGCGCTTGTCCAATGCATCCTCATAGCAATAGCTGCAGCTGCAGCTCGAGTACTGCGAGCAGTAGGAAGAGGCATCCATGTCCGTCATGCCAATGGAGCACTCTTCGTCCGCTCGACGTGAGCGCTGTTGCGTTTGCACAGGCGAGTCTTTCTGTGTGGCCGAGCGACTGTTGAAGGAGAACTCTAATAAGTACTAGGCGGGAAGGTAGTTCCAATGACTAATTACCTCGTGACCACGTTCCAGGTGCGATTAATCAGGTAAAGCAGAAAGAGCATGCGCGACGTCTCGCCACCATGCGAGGCATTGCCAGAGCCCAGACAGCTGCTGGAGCCAAGATGCTCCTCATGGGCCTTAGGCTCGTTCTGTGCATAGCGCGCCGGCAGAGTCTTCGAGCGAAACTCGTCCTGCAGGCAATATTCCCGCTTGTGCTGCTGATAGCGGCGACGCGTGTTGAACTGCGAGCTGCCCTCGCAGCCAGCTGGGGATCTCTGTGCTCCGCTGCGATTGCCCATTACGATTGCGTTGCTCCTCCGTTGTCAAGCATGGCCTAATGTGACAGGAACATGGATGGCGATTAATCAGCAAATAGAATGATCAGTGAATGTTCTCTGTCTCTCTGTCTGTGTGTGTGTGTGTTTATGTGTGTGTGTGTGTGTGTGTGTGTCTCGACATAGTTCGTAACCAGTTGGTTAGGTAAAAAAGCGCAAAAGTGAAGTGAGCGACCAACTTCTGCGAATGGGCGTCCGGAATTGGGTCAGCAGCGCGTCGTTGGCTTGAAGACGCCGCTATCGAGGTCAACGCCGGAGCACAATAAGCTCTGCCCGCTGCATAGAAGGCAATCCTTGGCAAATGTTCTCAATTGAGAATTGAAGAGTCGCCGCCTGCCGCCTGCCGCTTGCCGCTTGCTGCCTGATGTCTCTTCAAGTAATTATGATCAACAATCTGTGATGGCTGCTTGGACCAGTTTTGGTAATAATCTCTTTGGACATGAACATGGACATGGACATGGCCAGTGTGATTAGATGCGTCAAAGCATACACGCAGCGAAAACCAGCAGCAGGTTCTGCCTGCGGCAATCAGGTCTAGACATGGATCGGACAAGGCTTAGCTGCAATTTGTGCTATTCGAAATGCTTTTAATTATCTTTATTGGCTGTATGAATGTCTCGTCCATCATACTTTGCCATGGCGCCCAGCTTTTCGCGCACTGTAGCCATCTGCCAGCTAATGGGGACATCTGAGCTACTGCGTAAGCAGCAGCGGCTGAAAGCGGGTCAATCATCGGCTCGGGTCAACAACAGTCAACATTCATCAAGCCAACACCAGGCACAAATTTGTCCAAATTGCTGAGCAGAATCTATGTCTATGTCTATGTCTATGCCTACGGAGAACCTTATCAGCAACTACGAGTGCGAGCAAGTGCTATGCTGTCAAACGTGACAACAGTTCAGGTCTATCTATCTCTGTGGTCGAGAGCTAAGCCCCAGCGGCACTTATCACTTTTGTTTGCACAGTAGGCAGTACAGTAGTAGCTCAATAGAGAGAACGCTGAATAGACATTCTGCTTGGACTGAAGGACAAAGGGCAGAGCTGAGCGCCCTAACTGTATGTACAGTAAAGTCCGCTTATTGCAGAAATGCTTTACTGAATGAATGAGTGAGCCGCCGCAAGAGGTCGTTGGAGCATTCTCTTCTAACTGTTCTCCATGGGGAAATGAAGCGATTTATAAACGCAATGCCGCCAAATCTTTTGACCAATTTTTTTTTATTATTTATTTTTTATGGTTTTCCACACAAAGGCCTTTCGAATATGTAAACTAGAATGCAGAAGTCGAATGCGAGTCGAAAACTAAAATCCGAAACTGGTTTCCAGTTTTTACTGCCGTGACTAGGTATACTGAAGGGGAAAGTTATCGGGCGCGTGGAAATTTTTCGTAGGGTAGGTTGAAAAGAAGTCCAACTAAACATAAACAACATTCGCGTGGGCTCAAGAGACCTAGAATGAACAGTCTATGGGAGTGTCGCAGAAATATACAAATATTACGATTTTCCACTTAGCATTGAACAATTCTGTTTCTAGATCAAATATGTAAAAGACAGAAGTCAATTCGTTCCAGCATATTTTTGCTACTTTTGTTCGAAATGAAAGTTGCTAAGTTCATAGAAGTTCGCTTGAAAGCTTTTGAAACATTTTCTTAAGCTTTAATAGAATTTTTGATACTTAAGGGGCTTTAATTTGAAGTTGTTTGACTTATTTAACTTATTAAAACGGAACTTTCTCGCAAATCATATTCGAAAGCTTTCTTACTTAGGGCAAAAGCTGCTTGAAGCAATACCTAATTGAAAAGCTGCTTGAAAACTTTGTCAAATCAGAGACTACACCAAAAAGAATATTTAATCTGGAATGTCATCCGAAATATTCAACACGCCCTCTTTTGGTGCCCCACGCCGAGTGACCACTGTACCAACTCCCAGGCCACAAAGCCAACAGCGAAAACATGAACTTGAGGCGTGCCTGCTGTGCGTTCAGTGCCCAAAGAAATTTAGGTGTTAATTAAATATGTTTGCGGAAAGGCTACAAAATGCGGTTTATCTTATCGTCGAACGGGTCACCCTGTATGAGCGGGCAATGTTAACTATAGGACAAGCCAAGCCAAAGGCGGGCTGTGCGCAGTTGCGGCCATTCAGTCGCATTTCCAAACAACATCGATCTAGACGCGACTTCAGCGAGCGCCATTCGAGCAGCCAGCAAATAGGAAACATGAGCCAGAGTCAGCTGAACACGGCCCAGTTGGTCTTCGAGGAGAAGCCACTGCATGTGCCCCCACTGGAGGAGCTGCAGCAAGGTGAGTTTAAGGGGAAGAGTGTTGAAGTAATGCAAGCAGCAGCAACAGAGTGAAACGCGCAACAGCAGCCAAGTAAATGACCTTCACAAACTGTGCCGAACTTTCCATAGCCGGTTTTTTCTTCTTTTTCGTAGTGGCGTTCTCTTGCCATGTTCTAATAGGGTATGAGCAGGGGCCTAACGAATTGCTCACGAAGCATGTGATGGGTGTAGTATAGTGTATAGTAGTATATAATATAGTGGATAGGATGTAATATACAATATAGAGTGTAGATTATAGATACTCTTAAACTTGATCTAAGACTCAGGTAAATTGGGCATGCTTCATATGCCAAGTTGACTATACTTGCTATATATAGTGTATAATATATATATATATATATATATATATATATATATATATATATATATATATATATATATATATATATATATGTTATACTACATATAATGTATCTATAAACAAATAATTATAATAAAAATATGTTGAATGTTTTCATATGTCTTAACCTCGACAGATGACCACTATCTTAGGCTAATAAACTGATAAAAATTTCATTGAAATTTTCCAGATATACCAAAATGATTTACAATAGGCTATATTATCATAGCTATTATAGTCAGCTGTCTTACACTCTCTTCTACTTATAGAGCTTTTATAAAAGTCTTGTAAAGTAAAGTCTGGTAAAAGCTGGATAAATAAGAGATCATATATATAATTTGTATAGTATTCGAAAAAATAATACATACATATATAGAATATACATACATATATATATTTTTGAATATGCGAATTTCAATAGGGAAAACTATGAGTTGTACACCTCTAATATATATTATATACCTCTGTCAATATATAACCAACAAATGCAACAACAACTTTTAAACACAAAAAGCTCTCAAGGCAAATATTTTCCATGCATATCAAAGATCTCAAGCATTTATCTGTTTAGACACATCAACTGAGGTAAGGGTATTTCAAGTTCAGCACTCCAAGCACTTGTCTCTCTCTCTCTCTATCTCTCTCTCTCTCGCTCAGTTTCATTCTAAACACAATAACAAATGTGAATGTCAGCTGGAGAGCTTTATGTTTAGCTTTTTAGCGTTGTCTTGATTGAGGGCAAGATAAAGCTTTTGTCAGTGTCAACACACAGCTAACTCTCTCACTCTCTCACTCTCTCGCTCTCTCGCTCTCCCTCTCTCGCACTCAGTTATACAGGGCGCGCTGTGCAAAAACTTTGTCAACTCCACTGTTGAGGTGGGCGCCTGCCCCGATCTGAAGGCCAAGCAGTATGGACTGGTCGAGTCCGGGCTGGGCGGCAAGGCTACGCTGCTGGAGGTGGGCGGTCCGCCGTACTTGCTACCACTGGTGCAACGGGACAAGCTCTATAATATCAAGGAGATAACGCGACGCATACAGGGCGCCGGGAAGATCTTTGCCATTGGCGCCGGCGCTGGACCCTATCCCATACGCAGCTCCAACTGCGAAGGCATCTACAATCTGTCGGTCAGCGCCACCGACGAGCTGACCAATGGCAGCTACACGGCCACGGTGCGTGGCGAGCGGGAGGAGTGCGTGCTGGAGCGCATACCCAGCACAGAGCCGCGCTGTGCCCTGCTGCTGAATCTGTTTCTCAGTCGTGGCGAGCCCGGCTCTGTGCTGAAGATCAGCGCCAAACAGCGCAAGGGCGAGCTCAACTTCATTGAGTGCATACGCAAGGGTCTGGAGGAGCACTACGGAGATCAGGTCGTCGGCTTGGGCGGCATTTTCGTGATTAAGAAAGGCGCCGCCCATCAGCACGTGATGCGGGACTTCAGCACGACGCCCATTCACACGGACGACGAGGTCAACCAGTGGCTCAAGTTCTACGAGATGCCCGCCCAGCTGAATGCTCTGGGCACTCTGGTCACCAAGGAGCACGATCTCGATCTGCGCCTCCAGCACTTCCACTCCTTCTCCTTCAGCAATTGGGGCGGACACTACCACTACGACACTACGCCGGACACCGTCGAGTACGAGGCGTACCTCAATGTGGCCGAGCGTGTCGTGCGCGTCGACAAGCCGCTGGCCACCCACAAGGTGGGCAGGGATTGAGACGTTAAGGGTATGCCCCAAAAGCTTGCATCAGTTTTAGTGTAATAAATAAATGACGTGAAAAACTAACTGAAAATTGGTTTCTATTCGGTTATAGAACCTTAAAATATCAGTAGACCAATATGAAATATTAAGGGTATTCCTTTGTATATATTGAGTGAAATTTCAGGCTTGGTATTGACAAATGTTCCCTGTTCATTCCAGTTTAAGTGGCATGAATAAATACATATATTTTTTTAATATATAAGCATTAAGGGTATTCCTTTTGCTTGATTATCTGTACTCCCACTTCTAACTAGATTCACTTGACAATCTCCCTTGTCTTGCATGACTACAGTCTATTCTTTGCAAATTGAATATAATTAAGGGTATTCCCTTTGCTCTACAAGCACATTAGCTGACGAGCAAGACGACAAGAGTGAAAATAATTTCTATTTTAGGAAAATTTCTTATTTTCAGTTTTTGCCTAATCATTAGCGTCATTTTCGTCCACAGTTTGTTGGGTTCCATTAGGGGAGGGGAGGTAGGGGCTCTCAGGTTTTACGTAATTGGCAGACAAATTGACAGCTGAACTTTCTACACATGAGCGGCAAATCAATCAAACGATGATCCGTGGCCGACGAGCTCCACTTCTAGCTGAGCACATGCTCTCGGGTTCTGGTTTTATGACTCCGTTGGCCGCACTAATGAGAATTCGCCAGAGTTACGGCAAGCGGCTGGCTAAGCAGGCCGTAAATAATGCACCACTATCTACTCTCCACTCTCCACTCCTCACTCCACAGTCCCCACTCTCCACACTCCACACTCCACACTCCACCTGTAACAAGCATTTCTTTTGTTTCTTATTTTTGTTTTGCTATTTTTTGCATCGCTGGCCATTAATTATTTAATAGCTGCGATGCAAAGAGTCGAGTCGAGTCGAGTGCGAATCGTGCGGACCACAGACTATTAAGTTGTTTGGGCGAATTTCTCATATCGAAACTGGATTGGCGCGCTATCTGCAGCATTACGATCAAATGCAATTAGTATTGAATGCCAGCGACAGTTGCCACTCATAGCGGATCGTTCACATATATATCGTATATATATATATATAGTCATATATGCATTTATTGATATTGATGAACACATTTTGAGTGAAATTTGATTCAATTCTAATTTTACTTTTTATTGTTTAAAGCAAGTTCATATTTCATTGACTGGAACTTGCGTTAGGGATATGCCTACCATATACACACTGTTTTCCTAGTTATTGTTGTATATGTTGTATATATGTTCTCATATTTCCGAATAGCCAACTCAGATCTGCAGTTTGATTTTCTATTTGGTCTACAACAAATTTAACATATATATTATTTATATAAATATTTATATATATTACACTGAACTCAAACGGCAAAATGTTGGTCAAAGAGAACACAGCGTATTCCCCAGAGTTGACCATCTCCTACTTCTTCATATGCTCGAAACTAAAGAAGAAGATGAAACAGGATGCCACGCTCCGACCAGCTGAACAATTCACACACAATTCTTTTCTGAGCATAGAAAAGGCCATGGAACAAATTCTTATAGTAGATGAATGGGGATTATTTTGAAGTTCGGTCGGTAGAAATCTATCATAAATAAATTATTTTTAGTTTTTATTGGCATATTTCATACGAAACATATGTTCGTATATTTAAATCATTATATTATTATTTGATATTGTTTTACATACTGGAATATATGCTTTTTTAAGCCTTGTCAAAAGAATTCACATTTTATTGATCATCATTTATTTCAATATTTATAAATATAATTGTTTATGAATATGTATTTAATATATATTCATAAATAAAAATCAATTTTTTTTAAATTTATATATATACATATATATATTTTTTTTTATATTTATATTTATATTTGTTTTTATATGTATATGTAAATATATTTTTTAAATTATATATAAATATTTATATATCTTTTATTTTTGTTTTTCTTTATTTGATAAATATCTTTATTAAAATTTGTATATATTTTTTATTTTATTTTTAATAGTTTATAACCAATTTTGTAACTAATTATTCTTAATTTCATTTTAATAGCTCGCTCTATTTTTTGCAGCTAAATTGTTCGACTAAATTAAATCTTTAGCTCTATAATCGTATTACACACATACAGAGCCACACAAAATAAATCATTTAAGAAACTTACCCAAAAATCGCATTAGTTTCACTCACAATATATAGATCTACAAATATATGCAGATATAGCTATAGCAGATATATTAATGAAGCTTTCAGCTCGCTTTTTATTTTCGATGATCTATTTTTCAGTTGAACGATTTAACGGATAGATTTCTAATATTTGCATTTCGATATTTGATTATTCAAATTTATTTGTGGGCCAACAACAACGAGCACAGCTTCATCTTTATCGTCAGCTTCAGCTTCAGCTTCAGCTTCGTCTGCATCTTCATCGCCAACAATGAGCCGGCTCGAAAGTCGCACAACAATGAGATGAAAAATACGTTTATCGAACTGGGCCTGAACCAATTTAATCTGCGATTTGGGTTTCTTCGTCTCTGCCCACCTTAGAAGCGCACAAAAAGTTATTAATCTAAGGCGAGAGAGAAATGCAAATACGATTTCGCTGCCGCACCAAAAAGAAAATTTTTTTAAACCTTTTGTTGTTGTTGCTGCTTGTGTTTTTCTAGACGCTTGCACACTTATTCACAATAGTTAAGCACACACAATTAGCACTTTTTATTAGCCCAACTCGGTTTTGATTGACTGCCTGCCCGTGGGACGCGCCCAGCTTGCAACGTGTTGTTGCTGTTGCTGATGTCGCGGTTTATGTTGCTGTTGTTGTTGCTGTTGTTGTTGCTGTTGCTGTTGGAGCTGTTGTTTTAGCTGAGGTCGCGTTCACGTCTGTTCGGCTGAAACTCACGTTGCAGACTGAATGAAGTTGGCCAACTTGGTAAACTGAATGAGTAGCTGCTGCTGTTGCTGCTGCTTGCTAGTGCTTGTTGTTGTCATACTCTGTTCGGAGAGCGAGGTAAGGCATATGTGTGTGAGCGTAGGCTTATCTGACTGTTTACTGCGTGTTAGATTGTTAAACACAGCTAAAGAGCTGTTAAGCTAGGCACTTGTAGATAATTATTGACTATGTTTAAGAAAAGTGATATATACCAAGTTAATACTATATATACATATATTTAATAAATATATTAAACATCTCGCACAAATTGTTAAACTATTGTTGTCTTATCTATTGCTGAGCTTCTCTTAAGACCAAAATCGAAAAACTTACTTTACAGAGTATGAGTTTCTTCAAAGTGCGAATAAACTCTTCCTACTTTAAACAGAGTATGATGCTATCAATGCCCTATCCACTCCCATTCACCTTAATCTGTTGTTCTCTAAGTGGAAGCGGATCCCTTTTCAAGTGCCCAGTTGCTTATGGGTGCAAGTAAACTCAGCTCAACCTACTCCAAAACAGAGTATTGTGCAGTCAAGTGCAACATTTGCGCTGTTGGCTGCTGCTTGCTTTGCATTGTTGCTGGTTTGGTTGTGGGCCAGTTGCTGTTGCTGTTGTTGTTGTTGCTGCTGCTGTTGTCGGCTGTTGTTGTTTTTGATTGAAATTGTCGCTTAATCTCAATTTGGACACATTTGCTGAGAGCCAGATGAATTTTACCATGACTAAACGGTGGCAAGTGCATAAAACAATGCGGGCCAGCTGCAAAATTTTAAGTTTCCAATTCGCCAACCCGTTCCCAAACTATTAACTTATGCAGTCAATGCCAATGTCAGCCAAAAGCAACATCTGGTCGAGTCCTGCCCGCCAATGGCAACATAAACTAGATCCCACCTAAAATCGAAACATTGAACCATGTAGGAGAAACGCGTTATCGACGACGACGACGACGACGACGACGACGACGACGACGACGACGACGACGACGACGGCGAGACAGACTCCATGTCCATATCTTAATTGAAATTGCATAATGAGGCTCCGTCGAAGTCTTTATAGATGCCGTACTAAGTACATGTCGAATACTCGTTTTAGCCTCGTGCAAGTCGAATTACTTTGAAATTAATTCAAATTCTGAAATTCTGATTCGATTTTAGATACTCTAATTATCCTCTGTACACTGGTTCGTCTTTTAGTTATGATGATGTTGATTATGTAGTTATGACGATGGTCCTAACTAAATTTCGTATCCAGAATTCCAGTTGAGCGAGAGATCGACGACACACACGATTCGAAGATCCATCTTCATTTATGCGGCTCGTCACAGGCGTCGTTCCAAATATCGGAAATGTATTACTTCATACTATGGTATACCAATCAAAAATCCTTAGATTTCGAATTTGATTAGAGTACTACGTAAACATTGGACTGCATCAATTTAGCATTTAGTTTGCATAACGATTTCGCTCTATAACATATAGCTTCGGTCTCAAACACTGTAGGATAAGCTGGACTAAGCGTCTCATTTGCTCAAAATATCTTTAATTTTAGATTTGTTCTTGATTAAAATAGTAACAAGAGCTAGTTGCTGGCTAATTAATTAAAATAAATTGAAAGTCTCATCGCAGATGGGATTCTTTGGAAAGGCATTGGATGCCAACAAGGAAATTGATGTGTAGAAATAAACTCGTGACTCGTTAGGCGATGATCATAAAAATAATTTCAGAAACCCATTTAACATAGAGATTTACTTTTATGCAGAATAATCGCAACGGAGAAAGAAATGCATGTATGTCTTGTCAGGCAGACGCGACTCTCGGTAGATGGTACTTCCGGCTCTTCCCATTGTGGTCGTAACCGTATATAGCATCTATTGGTTCATCTATTGAAAGCGGGACAACTTGGGCAGTGGTGCAAAGGATGTTGCAACTATTGGCGATTGGACTATTTGAGAGCTAAATACAGAAAGGGAGAGACAGAGAAAGAGAGAGGATGTCAGCTAAAGTCTTAGCTCAATTTTGAATTCTACGTACCGCCAGAACATCGAACTGCCGCGTTTCAGCTCTTTACGACCCTGCAAGTCATTCCAACAGTCCACCCAGTTCTTGTAGATCGGCATAATGGGAGGTTGGCCAGCCAAAAGGCGAGAGCCACTGACTGAGGAGCATATGGACACCACTTGCAGTGGGTAGAGCAGACTAGAGAACACGAACTGCATGAAGCCCGCATTGTATTGCCTGGCCACCTTGTCCTTGATCAAGTATTTGTTCACAACGAACACTGTGGAGCTGGACAGTACCAGACAGGCTACGTCGAACAGCAGCTTGGGGATCAGGCCAGAAAAGAAGCCCAGTACGCCCTCATTCTTCCAGATTTCGACAATTGAGCCCAATATCGAGTTATATAGAGTCTCGCGACCCACAAACTGTGCCATCATGCGAAACGAAATCACATTGAAAGGATGCGCTACAATAATTCCACTGACCGTCAATACAATGTCGCGTTTCAGGTTATCCTTGAATTGTACGTAGCTGGTAGGCAACAAAGAGAATATAATCTAGTGAAATGTTAAGTGTGGATCAACTCACTTTTCCTCATCTGTTAGCTCGGACTCGTCCTTGTCCTCCTGCTGAGAAAGTCCGAAGCTCTTCGCCACACGCTCACTAACGACCATGCTCAAGACGGAGCCAGTCAATTTGGGGGCCAGTCCACGATAACAGCCGTAAAAGCCGTCCACCCTCTTGATATGGCCAGCTACATGTGTTTTTGTGATATAAGCAAAAGAGCAGAGATCGAAGTGCGATTTAAAATGCCGGCCGGTCGGTGGCAGGTGTTATGCGATTGACTTACCGTACTTAAATATGTTTGGCAAGGCCATGATGGGTTTGCCAATCATTGATTTGCCGGGTTTCGCGGCGATGGGCTCATATCCAATCTGTATCAGGGTCTTTGAGTATTCAAATGGATGTAGTGCAGCGCTAACACCGAGGCGCAGGCCGAGCCGAATCCAGTTATTGACCTCGGTCTCATCATTTTGGGTGTAATCAGCGAAGTTAGCCATTGCCGACCTGATCCTGATGGAATTGACAATAATCGACCTGTGCGACTATGAAAATGTTAACCGGTCGGCCGAATTGGTTGCACGTCTGCCCTTTTTTCGCTTTAATTCAGGTTACAAAACTGACAAGGCGTAAATATCGATAGTTAACGAGTACTACGATATCTCTGAGTTTCAGGAATCGACTAGTCGATGTTGTGTTGTATTGACAGCATTTCGACTGCTTTCTTTCTATCGCACTACAAAAACATATGATAACAGCTGTAGCGATTATTCGATAGCAAAACATATGTGTCCGCCTTTTCGATTGTTACAATGCATAGGTATTTACTCAACATTTCCTACATTGGCACGAGATTTCGGTAAGTGCTCTGAAAAGATGAAACAAGGTCTGTATAATTTTCAAATGAACACACAGTGGTATTCAAAAGACGATAAACAAGTCAGAAGAATCGCGTCTAGACACAAATTCAGTGCAAGGCTGCTTGGAGTTGGCATTGCGTGTTTTTCGTCCCGTCAACGAAATCCAAACCGTTCTGTCCAGTCGGTAAGTAGAAAAATTGAAGAATAATATTATTCATCAGCGATTTGTAATGGGATATATTTTTAGCACAGATGCCGGCGTACATGCCCTGCACTCGACAGTCCACGTCGACTTGGAACGCAATGATGGCAAGTGCTATGACACGACTACGTTGACGGGGGTGCTCAATCGCACCCTGGATAAACAGAGCCTGCCCATACGTGTGCTCAGCACTCAGCGTGTGGCGGACACCTTCCATTGCCGCTATCACGCCATTGGGCGCACCTATTTGTATCGGATAGCGGTGTCCAAGCAGAAAACCATTCTTCAGCCAGATGCGAAGAGCAACAGCCTAAGGAACAAAGCCTACGAAGCATTTCTACCCGTCGAAGAGTGTGACAGATGTTATTTCCTGCAGTAAGCAAGTCGTTCGCTATTCAAGGGAAACTGCTTTCAACTCCTGCTCTTTCCAGGAACAACAATTTTGATGTTGAACGCATAAAGGCCGCAACTCGCATGCTAATTGGCGTCCACGACTATCGCACCTTTATGAGCGTCAGCCGACAGAAGAGTCCCAGTCGGGATCATCCTATGTTTACAGTGCGCAAAATCGATGAGATCAATATACGTCCTGGCCGAAGCCTTGCTTTTGGCCCTAACGCAACGTTGGCAACAGAAAACTACGACTATTGGGACATAGAGATCAAGGCCAAGTCCTTTCTTTATAAGCAGGTGCGACGCATTGTGGGCACGTTGCTGGCGCTTGCAGAGGGTCGGATCGACGAACGCTGCATATACCAAATGCTAACAATTCCATCCAAGCATAGCTGGGATCATCGCATACTGCTTGCACCTGCGTGCGGTCTTTACCTGTGCCGTGTTCACTACAGAGATACGGCCTTCGAGCTTCCAGACGAAACTAGTGCTTAAGATGATTCTGCTCTACGAGCTGCAGAAGCGTTTGGCCAATCTAAGGCCCACCACCACGATTGTAACCACAGCCACCGGCACTCGTTATATAGAACGTCGCAGATCCTCCGCCGACGAAGATCCTCCGGAACAGCTGGAGGCACGCCAATATGGCTACGTCGTCGACTCAAAGCCTGATGCAGTTCCTGCGTGCATCTTGAGTGAATTTCTCTACTTGGGCTCGCAGGACGCCGTCAGCTCGGAGAACGTATTGAAGTATAAGCTAACTCATATCTTAAGCGTAGGCATTGAAACTCCCAATGTCGAACTACCGCCCACTGTAAAGTGTAAGTATTTGCCTTGCCTCGATGTGCCCGAGACCAATATCCTCCAGTACGTGCTGCCCGTGGCTATTGACTTTCTAGAGGAGGCGCAGGCAGAGAAGGGCTGTGTCCTGGTCCATTGCAATGCAGGCGTATCACGCTCTGCTTCAGTGGTCATTGGTTATCTTATGCAACGACGTGACATGTGCTTTGAGGAGGCATACAATCTGGTCAAATCGTGGCGGCCTTGCATACAGCCGAATGCCGGATTCATGCAGCAGTTGAGGAAGTTTCATAAATCATAACCAAATACAAACTAACAATAGCCAGTAAAGCAATATTTGTGTTGTTAATAAAGTGTTAATTTGTGGTTTAAAAATAGTTCTCAAATGTGTGTTCTAAAAGTGCAGTAAGATGGCGCTCAAGTTGAATTTAATTTTTTATATTCGCCCAAACTCAAATTGGATAAAATAGTTATCGATGAAGTATCGATCGCAGCCCTGCCAGTCAGCTGTGCAACTGCGACCATGAAAACAATAAATATGGGAAAATTAAGAGCTGCATTTATTTTGTTGGCAATCGTTAGCCAACAAGTGAATGGGGACGAGGACTGCGGGTGCAACAAGTTGGAGAGAGAGGCTCCTGTTGCCGAGGAGTCGGCACAACAGGTGTGCCAGCAACAGGCGCGCAATAAAAACAAACATTATAGAGACTACTACCCCGAGGAGACAGAGGAAGAAATTGAGGGAATGTCCCTTATTCCAGGTGGCAGTCAGCTTATCGGCACAGATGAGCCCTATTTTAAGGCTGATCACGAATCACCAGAGCGTCTAGTGAAGCTAAACGATTTCTATTTGGACAAATACGAAGTGTCTAATGCGAATTTTGCTAAATTCGTTGAAGCTACAAACTATACAACCGAAGCGGAGCGCTTTGGTGATAGCTTCATATTCAAGACACTGCTGAAGCCAGAGCAGCAAGCAGAGCTGGAGGATTACCGTGTGGTCAATGCGGTCTGGTGGTACAAGGTCAGCGGCATTAACTGGCGCCATCCCAACGGCAGAGACAGCAGTTTAGATGGTAGGTTATTGCCGGAAAGGAAACACTATATGATTTCGTTGTTCTGTAGGTCTGGAGCAACATCCGGTTGTGCATGTTAGCTGGCGCGATGCTGTTGCCTATTGTGATTGGGCAGGCAAACGATTGCCCAGCGAGGCGGAGTGGGAGGTTGCCTGCCGTGGAGGCAAGCAGCGGAAGCTCTTTCCCTGGGGCAACAAACTTATGCCCAAGGACAAGCACTGGCTGAACATATGGCAAGGCGAGTTTCCCGATGGCAACACCGGGGAGGATGGTTATCAGTTCACTTGTCCCGTTGATCGCTTCCGCCAAAACAATTACGATCTCTATAATATCGTGGGCAATGTCTGGGAGTGGACCTCGGATCTGTGGCAGGCCGGCGACATCAGTCCAAGTCCCAACCGGGTGAAGAAGGGCGGCTCCTACATGTGCCACAAGTCCTATTGCTATCGCTATCGTTGCGCGGCACGCTCCCAAAACACCGAAGATAGTTCGTCTGGCAATTTGGGCTTCCGCTGCGCAAAGAGCGCATAGAATTTGAATTTCCAGTCCACCTAATTTCCAGTCTCTATATCTCTTTTAAGTAACTTGACATGTCCTGTGAAAAATTACAAAAGTTTTATTTAGGTAAAATGGTCACATAATGCACAGAAGTCTGTATAAAAAACTTTTGGTATTTCATGTGGAGTATAATGCATATGAATCGTCAGTCTTAAAGTTAATTCATCCATTGAACATGAGGCAGACAAGAAAGATGATTCATAGGCATATCTCTTAAATATATCTCTTAACAATGTATTTTATGAATTAGTTCACATATTTGGATTTATCAGGCTGCCGGAGTAATGCACATTTGCCAGCAGTTTCTTTAAATACTCCGCATCAGGTCAAGCCGCTTTAACGGTACGAGATGCAGTTAACAATTCGCATTTGATCGTGCCCAGGTGCATTGCGTAGAGCCGTATCCTGGGTAATCGTTTGCCTGCGCTTCTTGCGGCTAATAATCATGCGACTGCGTCGCCTCCTCTCCAATTCGGCCTCGTTCTTGCGTGGCGGTGGCTTCGGCTGATATGGCAAAGGTATGTTGTTCACCCGGCTATAAATATAAATATATATCTATATATATATATATACAATATAAAGAGTACGCTTTGATAGTTACCTTCGCCGGCAAATCTCACAGCTGCCATTCTCGGGATTGCTGTGCTTCTCCCAGAAGACGTCGCGCACTAGGGTACCGCACCAGGCCTTGGAATGCAAATGTATGAAGAACTTTCTAGATGCGTATTTGGAGTCTTGGGCGCACATCTGGGCATGCCGTAGCCAGCCGTTTTTCTTAGTGCGCACCAGGCCACAACGATAGCACTGCGTCCAACTCTGTATATCTGATATGGTTACCCATTGTGGCTTCATTTTCGGCTTGATATCCACATCGGATGTGTCTTCGATCGCCTGCTGCACAGGCTCGTCGTCATCAATGAGACTTATAGTCACATTATCCGAGAAAGTTGTGTTACTCTGCTCCAAATACTCTTGCGGCTGCTGCTCCTCATTATGTCTGTGCTTCGAAAGAACAGGTGATTCAATTGGCTCATAATTTTGATCGCCCTCATCAATGGGCATGGCACGCAGCGGCGACAGCGGCGTGTTATTTGGGAACGGCGGCCAGGGCTCCGTGTAGACAAAGACATGCAGCGAGCCACCTACGCAAAGACCATGCGCCTCCGAAGGGTCCAGATCGCGCCACATATTGCACTTGATGCATTTCATCAGCGGTGGCTGTGCACAGCAAAAACAATGATATTGACGAGGCCCATCAGCTAGGGACAGGCAAATTGTTGAGGTGGGATCGTCTGTATCGCGCACGCCACATTTGCAACAGACGCACTGCATTTTGCTCCTCTTCCAAACGACAGCTAAGAGATGCGCGTATCACTTGCTAGATCCAATTGCACACTGAAAATATGAATGACAAAAACATAGAAGAAGCACGTTTTTATTTGGCGCTCCGAATCGACTTTGCTGGTCTTAAGCGATGAGTTTCCCAATACGATCGCTAAACTAAACGTTTAACCACATATTTTCAATTATATATTTTTCTTAATCTTAATCTGCTTTTCCCAGCAGAATCTGTCAGCCAGAAAAGGAAATGGATAATAAGAAAGTTGGTGAAATACCTATCGTTTCATCTATCGATATTAGCGGACGTGCATGCCATGAATATCAAGTGAATGGCAAAACAAACCAAGGAGCGTCAGTGGCATGGCGCCATAAACAAATTTTAAAAAAGAAAATCTATGCGATGTATTTACATCGTCAACTTTATCGATACTTGTGCGCTCTCTTATCGACTGTTATTGCACAACTCAGTTAAATTTGAATTTGGAACGGATTACAAATGTATTTCTCCCTAAAGAAAATACAAGCTATTTAATATATATAATAATTTTTATTAGTATTACTTTATAGTCTGTGCTTACTCTCGATCGCTTTGATATATTATTATTAATTAAATACAATAGTTGGTATGGCTAATGCGTAATTTTTCTTGTATATTGCTGACTATTGCGTTGCACAAACGAAAGTGTTCATTGCAAATCTTACAGATTTTGACTATGTATGTATATATGCAGATATATATGTATGTATGTTTATATGTATACTAATTATCATCGATTATAGTTATATAGATGCGTTAAAGCTATTCCTACGATATACATACACGAAATTGATCTGCTGAAATGCTTCACTGATACAACACTTGAAATACAAATGTACAAAAACTATTTACAGAGACTTAAACTAAAAACACAACCTAAGGGCTAACAATAAATATAACTTAAGTCGTGATCGTAATCGTAGTCGTAAACGTAGTTTAATATGCACTGATCGCATTATATATACATATGCATGCAGCCGTATATATATATATAATATATATATGTATGTATGTGTGAGGAGATCGTGGCAACGATCTATGGGTAGCTCTGTGCATTTTCTGAAAATATCACAATGCAAATCATATATCGAGTATCGATGCGTGCCATGCGGGATATGCCAATTCAGATAAGCCGTAAGGAACATTTGCCAGCTGCTAGCTGCCTGCTGCCTGCTGCCTGCTACCTGCTGACAGCCTGGAAGACTTTGTTAGCCTATTCGCTTGCTCGCTGGTCTGCTTAGGATCCATCGCTCGCCGACAGCTTAACGGCCTGCAGCATGACGTTTTTCAGTTCACGTGCCAAGTTACTGATGTGCACCACGGAGTCGACCATTTCCTGGACCGCACTGCCGCTGGGGAAGTGCGCCGCTGCCTTCTTCGACTTCAGGACGCACGTCTTCAGTGCATCCGAGAGGCCATTGGTGCAGTGGAGGATTTTCTCCCGCAGCGCCTCCTTGGAGATGTTGCGATGCACGTTGTCGCCAATGGTCACCAGATTGTGGGCACTCACGACCACAAACTTGCCATAGGCGATGAAATACTTTGGCGGTTGGTTCTTCTCGACGGTCTCCAAGAAGGAGTCGATGGCACGCAGTAGATTTCCCATGTGTGTGGAAATCTGTTGAGCATAGTAGCGCACCACCTTCTTGTCCTTGTCCGTCAGCTCGGGCGATCGGTTCGGCTGGGGCACACTGGCCGTGGGTGTGGTCGGCACCGTTGGCACATTGCCCATGGCCGTTGACTCGGCGATCTTCAGGGCGCAGTCGAATTGGGTCTTCATTCCGGCGGGTATGACGTCTCTCAGTGCCTGATTCTTCTTGGCGGCCGCATCCTTGGACTCGAAGGCCACATAGTCATAGTCCTCCAGCCATTCGGCACTACCACGCCCACCCGCAACGCTGCCCTCTCCACCGTTCTGGCTGCTGAGCTGCTGATCCGCCGGCAGCTGCCGCTTGAACAGCAGCGAGGCATTACCCTGGATGAAGCTGGTGGTGGAGCGCACATCCTCGGTGAGCGTCTGGGCGCAGGCCATCAGCTGATCCAGACTATCGGGCGGCCGACAGCCATGCTTGTCATCGCTACGCGCCAGCTGCTCCACTGACCAGCCGCCGTGGCCATCCAGCGCCTCCGAGGAGTCCTGGATCAGCTTGTTGGCATCGCGCAGGGCGCGCACCAACGGCCTGAGCTTCAAGGCCAAATTGCGATCCTCCGAGCTCTGGGCATTACCCAGAGCTCCCTCACCGAACTCGGCCAGATCGTGCAGAGCCGTGCGCAGACGCAGTGCAGCCAGCTTCAGTTCCATGCTGTGCTTCTCCAGCTGCGCGGGCGTGCGCCAATTGGGCACCACGAAGCTGAGCAGGCGTGTGATGGCCATCGTTGTCTGCGACTGCAGCTTGGCCAGCGTTTCCAGCGCCGAGTTCAGCTCCAGGGGCAACTCCTTCACGGAGCTCACAGGGCTGCCATTGCTGCCATGGCTCGCCTGCTCCTGCAGCGGCGGCAACGAGAACTCATAGCTGGCGCCGGCTAGCGGCCGTTGATGCGGGCGCACGGGTAGCGGATGACGGCGCGGTATATCGTAGTCGGGCATATTGGCCAGCGAGCTGCGATTCGAGCTGGAGAAACTCAGGGACAAGCTGTCGCTAGTGAGCAAAGACGAGGCCGAGCTGCTGGGCGTTAGCGTATGCTGCTGCTGCTGCTGCTGCTGCTGCTGGGATGCTGCGAACAGTGGACGTGGCACATCGTAGGACTCCTCCTCCACACTCTTCAGCGAATCGAAGCGTGCGGCCAGCGCCGATCCCGTCGTGGGTGTGCGCACGCCCACCACCCGACTGCCGTCGTAATTGAACTGCACAGGCGTCGCTGGCTTGGGTATGTCGTAAGTCTCGAACTCACTGCCATTGCCCATTGCACCGTTGCCCATCATCATGCCCAGATTCTGATAGATGCTCTGGTTGCTGTAGATCTGCTGAGGACTCGGATTGGGATTCGGTGAACGCGACGCTGCCCCACACAATGTACTAGGCGAACAATTGTAGATGTACTCATCCCCGTGCCGCTGTGGCGTTATGACCTGGACGGAGAGAGAGAGAGAGAGATTGAGAGAGGGGAATATTAGGATTGGTTTATGATATTGGAGCATATATTCCAACCATAAGTAACTAACGTCAAAAACATATATATACTAAATATATCTGCCTACATTAGAGGCGTGGCACAACGGCTAAACCTAGCTAGTTTTAGAACTGAAATTGCCTGATTTTATACCTAAATTAATATTTTCCCTGTAGAGAGTCTATGACCTGCCCTTGAGGGCGTGGCAAATTAGAAAATATTCATAATTAAATTATAGCCACTCCTAAAATTTAATATATATTTTATTTATCGATATATATATATATATATATATATATATATATATATATATATATATATATATATATATATAATATATATAAAATATAAAACTCATTCTTCATAATAATTTTTTAAATAAAATTTTAATCACTGTTGTGGTTTTGCTCAAAACAATAATTATACATTTATATGGAGCCCTCGAGTCCACCATATATTTGTGGCCATGCCTGTGGCTGAGTCAAAGCACGCAAAACATGCGACAGACGTCTGCCATGCCCACACGACCCGCCCTCTGAGCACGCCCATTACTACGACTACGGCTACGGCTGACTTATCGATTTTCACAATTGTTATTTTAAGCTGCCTTTGCAGTGCCCTTTTCATGAATGAAAATTTTTGTGGTTTAGTCTGGATGTCACACCTGTGCTGCTGCTGCGCTGCTGCTGCTGCTGCTTGTGCTGCTGCTGCTGCTGGAAGTCCAAAGACAATTATCACATTTTGTTAACAATCAAATGCCAATTAATAGACAATCAGCGGAAGCAAGTGGACAAAATTAAGAAAAACTTCACTGTTCAATGGCCGAAAGGCAACTGTGAAAGGAGCCCGCAGATGAAAATGCAACTTGGGCCAAAAATACTGGGAAATAATAACGCGCATGCGCAGAGCAGCCACAGGCAAATACTGGGTTCACAAATGTATCTCAGCTGCAGTTCAATGCCGTTCACTGTCAAGGTAAAACGAAGCGAATTGAACCCTGACCCTAAGTAAACACAGGGTATCTCCTCAGCTCTCTATATATATGAAAGAGGATCTGCAAGGGGTTTCGGGTTAGCGCCCTTCGGCCATATGTTCGATTCAAATGCCATAACTTTTTACAGCATATGCCAAATTCATCAATTGCAGTTGCTACTCCGCATAATGAGACAGGCATCAGGCATCAGGCAGCGCGACGCCACGCCCACTGCCAAAGCAGTAGGCAGCGCGTTGAATCGATTGCCAATTAGGTAAACCGTTAAGGCAGCCCAACCCCTGGGCGGCTACCTGAGGTCCACTTCAGCTGGCTTCAGCTGTTTGTTCAACTTTACCTTTGTCCGTGAAGTGTCAGTTGACGCGTAACACGAGTCAGCCAAAGGACATGCACAAGAGGCGATCCTTAGAGCAGCTGCCACACACACACACACACACACACACATATATATAGAACTCTTATCAAACGAATCGCGCTGATTGTCTTTGAAGTCGAAAATAACTGCAAATGGAACCAGTTCAGTCGGCCATTAGTCAAAGCTAACAATGGAACTATTCTTGGGCTTGGCCTGAACTAGTTCTGAAATGGCACACAAAGCACAGCAGGGAGGCGCGGCTTGTCTTCGAGGAGGAGCATTTTTACGTAATTTTTCATGCTGTTTTTCCAAAGCAATTTTCATGCTGTCTTTTCCTGTTTACCGTTTACCGTTTTGCTTTGTTTTTCCTTTTTAGCCTACTTTTGTTCTTTGCTGATGGATCTAGGTAGCCTTTTGAGAAATCTATATGTTTATGACACATTTGGGGCAATTTTTGAAATGACCAAAATGGCCGCCAGGGGGCGCAGCAATTTAATATATAATTGGCAATGCGCTGCTTTCGGCCATTGTTTTTATACCCTGAACTAACATGAAAATGGGAACTTGGGGTATATTAGTTATGTATGTAAGAGGCAGTAGCAGGTGAGGCAGAACCCTTAAGGTATATATATATAATAGGTGAGTATGAAGAGCTAAGTAGCCCATCTGTACGAATATAAATATTCCTGCATTAAGATTCTGTAATATTTCTCTTTAACTCATCAAATTTCCTTACGATCGATAACAATCGATATATTGATGAAATTTGCACTGAATAACCAGCCCTGAGCAGTCTTCAGGGTATCTTCTAGTCGTGCACGTCCACCTAGCGCACTTCTGCTTGTTTTTAATGGGATTTTGATAGTTGAAAGTTAAAATTCACAGCACGATCGCGGCGAGATTTCTTTCAGTTGTTGCTTTTATTGTAATTTTGATAGTTGGTTTTTGTTTTTTTTTTTGGGAAAATCTGGAATCTTTTGTAGCTGTCACAACACTCGTTCTATGGTTTGTTGTGTCTTATTGATGGGACTGTTGAAATTCAGTACGGTAGCTGTTCAAGATTTGTATCTTTGCAGCTCATTTGATGCATTTCAATGCTGCTGCTCACACCTGCACACGCACCTGGGCATGGCCCGTTCTTTGACAAACAAAATTTCAACATTTTCTCACGTACGAAAACACAATTCCAAATGCAAATTGTTGTCGAGCTGCAGGGCAGGGGATTGGAGATTGGCTAAGAGATGCCCGTAGGCTGTAGCCCATTTCTCCGCCTCTCTCTCTCTTCTCTTAATGATTTTGATTTTGTGGCGTCATGTTGAGCCACTTGGTCGCAAATCTTTCAAGTGGGCCTTGCCTTGCCTCGCTTAATTAATGGCTATTTATATTGAAGTGTGTGGATCAGCGAAGCTCATTAGGTCGTATCCCGTTAATGCCCGAGACTGGCACTTGTGACCTTGCCATAAATACGACTTGTGATATACGACATACCCTATATAGTATTTATATCGTAAGCGATTTCACAACATTGGCCAAAGCCATAGAGAATCCGCATTCTCCGGCCACAGCTTCCCATATGGCCAAACCTCTCCTTGCTGCTCTAACTTTGGTCATGCACAAATCTCGACAGAACCAAAGATGCTGCAAAACAACAACAATAAAGAGTTATTGTTGCCGCATTTGCTTCTGGCTGGCATTTTGTTGCCATTTTTGGGCATTGAAATAAAAATGACATGTTTTCCTCACACAAAACTCGAAAACTCTTTTTGGAGTTAGAGCCACAGGCAGAGCCAGCGCCAGAGCCAGAGCCAGAGCCAGAGACTCGACCGCATTGCCATAAATCTTGATGGCTCGTTGCACTCGCCGAGCTGGACGCAGTTTTATGGCCAGTGCGTGACCGCCTGCTCGCCTGGCTGGCTGCCTGCTCAGACTTATGTGGGCTCAAGGAACTTGAAATTGTCACACAATTTTTGGACCCGGCCTAACGGCGGAGAGAGAGCGCGCTCCAGCCAACTTTAGCAACGTCTCTGATTTGGCCAGGCCAACAATGAAGACTTAAGTATTTGTATTTGTTTGTTTTGTTGGCGAGTGTAGCAATTCGCTAATTTAAACTATACTACAAAGTTTGTTTAAGGCTTGTAAGACTGCATCTTCTATTTGCTACCTTATGCATCTCCTATCTCCTATCTCCTATCTCCTATCTCCTATCTCCTATCTCCTATCTCCTATCTCCTATCTCCTATCTCCTATCTCCTATCTCCTATCTCCTATCTCCTATCTCCTATCTCCTATCTCCTATCACCTATCTCCTATCTCCTATCTCCTATCTCCTATCACCTATCTCCTATCTCCTATCTCCTATCTTCTTCCTTCCATCTTTCATTTTGTATTTTTATATATTTTCATAAAATTCTACAGCGCTTAATTACTTGTCAAGGGTATTCAAGATTCGTTTTCTGACATTTACACAGCTTATCTGACTCAGTCTGAAATTTTGATTCGCTTTGGACTGTGTGGGATTTGGGTCTGTGTGGCAGGCAGACACTTGCAGCTTGCAGTTTGTGGTTTGCGGCTGCTGCCCAACAGTTGCGCAACAATTTTCAAAGACATTTCCGTTCTCAATTAAGTTAGGTTTTTGTATTTGTTTTTATTTTGGGGAATGCAGCTGATATGGCTAGACGCGACGGCACTTCAGATTATTGTATTTGGCTTGCTGCGCTTACACCTGTTGGCCTGGCTAAGTCTTTTGTTGGCCACGTTAAGTGTAGCGGCTCTAGCACTTAACTCGCCTCTCCGACAATTCTCAACTGCAGTGCGTAAACTTTTTGACGCTTTCAAGTGGAGTTTTTTTTTTTTTGTTCAATTTGAAGTTCGCTTTTTAGCGTGTGATTTTACCACTTGCATCTTGCTTGTGGTCGAATCAATAAAACCTAACAGCAGACAAGTCAAATCAACAAAAGCGGCATTTAATTTGGTTTTCGTACACCCTGTAGCCATTGAAAATGGTCGGCTAGGTATATTAGTTGTGAATGAGGACGCAGAGCTAAGCCTATCAGATTTTGAATAGATCGTGTTATGAACAGCTCTCACTTTCCAGATTTAATTATATTTCAAATAACAGAAACTTGGCCGGGTATCCGCTAGTCGGGCACTCCCTTACTTTCTTACTTATTTCTTTTTACAGCTACCACTTGAGAGGCACTTCTTCGGCTGGCCAGCTGTCCCCCGACTCGACTAGCTTTATGGCCAGCGGTGTGTGGAAATGTCGAGGTCTCGTCTCTTCATAGGAAAGGTTTCACCCATGCAAACGCAATCTGCCACAGCCGGTGGCAACGAATCGGTTGCAATTTGCAGTTGCAGCTTGGACAGACAAGAAATCAAAAGGCGGTTCAAGCCGAAGCAGATGGCAGGGAGAGCGGCGGGTGGACGGCTTGCTCCTCTGGCGCAGCGTTTATTTGAATTTGAATTTATGGTTTCACTTGCCAGAGTATGAATGAGAGAGACAGATGGAGGAGAGAGAGCGAGAGAGACAATGCAAGATTGATAGCTGCCGATAATGCGAGGAAATGTTTACGACTCTGTAATTTGGACTTTATTTTATTTGATTTGCTGCGCCAAGTGCGAAGAAAAGCGAAAGTCCAAGCAGCCAGAGCCCAGCTGTAGCTAGATATATACAGATATTTAAGTATATATCGAAAATGCAGATGGCAAAGTTCAAAGCTGAACGAATTCGTTGCATGTGGTGCTAATGATAATGGACAATTATGAATGCAGAGTGTTATGCAATCCATGGCTGCAGTCGAGGAGTGTGGTAGTAAGAGTAGGAGTGCTGCGGCGCGGATTGCTAAATGAAATTGAAAGGCCCGAACGAAACAATTGCCATGGCTGGGTAATGGTCGATTGAGTGGGTCAAATAGATGTCAGAGCTGTGAGATGGGACCGCTTGGGAGGAGAGCTGTGAAAGCCAAGAGAGCTTCTGAGCAGTGTCGTATGGATAAGAGTAGGTATTCAAATGGAAACTGAGATGGGTTGGAGGTAGGATGCACTGCTTAACAACCTGTAATACTGAGCATAAGACAGGGCTTAGCTCTTGGTTAGCGTATTAAATGTTCGGATAAATGAAAGCTAAGCTTGAATGATTTCATGATTGAAGGCAAAAATATATGACTCCAAAAGTGGAAGAGATTCGCAGCTAATTGCTCAGCTGAGAGCAGTTGCAGTTCATGAACTACTGGTTCAAGTAAAGATTCATTCAGATAAACGAACCAGTTCAAGTTCGATTTCTGGAACAAAGCTACAGATTTAAGTTTGAAAATTTACTTGAAGCTTAAGTTAGAGTATTCAATATTCGCCTAGATCCAACTGAACCTCAAGACAAGCAATCTAGGCTCAGTTATTGGTTTATATTTGCTTATAGCTGCCATTTATTAGCTAGCCGCTCTTCAGCTAATGCCCAGATGTCTGGCCAAGTGCAAATTATTCGTTTCCTTTAATTATGGCTATCGATTTGGTCAAATCGTAGAGAGCAGGACCGGGAGAGGGGGGCCCGATACGTAGAGGAGACTGAAGGAATCAGAGCAACTGCAAAGCAAATAAAACGCATGTCCAGCTGACAAATTGGCAAATTACGAGACGAATTCAAAAAAAAAAGAAGAAAACTCGAAGAGCGGAAACCCGTTGGACATGCAAACACACGCAGTCCAGCTGGCTGAGATGCTGTCGATGCAGTGCATCAGCCCCTTGTCCATGTCTCCTCCTCCTTCTGCGCCTTTGCAGTTGGGTCTTATTAATTGCACAATTACGACACGCAATTGACGTGCAGAGAGTGAACGATGGCCGGCCATAATGATGGAAAACCGGCGTAGTCCGAGAAATTACTTTCTTTCACTTTCCAGACGGATATCATAATTCACACAAGCAACAACAACAGCAGCAGCGGCAGCGGCAGCGGCAGCGACAGCGAAATTCAGTAGCCAAAAATAAATAAGCCAGACGTTGCAAAATGCAAAAATTTAAATTAAAAACGAAAAACGAAATACGAAAATGAAAACGAAAACAAAACGAAAATGAAATGAAATGAAATCAAATCAATTAGGAGCTGCCTCGGGGGGCCTCAAGGCAATGCAGACGAAGCGTTAAATTAAAAAAATTACAAGAATCTGAAGAGAAAAGAATCCAGATGAGAGCTATATGAAAAGTATTGTATACCCTAACAGAGATATGACTGAGCTTTGACGGAAGATCAGGAAAAGTCTCTAGCAAGCCGAACAATATACTTTGCTCATGTCTATATATAAAAGGCAAGACTTTCTTATATATTATCTGAGTTCTGTATAAGTTGTTATAGTCAGCCTTATTATAGCTACGAACTACGATGGGAACTCAGCTCATAGCAGATTCAGATTTCAGCAGAAGTTGCTCTTATCCTAGGAATATATGCAGTTTATGAGCTCAGAGACTTTCCACTGCATTCTTAACTTATATCATGAAATAATTACAATAAACTTAAATAGAGTATATAAGCCAAAACCTACCTTATTCGGTGATGCGTGCCACCATAGGCGTCCACCTCGGCCCTGGCCGCTCGATGAGGTTGAGTTGGAGTTGGTGGATTGTGTGTCCGCAGCTCCTGCACTGGCATTCAGCATTGAGCTATTCTCATAGATCTCCGCCGAGCAGA
This sequence comes from Drosophila fulvimacula, assembly GCA_035045555.1. Classification (NCBI taxonomy): domain Eukaryota; kingdom Metazoa; phylum Arthropoda; class Insecta; order Diptera; family Drosophilidae; genus Drosophila; species Drosophila fulvimacula. Next base: position 1,116,480 of record JAWNOX010000203.1, on the reverse strand, counting down.
TGGAACTGTTTAGAGTCGCTGTGCTGGCCGCCAGCGATGGAATTGGCGAACTGGCAGGCGACGGCGAAAAGCAGCCCGAATCGTAAGAGTTTAAGATGCGCAGACGATTGCCGGGACACAGACCCTGTAGAGAGAACAAAAACGAAGCTTAGTTAGAGTATTTCCCAGTCATGCACTCCCTCCCAACTTGGCTAGCTAATGGAATTCATGGCTGCCACTCATTGAATCCAATTGATTTCGATTGCCTTTTAATTAACTCCAATGCTGAGTGCATTCCTAATAAATAAAATATAGACACATATCATATATTATATATATATATATAGATATATCACATATCTGTAATAAATTGCAATTATTATTTTTTTAATTGCCTGTCGGATAGCATTAAAAATCAGCTCTCAGCGCTTTTTCACGCAATTCTTTTTGTCAATTTGGCTCGACATCTGTGAGAGACTTCTGACAGTTATAAACTATATACATACATAAGATAGATGTATATATATACTGTTCCCAGATCTTGTCAACATGTGTTTGCAGCTTATTTCAATTAAATTTTGGACGCCGACAACAAAAAGTTGCGCCAAAACAATTTATGCCACAAATTTTTTTGTAGTGTTAAAAAAATATTTTTCAAAACATTTTCATTTTTTTTTTAATTTTTTTTTTTTTTTTAAATTTATGCACAAAAACACTTTTGCTGTTGTTGTCGCCACTCAATTGGCTTGGTTATTTTTTTGGGTTAATTGTTTCCATTAAAAAGTGCGGCTACTTTTTAATTAACGGCAATTGGCCGACATCGAGTATCTATGTATATAGATACAGTATCTATGTATCTATGTATCTATGTATCTGTAGCCATGTATCTATTGCCTGTGTTTGGCGATTTTGATTTCCATTTTGATGTGTGTTTTGACACCAGACAACAGCAGCTTGAGTGCATTCGTAAGTGTATTCATGAGTGCTGCTGTGCGCCGTGCTCAGCCACAGCCCAATTGAGTTGTTAATTAACAATATAATAACAACAACAATGAAAGATCTGCCGCTGCTCGTTGCGCGCTGCAATTTTCCAAGCGACGTGCAAAAATGTTTTCTGGCTTTAATCAGTTTTTAATTTGGCCAATGGGAGTGTTTCTCTATTAACTGTAACTGTAGCTGTAGCTGTAGCTGTTGATTAGCTGGTATTTCGTCTAATCGTAGAGCAAAGCGCTTCAAGGTTGCCCCCAGACGGTACATGCGAGCAATGGGAGATCAGAGATTATGCGTAGTTTATAATGGGCAAATTAGTGGAGATTTGAGGGACGAACTGAAGCAACTTGTTGGAGTAATTTTGTTGGTTTGGCTTAGAGTTCGTATGCCAGATATGGAATGTACATGTATTATTCCCTTAGGGACAGGTTTTAGGTTTCTTTGATATGTAATATACATAATCTATATAAAATATTAAATAACATTGGAAAGCAGCTCTGTAGCCTCAAACCCAGCACAATTTCATTTGCCTTAAACCGAATCTTTGAATTATTTTATAGCAATGGATTGGATACTATATCTGAGGATAACTATCAGGAGCCTATAAAGCTATATGAATATATTATTTACTCTAGAGAGCTTAAGTCAACTTAAGAAAATCAGAATAAATGATACACCTAAATTTTTATTAAAATTTCATCAATTTATACCAATACTTATTTGTTTTAAAATAAATAATAACAAATATTTATAAAAAATAAATAAATAATAACACAAATTTATACAAAATAAATAAATAATAATATAATTTTTCTAAAAATCTCAAAATATTTTATTTTCATATAAAAATTCATGTTCATACCAAATTCCATTCTAAAAACATATTTCCTCTTCAGAACATGTTCCACATTTAATTCAACTCAGACAAATTTCAGAGTTAACAAACTGTGAAGCATTTCATTTCACTTCATTTCAATCAAGCGAACAGCATCGACCTATTTACACTGGGCTGCCTCAACTGCCGGACCTGCAACATGTCCAAATTATGTTGTACAGTGTGGTAATCGGGTCTCAAAGCATTATGTGGATTATTATTGCAGCTGCGGACACAATTAAAGTGGAAAAGTTGTAAATTTTGTATCCCGCATGCAACGAGGCGGGTGGCGGACACGTGCCCGGATGATGATGGGGATGCTGCTGCTGATATCGCATCATGCCGATGGGCAGCGAAGTCATGGAAACATTTTCAAAATTAAATTATAAATGCAAATTTGAACAGACTTTTTATGAGCAAAAAGTCATGCAAACTGAGTTCTGGCTCTGGCAGAATCTCAATTGTTTAATTATGGATGCCGAGCACAAATGGGCGTGGCTCGGCTGCCTTTTTTGGCAATTAGCAGTGCGAAAAGGAAACTGAAGAGAAGAGCAGCAACAGCAAAGCCAAGCAAATACGCTGGCTAAGACAACTCGCAAAAGGCGTTGCCCTTTAGACATTAATGGAGCTGCACTTGGAGTGAAAGAAAACGAGGAATGAGACTACACTGGAAGAAAATAAAAACAGTTTAATTGCTGTTTGAATTCAAAGTGAGAGGCAGGAATCGTGGAAAGCACTAAGAGGAAATCATGTAATGCTGTAAGCTCTTTAATATCATATATAACACAAATTATTACGCTTTTCTCTCAGTGTACACATTTAGAATTCTCTTCACAGAAGCCAACTCACCTGTCGGTTGCGCAGCAAGCATAGCCACCAGCCTTCGATGCCCTCGGTGTCCTGTTCGATGACTGTAAGGATGTCGCCCTTCTTGAAGGACAGCTCGTCGGGCATATCCGCATCATTATCATAAATGGCCTTGGCGTAAAGTTTCTGCAAATAAATCAAGCAAAACACAAAAACAAAGGCAACAATTAAAATCTGCTTCTCGAATGCTTATCACAATAAAGAAATTTGTATACCTCCTATATAATAATCATAATGAACTGCATTCGAGGCAAATACTTCTAAGAAGCCGCAAGAGAGGAGGCAGCAGTAGGACCAGAACAAGATTCAGGCCCAATTTCAATGGAATTTCAAAGACGTGAAACTTGGTCCAGTCGCTGACCGACCCCGACATTGACTTTTGCCTCCAACAAAAATCCAAACTAAACCAAAACATCATTCATAAGAACTCGTCTGTGGTTTCCACAGGTAACATATTTTAGCTCTTATTTCTTTTATTTTTTCTCTTTTTGCTGTTCCAAAACATAAATCCAAAAAAAAAAAAAAACAAAAAAAAATTGCACAAACTGCAAAACGAATTTTCGGGCAAAACTGAAAACAAAGCGAGTTCTTGTTGTTGTTGTTGTTGTAGTTGTTTCTCTGTTTTAGCTCAGGCCATGCGCTTCATTAGTTTACCTGGTATTTCAGGTCAGCGCACACACGGCCAACAGCTCGGGCAATCAATGCAGAAACACACGCCTTATTAACTTTGCTAAAAACACGCTTGCGGCATATTTGAGTAATTCAGTTTCTTAACACTTGAGATATGGCCAGAGATCGGCTATGATTATGATTAATATACGACATTAGCTATGAACGAAAATTTGTTCTAATGTATGCGTGCGTACACTTGGAGAAATCTTTTCAATTTTAAACATTTTAAGAAAAGTTAGAGACAGTCAGAAATATGAATACAGATTTGTGCTAAATATTCTATTTATACACTTGGAGGCAAGTAACACTTAAATTATATATGAAAAATTAATTATAATTAATATTAAAATTTTTCTATATTTATATATCCATTTCTGAGAATAACTATATACTTAAGCTCTTAGTTTACCAACACTGTTTTATCGAATAATAACAAAAAATAGATTTTTGATTTTAAATGATATTTAAACTCAATCAGCTACACTTTTCGCGCAGTGTAGCGCGCGCCCATTGCTGCACTCTCTGCTCTTGCCATAGACACGCTTAATAACGGTAAAGCGTTTGTTCCATTGTCATTCAGCCAAACAGTTGCATTCCAGCCAAACACACTTAAACTTCGCCTTTATTAATTTCTATAAAAAGCGTCTCTAAAGCAGTGCGCACGACTGTGCAGTGTACCTATGTGTGTGTACGACGTGTGTGTGTGCTTGGGCAAAGGTTTCTTCAATGAATGAACAGATATCTATCTATCTATATATATGTATGTGTGTGTGTGTGTGTGTCGGTCGCGGGTTAAGCGTGCTGCTTTTAATTTCGCCACCGCATCGAACAAAAATCCAAAGCGAACATTTCCAGAGCTCAAACCAAAGCCGACAAACCGTTGCCGTTAACTGCACTAGTACAACTTGTAGCCCCCGCTCCAGCTCTCTTTTATACTGTTTCTCTCTCTCTCACTCTCGGTGTTCCTCTCATTCGGTTCATTTAACCCTCGGCTCCTGGCTCATTTAATATGAGCTGCGGATATCGCATAGAAACACACACACACACACACACACACACACAGGAACGTATACAAAACGCCAGCGATTACAATATCGCGCGATGAATCGCCGTTGAACTTTCAACTCGGTTTGTGGTGTGAGTGCGGAACCCGTTTCAACAACAACTACTTGGACTGGGGCAATGCGCATTTTGTATATTCTACTTTTCAATTTGGAAAGCTGAAACCGTTCGAAATGTCAAAAAGAAAATGAGCTCACTTGAAGCACAGGGCAGCCCTAACCAACACTTGAGCACTGCGTTGTTCAAATAGTCAAGCCGCAAACACCAACCACAACAACACCAACAACAACAATACAAAAGCAAGCGGGCTCAAGAAATATTTGTTAATTTGCCTGCGACAAACGTAATCGATGAATTTGATAAGTGCGTGCGAGCGAGATGGCGAGATGGCGAGATGGCTAGATGGCGAGATGGCATCTCAAGCAGCTGCCAGGGCTGCAGACTTCTTGCAGTTTGCTTTGCTTTCTTCTTCGAACGCTTATTTTTAACACAGCGCTAATTGTATGAGCAAATATTTGTAGTTGGGCGTTTGTGGTATGCGGCTGTTGTTGTAGGCAAACAAATATCAAATATCGATATATTTCTGTTTGTCAGCGGTGACTTTAATTGGTTTGTTTAGCGCGTTCCACAACGGAACCACAAAATTGGAACTAGATGTGTGCTAAGCTGTTCACGGGAACTAGAAAGCTTGAAGAAATGCCTGAACAAATATTGTATAAGAGTTTCGATGAAAAGTCCTATAAATCGAATTTGCAAATTATGCATGCAAAACGCTGTCATAAATCTGCCAAAGTCTATATACAAATTTATTGAATAAACGTAATTTCTGCCTTTGGGCCATTTTGTGTTTGTTTTTCCTTCAAAGTGAAAGAGCTCCGCCGATTTATGGGGTTTAAAACGGCACGTATATGACCACAACAACAACAACAACAACAACGACGACGACTACAATGAGCATAAGAGCTTTAAGACAAAGTTCCAGTTCCACATAACTCTTATGTACGCAGATTTTATTTTTTTAAGACAAAGTTCCAGTTCCACATAACTCTTATGTACGCAGATTTTATTTTTTTCATTTGGCCAAAAGACAATAAAGCCAGACAACAAAAATCTTTATATATATATTTTGTTGAGTACAATTTTTTTGAGCTTGGCTGACTCAAAGGTTATTCACCATGTTGGCCATAAAGACAGACAATTTTTTTATTTTTTTTTTTTGGGGGGAGGCCTTTGTAGAAAGTCCGCCACATTTTATAAAGTATACGAACTGTTACTTTTTTGTCTTTACACTCCTCTGCAGAGCATGACCTTAACTAGCTGAATTGCCACAAAACCATAAATAACAAAATTCACATAGACAAAATCGAAAGATCAAGAGAATAAATCAAACAACAGAAGCCGCCGGCGACAGCGTCTTAATGAGCACTTAAAATTCGCAACCAAAATTTGTGTAAAGAAAAAAAGACAAAAATAAAATAATACAATATAAAAGAGTAAACAAAATGGCAAGGCAACAACTTTGTCGAAATTTACTCAACTTTTGATGAGCTTCAAGTTGAGTCCTCAACAATGACAATCTTTCACTTGAAGAGGAGCCCATTAACCGCATTAAGCCGCAGCAAATAAGAATCGTCTAGCCGGGCGCTATCGACGGCTGAATACCCGGCCAAGGTTCAGAAATTGTGCAGTGATTATGGGAAATCTGAAGAGGAAAACTTTGACTCTAAAACTTTTCTGATATACATATTTTTATCTGGACTATATATACTCCAAATATCACGAAACGATATACTCTTTTTACTTCTTCAGCGAGCATAAAAATAAATAAAAGTTAATGTATAAGCAATATATTTAAATATATAGCAAATTCTAGAGTCCATTACTGTCAATGATAACCTCTTGCCGAAAAATAAAACTGATAAAGCATGTAGTATATATATATATATATATATATATATATTCATATTTATATTTATATTTATTTATTTTTTCTTTTTTTGTCATTGCGTGACTGATAAAGTTTTTTGTTTTTCTTTACCTTTGCTTTTAATTAAAGCAATTTTGCAGGAGTTCTTTATGGAGCACTCTTATATATACACATATCTATATATATTTATATCTATATACATATATATATTTATCACTATTTTGCTTTCTTGAAGCATTTAGCTTAATTAGCAGAAATCAATTTTCTGTTTATTTTCTGCGTCATTTTTGTTTTTTTTTTTTTTCGGTTTGAGTCAACCTTTGGACATTGGCATTGACTAAGTGTAAGGTCTGATTAAGTAAACCTCGGGAGTTTAACCTGCTTAAGGTGTGTGGCAATAGCTTGACAAGCTAAAAATAAATAAAATTTTAGTCTTTTGGCAAGACGAGACACAAAATACACTTAAATTATAATTTAAGATAGTAAATATAGTATTATTTGAGAGATATATTAGAGTCTGATATGTAAGCTAGTCTCATCCACATATATAATAGGAATTTATATAACTTGGGATGTATAAAGGAATCACAATATCAGGAACTGCCCAAAGAGTAGCCAGGGAAATGAACTAGTTCACAGGTGAATGTGATTATAATGAATCAGTTTTCAAAGGGAGACATACCCTACATAAGAGTGTGGAAAGGGTAGATACTTTTCTCAAGATAACTGCAAATTGGAGTACAGCAAATATTTGAGTTATATCAAAACATATATATATCTAGATGTATATTTATGTAAACTTTTGTTCATTTTCTCAGTCCACTTGTCTGCAGCAATATAAAATAAACGCCATATGTTGCGTTGAACTGGTTTTATTGTTATTGTTGCTGTTGTTGAGTGCAAAAATAAACAAAATGTTTTGCGTCTTGACAGCTATAGCCTTTTCGGCGCATTTCGTCAAGTCGTGTGCAAAAAATGTGACAATAAAAGACTTGAAAGCAGGCCAACTCAGCCGAAACACGTTCCACAGTCACAGAGACACAGAGAGCAAAGAGTTTAACCAACTGTTAAACTTGATGCTAAAATGCGTTGACAACCGCTCGACATCAACTCCCACAATCGTCTAAGATGCACGCCGAACGCTTCACTGCGTCGTCGAGCGAGCGAGCGAGCGAGTCAACGAAAGTGCAACAGATACTCTGTTTCCGATGTGCCACGCCCATGGCGAACGCCTCTGGCTACATGTCAACCTCAATGAACAATGCGCAAGGGGAAATAACTGCAAGTGTCTGTTGAGCCATTTAACTGTAAATCAACTTTAATGGATGTGACTCGAGCGTAATCCACAGGGGGGGTGAGGGAGGTAGAGGTGGGGGCGTGGCGTCAGGAATGTGGTCGCATTATTGACCCTCGGGCTACGCGAGCTCAATTGAATTAAACTACAAAAATCATGGATTTACTTGAATAAAGTCTTGGCTTAGCGACAACTGACAGAAAATACACTGAGAAAAATATTATATAAAATATTATATAAATGATCTACTCTTAAACCAATTAAATAACTAAGTTAGCGAGCCGACTGACTGACTTCCTGATTGATCGCTTGACTTACCCGCAAACTGATTGTTAATCAATGAATGATGAACTGAACTAATACCGGCTTACTTCTGCGCAAGCTTGAGTTTTTCCTGCTCTTAATCCATAAATTGATCACATTTGCTTAAGTGTTCAATCACATTTAATTATAGACTTTAGCTCAGCTTAGTTAGACCGTTTAACTCGCAGTGCACTTAGCCGATTCTTATGAATAATAAATTGTTATACTGAAAGCCCTCATGGATTTCCTCTGAAACTGGCTGATTAACTATTTTAAGGGCAACTTTTTATTGAATTTATTTTTATTTTTATTTTTTATTTTTATTGTTAAATTGTTGGCATCCACGTTAAAGTGAGTCACAATAGCTGCGATAATCCCCCATTGCAAATTAACTGTTTGCTGTTATATTTAAGAACAAATAAACGATTTCACAAAAGTCTTGTTGACCTTCGCAAAAACAAAAAATAAATAAATAATAAAGAAATACAACAATTTCAAGTGAAATACGCAAAAGCGTTGCTAAATTACTTCCCCAACAACAACAGTAAAAATATACGAAAAAAACGAAGTTTTTTCCGCTCATGAATCAACTGCAAAAACTCAATTTAAAAGCGTAAAAAATTTGTGGTTTATTTTTGTTTTTTTTTTTTTGTTTTTTTAGGGAGTCTATTGCATTCCGAGTCTTAGCTAAAAACAGAAAACAGAACCGCCATAAAACTTTTTGAAAGCCAATAAACAAAAGATCAATCATTTGATAAAGAAACATGAACAAGCATTTAACAACAACAATAAAAGAAAACATAATCAACATGGGAATCATAAATGTCGCAGTCAAACACAAAATCCAAACATTTAGTGTTGCAAAGTGCCTCAAAGCGAATGCCAAAAGAATTTTGAAATAGAAAAGAAGTGAGAGTGCTCGTGCCGGAAGTGCCCGACTAATAGTATACCAATTCAAGATCGATTTTAATCGATTGGATATGAAAAACCTATCGATTATAATAAATACATTTTTAAAAATATGATATTGACTAAATGAACTTGTTCTAAGTTATGAATAGACGAACAGAGCTCGATCATTTCAACTTCTAAACCACATCACGCATCTATACATTATCTATAGTCAGCCACGCCTGTTACATCAATTGGAACCAAACCTGATATTCCCAATGGTCTCAGGGCATAGAAACATATAAATTAAAAAGCCATCTCTAGGAGCCATTTGAATACATTAAGAGAAAAAGTCGTAGGCGAGGCTTAGCTGTATCTTTCGATTCGCTGAGCCGTGTTATCTTTTAACTGTTGCTCAAATTCCAAACCATTCTTAGGCAACTCTTTCGCCGTCTAGCTACGTCATGAGTGGAATACCCCGGATGTGTCTATGAGTCATGCTGTAGGCATCAATTTGAAGCGTTGCCAACCAGTTTGTTTCGTCTCTCTGTGAACCGAAGATCGCTGACTGGCACCTTGAAACTGGCCGATGAGAGTCTGTTTAGGTTCGTTAGAAGTTCTGTGATGTATTACAAATGTCTTGTACTAGAGCTTATGTCCGAAGACCCACGCAAAAAGGTGGCGTCGTAAGCTGGGCTTAGGCAGCTCAGACATGTACTTGAGTGAAATGAAGGAAGCTGACAATTGAATAATGGTATAGAAAAGTGAAAAGAAGAAGCTGAACAGCTCAGTACACTAAACGAAATATTTGATTGACAGTATACTAATTATAACAAATAAGACAAACTATGAGATTTTACTTTAACAAAAACTCTAATCTGTTATCCTATTCCACTCTCTTATCCTAGCTAACGTCATCTTCTTTCTCTCAGTAATTTGGTATGCTGTAAACTACAGAGATGCATTTTAACTGCCCAATAGTCTGTTGTCTGTTGCCATAATTGTGAGCCTCGTCGAGTCTGAAGCTCTGACTCACAGCATCTGTGTAGTAGCCGAAGCCGCTTTAATGAAAATGGGCGCCCATTAAGGTGGCCCGAAGGCGTGCAAATTGACTCAGCCACTGACTGGAAACAGTATTGTTAACTTATCTGCCAGCAGCGAGAAGCAGAGCACAACTTGTATTCTGAAGCAGCAGTTTCGAGCTCGTTGTTGTTGGCTTTTTGTCAGTTTGTCATTTTGTCAGTTTGTCATGCCACAGCACATTTCCGGTGCGGGCCGTAAAGAAATGTTAAATGTAATGCACCTTATCGCGCCAACTGCTTGGCCAATTCGCAATTGTTACAAAAATATAGCAATGTGTACAGTGTCGGAGCTTTGCAATGCGAGCGTTACGTAATATATATTGAAATGTCGTATGTATATATATCTGAATATATCTGTGCCCTTTTTTCGCAAACTCAATGTCGGCTCAATAGCTTATGGGGCGTGGCAGCTGTAGGTGTTGGCTAATTAATATGTCAGACATTGTGTACTTTACATACAATTTACATTTATATTTAACAGCTGAGTCAGCAACTGTTGCTGCTGCTGTATTGAGTCTGTCCATGTTATCCTGAACGTGACATGATGTATGTCAAAACAAGTTGATCACAAATGCCGCACGCATGCAGCAACAACAACGACAGCAGAAAACTGCACAGATATAAAACAAGTTGGAGTGTTCGAGGCGGAAGTATACGACTAGGAGATACCCAGACCAATCTGATTGAGCAGATTGCAAACGATAATTTAAAAGTGGCATATGTTATCGATAAATTCGATACACCATAGCTATAGAGGGAGCTATTAGGAGCGTTATACCTTATTCTCTTATTTAGACAACCAGACTGTCTGAGCTAGATTCATTTCTCTATTAACCTGATCAAGTAATTCTGTCAGTTATATAGTCAGCAACAAAATCAATATACCCTCTTTACACATACCCATAGGGTTTAGGGCGCGAAACGCGTTTAAGCCGCTGATAAGCCCAAGACATAGACAAACCAAACCAAACAACTGAAGTTTGCGTGCTTGAAATTTGTCGTTTGTTGCTGTTGTTGCTGTTGTTGGCAATGTTAACATGCAGCAAAACGTGTAAAATGTTCATAAGGGGGCCAAGCCCATGCTGTGCAGTGTCTGCCCCACAACTTATCACAAACGTCTTATCAGCAGGCGCATTTGTCTATGCCAAAACGACGACGCCAAACGTCGGCGAGAAAGTCAGCCAAAGGCCAACTCAAGCCAACAGGTGTCTATGCAGGTATTTGCCTCATTATCTCACCTCAGTTACATTCAAATGAAAAGCCATTTTCATAGCTGCAAATGCTTTGAACTTTAGCCAGTGTTGTAAAATGCAAAACAGTGCGTTTTGGCAGTGCTGCCAACAATTTCATTAAAATTAATTGCAACCATTTATAGCGCTCTCAAATGGACTTTCACTAGGCGCCTTTGATAAGCCGAAAAAGTTGAATATAATCATAATAATAATATAAAATAATAAATTTAGTAGAGCAAGACCTAGGTGCACATGCTAAGACTCCAGCTTTAGCTTGTTATATGACTGAGTTCAGCAAGTCAACGATCTTAAACATGCTTTAAACGAGTCTGGCTTGACTTCTTGACTTTTATGGCTATTCACAATGCAATCCGAACTATTGCAACACTTTTCGCCTTACTTAACTATTATACAATCATAAAAGTTCACTTAAAGTTAATTTACACGAACTTTAACTATGGCAATTATTAATGCATGGCCTGTAAAGTGCTTTCAAGTCTTTATTAAATACCCTATAAATAGTTATGATTTTGCGGCTAAGCAGGTGTAACTAGCTAGTTAGTATCTGTTACTATCTCTTGTCGACTTAGTCTGAGTATATCTCAAATACTTTAAATTTTAAATATAGATGCATAAATTGTATTTGCTTGAATATATCGATAATTATATAATAGATTGATAGATCATTAAATTTTTGTACGTTTTTTTTACTTTATTTTGATTGTACAATTTCTATATACAATAATTGATACATTATTGATAATATACAATTTCGATAGTTATCGATTTTTTATTGAAATTTGATGTCTCCACGAAAATATGACCTGAAGTTTATCTAGAGCGAAGGTCCCCTAGCTTAACTCCTCTAGCAGGGTATCTGCAAGACTACTACTTTCAATTAACTATTTTCTCGCTCGACAGTTGTGCGCCTAATGAAAGGGAGCGCTGAAAGAATGATTTAATAGCCAAGACTCACATCGATGGCGACAAAACAAATCGCAGCGGAGCTGTGAATTGCCTTAACAACAACTGGCAAGCGATAAATATATATCAATATATATATATATATATATATATATATATATATATATATATATATATATATATATATATATATGTATGTATATCTAGATCAATAACTATATAGCTCAAGGCATGACACAGCTTTCAGCACGGCGCGTTCAATCAATTTCAATTGCGAGCTCTGGCGACAGGGAGGAAAGAGAAGACTCTTTCTCTTTTATTATTTCTTTTCCTTCGTTTGGTGGTTTTTCTTAATTTTCCAAATTGAAAACGCGCCGCACATTAATTCTAATCAATATCCAGGCACTTGGCACTAAAAAATAAGTGCCCAATAACCAGGGAGTGTGAGGGTGAGAGGCAGAGGGAGCGAAGCCATGGGACGCCACTTAATCAAACTAGGGTAAGCTGAAGGACAGCCAGTCCCACAGGAGGTATCAATATGGATAGGACTTTCGACTCGCTCGTAATTAATATTGGAGGAGACAGACGTAGCTGCTCTGGGCTATGATTAGATTTGAAGAAATATGTCCGTCTGTGTGCGCTGGCGATAAGTTAATCAGGGTCTAGTCTTATCTGGAGAGGTTCGTGCCTAAACGGCGACCTTCAATTCGAGTCCGATAAGCGGCGAATGTCGCTATGCTGTGCAGATGGCTCCATCAGCCGCGACGTGCGTGGTCCTGGCTGCAGGATGCGTGCCTCCGGCTGCTTTATTTATAGCTCTGCCGCTTTTCAATCAACGACAATCAAAGAACAAGAAACAACTTCTATTAATAACTGATTTGCAGCTGTGCGCCTGGGCACACTTTCTGTCCAGTTCTTCATTAATTGCGCACAGTCAAGGGCATGCTAATAGAGCCACTGCCTCGTCTCGTCTCGTCTCGTCTCGTGTTCTGCTGGTCATCTTCAATGTTTTCCGCTGTTTGCATTTTGAGATCTAAGCTCTTGCCACGCCCCTCGCCGCGTTCTATAACCGGCTTTTGCTCGAGAGACTGGCATTTGTAGCACATTCGTTTTAATCTCACCTGTGCCAGGCATGATGGATGCACCTGCACTGAATACCCTTTAATTATGGTGTACTTAATGTCAGCGAGTGTTTGCCTAGAGCAAGTCTCATCAAATTAGTTTTCTCCTCCATCGGGAATGCACTTGCTTTTTGCGCTCCAGCTCGCTCGCTCTCTCTCTCTCTCTCTCTCTCTCTCTCTCTCTCTCTCTCTCTCTCTCTCTCTCTCTCGTCTCACCTGGCTAGCTCGTGCTCAGGTGCAAACTAATTTATTTTCATTTTAGCATTCAACTTGTGCAAACAACCCAAATTTGTTTAACAGCTCCAGTTGTTTGTTAACAACGATAAACGATTGCCTTAGCCCCAAGGTTAAAGCCAGTTAAGGCGCGAGGGTTGCCTCAAAGGAAGCTTATGGCCCCACATAACAATTGAAGCTACATTATCAACTAATCAAGCAGCTGATTAAGCAATCAACATTTCACTAAATGAAGGCATAATAAAGAGCATGAAGATAAATTTGAGGAAAAATTATGAAGGGAGACTTTTTATAATTCTTTTACGGAATTTACGGATTTTCGAAAGTCAAGCTTTTATGGGGTACAGAGGCATCAGGTCACGATATTGAAATAATGCCTAATTTATTTCAATACAAATATTTTATTATTAATTATTTATTATTATTATATCATATTTGATTATAATTATTTTTTTCTATTATGGTATTTCTTTTTTTGTTTTATTTCTTTCATATACTTTTTTATCTTTATTTCATTATTTCTTATCTAATTATATTTTAATACTTCTCTTTTCCTTAAATCATATAATTCTTATCAATCTGTATAGTTTTATTATTATTTAAGACCATTTTTCCTGCACTCCTGTTTCAAATTCTTTAGAAATCTTATCTCAACTGCCAAAGCTTGTGATAACAGGGAATCACACAGAGCTACTGATGAACTCATTGTTGTGAAGTGTTATTGCTTTTCTCTTTTCTCTCCATACATATGTATATATATTTGCTGTTGGTGGAAAGCAAAACCTGGCCTGAGCAGCTGTTTAGAGCTATCGCACGAAGCTGCGATATCGCACTTGGGCAATAAATATAACTGGCACATCAAACGCTTAGGCGAAGGTGATAACCAATGCAAAATTGCGGAAACTCTGGCATGTGGCAAGTGGCAAGTGGCAGTGGCAGCTGCCTGGCTGAAAACGCGTCCAATTCAAGTGTTTTTCCTCTTCTTTTTGAGAGATAGCCAAGCAGATCCGTTACAATTTCCTGGGCGCAAACACGAAACGCCGTTTAACACGGCTGTCACAACAGCAGAAGAAGATGCAACCACGATACGAATGGGAATGGCAATGGCAATAGCTATGTCTATACGCCTATTGGCATGACCGATCCTAGACAGCTTTGGCTGGTAATGAGTTGTCAATGGCTTTATCGGCGCCTGTGCATCGGTTAGATAGATTGGCGTACATAAAGTCAGATAGTTTATGAGCTATGGCTACTAACCGATTTAATGTGAATGCGCCGTGAGACGGGCACATCGTAGTCGAGGTCCGCGTTGGTTGCGTTCGAGCTGCAGCAGGAGCCAGACATCGAGATGACGCTTTGTTTGTCCAGCATTTTGTATGGGATCGTAAATCGAGGCGGAGGATTCAATTGAAAGCTTTTTTCATGTTTCGATCAGTAGAGATACTCTAATATATATTTAATCCAGGACAATATAGTTCAAGTATCTCAACTCGCATGCACTTCACTTGTATCTTACTTATATCTCAGCACAATCAGCATATATTTTTAAATTTTTATAATTTTTTTTTTTTTTTTTTGAGACGGGGGCTTAGGTTTTTTATTTTGACTTTGAGTTTTTGTTTTTTCTACTTTTTTGTTTTTCGCAGAATCAGCTTTAAAATTCAAGTTTTGCACGGGGGCCACACGAAAGGCGGTGAACGATACGCTAATAAAAATCAATTCGCGCAGCTTTTTAAACAAAAGATGCCCCAACTACAACGACAACAACAATAACAACAGCGAATTATTTTTGCCGATTTTTAGCGATTTGATCGCTGCTTTCTTATTGTCGCGACTCACTAGCGTTTCTAATCGCCCGGAAGAAAACACAACTTTAACTTCACAGCGAAAACGTAAGAACAGACGAAATTTGACTCAGCATTGAGCGCTCAACACGTTCCGCTCGGCAGCAAGCAACAAAACATACTGAATAGCGGTTCAACGTGCGTTCGGCCGGTTGCCGTTTACCATCAATATTGTTGTGTGAATACTCTTACTCAATATACATGGACTTACTAAAGCAGTTTGCTGCTCAGAGCACACATCGACTTCGCTCTTCGATATACAAAAACCACCACAGCAATGAAATGCAAGAGTATACAGTTACTCATATAATCAAAAATATTTCTTTACGCTCTCTTGCTCGCTTGCTCTCTCGCTCTCTCGCTCTCAAGCAGCACACTTCGGCAAGCGTTCGGCTCGTTTGTGCGTGCGTTACTCACGTAAGCCGATTGCATGCGAAGACAATTCGTTTTGACTCGACATTTTCACTACTTTTTACACTGTAAAAACGTAGTAGCCAGTTACTACTATTTTTAATTCGCATGGCTGGAATGGGACAAAACGTAGCAGCATAGTTGAATACCCTTGAGTTCGATCAAATTGGAACAATTAAGTGGAACTTAGGTAACTCTAGCAACGTCTATATATCTCATTCTATTTGGGAGTAACTTCATACCACTTCTATCAGTTCACTGCCCCATCTGAAATATTTTCGGTTGGTTATATGAGAAACGAACCCATTAAATTTCACTCCGCTATCTATTGTAAGTGAATACGCTTCATATTCTATTCTATTATCTTTTATTATGTTCGCCATATCGAATGCAGACAGTTTATGAGCAAAAGATGATACCCA
Source organism: Drosophila fulvimacula (assembly GCA_035045555.1). Taxonomy (NCBI): domain Eukaryota; kingdom Metazoa; phylum Arthropoda; class Insecta; order Diptera; family Drosophilidae; genus Drosophila; species Drosophila fulvimacula. The sequence goes on along the minus strand of JAWNOX010000203.1, from coordinate 1,100,351 downwards.
AAAAATAACACGGCACATGGGACATGGGATATGGGACATGGAACATGCGACAGAGGGCGGCTATGGCTGCAGTAGCGCCTGCAGCTGTCCAAACAAATCGAGTGGAACAATTCAATTGGTCGCCTGCTCGCCTCGAGTTGCCGTGGGGCGTGAAGCTTTGTCGCCTGCACGGGAGAATGGGATAACTCTGCCAGCTACTCTGCATCCCGAGGGCCACTCATACGATTACCCTTTGGTAAGCTCACTCTCAGCCGAAGGTCAGGTCGACAGCCAACTCGTTGCACGACTCGTTCTACGTTTCCATTCCCATTCAGAAAAGCAGCACAAAGCAGAACCAGATTGGGAAGCGCGCACTGAGGTGCGGCTGCGGCTGCGGCTGCGGCTGGGGCTGGGGCTGGGGCTGCGGCTGCAGCTGTAGTCGGAGCCGGAGCAGTTGCAACTGTGAAGTTGAAAGTGACATTTGACATGATTTGCATGCCAAGTGCCACGCCCACGTCACTCAAGCTGACACCCAAAGTGAGTTGAGTTAGGATCGCTCCAAGCAGACAGACCCGCAGCGCTCGACACTCGTTGAGTTTTTATGGTCGCTTTCAGCTTGAATTTGATTGAATTTCATTTGATTCGAAGCAGCCGTTGATCGGGCTTTCTATCAATTAACTTTATTAGCCAGGTCAAGTTCTTATCGCAATCGTTAATTTGTTTGTTAACCACGTCATTTCCGTTGCGTGGGTTGCCAGGTATTCCAGACACTCTCCACCCCTCTCTCTCTCTCTCTGTCTCTCTCTCTCTCTGTCTCTCTCTCTCTCTCTCTCTCTCTCTGCCTACTCTACACTCATCTGTGGTATGCGCATTATCCTGCTTAAAGGCCATTACCATTTTGGCCATTGTCTGTTTCGGCAACAATAACAGCATGTCGTCCTTTTGTCCCAGTCACGCTCAGCCTCTGGCTGTCTCCATGCACAACTTTTCCATGTCATTTGCTTTTCATTTCCATTTTCCAATGCCGTTTTCAAACAACAATTAAATGCCTCTGCCCGCCCGCATTCCAGGGAATTAGCCGCCAGAGAAGGGTCAAGCACAGTTATTGAGGGTGGCAAAGGCAGGCAGCCAGCCAGCCAGCCAGCTGACCACTAACTGAGACTCCCTAATTGCCTAGTCAGAGTTTCATTTCCGAAAGCATCTGCTTGAGCTCCACCCACGCCTTATATGTTTATGATTTACCACAGTTTTGGGCATTTTAAATATGTAAATGAGACAGCTTCATCTAGGTCTCCCTCTCTCTCTCTGTCTGTCTCTGCAACACCTCATAACAAGCTAAAAATGTTTTGTTGTTTGCAATTTGGAAGCTGAATAAATAATATATGTTAATGCGACCACGCATCACGCTTCATAAATATGCCCAGCTCTGCCCCTCTCCCTCTCCCTCTCTCTCTCTCTCTCTGTCTGCTCTGCATTCACCAGCAAAATTTATATAAACATCTTTTTGACATTCCATTGCTTACACAATATACACAATTTGTAGGCGTCGCAGCTTTTATCTAAAGCATTTCATTCTCGTTCTGGCACCTGCTTGGCGCAGGTATAAAAAACCACAACAAATTTGATTGCCAAACAAATTTCAGCAGCTCCAGCCCCAATCACAGCTCCCCCCACATCTATGCCCACTTTTCAATATCGCAATCAGCATTTGGCATTTGTTCCCTCTTAATTGAGCAATTTGTATGACCATTCGCTGTAGCATTGTGTTATGTGAGCAACCCTCCGGGACAATGGCACCCCAAGCGAAAAACTCTCCCTAGGGTTGTGTCTAACAATGTCCATAGAGAGTGCTGAATAGCATCTGTACAGTTGTTATTATACTAGCTCAGACTAAGGAGCTCTATTTAATTTAGAACTGCATTTTCCCTTATTTTACAACCCTCGATTGGTGATGAATGAATATAAAATAGATTTGCAGGCATTTCCCAACTATTCAAAAAGAAATTAGATTGGAGTCTGGGTCCGTCACAAATCTGTCGGTCAATCAATCAATCAATATAGAGAGATTTACTCAAATAATATTTCTGACCAACTCATGCGTCATAGAGTTTGCGCTATTCATCAATCTGATATCAATCAATCAATCAGCTTAAATATTTACTGTGGAAAACTAGGCGTGCTAAGTCATATGATTCGAGCAGTGCATTGATTATCAATCAGTCAGCGCTTCAGTTAGTCAATCACTACATCTATCAATCAGTCTGGGCAAGCGTACTATTATTATGAGCCTATATACTTTAGGCTACTTTAAAAACCAATGCAATTGATGTGGAAATCAGTAAGTGAATCAATCAAATTAAAACTACAACTAATTGCCTTTGATTATTATTCAGTCACTTAGTCAACCAATCAAGCAGTCAATCATTTAGTCAAGATGCGCAGTTAAACCAGTGATAACTACATAGATTTGCAACCCAAATAAAGTAACTCTTACGTCTCATCCCGACCAGAGTGTATCAATCAAAATCAATCAGTACAACTCCTAGACCCTCCTGTTAACTGTGTTACCTGTTGGCTAGGTAGGTCATAATAAAACGAGTATTTCCTGTTGCACTTAGATAACTCGCATTCGTATGAAAACCAGACCAATTCAACTTAACGTAATTCCCACAGGCATTGAGTGCATTCAATCAAGGAGTGTCAAGCCGCTGCGCTCGCTCCACTCCTTATCCGGCGAGCGGGCATCAGCCGAAAGGCCAACACTCGAGGTTGACTTTCATTAAGATGCCCATCTTAATTGCGCCCACAGCTGCGCCGACAGCCAGACGATCCTTTCGACTTTCCAAAGCCCCATGTCAGCCGCATCTCTATTGTTTTACGGCCGCAAGTGCCAAAAGGGATGCGAGTGGAGTGGAGTGGAGTGGAGTGGAGGGGGCGGCCAGCCAGTCCCCTGATAATTGATGAATTTATGGCACAACATGAAATACACCAACTTTTTTTCGACTATTGCCACATCACTTTTACTGATTGCAACTGCTGCTGCCGTTGCTTATCACGCGCTGCTGCGCTGATGAAGTGCAGCCAGGCGTTTGCCTGTTTCTCTAATTGGACTGGCACGGGCACGGGTCTCCCACTCTCCCAGTCTCTCGCTCTCTCCAACAAAACGCCACTTGCCGGCTGAGTTAATAGATTCTTGGAACTACAAAATGCATTTTGTTCTCTTCTCCATCTCCATCTCCATCTTCATCTGCTTCTTCTTTTTTGGGCTGCTCGCCTCATTTCCAATCTGTGCTCATTGCGCTTTGTTTCCGACATTCGACTCTTGATGATGTTCGGCTGGCTACTTTTGGGATGCGATTGCTTTGGCGCTTTCATTGGCTCAACTTGGCTCATTGTTGTTGTAGCTCCGATTTAGCATTGTTTGCGTATAGGCACGTTCTGCATATTTTATGAAGCACGCAGCGCCCCATAAGCCCCCCAAAAGCATTGTCCAGATATGAAAATAGCAGCTAATTAACGCCAACATTTTTGCTCCTGAAGTGTTGATTTAGCCCATAATGAATAGTGCAAAACAACTCGAAGAAAACTTCTAAAGATGCGATATAGACAATTGAATCGATACATGAAATAGCAATAGATGAGGATTTTGGCTCAGTTTATCGCTTCATATTGAGAGGCAGGAAAAGTTCTAAAGATGTGCTGCAGATCGTAGATTTGAAATAGGGAAATACATTTTGAAGATATGAGATCTAAAGGAAGTGAGACTTGTAAGTAAGTTATAGAATAATATTCGATTCATATTGAATATATTAAATATAATTAATAAACATATAAGTATTGAAGATCTTAGAGAGAAGGAAGCAAAACTGTTAGATATATATGATATTAATAATGGAAAAGAATATGTGTGAACATATGTGCACACATATATTATATGTTGGTATTCGCTATAGATAATTGACATAAAATATGCCACAAAAGAATTTGGGCTTTACTAATGTATACATATAAGAAAGGAAATTATATTATATAAGCAAGCAAGGAAAGATTAGAAAAATAAAGGGAAAACTTTGCTATATACTGCTATACTATACTTTACTATGCTCTACTATACTATAGACAAACACATCTATAGCTTAGCCATTAACATCAAACTCAATTCAACCTCTCCGTCTAAACTCTTAGGTATACGTTTTTCTTCCCCAATTTCCTATGAGTTGATATTTTCAGCTTCCTCCAATTGAAAATTTTCCTTAAGCCATTTTTCTCCAACTCAATATGCTCTGATTTCCACCACAACTTTTCAATTATTCAACTGCTTCAATGGGCCATCATTAACTCTTACTCCCACTCCCACTGCCAATGCCACCCATTAGTCCTTTACAACTTTAGCCTCCACACAGCTACTGCTCCAACTCAATGGCTTAATTGCCAGCCTTGCGCAGCGCAGACAATTTAGGAATATTATTAATGATTGTTTGTTGCCAAACGAAACGTCAAAGAGCAAACGACTTCATCATTGCCAACTGGGGGAGCTGGAAACCCTGAAACACTGAAAGACTGAAAGTCTGAGATACTTGAAATAAAGTCAAAGATTTGCGGGCAAAGTCTGTCGGCGAATTTCACACATTGTGCAAGGCCTAAAAATATCCACACAAACATATGTAGAACAGAGCGATATATATATATATACATGGGAGAGTAAATATTATGAGGCCTGAGCAAATGGTTGGCAGCTGCGGCGCCTTTGACAATTTGCCGCCTCGCCTCGTTCTAATCTATGTAGCGATGGCGATGGCGTAGACTGAGGCTGTGGCTATGGCTATGGCTATGGCTATGGCTCCTAATCCGTAGCTGTTCCTGACGCGATCTGCAACCAGTTGCCACCCAGCGATAATAACAAACAATTTGTTTGTTTTCCACAAAAACAGAAATGTAGCAAAGGCCGGAGACGGGCAGACTGCGTTTTGCTCGTGTTTGCATAATTCATGAGATCGGCTGCAGTTGCAGTTGCACCCACATGTGGCATGGGGCATGGGCCTGCGGCAACTCCTTCAGCGTAGATCATGCTTGCCACAGCCATTCATTACAAGCACATTGCAAATTGAGATACAAAACTTCGCAGCCAAAAACAAATGCCACGACATAAACAAAAGAGTCGAGAGCTGAAGCTGAGCTGACTGTGTGCGGGGGAGTCTGCTTCGATAGCGCTGCCAACGAAGCATCCCAGCTCCAGCTGAAAATAAGAATTGAATTTCAATTTGCTGACTTGGCAGATTTTCGCTGGGACCGGGCTGGCTGCCAACTCGTATATCAATGAAGCAAACTGGAAGTGCCTGAGACCACTGAAGTGAAGGCAGCCTGAAAAGAACTTTATAAACATCTAAAGTTTCCCTTAAGTGCGTTTGAGGAGACAGCTCTATGTAGGGATGGAGCTAACAAGGAAAGAGATATAGTAGAAAGACCCAAACGGCTTAGGAACTATAAGTCAATTATAAAGGCAGTTCAAGGGATATATATAATATAACTTTTAGTTATATTTGTCATAATAGAATATATATATAGGAAAGAGACAGAGCCTAAAATGTTTGGGGATTATAAGCTAGAGGAAAATCGTATATCAAGTTAATAGCTTCTCTGAGTCATGGCCTTAAAGGCAAACCAACTTCCTAATCATAAGATTGTCATAAACTGCTAAAGTTTCTTTGAGTTGCTTGGAGAACATAGCTTGAACTAGGAAATAAAATTTTATGAGCTTACAAAGACAAAGTGTTCACTCTACTTCCGACCCAAGCTGCCTCAACGAGCTCTCTCTGAGATGCACCTTTTATCTAATAGATATTTTTTAGGATCTTTCTTCATATCTATTTTACTACTCTAGTACCTCTATCAATAGCTACGCTTTTTACCTAATAAATCTCTTTAAAGAACAGTTAAATTTTCAGAAACATTTATAGCTCTGCTGACTCATGCGTCGAACTGTCCGTTAGGCATTCAAAAACTCCATCGACTCTCGAGCACTTTAAAAGAGTTTCAAATGCTGTCAGGGATGACATGAAAGTTTTTTGTTTTCCATTGTTTTATGAGTGCAATCGACACTCGCCACGCAACGCCATATATATGTATTGGCCAAGAATGCAATCTGCAGCTAAGAGTATCTGTTGTTTCTGCAAGCAAAAACAAAATACAAAACAAAACAGAAATGAGCTGGAAGAGGTCCGCAAAGAATCACAAACTATGAAAATTCCTAGAAAAGACACTCGACTTGGTGGCAGCGCTGCGAGTATCCCTAAATGACTACAGGAATGCACAGTAAACACTCAACTCAATGACCCGACCATAAAAGTTGTTTGCTGTTAGAGACGAGACGCGATGAGATGAGATGATAGGAGAGGAGACGAGAGGAGAGGAGAGGAGAGGAGGGGAGAGGAGTCGCGTCGTCTTTTCGAATTGGGTTAAACAATTTTCCTCACAGCGGAAAGTACAAAGTGTTGAAATCAGCATACGGTTGCAATGTGTGCTCTTCGGGACAGTCGGACACTCGGACAAACGGTCACTCGGACATTCATTCAACATGCACTTTACACATTCATTCATGAGCTGAATTGTGGTCAGTTGGCGACTGGTCTGAGGCCTGCTCTATCTGTCTCTCTGTCTCTCTGTCTCTCTGCATCTCCGTCTGCCTGTCTGTCTTGTCCCGTTTCATCAATGAAACTTTATGACTAACCAGAATCAAGTCACAGTCACAGTCACAGCAGAGCCAGCACAACAAAAGATTCGGTTACAAATCGAGCAACGACTTTGACTTTGCGGTAATTGCAGTCGGCGCTGCAGGAGGCACAATAAGCAGCCCAGAATAAACATTCTTGAGCTACTGTTACGCGGCAGCCAAGAGACGACGACGACGGAGACAACTTCATCAGATGCGCTCATAATGTGTGCATAAGTCGGGTATCGAGTGTCGCCTGCTGGCCCAAAATGCTCGCTCGCTATCGAAAGTTGTTTTTCGTGTCCACCAGATACAAGATACAATTGTAGCAAGTTGGCTTGCTGCCTGGCTGCCTGGCTGGCTGCCCGCTTGCGTCACAATTGCTGGCATTCTTGAGAAAGTGTTGCAAGCACTTCAAGTGACAACCACAAACAATGCAGGCAGATACAGCACCTACAGATACAGCCAAAGATACAGATGCAGATACAGATACAGATACAGTGCTTACAATTGCCGCCAACAACTCACTTCTCTTCGCTTAGTTTATTTTCTTTTCGATTCTTCTCTTTATCTTTATCAATTGTGCGTGGCCGACACTTTTGCCGCGTAATTGCAATCAATGCGCTTTGTTTTTGCCTGCATTGCGAGTTGACAGCCGAGAGTCGAGATGCAAAGCATTCGCCTGGGCTCCATGACTCAGACGTGGCGTTACGAGCTCGACTTGTAGCTGTGGGGACCCCAGCGTGGATCATCCAGGATGCTGTCTAGATGCCTGGGAACCAGCGTAAATTGAAAACCAGTCGCTTAACAGATTGCCTGCCTTGTAGATGAGGCATTCAGATAATGATAGAACATTCATAAGATCGAACATTCTGTGCTACAGATGCTACAGATGCAATGGCCTTGCGGGTGTCCATCACATGACAGGCAGTGGAGTTCGATTGAGCTGAGCATAAAGTCTGAGCATGAAGGTCTATTGCTAGACTTAGCATGAGGAGCATAGAGGATGAGAGGAAAAGGATTTTCAAATACAAAATTCCCTTGATAACTATATGATATTAGTGAGATCTTGGTCGAGCGTAAGAAACTTTTTCACTGATCTATAAATAATATTATAAAATGATCTTCATCATGGAAGACAGCGAGAATTTTGTTAAGAGAATATCACAAATTCCTATAGCACGATCTATTTAATCAGTAATTTCTATAGCGGCTTTACCATATACATATATAGTAGATCCTGAAGGCACAAAGAGATTTCCCATTAATTAGCTGAACGATAATTGGTGTTATAAATAATTTATATTATCGATATATCGAATACATTTATTACTGATCGATAATTAATTGTAGTAAGAAAAGAAATCAGAATTTGGATTAAATTCCACATTTTGCAAAATGAAAGTAGCTTTTTCATCCAAAAAACTTTAGCTAATGATATAGAGAACCCACCCAGTACACCAGTAGGAACTTTCAACAAGTTAACTTCCTTAACTGACTAGTGACATACAGAAGTATAGTTAGTTATATACTCATGGCATAGACTTGTTGTTTGCTAAGACTTATCAAGCATATATGCTTCATAGCTTTACAGTTATTTACCTTTGGGCATGACACATTTCCTGCCACAATCAGAAAACAGCTCGAAGAAGCTTTCGCACTTGCTTCCAGATACTCAAGTTTTACCTCTACTCTTACTAGATCGACGACCTAAGACAATGATTTAAATTGATAATTTGGAGCGCCAATTGAGTCAGCTCAGTTGCGCATGGACAATTGGATATAATCGGAATAAATCGATTACAATTGGAGTAAACAATGTTCCCATTGACGTCAAAGCTACGAATTTCGTGGGCCGGAAGTTCTCGTGACGCGCTGCGTGACGCTGACTAAGCCAAATAATGAACACTATCACACCCACACTACATCTTATCGAACACTATCAGCTATTGCAGACATAACGGGGCCAATTGATTACGTTATTGACATCAAGGTTGTCGACAGAGCAACATCAGCCAGAGCTGCCTGCTGATGGGAGCCAAGCCATCAACTAAATAAATCAATCAGCTGCTGCCATCAGCGGCCACATTTTCATTTTCATTTTCTTTTTCCATTTTCATCTATCTAGTTGCTGATGTATCTATGAGTTTCCAACTCACGTAGCATTTATGATTGATTTGTTTATATTTTTAGCCGAGAAACTGGTAAACAAGTCTAATATCTGAGCGTCATATAAATACAATCATTTACATATAATATATATATATATATGTACATAGCCCATGGTCTATTTATACAGATTGCACAACGTACAAATTCCACGAAAAGTTAAAGTTTACTTCACTATATATAACTATATATTTTTGCATAACTATGAACATATATATACATATTCATATCTTATCACGCGGCTCACAGCCGACGCTTATAGCAAATAATGCCCACCTATGTATACGATTCGCATTATATAAAATAATCAGGCAGAAATGCGAAATAAACAGAAAAGGTTAATGCAAAAGCTCTGATAAGATTAGAGATATGTATATATGTGTTCGTTTACAGTTATATATAATTTTACGTTTAGAGCGGAAAATCCATCTAGTCTGTGGCCCACTCTCAGCTCATAAATTTACAGCCAAGAATTCCACAAAATACATAAATAAAATCATAAACTGTCAAGTTGGCAAAAACAAATCAAGTAAGAACGTTGAAGTCGAGCAGGACCGACTGCATGATACACGTTCATGAGAAATTCAGGAGTTATCGAAAACAAATTCCAAATTCCAAGTCGAAAGCTATATAGATAGATAGATAGATAAATAGGTAGCTATAGAATATTGAAATTTGCCACGCCCTTAATGGGCGTACTATGAGCATCCTTCATAAGACAATGGGTATCCGGAAACTAAATTTCAAGTCTTTAGCTTCCAGTAAAGTAAACAAAAGCAGAGCAAGGCAAAACCAATATACCCCTATCACCTGTTGAACGGGCATCACGTGCTGTCTGCTGTCCAGCACTCTTGAGCAAATACCTATATCGCGAAATTAAGAAACAAACACAAATACTTGATATGTGAAGTTTTCAAGTGGCTTCATAAATATTTCTCTGGAATTCATACTAAAGATAAGCTTGCTAAATAAAATGTTTTTACAAACGTTCAGGCAACAGTTAAGGAGGGTGTTTTGATTTGAGGCTCTATGAGGTGAACTCTAACTGAATCATCATTCTATATATCAACTCTACAACTAAGGACATACAGATTAGTAGCACCCATGGCTTATTTTAGTCCACAGCAATTGGTACTTGCTCGAGATCAGATGTTGACACAGATTCAGACAGATAATGGCGAAAGATAAATATTATTACTCTGATATCATTTGCTCATCAGCCAAATGAGGTTACTCAGACAAATGATATGCAATATAAAGTATCACAAATTATAATAATACACAAAGCTACTCCGAGTTTATATGGCTCATAAATATGGGATTATTGGATAAACGCATGGTAGACAGGCATTTCAGAGAGCTGAAAACGTTTGCCTTTGGTGCGATCAACTCAATAGATATTTAAGCCAACAACAATAAACAAATCTCGCCCAGCTCGAGGCTGTAATAATCAAATCAAAATTTAAGCTAATTGGTTAATAAAAACTTTTACACGATTATCGATGGCAGACCAGAAAACCCCAGCCAGGCCAACACTATGTCAATTTCCTTCATCTTTGAGATGCTGTGAATTCGGGGTATATTGGCTCAATGGGCTTTATGAAAGCAAGGCAAACTATAAGCTGAGTGGATTCGATTCACATTTGGATTGAAATAGCAGCTGTTCACAGTGCTCAGGGTATCTCCTAGTCGAGCACTGCCGCCTATTACACTCTTACTTGTTGGTTGCTGTCTTTACCAATTTGTCTACGAGCCCAAATCACTGGATGCCTGTTGAAATTGTTGGCGATAAATCAACGAAATACGGCGCCCGCCCGCGCCCATTGCGTAAATCAAAAATTTATGTTTAGATTTTTTGAAAACTGGAAAATATATATAAATGAAAAGTTTATGGATAGAAATCTTTTGATTGTGTACAAATTTGATGCCCCTGCCTTGATTTATAAGGTCAACGCGAGCATCGGAAATAAACGCGAACTACAAATTCGATGAGACACAGCCCAAAAAATAGAAAAACGGGGGCCCGGGGCCGAAACGTGGGCGCCCCTAAACCAAAAAAATATCCAAAATGTGAAAAAAAAATCTCGATTGAAATCATTAGCGCAGCCAGCTGACATCTTTTCGGATTTATGGGTCAGTTGTGCTATACAAGAATTTTGCCTAAATGCGGCGCTTCATCTGCATCATAATGTTAAGTGTTATTGGACAAAGGTGGCAACCCTGCAAGCAGATTAAAGTGGCGCACACGAAACATAAATCTATTGATACTAATGCTAATATATAAAGGTGATGCTAAACATATAAAGGTGGCAACCCTACATTGTGGCCAAAATGAAGCACTTGATCTCAGAGCTATCAATCTGACATCTTTTCAACGACAACTCTGCATAATGTTTATAACAATTTATAATGATATTCACAACAGTTGGCAACCCTACATATTGAACACAATGGAGCAGAGAATGTTAGAGCTATAAATCTGGCATCTTCTCGACAACAACTCTATATAATCTGCATAAGAACGCGTTATGATGATAAACAAAGGGTGACAACTCTGGTCGACGATCAAAGTGGAACAGATGAAACTCAGCTATAAATCAGTTTCAACAACTCTATATAATCTACATAACAGGCATTACCTAATGATACGCATACGAGGTGACAACCCTGGTCGCCGATCAAAGCGCAGTGTCGACTGCTGCCATAAATCTGTTTCTCTTTCTGTTTGTCGCATCTACTATAATTTAACAGCAATTTATTAAATGCCCCCATCAAGCTTAATCTGCACTGGAAAATCTCGGGGCAACTGCATAAATTAATTAGCCGAAAAAAGCTAAGAAAAAAGCGTTGCAAGAATGCGTGAGATATTTTTGTGGAGCAGCCAGGCGGCCCGCTGCCTGCTGCCTGCTGCTTGCCCCAACAATTTGCCAAGCGCCCAAGTATCTTGCGGATGCATCTCTATATATACTATATACTATATAGTATATAGTATAGCTGTACCTTTGGCTGCTGCATCTGCATCCAGCATCTGCGACGCTTGACAGCGCTGATTAGCGCATTCAGCGGTAGCTCGTCAGCTAAATTTATGGTCGACGTCGACGTCGTCGGCTGGAAAAACATTTCCCAAAATGCAATTGAAATTATGTAATCAAATCGTGTTTTGGACAACAAACACGCAGAGAGAGAGAGAGAGAGAGCAGGAAATTTAAGGAAAGAATTCTTGAATGTGCCACACGTAATCAACATCAAAATTTGGTCACAAGAATTTCACATGACGTGAGGAAAATTTCGTTTTTCCTCTAGCGAGTGCCGGCAGGTAACTTAACGAAATTAAGGAATTAACAACACGTACAAATAAATTCTTCAGTTCATGCTGTGCATTTCCACTTGCTTTCGCCGCTTGCATTCTCCAAGATGCATTTTCACTCGTCTTTTATGTTTCTTTTCTTTTCTTTTCTTTTCTGTCTTTGGACTTTATGCAAATTTTCACAGCCAGCGCTCATAATTTTCCCTGCGACAGCAAAATATGTTGGCGCCAGCCAGGCAGTCGGAGAGCTTCGCTGTCTTCCATTAGCGCCACACTTTGAAGAGCGAGAGAGGGGGCGTGGTCAAGAGGCAAATCTGCTTACATGCATTTCAATTTATGACCCCGAAATGTTTTGCCATGCACAATATTTCAGTCTGAAGTGGATTTTGAATTATTTGCCATGGACTTCCACTTGAAGCTCAATGACCGTTCAGACAAACACACACACACGCACAGAAAATTGCATTTGACGCAGTTTTTTGTTGACTTTACATATATAACTATATATTTTTGGCATTGGGCCACCCATGAATCGAAATCTGTATAAATGCCTAAATACTTGAATACAAAGCGAATTAAGTCTATAAATATTACAGTGCAAGATAGTTCGATTAGCTATTATATTAAATCAAAGAAAGTCTAATATTTCTAATATTTAAATAGCCGTAACATAACAATAGCAGCTGG